>JAVMKO010000014.1:12819090-13453863 GCA_032164245.1 Sternotherus odoratus
TATAAGATCCTGTTTTGCCTCTATCTCAATGTAGTTAATTACAAGCTATATATATGAAATATAATAGATTTTTGAAGACCACAGCTATGTTTTAGCCGTTTTACAGAGATGCAGCAACAGCAAACAGCTGTTTATTAGGAAAGTGGAGGTGAAGAAACTGATTTCTGGAGTCTACAGTTTTCCTTCAGGCTGGCCATTCTGGATTCAGGCCTGAGTAAGCAATTACACCAGTCTTATGGTCTCCCACTAGTGATGAACAAAGGTCAGGTACAAAGGCACTTCTTTTAAATCTGGCACTTTTGATGCTATTGCCCAGGAGGTTTTGTCAACTCAAATTTAGACCCTGGGAGGGGCAAATGGAATTGTTTATTTTTTTCCACTGGAGAGATACCAAATAGCTATGATGGAAAATTATGTATCTGCTCCAGGGGGATCTTGCATGTAAGTAGCTGTGTTGTCACCCCTCCTGTTCCATGTATGTCTGAGACAACTGGGGGAGATAATGAGATGCCTTGACATGGAATACCAGCAGAATGCTTAAGATGCACATTGGACCTAACAGTGCTATGATGACCTGGCTTAAATGAACTTTGGGTCACTGTGAGCTATCTGATGCTTAATGCAAGTAAAACAGAGTTTAGGGAAACAACTTCAAAATATAACGCAAATAGTACCTGCTCCTATTACTTAGGACACTTGTGTAGCCTTTCAGGAGGTTTGCCAATTAGAGGTACTTTTGAGCACCCCCTTTGTGCTGAGTGCAGTGACCAGTCATTTTCTCCAAAATGTAATCCTTGGCACATTTATGCAAGGCTTCAGGACTTAAGGTTCAGTTACTGTAACACATCCTACCTGTTCACTCTCAAAGACCAGATAGAAGATCCAGTGGTACAGAATGCAGTGGCTAGACTTCTTGGTGGGGTTATCTAGAGGAAGCTTTTTGAAAGACAATCTCTTTCCATGTGCAGTTGATATGTTGGGAGTAAAAGTCCATAGATAGCAGTCCTGTATTCTAGCTTGTACCGTTGCCTACCTGCTTCCGGAGATTTTCAGATCTAGGGACTCCCAGCAGAACATCTATATTTGATGTTTCAGAACAGACGTTTTAAATATGAGGCTTGTTTTTGATTAATGCCCTTGTTATCTCCTCTAGCTCCCTGGGCTTCAAGGCCTCCAGAACTGCTTTGCTTTATTGGTGATCTGGTGAAGTTAAAGGACTCTTAGGATGTTCGTGGCATATCTAGCTATACTTCTGTTCTGTCCAAACATACACTCTGTATTATGTGTCTATTAATAGTTTAAGTTATAATAAAGCAGTCATTCTGATTTCTAGTAAGGTAAACCTTACTCATCAAAAACTTTTTAGGGAAAGCCAGGTTGAGAAAAATACCAATTTCATGTACTTGGGTAGTTCCCAGCTATGGTGAATGTTTCATTTCTTACCATTTCCTAGGTACAGCCTTTGGCACATACTTTTCAAAAGATTAAAAATTCTTTTGCATATTCTCCTGAAATTCTGTCATCTGTCCTTCCTGTACTCCCCCTTCACCATTTAATTTGACAGCAAAGTGAACCCAAAGATCTGGGAGAAGTTCATTTTCTAGTCATTCCATTAATTGATGTCTAGAGGGCAGGTGATGTAGCCTAATGAGCCTGAATCTAGTGATCTGTACAAAATGCTGATTTTCAAATGGATTTTATCTAAGCATATTAGCATTTATTCCTTGAAAACTGACATACTCATACAGAATCTCCAAGTCTCTAATATCTGGTAAAACCTGCTTCAGATGTTTCATTGCACAGGAGAGGGCGAAAAGCTGCAAGATGGGACTGGTGTGTGTGACACTTGTAGCTACTGAATTTAATACAGAATATTGTTCAAAAAGAACATGGAAAATATGTTAATTACAGACTTATTTTAGGAATAAGCCCTAATGGGCAAATACCTCTGGATAATGTTCTCTTTTTGAAATAAAAATCAAACTATTAACATCTTCAGCAGTGAAGCACAGATGGGGAGGGGGGCACAAGAGGTTCTCGGGAGAGGGGTGTATGCCAAGAAACTGGGACCCCATGGATCCCACAGCACCTGCTGCCATGAAAGGAAGAATGGATAAAAATAGAGTGGGTATGGCAGACCGGAAGGAGGATTTGAAAAATAGTCCTCCTGCACTGCAAACAACAGGAACACCGCGGCAAGCAGCTGCTGGTCTTAAGCCGCTCAGCTCTGAAGACAAACTGCAGCCAGCAGCAGTGCAGACATAAGGGTGACTGACAATGACTGGACAGGGGATTGTGACAAATTCTGCAAATGGTAAGTGTTGTATCAAGCAAGCAAGGTACTAACAAACTTCAACAGACTTTATTTAACAACAGTGAAACCTCTTTACAGAGCTGCTGCTGCATCCCTCTGTTGCTCTAACTCAGGCTTGGCTCAACTCCTCCCCCCTCCGTCCTGTTTCCTGTCCTACAGTCCCCCAGTCCTGCAGGGCCATGACTGAAAAAGTTTGTGCACCACTGATCTACAATATTATGTTAGTTCCGCAAACATAATTGGCTCATTAAAATGATGTATTTTTATATTTGTTTACAACTATGCAAAGAACAGTTAGTACTGGACAGTAATATTACTTGGTGTGAATTCAGTTTACAGCTGACATCTTCCTCTTTGTATGAAACCTTTCACATGCCAAAAATGTTTTTTTTTTTAATCTTTCTATAATCCCCTGTATTGTTCAGCACATGAGCTGATAGTACTGGATACTTTTTAAGGCATTATTACTCACCATTTCTATTTTGTGCTGTTTTTATACTAATACAGTAATAATTCTGTAATGCAATAACTGCTGCATGAGCCATAATGGGGAAAAAAATGCTAATAAAGAAAAAATGCTAAGCAGGAAAAAGTTAGTGGATTTTTAAAAAATAACTTGTTTAAATTAAGTGTTGAGATGAGAAGGAAACAATCAAATTATAATAGGAATATAGGACTGGAAGGGCTTCCAGAGGCCATCTAGTCCAGTCTTCTGCACTGAGGCAGGATTAAGTGTTATCTAGACCATCCCTGACAAGTGATTGTTTAAACTGTTATTAAAAACCTCCTATGATGGAGATTACAGAGCCTAACTTTGTAATTTGTTGCAGTACTTAACTACCCTTACAGTTAAGAAGTTTTTCCTAACATCTAACCTAAATCTCCGTTGCCGCAATTTGACGCCACTACATTTTGTCCTGTCTTCCATCGTTAAAGAGAACAATTTATCACTCTTTTCTTGATCACAGCCTTTTACATATTTAAGACTAAACTAGACAAACCCATTATTTTCAATGTTTCATTGTAAGTCATGTTTTCTTGTCATTTAGTCATCTTTTTGTTGCTCTTCTCTGGGCTTTCTCCAGTTTCTGTATTGACCATTCAACTAAGAGGCCAAATTTTACTCTCTGATGGACATTATGCTTCTATTGACTTCCAAAGGAGCTGCCTGTGTGTGGAGGTCCCTGAAGTGTTCTAAATTGGATTAGGCCATTGTTAAATAGAACATTATTTGGTTCCATGCTCTTACCTAATATGAATGTAAAACATGTGCATTCATTATGGAACATATTTCTCAAATAAATCAAACCCATATAGACATCATAATGATGTTAGCCAGGCAGTCATTAAAATTAGCTTAGAAAATTATTGCAGGTGTGGTTTTAACAGTATTGATTAGATGAAAGTGCATTAGGACATGCATGAAACCTTAATGAAACCATCCAATTCCAAGACTAATTTCAGGAAAAAATAAATGCATATGGATCTTCCAATGGATCTTCTGTATTTGGGTGTTTTAAAAGTTTGCATTAAAAAGAAAAAATGTAAAACTTTTGTTTTGTTATTTCATAATGAGAAGACATGTATGTTCCTCTCAAGGCAGATGCTTTGCAGATGGACATATCTTCTATTTTTCTTTTAATATAGCCAAACGCCACATTATATTTGTAAAGATATGAATACTTATGCTAATGCAAGGAGCAGGCAGGTGCAGGAAGAAAAATTTTAATATCATTTACTCAAAAAAACTACATAAAACCTCTAAAGCATTACCTTTATAGCATTTTAAACACTTGTGTTTAAGGTTTCTGAATAACACCTGCTGTAGGCAGAAAATAAATTTGCTCTTATAGTCTAAGTAGAACATTTTAGGTGGGAATAATGGTTGAAATCCCTACTCCAGCACTAATAAAGTAACCAGTAAAATACTTTGTTTTATCTGAGGTTGGAATGGGAGCTGCAGTTCATTTGCAGATGCAGGGGGACAGATGCAGCCAAACAGCAGGCACTTGGCCAGAAGGATGGCATGCAGTTGCTACTAGAAAATTAAGGATAACGTCTTTCGCACAAAAGGCTGTTTGCTACCCCAGGAAGCATGACGGTGCCCAAGTAATTTTTTTTCTCTTTTGTCTATGAGGTGTGCATGGCCTATTAGCCTGCTAGCAAGTTACACTGTATGGAATTATTTATATATATATATATATATATATACATATAATATAAATCATGTAGCACCTGCATCACATGGTGCTACGTTCAGTGGTTACCAAACTTTCCTCTGATAAACTCAGTTAATTGTTGCTTCAAGCAACTTTCATCTAAGCCAATGTTTCTCTAAATTTCAGCACACTACACCATTAACATTCATTGAATTCGCACTGATAATTTTTAGGATTATTTCATCAGTGCCATGAGCAATACAAGGATGGAATTCTAGTTGTGATTTACAATGTGTAATACAACATTCCCTAACAACTGAAAGAGCAATTCTACTTGTGGCAACTATGTAGTATCTAGTTTCCATCTAAAATGTGATTTACAGGAGGAACCAAAAATGTGAGGCACTTGCTTTCCCCATGCTAATTGTCTTGGACATAGAATCATAGGATTGGAAGGTATCTCAAGAAGTCTTCCAGTCCAGACCCACACACTCCAGGCAGTGCCTGAGGAATATCCTCTAAATTGCAGTCTTTTTTCCTAGTTCCTGGTAGATGATAATTATGTCAACTCCTCAGCTATTCTGCCAGGGAATGGGGTGAAGCCAAGGCTCTTCCATTCTCTGTCTACCAGTAAACATTTAACGCTGAGCACTTATTCCTTGGCTGTTGGACCCAATGCCCGGGAATTTACACATCAGCTTACCATGAAAGAGATGCGAAGATAATTCTCCTTTGTGGATACATTATCCATGGGTCATGCTAGCCTTTAACTATTTCTTCAAATTTTTGTCACTATATAAAAGTTTTATAAAGTAATTGCACAACGGGAATTTTTCTGCTGATGTGGAATAAAGAATCAATTAATAACAAATAATTGAAATAAAAATTAATAAAATAAAATTCAGAAATAAAATTATGCCTTTGGAACTGGGGAAATGCAGCTAAATACATGGGAAAAGAACGCAATTCTTTGACGTACTGAGAGCTTTTGAAGTTGAGGAAACAATAGCTCATAAGACATCTCCAATAGCTTGTAGGATTGGGCCCTATTTTGGTAAAGTCAGGGGTAATAGGGCAGTAGCAGCACAAAGAAATTGTATGGGACAGATCCCAATCTGATTTACTGTTTAGCTGGGAATTAGATTTTAGCTGTGTATGAAACCTGATATATTTTCTTTTGCAGATTATGGAAAGCAAGCTTTTTGGTTTCCAGCCACATTTTATCAATAAACCCAAAAATGTGTGTTGTGTATTGTAATAGATCCATGGGACAAAAATGGAAGATTAATGATTAGTTAAGAGTAAAAATGAATGTGAGGTTTTTTTACTACATTTATTTTCAATATTCACATTGCTATATCTCAGAGTTACATTGGTTTGTCAAGAAAAGGGTTCAGTGCTGATTGATAAGGAATGAAAACTAAGATCAGTGTCATAAATAATGTATAATTCATGTGAATTTTTATCCTTCAGTAATAACAGGCTTACTTTGTTCAATGGATTCTAAATCTAGGAAAAAATATCATTATTTCTACTAAAATACAAGCAAAATAAATATGTATACTCCATACTTCACAGCCATCCTTTTTGCAGACTGAAGAATTGCATACTATGAAGATTTTTTCTTCTGTTTTCCAGATTTACAAAACTGGATCGGGACAATTTGAGGCTTTAGGTCATCTTCTAATAATCACACCGAGAAACATTTTAATAGAAATAATTAACTTCCTTCTCCCTATTTTTTTCCCAGCAGGTACTTTTTTTCATTCCTTAGCAGCGAACGAACATTTTTTCCAGTTTATAATGTCTGTTTTTTTAACAAAATCAAAAGAATACAAAAATAGTAATACTTTGAATTTTTGTAGTTTGGGCAAAGGGTTTTAATCTCCTATGAAGAAAGGGACTAATTACATCCAATATTTACAATATCTATCTGAGGAGCATAAAATGGAAGCTGTTTTAAACCACCACCCAAGGAAGCAGGACTCACATTGCCTACTAGAAGTGGTCTTTAACTTGAAGTTGAACCAAATTGTACTACATATGTTGTAGGGATACATAATCATGATCATTCTTTTAAGGCAGGTGTTCGTCTTCCGTTGGTAGTCATTTATGTAGGTTCCACTCTTGAGGGATACTTTCAAACATTACTTAAATGCCACTGTGCTTGGGGTGGGGAAAAAAAAGTGTTGTATTACAATATTACTTTTAAGCCCCAAACAGCAATCAGTGACCTTCTGTTTTAGGCACTGTAGAAATGTAGTAAAAGACAAACACATTGTAGAATACACTGAACTTTGACTACCTGATTACAGTGAAAATGTGCTCCCATATTGGAATGAATTCCATGCTGGTGAGAACACATCTCCTAATGTGTTATTCTTATAATACATTACACAGCCAACATTTAATTTACTCATTCACACCAGAGCTTTGTTAACTGATGTACACATATAGTAGCTAAATTACATAATAAAAGGAGTAGGCAAATACATCAGACCTGAATATGGTCAGTATTTCATTATATGGATTTCCTAAAATTCTATTTTTGGGGTAAATTTTCAATATTTTTATCACTCACCCTTTATGTTCTTAAATTATTTGTAAATTTATACACTTGTTTTCTATTATAAAATGGCACCTTTGCTGCTATTTAGATGCCTCTTTTTGAAGACAATCTTGCAATTGTCTGAAAGAATTGATTTGGTGCTAAATTGTATTTTATCTGTGAAAGGGAAGAATTGATCTCCATCTCTTTTGGCTGCTTTTTGTATCTCTGGTGACCTTCAGTTGTACCATTCCATATTTTCCCTACCAGTTTGTTTGCAAAGGATTTCTCCAGATACTATCACTGTTTTGACTTTTCAAATGTCTTTTCTTCCACCTTATTTAGTATCACACAATAGTGGGAGAAACTCTAATAGTTTGAACAAGGTGGAGCAGAGGGGCATGAAAACTAAAAGCAATTAAATGTTAACTCTAAACTTATCTAGTTAGACTGCAGCTCAGTGTAAATTACCCTGTTAAGAGGACTCTATGGTAATATATTCAGAGAAAGGTAAATACACAGAAAATGTATTATCATTCGTGGTAGACATATTTGTTTGCTATTCTTCTATTTCTGCCCTTCCCTGGCATAACATACAATTAGTTTGTTTTGGGGAGATTTCCACAAGTTACCAACTCTAAAATGAATTCAGGGATTATTTTGCAATAGGTCAGGAACAAGACCCAGCTTCCTTATGCCCACTACTGTTAAATGTAATTGTTACTTTTATTGAAGTAACATTGTTATTTGTATCATGAAAACACTTTATAACAAGCAAAATAGCCTCTTGATAAAATAAAATCTTAACTTCCCCTCCACCCTCACATTTTCTCCTCTTTGTTAGTACATATATTTTGAGTGCCCTCATGCCTTATGTAACACACATTTCGTTTTAGTAGCTTTAGTTATATAATCTCTGCTCTTGTGATTTAGAAGTATATTTTAGTGATAAATTCTTTTTAGCGAGTATATATTCAATTAAATACTTAACCATATGTTATCAGGATACCTCCCAGGATACCAGCCCTTATTTTATTTCCGTCACTAGGGTCACTGCATTTCTATTTCCAATCTCGCTTTTACTCTCTTTCTATTGATGGTTCACATTTAAAAACATGGCTTTAATTTGTTCCAGTACTAAGGGTCCTATAACCATTACTCATGTATGTATTGCCATTGATTTCAATAAAGCCTACGTTGGAGAATCTTTAAATAAATAACAATGCTACCACTGGATTTACTACCAGTTTTTCAGGTTTAATTGAAATATTGGTAAAAACAATCTGCAGGAGCCTCTTGTGCATGAGGGTTACCATGAGTTCAACTCTTCCCCTTTGGTGGAGTCATGACAATGGCTAGCTTGGGCTGCTTCTGCTGCTGAAAAATCCCCATTTCAAGAAGCAGCTCTCAGTGCCGGAAGTGATTGGCTGGGAGCAGGGAGGTGTTTCTCCACTTCCTGGTGCTCTTGTTCAGCTCCCCTCCTTATTGTGTGACAGAAGAACCAAAATGTGTGCCCAGACTTGCACCATTAAAGTCAAGAGGAGTGTTGTTAGTAAGTAAGTTAGTTAGTAAGGTGTGGGGGGTGCCACCTTTCTTTTGAGGGGGCACAACCCCATGCAAACAGCCCTGGGAATGGGGTTCAGCCTGGATACAGCCACATTTGTTCCATCTGCATCTAGTATATATTTCAGTAGAGAGAACCCAATTAAATGTAAACTTCTTAAATTCATTCCAGTTTATGAAAGCAAATGGAGAGCCTTCTCACTTATCCTCTTGTTGCAGCTTAGGCGCTGGCTGATGTCTGGAGGAATTTGGGTCCAGATGTTAGACAATATCCTGGAGTAAAACAAACTCTGGATCACTTTCTCTTGCCAGGTTGGGCTGTTTTTTATGGTTTTAGGAACAGCTTGAATATGTTTTGTACAAGTACAATAGTACCTAAATAGCTGTCTCATCATGATTTAGTGGTTTTAAAAATATCCCTATTGTTAATTCATCATAAAACTTCATAGTGACATTTTAGCATGCAATTTCTGTGTTATGTTGGCTTTCTGAAACTTTTTCTGTCTCCTTTGGGAGATTCCAATTGCACTTATAAAAGGGTGAGAAAATCCTTTAAATCCTGCTTCCAAAGGTGGATTATTGGGAAAAGTAAAATGATATCTTTTCAACAGGATTCTAAGCACAGAAACTAACATTTGAACTTAATCCAAACATAAAGACTGATTACTAATGCAATTCTACATTAAATCTAAACATCTATAAAAAGATCATTTTGCTTTATAGTAAAAATGCTAAATATTATTGCTGGCTAAAATTCTGGCATGCTGAGGCTCAAACTACAGCAATGCTATCCAGAATGGTTTGGTTTTTTTCTGAATAACAAAAAGATCTGTCTAGGTAAGGTCCTGATCCTGTAAAAGTGCTGAGCTCCCCCTGAGAGATGCTGAGATCCCTTCTCCCATGGATTTCAGTGGTTGGAACTGAAGACTCTCAGAGCCACTAAAGATGATTCACAGTTTAGAGGATTGTATCTTAAGACATTTGGTGAAATATAAGACTGTCAAACAGTAAGGAAGTTGTACAATGCATCAATCTCAGCCTAATTACACTTTTCTTTTGCTTAATGAGCTTATGCTCATTGTTAAACAGGTTCTAAAATAAAATTATTCACTCCTTTTTTTAAAAAAAAAGCTTTCAGCTATTTAATTATATCAATTACCAAACTGTATAGGGCCATCATTATTTGTATTATGGTAGCACTTAGATCTTCCACCAGGTTGGGGCTTCATTGTGCTAACTACTATAGAAGTACAGTTGCTGGCATTTTGTAAAAAAAATATTATTTGAGTTACCTATTTTTTAGCTGACTTGGTACAATTATAACTTGTACCTAAGTGCTGTATTGTAAAAAATTCAGGCTTGGAAAACCCTAGCCCCTACAGTTCTAGTAACTATTTCCCTATGGTTCAATAAACTCTTTCATATTCCTATTTTTCTTTGTTCATGAATAATGTACAAATTAAACAATGCTGAAATTTTAATTTATATTATTAAAATGGGAACAAACTGAGAGCAACCCACACAGACTTGCTGTAATAAAACTTTGAATTATTCTTTGTATCACGGTAGCATCCAAACACCCAATTCAGCACTCACACCCCATAATGCTAAAAGCTATACAAGTGCACAGTAGATGCAGTGCCTTCCACCTCTTTTTCATTAATTGTTTTCCCAGAAAGGGTTTCACCTCCCCTTGGAAAACAATGCTAGTTCCATCGAAGCTTTGTGTCCGGGTTGAGGGACGAATAGATTCTAATTGCACTGTTGAGCAAATGTCTATTATTCTTCTATCTTAGAGGGTCAGTTAATCCCAAACTCTCATAAATCACAAACACATCAGTATTTATCACTGTGCGTCTTTGCGTAAAAAGGCCAGGATTAAGGGAAAGATTTGCGCAGATAATGGCAATTCTGATCCTTGTGTGCTCTGTATGGCAATTCTTGCACAACTACAACATGCACTCCTTGTATATGGAGCAATTTGGTGACATCTTTGCCATTTCTGAGAATAATTTTAGATCTTTACTTCTGCCCTTTTCTATGAATGAGCATATGTGGCGCTGAATAATGATAGATTGGCTGCACTACTTAAAAGGTTTTGAGCTAACTATTTGTCCGATTTCTTCTGTTGAAGATATAAACATTTTCAGTAGGAATGATCGATCATGCCTGCCTGCTTTAAACTCTGAAAACTGTTGGAATTGATCAAGTTTAAACACTTGCAGTGACTAGTATTTCAATCTTCAAAACAATAATTTCCCATAAGGAAGACATCTGTTAAACTGCTCCATTTCCAGAATGTAGTATTTCTCAGTATTTTAGTTAATCAGATGGGTAGGATCCTGCATGAATAATGTATTGTACCGTGATTCTGAGAGTGTTGTCAGACTGGTAGCACGATGAGGTTCTTTGTATTGAACATGAGTACAGATGCTCCTAAGGTTCTTCAGAAAGGAGCAAGATATGTTCCTCTGGCCGAGCTGAAAGGTGGGGTGATATGCCTGGAAATCCTATTTAGGTCCATTCAGGGAATAAAGTAATAGTAAAAGTTTCTTGACTTTTCCTTTCTACAGGGGAATTTGCCTTGGAGCTCCACGAGGAACACTTTGGAGCCTGACTGCCGCTGGAGAGAAAGTATTTGAAAAAATAGGAAAGATTTGGCAAACTTTCTAATGTTGAAGACGTACCTATTAATAAAAGGAAATATGAACAATGACTTTCATATTAGCTGTCAAACATATAATTTTGATGAAAATCTTACTTTTGAGTATAACACTAACAAAATCATAGGTCATGCATTTGAATCATCCTATTTCTGTGATTTGTGCAGAAAAGTTATGCTTCTGAGGACTAAATATGAATTAATACTGAATATTCAAAAATGCTGTATTTAAACATTTATATTTATTTGATCAGCTTTAAAAGATGTAGGGGTATTAGCTTAATTCTTATTCACTCTTTAAGTCTGAAACCGAAAATACCAAACCCAAATCCCACAGTATTAGTGGAAATGCCAGTGAAAGTCTGCCAAAAGGAGGACCTTTGCTGAATACACAGAGTTCAGATCACAGCAGGACTAGTTATTTATATGAGTTAAGTGGTGTGGCTATTTGCTTTCAAATGCAAAATCTCTTTACAATGCAGTAGTTTGGGATATGAAATACCAGCTATTAGTATCATCCAGAAATAGTGACTCCAGATCTGTCTAGCAAAAGACTCCCTACAGAAGTATTACCACCTATTAAAGATGAAACAATGAGGCAAATAGGATGTTAATGTAACTATATAAAACTTTTGGAATATAGTCCTCTTGAGTTGTGATCCATTTGTGTTATGGATAAACAACAAACAATACTTTGGTGCGGAATGTTTTGTGTTCAAAGATTTTTAACTACATTTAATAACTTTTTTAAAACATGAAAGCAAATTCTGGCAAGCTATTCTGTGACAAGGATTGGGCAGTAGTGCAGTGACAGTTCTTGGAAATGGGTTGAGACTCACAGCAGACACCCTGGCCAATAAAATGCTCCTGGCTCCCCTCTCTACAACTCTTTCTTAAACTCAGTTAGCCTCATCAGAAAGATGTCACAATGCCTGCATGAGATTAGTATTGAGATGAAGAACAGCTGGTTAGAATGTACTCACATAAATCGGAAGTGATGCTGGTTAAAAGGGGAATGCTTAGAGGAGCCAGTCAAAACATAGACACCTCTCCTGCCTTTTAAGCAATCTATTCTTCTTTTATTAAGGTAACACAAAGTATCTGGGTCTCACTAGAATCACTCTTGATTCCCAGATAATAAGAATGCCATCTTTTGCCTTAAACTTGCCAGGAAACTACATCCCTGATTCTCAATAAGGACCTAGCCACAGTGAACCATGTGTTCATAAACTCAATGATCTCAAAGTATCAGCCTACCCTCTTAGCAAGAAAAATCACCAAAAAAACATAACAGCACTGCTCTTCAGTTTTACAATGGTTTCCAGTTCACTTCTGGTGTCACTTTAAAGCCCTCAAAAATATTTGGGCCAGGTTATATCAGACACTGCCTCTGGCCAATGAGACATACAATAAGCACAAAGAGTGAAATACTGCCTCCACTGATGTCAAAGGCAAAAATCCCATTAACTTTGATAGGGCTAAAACGTCACCAAAAAAGACCTGAGTAAATATTGGACTTGATGGCAGTTGAGAATAGTGTTGACCGCTAGGCCAAAGGATTGATTGCTAACCAAAGACCTACTGTTAAGTGAATCAAACCCAGCAAGTTTTAAGATTGTGTGTAATAATAAAGTTAAGCTATGTATGCTTTATTCACATTTTAGCTAGTGAGAATGGAAATCTTAATTGCCTCATGTTTAGCACAGTATGCTGTTTATCAGGACAAGTGTTCTAACTGAAAAAATGTACTAACCACATTAGTATGAGACATTTGAATACTGCAATATGTTTGGAAATTTGCAATATGTACCAGACAAGGGGGATATGCATAACTGTCATATGAATGGGGAAAAGTAAAGTTATAGACTGTCAGCAAATAGATTGACAAGACTTCTATAAAAGAATAAAGTTTTGAATTATTAATCGGACAAGAGAGAGAGGGATCAGACCATCATCAGCTGCAAGCTTGGTTCCCTAAGGATTGGGTATTGTTTCTCTCTTGTTATGTATTATTCTTAAATAATAACAGGAACTTTTATTAATAAAGCAATCTATATTGACTACTCCTTTCTCACTATTTTATTGTTACCAGCTAAGACCAGACTGCTACAGGATTTTTTAAATTTATGCATTGTATTTGTTTATTGATTTATATAATGAATGCACAGCCTTACAGGAGGCAATCAGCATTCCATAGGATTTATTTGATATTAATGAACAAATAACAGTCTCCTTGCTACCCATGATGTTGGAAGTATTATGCTGCAAAGGTTCTGTATTCCAGATAAGGGAAAACAAGCTCTTAATTTCATGTCGTGATCCATCAAAGTTTTTCTCACAGTATTAAGGATTAATTTGAAATTCTGAACTAATTTATGTAATTACATTCTGCCTACATGCTACAGTCTTTTAAATAGGATAAGGTAGTATTAATTTCTCATTGGAAACTTTTTAATACTGTTGTGCTTTTTGAAATAATCATCAGAAGTATTTCCATATTAGTGATAGCTGAAGTGAGACCTGAGTATAATTTGTATGTCAGTATGATATACTTGTAAACAGAATTGTTTTAAACATAGCAGCTTAGTTTTCCAGGAGTTTGTGCGAACACTTCCTTCAGTTACCGTCTGTGTTGGGTCAGTCCCTGAATTATGTTCTGACTCAGATTTGAAACCACAATCGGAAAATGAAACTTAGCCAGTACTATAAAGTCTAGATTTGTGACCATTCTCACAACCTGGCCTGTGTTTCAAGTTTGTAACAAGATCTAAAGCCCAGTTACTTTCAAAACATATATGCAACACACTATATAATGTCCTTTAGAATGAAAGGTGCTATTGAATGTAAATGAAAAATGTTATTACTAATATCACTAACTAATAATGGCACAAAGGACAATTTAAAAAATCAGATTCTGAATGATTTGTCATGTTTTAATAATATCACAAAAGCTGGTATGTCGTTTGGGGTATTTAACATTATTTGTAATAATGGAAATCCACATAATCAAGGTCCCTTCCATCACAACCATTTTCCAAAAAAATGACAATGAGAATAAAAAAAAACAAAGATGATTGAGCACAATGACTTTGGGCAACCTTTCAAAAGAAATGAAATAATCTAATTAACCTGCAAGAGAGACAAAAATTGCCCCTTAGTAATTATGCATATTGATCCTTTATCTTTAATAACTACTCATTCAGTTGTATCAGAATTAATAACCAGAGGTGTTTAGTTATTCTTCTGATAAGAATGACTTGATATAATTAATAAATTTCCTTAGGATTTTTCTGCTATGGTTTCCATTCCTTTCAGTTCTTAAAAAATCAGCTGGAACCAACTAGGGCCCCAATTTAGGGAAATAGCTTAAGCAACTGCTTAAGTCCTGTTGGGTTCTAAGGTTAAGTACATGCTTAAGTATTCTGAATTGAGGCCTAAAATAATGACTAAGGTCTCTTCTTGATTTCTCTGAGTTTCCCATTGATAATTACCAGAGCTAAGGGAAAATCAAAATGTATGTCCCATGGGAAACTCTGACATTTCAACATCTGTTTTTGTCCCCAAATGAGATGAAAAGTTGAAACACTGAAACTGTTTTGTAGAACCATAAATTCAAATGTGGAAATATTGAAATATTTTGCTTCAGTTTGTTTTTGTTTTGAGTCAGTTCAACGTTAAAACGTGTTTCTCTATTCCCTTGTGAAGTTGTAGCTTATCCCTATTCTCTGCTATGAGCCAGCCCCCCCCTGGCTGTGCTACATCTTCCATGAGGCACTTGAAGTTGTGTGACTCCCAACATACAGCTCATTCAGAAGGGAGAGTGAAAATTTCAGATTTTTTTGTTTTGAGGAAACTGCATTTTCTATCCAAAAATCATTTTGATGAAAATATACCGATATGCTCTGTTAACTACAGTAACAATATTTGGCTTTCATTTTTTCATGGACTTGCATATATAATACACATTCATCTATGTATGAAGTGAATGGTTTTTAAAAAAAATTGTGTGCAACTCTGGAAATCTAAATCCTTTACAGTAAAGTCCGCTCAATTCCTCCCCTCCCCCCCAACCTCTTGTGGTCAGCAAAAGTGACCTTGAAAACATATGAGAACAGGCCTCTCCACATTTTCAACTTGTAGTTATACCTGACCTAAGAAGACTGAAGGAATGAAAGACTGAGTTTATAGAAAAAAAACATTTTTTCCCCCTAAATCTCAGAAAAGGCTTAGGATTCTCCTGAAATTTTGAGCAAAGGTTCAGGTCAGTTCTTTTAACCAAACTCATATTCACATTCCTAAGGCATTTTTTTAAGGCCATAAAAAAGATTACTTGAGACTAATGAATGTGCCACTGAAGGCATTCAGGAGAGACAAAATACAGTCACATACAGTTTATCATGCTGCCTAAAATCTCATTCATTTCCCTTGTCTATTGTTGGCTTCTTCTGTATTTTGCTTTTTGACAAGAATATGGATGCATTCTTGCAACTTTAAAAATAATAATTTCTATCAACAAGATAGCACAGCAACATTCTAAAGCTGTCATGTTTTATATATTTCCCAACATCAAACACTAATTATTATTCCCTAAGAAAAAGCATCCCAATCACATTTGTATAATATGGTTCTGCTCCAGCAAATGGAATCTCGTTATATTTTCTCTATTGCTTAGAAAAAAATCAGCTATTTATAAAAGGCTGAAGGATGGTTTCATTTTTAATTTAAATGGAGTCTTCCATGACCCCTCTTTGACAGAATATGAACCTGCAAGTAATCAAAATGATTTTACTATTGCAAATCAACATTACCTGAATCTTTAAACATCTAACCGTTGTGACACGCCTGGAGATGTTACAGTAGCCATATGGTGCCCTTTTTTTTTCATAATCAACTCAGAGCAGATTAAAATAGTGTCCAACTGTTTCATTTGCTTCACTTGAATCATTTAGCAGAAACTCCAAGCAGTTCCAGAGTCCAAGGTATTTTTAATCAACAAAGTGTTAGAAACAGAATGTTTTAATGGGAAACGGATTACAATGACTGAATTTTAGGCAGCTGTGAATATAGTGGTGTACAGAAGTTCATGGAAAAAGAAAGCATAGTTACTAGATATAGCCAATTACTGGACTACTGTTACATTCAATATTAAAAATATTTGAAAGTCAGTTTATTAGTTCAAAGACAAAGTGGTACAACATGAAAAGGGTAGCTACATATTACCCTCCCTGGGAAGCAGTCTCATAGTATTCATTTTATATAGATCTGCTTCAAAAATATACATTGAAACCTGCCTGTATTTATAGCATAATAGTTTACAGGTTAGAAAGCATGCTATACAAAACCCACCAGCCTGTATCTTTTTTTTTTTTTTATCCTGTCTTGTACCTTCCTTATCTTTCTTTTGAATGCCATGTTACAAGTGTCAACGGGCTGTGAAGACACCTCCTAACTGTACCAGGCTATACCATTCATACATCTTGCTTTTGACAGGCTTTTTATTTGTCTTTCTGTGCCAAACTGTTGCAAAATGCTATGGGATATATCTTAGCATGAGTGAACAGGAATGAATAGCATTCTGAGGGAAATATAGTACCAATTCACGACACACAACTTGTAATAACTACCTGACATTCATATATAGTATAATAAATGTGATGTGAAACACTCATAATTTTTGTTGGCTAACAGAAAGGTATCTTGGCTACCTTTAGCAACCTTCAAAAAGTGGTACCTGCTATTTGGTAAAATATAAAATAATAATGTCTCCAAAAGTGCTTGATGAACTGATTGTCCACTATTGAACAATGAGTAATATTAATACAGTGGCATCCATTCATTTGTCCACAACCACTGTACAAACTTAAACACCAGGCATTGTGTCCATGTAGGTAAGTATTTTAATTCTACAGTTCAATGTTTAGAGAATAAAGCCATGAAAGGTGTTTGTCCTAAGAGAGTGTTAACTGGCTAGTGGGCAAAGTCACAAAGGTAGCACTGAGGGTTAATTCTGAAATTTAATCAATGAAACAATAAGTACAGAGCTTAGCATTTGCAATGTGAAAGCCATGAGAACAGACCCTATAGTGCCAAATTCTATCAAATTATGACACTTTAATACTGCATAGTATTCTTAAAAATGATGGATGGAAGTTGTTAGGATTGCAGTTAAGTTATTTTCATCTCTAAATATATATAATGTATACCTTATCTCCTCCTCCCATTTTAGATTAAATAAACACCTCACATATGATGAGTAAGGAACTATGACTTCATGATTGTTTTCCTCTTTTTTAGGTGTTGATTGCTAGTTGTACTGGTACCTATCTAAACTAAAGTACACCCCTGTATGCATCCATTTTGTGTTAAGTGACTTAAATGCCTTCCACATAAAGGAAAAGACCTGTTCTGTACAGAGGGATAGCAAAAGAACATCCTCTTGTTTCCCATTGAAATGCATATTTACCATAATTCTAAAGCTGAGTTAACTATAGAATATGCACCTATAGCAGCTGCTTATTTTGTTTGCAATCAAAGGCCACAGCATGAAGACTCTTCTCTTCCAAAACAAGTGTATTAAATGAGATGTAGCCATTTTCCTATATTAGGTATTTGGTGGAGAAGAATACAAGTAAAAACAATATATTGGAACCATTCCAATACTAAATGCTTCCTACCAGCATTACCACATCTATAATGACTGATCTGACCTAACTGGCTACCACAACATTAAAACAAGTAATTCCAATCATATACAACTGGCAATAGTTTTGAGGTTAGTTTCTGCAAGTTGATCAATAAAACGTTCCATCACACATAATCCACATTGAATGTATTCCTGTAATATATCGTAATTTCAAATGTAGCTGTGGTTAATTGCTAATCCATACTCATTGAACAGAACAAATGCATGTAGCAAGTGTAGATGCTTCATGTACCACATCATCAAATATACTTATCCAGAGTATTTATATTTGCCTGGTTTGGCTTCCATACATAACTTTAGAAAACCCTTTTTGAGTTTATCACAAAATTTGTATGTCTCAGGTAAGAAGAGAGTGTTTTCAGTGATGAAGGTGATATAAATTCAAATCATTACTACTATATACTTTAATACTAATTGGATATCTTCTGTTGAATATCTTTTTTTGGTTGTGCAATGTTATTGATCGTCATTTTTTAAATAGTTACTAATCATACTTCATGAGTTTTGTAGAGTGCCCTCTCTAACCTGTATTTCTTCTGTAATATGCCACCCAGTTAAACTTCCAGTTTACAAATTGATGTATGTCCATTGTTCTTGGTGTGGCATAGCAAAATCCAGAACTATCTTTGTCAGGTACTCTTGATAACACCCTCTGATATGTCTAAAATAGAGTTTTTTTATGTCCTGATCCAAAGCCCATTGAAGTTAAGAGACTCTCTTTTATTTCAGTTGAATATGATCAGATCCTTTGTCCTCCATTCTGGTTGTATATTGTTCACAGCTTGATCCTGGCTTATACAAATGTTTTTACTATGTGCAAATATTTGTCAACCATTTCATGTACTTCAGTAAATATGGTGTTTGCCAGCTATCAATAGTGACTAGTCATTATTTTCAGTTTTGTTCTTTGTGATGTGTGATATATCACTAAGTCATAGGGGGATGATCCAAACTTTTTTAAACAGGAGAAGAGCAAATGGCAAAGAATCCACAATGAATAGTCAGTTTGCTTATTTATGCGCAAATACTTTTTGTCTGCAGCAAACAGAAGATATATATGAACTTCCATTTCCAACATTTGTCAACCAAATCTATTCATGTGAATGTACGAATAGCAAATAACAATATTTTCAAACAATGATATTTTTTCAGTATTCAACTAGCTCCCATCTTTAATACTAGTCTAGTACTATTAAAGAACATAACATAAATCAGTATTCACCTCAATGTAATGCAACAACCCTTGGACTCCTATGAGAACTCTACAAGGAAGAAATAATTTGAAATAAAATTAAATTAGTATTTGAACAAAAAATGAACAAGAACAGTTTTGATATAATCAAATAAGTCATTCTGTTTTCTTCTATGTGTGGAGGAGAGTGCCAGGCATATTTAAAGATTTAAAGGGGGAGAGAGCCCCATGCAGAATCATACCTGTCCTTTAGATTTAATAGATTATATTTCTATGTAGAAATGTGGTCATATCATTAACTGTCACTCTAACCTTGCTCTGGGTTCTTGCAAGAAAGTCTGTTTTTAATGTCTAATGACCAAAAGCCTTTGGTATTTCTAATGATCACAGTATGTTTGTCATATAGTCTGATTAAGGAATAATTATCTTACTACCTCATTGTTAACACAAGGGAAATTGCCATGTCCAAATCTGAATTTAGTACATCATTTGGTATGCAGTATAATTCCATAAATATGCTAGTATATGCCTAAAATGCAATTTTGTTTATGAATCACATGTAATATCCTCCCTGAGTTGGGTATAAAGCATATTTGGAAACAAAAAAATAACCAGCCTTACATTTTATTATGCATCTGGACTAATGCAATAGGAAACATAATTACATAATTTCTCATCCACATCAGTGGCAAGATACGTATGAGGTACCAACTGCCAACACGCTCTGTTGTAGCAGTGATCTTTGGGGACAAAACACAGAGTGGCCAGGTTCCACTAGAGATGGTAACTTCATGGAGGACAGTACTGCCCCTTTTACAGTTGTATGAAGGAGAGGAGAGACAAATAAATGCTTTATCAGTATTACTTTTAATGTGATTGTTACAGGACAGACCAAATTTTCAAACGTGGGTTCATCCATTTAATCTGTAAAATCCCACATATGCACAGGAAGAAATGCAGAAACCAGGCAATGTACAATTTATGGCCATCTGTGCCACCAATGATATTAGCTACATGGACTAATGCAGACTTTTCTGAGTGAAATAACTCAATGTACCTTCTTATAGGGAAACATCCTTTCTATGTTCCATTGAAATTTTGGCTCTGAGGTTTTATTTTCTTAAGAAAGTTTCTTGTACCTTTATTTAGATGATCATGTTCACTCTCTAGTTCATGTCTTACACATTTCTAACTGTAAGCATAATTAGTCATTAGAATAGTTTACCAAGAAGGGATTAAGTGGTTAAATCTCCATGATGTCAAGACTGATTGCCTTTCTAAAAGACATTCTGTAGCTCAATCAGAAGTGACTGGATTTAGGAACGTGATTATTGGATGAAATTCGGTGGCCAGTATTATACAAGAGGTTGAAGTAGATGATCATATTAGTTCCTTCTGGCCTTTACTGAGTTTTGAATGAGACCATTGCTCTGACTGGATTTGAACCTATAGGTGCTGAACCTAAGTTGTATCCAAGACTACTCTAATGTCAGATCAGCAGCTACAGAGAACTTTTACAGTTGTTTAGACGCATAGGCCCTGTTCCTATGGAACCCTGAATTAAGGAAGAGACATATTGACATCAGTGGGGCTATCCTTGGCTGCAGATCACTGCCCATACAGTTCTCTTTTGAAAGATTAAAGCCATAGTGCCTACTTTTCAAAGGGACTGCAGCCTAGCATCTCAATTGTATATGCAAACAACTCTTACAAATGCAAAAAGATTTGTGAATATGAACTTGATTAAGTTTCTACCAAACAGACGTGCCTGAAGTTTATCTATGGATCTGTTCTTGCAGTCCGACAGGCGGGCAGACTCTTAGGTCCATGCAGAGTTTCATTAAAGTAAATAGGGTTCTGTCCACATTGTGGATCAGATTGAACACATGAGCTCTAACTCTGCAAAAACGTATTTTGTGCATAAAAACCCATAAAACTTTGGAAGTTACTTTTGAAAATTTGCCCCATAATAAGATAAAAATGAAATACAAACAATACTTTAATAGCAATCAAATTCAAAGAGCATCCATTAATTCATATTGACTTCTGTACTCAAATGTACATTCAAATAATCAGAGGAAGGCCTGACCTGCAAAATTCAGAGGCTAATGTCTGTATTTAGAGTTCTGGTTCAGTCCACTCCAGAGTTATGGAACAGCTGTAAAGTTTGATCTGAACTTCCCCAGATTGTAGTGAATTTTGTTTTTTTTCCATAACTCATCTTTGCAGGCTAAAATTCTTATGATTTTTAAAGAGTCAGAAGGGAATAATTTTTATATTATTAAAAAGTGTGTGGGAGGACAATGGGCAGGATATCCTAGATGACTTGAAAGATTCATAACAAGATGCCTCTAATTTTCACTTCCATTTTTGCCATTTGAGCAGGATGTTATATTTACATTTCTACTATAATGTGCGAATTGAGATTGTGTTGTACTGTTGTTAATTCAAATATCCCACGTTTTTTTAATAACTGTTCATAGTCTGTCACAGGTTCATGAGCATATAAACAAAGGAAAATGGAGATGACAAATGAAATTGCAGGACATTAGAAAGTCAACATAAGACACCCTGCTATTAACTTTCACAGAATATATGAAACATACATCACCTAACATGATTTGTTGTTTAGGTGGTAAAGCTAGTAGCAAGAACAGAAAACATAATATCAATTTCATTTCTGTGAAAATGAGAATAATGTGATACAAAACTAATCATTCTCATTATGCTTGAATCTAATATATTATAATCAACAATATAAAATATTCCTTTTGTAGCCCATTTAAATGTCTTAAAGAAGTAAATCCATTAGGAATATTTTACCTAACATCTGTTACAATAACAGGTAAGATTCCTGGCCATGCTGTCTGTAACACCATCTTTCCCTTGCTATTTGCACTGGATTTCATATATAATATACAAAATAAACTGGGAACCTTCAAGTTGTGCAAGAAGTAACCTCATGATCTTATTATATGTGTTACTTTGATTCTTCCCCTGTTTTTCCTTCCTTTGTTTTCTCATGCTCACTTGTTACCTCTGTTCTCAGTTGAGCCAATGTATGAGTGCATGAAACCCATTAGCTTTAATGGGATATACCAAGCAGATTCATTTTCAGGATCTAGCCCTCTTGATGTAAACCTTTAGGAGTAGTGAATACTACTGATATAGCATCTTCCATAATGTGGTTCTGTACTTGATTGTGCACTTTAAATGCTGCTGTAATCTTACTGCTATCATTGTATTATATGACCATTTATCTGGGTATCTCTCTTACATGGGCAGCATTGCAAAAACATCACCCTTCTCTCAACTTTCAGTTTTTAAAAGAAAAAAATGCAGAATGTCTTTCACCCTAGAGGTGGAGATTGATTGCTGGGCATATTGTATATTTATAATATTGCTTATATCGACCACAACAGAACATATTTCTGTCCCTTGTCTTCCTTAAGAGAAACTTTGCTTTATGTGCTGGGTAGAGCACCAATATGGAAATATGTGACCTGCATGCAATTTTTTCTATATCAATTGAGAACACAATAGACATACTGGCTGCTCTTCAGATTGAAAAATGTAACTTGCCTTAAACCTGGGCAAAACATTTGTAATGAATTGGGCTTAGACTTTACTCTGAGACATTAGAAGAGGTTGCTTTTTTATTTATAGATATTCAGTGGGATGATAAAGTAAAAACTTCTGCTTAGGAAAAACAAAGATTTAATAATAGATTATAAATGTTTACAAAGAGCATTGAAAATAAGTGCCTGTTTGATTAATGCTTGGGTTAAGGGTAAGTACATTAACATTTTGGGCCTGAATCATGGAATATTAGGATTGGAAGAGTTATCAGGAGATCATCTAGTCCAAATCCCTGCTCAAAGCAGGACCAACACCAAGTAAATCATTCCAGCCAGGACTTTGTCAAGCCTGGTCTTAAAACTTCTAAGGATGAAGATTCCACCATCTCCCTAGGTAACCCATTCCAGTGCTTCATCATCCTCTTAATGAAATTGTACTTCCTAATCAGGACCGGCGACAGGGGGGTACTATGGGTAGAGCTGTACCGGGCCCCGGACATTAGGGGGGCCCCGGTACACAGCAGTACCTGTAGTCATCCCCCCTTGTCGCCGGGTCTGGAGAGCGGGGAAGGGCGGGGAGGCGGCGCGGCTCTCCTTCGGAGCGGATGAGCGTGTGTCCCCGGCAGGGCAGTGAGCCCGGCCGGCAGCAGCGGCGCAGTCCGGGGGAGAACGTGTGCGGGGGGGGGAGCAGCAAGGGCGGCTCGTGACGCTACCGGGCTCGCGCTGCTGCCAGCCGCTGTCAGCTGGGAGGGGGGGTGGCTGGGCTGGGAGGGGGCGGCTGGGCTGGTGCCCCCCCCAAACGATCAGAGTAGGGGGCCCCCAAATTTCTGTCACCGGCCCTGTTCCTAATATCCAAACTAGAGCTCCCCCACTGCAAGTTGAGACCATTACTTCTTGTTCTGTCATCTGCCACCACTGAGAACAGCCCACTCAATCCTCTTTGGAACCCCCCTTTAGGTAGTTGAAGGCTGCTATAAAATGTCTTCCCCCCCCCTTGCTTTCGTCTCCTGAAGACTATATAACCCTAGTTCACTAAGCCTCTCCTCATAAGGCATGTGTCTCAGCTCTTTAATAATTTTTGTTTCCCTTCACTGGACTCTCTCCAATTTTTCCACATCCTTTCTGTATTGGAGGGACCAAAACTGGCCACAATACTCCAGGTGTGCCTCACCAGTGCCAAGTAGAGGGAAATAATCACTTCCCTCTATCTGCTGGCAATGTTCCTTTTAATACAGCCCAATATGCCATTGACCTTCTGGGTAAGGGGGCACACTGCTGACTCATATCCAGCTTCTCATCCACTGTAATCCCCACGTTCTTTTCTGCAGATCTGTTGCTAGTCGGTCCTCAGCCTGTAACTGTGCATGGGATTCTTCCTTCCTAAGTGCAGGACTCTGCACTTGTCCTTGTTGACCCTGACCAGATTTCTTTTGGTCCAATCCTCCAATTTGTCTAGGTCACTCTGGACCCTATCCCTACCCTCCAGTGTACCTCTCCCCCCAGCTTAGTATCATCTGCGAATTTGCTGAGGGTGCAATTCATCCCATCATCCAGATAATTAATAAATATGTTGAACAAAACTGGCACCAGGATCAACCCCTGGGGCACTCCGCTTGATACCAGATGCCAACTAGACATTGAGCCATTGACTACAACCCGTTGAGTCTGAAAACCTAGCCAGCTTTCTATCCACCTTGTAGTCCATTCATCCAATCCATATTTCTTTAACTTGCTGGCAAGAATACTGTGGGAGACTGTATCAAAAGCTTTGCTACAATCAAAATATATCACATCCATTGCTTTCCCCATATTCAGAGAGTCAGTTATCTCATCATAGAATATCAGAGTTGGAAGCGACCTCAGAAGGTTATCTAATCCAATCCCTTTCTCAAAGCAGGACCAATCCCCAACTAAATCATCCCAGCCAGGGCTTTATCAAGCCTGACCTTCACAACCTCTAAGGAAGGAGATTCCACCACATCCCTAGGTAATCAGTTTGGTCAGGCATGATTTGTCCTTGGTGAATCCATGTTGACTGTTCCTGATCACCTTCCTCTCCTCTAAGTGCTACAAAATGGATTCCTTGAGGACCTGCTCCATGATTTTGCCAGGGACTGACATGAGGCTGATCAGTCTGTAGTTCCCCGGGTTCTCTTTCTTCCCTTTTTAAAATATGGGCACTATATTTGCCTTTTTCCCCAGTCCTTTGGGACCTCTCCCAATCACCATTTTCAAATGTTCAAAAATAATGGCCAATGGCTCCGCAGTCACATCAGTGAACTCCCTCAGCACCCTTGGACCTAAACCTGCAGCATTTAAACAGACAACACAAAGAAATGGATGAAACTCTCCCTCATATAGGCAGCATAGTTTCCATGGAGTTGCACATGTTGACTCATTAGTGAATTTGTCACAGATGGTGTAGTTTGCAAGGGCTTTGGGTTCAGGCCCTTTACTAGCACTTAACAATAAGGACTTACTTAAATATTTTGAATAAGCCTCCAGTGCCTAGATTTAGTGTTGTATCTGATATACACTTCTTTAAAATTGTGAAGACAGTCTTGATTTACTAATATCTTTTTTCTCAATGTTTTACCTATTATTATCATTGACAATTATAACTCAAATAAACCAGATTTTTTTCCTCCCCACACATGTCATTCTATTAACGCATTTGACAGCATTTTGTGAGTAGTCAGTTTCACTATTTTCTTAGACTCATCCCTCCACTTGGATGGTATGGAGGAAGTAAAGTTCCATCAGCAATGCCAATTCCACACTAGACAGGGATTCGTCCATGTTGGGTAGAAATTCACAGTCTTTAATGCTGGTTTTGGAAGCACAAATCAACCTTTATATGAGACTATATTTAGCTCAATGTTTGCTTTTTCCATAACAGTTATTTCCTGTTTAAGTTTTTCTTTACTCCCTGTAGGCTTGACCTTACATCTGTTGAAGAAATGGCAAAACTTCCGTGGGCCCCAGTGGGATCAATACCACTGGGAGTTCATTTTTGTCCAGCTGTGATTTTTAATGGTGAAAGTTATAGATATTCCTCCTTTAAAACACTGCACAGCATGTAATATCCCTTGCCAGGAAGACAAGTCAATCAATGGGACAAATTTTGCCATTTGATTTGTGCCTGGTCCTTTTGTATTATTGAGGCACTTTATTTCCAATAGGGTTTTAGAAACATGAATGACATTCAACACTATTTCATCTTAGCGTTTTTCAGATCAGATGAATATTTCAATATATGCCACCCACTCATATCAATGGGTGGGGGAAACTGATTGGGCTGGCAGTGAAGTGGGAACAGTTCCAGTAGCGAGGGAGGGAGAGACAACAGATATCTCCTTTCCCTGGGAGTCAGTGGTACACCTTGCCAACTGGGAGAGTGGGGTCTGATTCTCCAGTTCCCAAGGTTTAGCCCAGTGCAGGGGCCATTTGAAGCCCCTTTTGGCTCTGTTCCAGCAGCTCACCCGAACATTTAACTCCCTGACCAGTGGAAGGTCAGAGCAGGGCCGACGACAGGGGGGTACTACGGGTAGGGCTGTACTGGGCCCCGCACTTTAGGGGGGCCCCGGTACAGCTCTACCCGTAGTCATCCGGCGCGGCTCTCCCCCGGACCAGCGCGCCTGTCCCCGGCCGGAGCAGAGAGCCCGGCCGGCGGCAGCGGCTCAGTCCGGGAGAGAAGGGGGGGGGAAGGGAGGGAGCAGCAAGGGCGGCTCACGCTGCTTCCCGGCGGTCGGCTCTCGCTGCCGCCAGCTGGGGGGGGGGGTGGCTGGGCTGGGGGCCCCCCAGCCGCTGTCAGCTGGGGGGGGGGAGTGCTGGCTGGGCTGGGGGGGGGGGCTGGGCTGGGGGGGGCCCCAGCCCCAGCCGCTGTCGGCTGGGCTGGGGGGGGGCGGCTGGGCTGGGGGGCCCTCAAACTATCAGAGTAGGGGGCCCCCAAATTTCTGTCTCCGGCCCTGGGTCAGAGACTTAGGTTTACCTGATGTGGAACAGGGATTTGAACTTGTGTCCTAGCCATGGGTCTGGGGGGTATTATTGTCTGGAGTTTTCTCACTATCCCTTCTCTGAAGCGGTTCTACTTCTTATAAATAGCCTTTGGAGTAGACCCTTGAACTGGGATCTGCCAGCTGAGTGGCCTTTTTCTCACTATGGAGAGTAACAGGTGACTGTCTGAGAGCTCAAGCTCAGTCTGTAACTTCTTTGAGAGATATTCCAATACTTGAGATATTTAGGCAGTGCTTAATTTATGCCAGGACTCTGCCCCGGTACCTCAAGGCTTGGCAGTTCATAGCCCCGGCACCTCAGGGCTTGCTGCGTCAGGTATAATATTTTTAAAAATTACTTGAGTCCCCTCACCTCTTTCATTACAAATTAAGCACTGTATTTAGGGCAGCTATTTGAGTCACATCTCCCAACAGACGGCTAAAAGAATCCAAAATCGATGTACTGGGCATATGAACACCAGCAATTAAATATATATGGACAACATATCTCCAAGAACCAGGTGCTGTAAGGTAAGTAACTCTTTCTTCCACTGTGATATTTCCATCACTCTGTAATCGAGTTCAGCAGCAGCTGTTTGTAGTGTAATTTCTCAAAATGATGCAAATATAAACTAGACTAGATTTAATGAGTGGGAGGGAAGGGAGGAAGCTGCAAATTCTCTCCATAGTTGAACCCTTGAAAAAAAATCTGCTTTGTATCATAAATACCATGTACTGACTGAATTGATGTTGCCCCTTAATGCTGCATTATGTGTTCAATAACGTTTCTCTCCTAAAATTTTCTCAAGGACACTGTTATACATAGGCAGGATACAAAATCCTTGATGCTTTCAAAGTCTGTGAGGTTACAACAAACAATTACTTGTAAAATTATTGTATAAAGTTTTTCATAATAGAGATCTGCAAATCCTAGCTCTTTATTTGCCGTGATAAAATAATGTTTCAATGTGATTGTGTGCCTGATTCTTCTCCCACTAAAATTAGTTTTGTTGCACAGGATGTACACTTCATGTCCTATTGAAAGTCCTGGTGGGTACACAAAAAGATGCTTCGTGTGCCCAGCCCAACTTCCACTGAAGTCAATGTGAGTGTTTACATTGATTTGCATGGGAATTGAATTGGCCCTCCAACGGCTCAATTGTACAAAATACTGAGTACTCCTAGTTCAATCTATGGGAGATGAGGGCACTCTGCAAATTACAGGACAGAACTCAAACCCTACATTTGTCCATGTTATTAACTGGTTTACATGCCTAAATGTTGGTGTACATATTTGTATTTATTTCACATGTATCTTAGCCTTTACTCTTTCCAATTTGGGCCCCTAAGATTTTTTTTAAATCTAACTTTTTTGGAAGAAAAGATAAATTCCTTTTCAAAGAATAAATAAATCTGAAACTGAAAGTCACTGAAATATTTTCATGGTATGTATTCCTCTCCACAGAAATAAAGAAGAAACTTTTAATAAACTGTCCAGTATTTACAGCTAGGTTGTGCTTTCGGTGCTGAGTAAGCTGCAGTGCATAATTACCACCCCCAGAGTATTCCTGGAGTTATTATACCTCCTGCACCCTTATGAAGAAAATTCCCTCTCTCTCTTCTCTGTTTCACTGTGAGGTGCGGATTGGCTAATAATTTGCTGCTGGCCAATCCCTGACCAGGGTTCTCTGATCTTGCTGGATGGGAGCTGATTCAAGATTCTGTCTGTAGTCCACCCATCTGCTCTAGGTTGTGAGTGGCAAGTGCACAGGAATAGCACAAATTTGAGCACGATAAGGATAAAGAATGAAGATCTTACTAGTAGCAGTGGCAGCAAAGGCTTATCCTAAAGTTTTTTTGACATTTTCTTAAAATAATTTTACATGTACACAGTTTAGAAAGAATGCAAATACTTTCATCATTTTTAACTCTACATGTGTGATAGAATAATGCTTTCCTCCCTCCCCCAAAGACTTGGAATAAAATATATACAATGGCTTGTCCTTTGACAGTTTATTCTTTATAATGACTATTCTGTTGAAAGAAAGTTTTCACATATTTTTATGTGTCCAGCTCTTTGAGTTGATTGCAAATCGGTGCCTCTGATTTTTGTATGTGATATTAGCTTAAAAAGACTAGAAGAATATAATTTCCTTTTCACTGCATAATTATATATAGCTCATCTGTTAATCCACATTTTTCTAAATAGAGGAATCCGCATTTGCCTAATTCTTTTGAATTCTGACTGACCTTGCTCTACTCTCTCCACAAATTACAATACACTTTCCATAATAGTGTGATATGATCTGTGAAAGGTATTCCAAATATAAGAATGCCAGTAATAAACAGTGTTCAAATATTTTCCTCTCTTTTAACATTTGTCTATGTATGATGTAAATATTAAACGACCATGCTTTTACTGCAATTAACCTCTCTGTGTGTTTTCAGCTATTTATACACAATCATCCCAAGACCATGAGCCAAATCAGGGTGTTAGAATATGATCACAGAAGTTACACTGGCATTTATTGTATTCTTATTTCCCGGTGTCCCTGTATTTCCCTTTTAAGTTCTTCACAATGAACTGTATGGGCAAGTCTCTTGTTCTCCTCTTAGCCTGTCCTGAATTTGGTGGTGGTTCTCTTCTTATGTGGATTGGTTGTCTCCTCTTCCCAGCTTGACCTCAGTTTTCTACAATCAGCAATTTTTCACCTTCTCCTTGCATGTTCCTTCTCTCAGGTTATTGATTTAAATAAAATAAACAAAATTTGTCTGAATATTGATCTTTGTACACTTCACTGGTCTTTTCCATTCATACCAACCTAAGTTCACTTATAAGTACTTCTCTTAATAACCAGGCTTGTCCATTATCCACTCAAGCAGTTCCACAGCACCAATACCATGCTTACTCCCATCATGTGTGATGTACCAGATTACTCAAAGATCAAGAGATTGATGTCTGTGGCTTCCTTTCACTTAGTTCCCCCCCCCCCCATTGTTGTCTGCTTCAGAAAAAAATCACAGTCAGAAGGAATTCTTGAAAGCATTCCTAGAGATGTGTTTGTGCATTGTCGTGGTTTTAAAACAAACCAGAACAAAAAACTCCAAGTTGCTGAAGAGAAAATTCCTATATTATGTTTTGTATTCTTCTCTTCTTTGCATTTTTAGTTTTAGTTTTTAGAAGTTTTCCTTTTTTTCCTTTGTTTTATGGAGAGACAGAAGCACATTTTATTTAGATAACTAAAATAAAAGTATTTTTAACTGAAAAAAAGGGAAAATGCATATAAGCAGCTGTATCTTACACAGGTGAAGCTTTTTCTCCACACGTCATGTCTTGTGTCCTAGTACAAGGATTTGGAATTATGGGATGGAAAAAAGGGATTGTTGCTATGGAATCTAAAAGCTATGCACTGCCATGTTCGTGGAAACCAAAATTACAGCATACATTCAGGAGTTTGTGCTTGTGCTAGTGGATGGAACAACAGGGGAATTTGTAGGCTTTCTTGCTGACTCCTGTAGAAAATTCATGCCTTTCTGTTCTTCACTGATGGCAATGAAAGTAGTTACAATGCTTCAGAGTGTTACCTGTGTATGTGCATCACCAAAGTTTTTGAACATATGAATTATGAATGCTCTGACAACATTCATTATTTTTTTGGGGGGAAAAAAAAAAAAACCTTGGAAAAAGCAGAGTTAATGCCCTGGCAATTTTTAAAATAAAAACAGAGACAAAGGGAGAAAAATGCTGCCCCCTATTGACTGTATTTGTATACATCATAAAGGAACAGAAAAGTGCACAAGTAAAAAAGAAATAAAAAGAATCTTTATAGTTAACCTTGGAAAATGGAAGGTATCAATTTTTCAGAACAGCTAGTGATTCTGGGTGGCTAAACTTATCAGTGTCCAATTAGAGCTATCTTAAAGGGGTCTTATCTTTAGGAAGTGTTGAACATGTATCCTTACTTTGTGAAACTCAGGCTTCTTGAAGGAGTGTCAAGCTGGGCACCCATAAACAGAGCCACTCAGTACCACTAATCACTTCTGAAAACGTCGGCCAAGTTCATTGAAAGCTGTGCATGCCTCAGAGTCCTGAAATGTACATTGTACTATGCTATAAATGTTACAGTGCATATAGTGGTGACTGCTAGTGCACTCTGCAAGATCTGAGATAGATTGTTATGTAAGCTTACATTGAGCTGCATGACCATAAACTAATAACAGGAAAGGAAACATGAATGCCACTATGTTATCAGGTGATAAGCACCAGCACATTTCAACACTATAAACTTTAGTTTATTAAAAGGTCAAAGGCAGTAGAAAGCTGACCTCTCAGAGGGATAATTCTGTTAGACCATTTTCTATTGCCAGGCTTACTCTGTGTTCCCTTCCTTTCACTGCAATTGAGTCTGTGAAATGAAGACATTTTCAATGAAGACATCGCTGTACTATACCAAACCAAATCATATTACAGAAAGCAGAATTACTCTAAAATGACAAAGCAATGTACAGCTAGAATGTTGGGAGACTAATATATCCCTCTTACCTATACAGTATTGGGGAACAATTTCTGGGCTTGTATGATATAAATGCAATTTTAATTTTAAGAAAGTCATGTCCTAAATGAATCCAGGAGTCTAATTAGTAGTAATACGTGAGTACATGAAAAGTGAAACTCTCAAATGGGAGGAAGCATTAAATAATGGACTAAATATAGTTCTGAGAGTCAAATTTCTGACTTCCACTCCTGGCTTTGCCATTCAATTTCTTTGTGGCATCTGGTTGAGTCTCTGCTCCCAGGGGTTCCCAGTGCAGCAGTCCTGTCTGGAGTTGAGCTCTGAGTGAAATACTAAAGTGAGGCACCAGGCTGCTATATAAGCAGGCCTTTAAACTCTCGATTTTAGAATTCTGCCAAAATCAAACTCTATAAAACAAGCCACAAACAGGAAATCATGACTTTCAATAGCTGATAATTACCATCAAAAGGCACTTCCTTGACCCCGCAGGTTACCCTGTATCAAAGCTCTGCTATAAGCAACAGAAGTAGAAGAGCTATTCCCCAAAAGGTTGAAAGAATTTTCTATATTGGAAAGCTAGATGACTTTACAAGGGTTGTTCTCAACTCCTGAAATAATTCCTAATTGCCCCCTTCATTCTTATTGTCTTTAGTCAGATAATTTCTTATAGATGTCATAGTAGAAGTCAATTTTCAGAAGGGATGTTTATGTGGGGAAGGAAATGGCCTTACTGAGTTTTTCCATTGACTTTATGGGACTTTGGACAAGGCTCCAAGTCAGAAAGAGAGGTATGGAAGAAAGTGCAGAGGCTTGTGTAGAAGTGGATAAAGAGGTTGTCAGGGCTGGAATTAAAGTGGAACAGAGGTGATACAGAAGCAATGGGAAAGAGAATGTAAATAAATGAGAAGGCAAAGAATTAAGCATTGCCTCGAAGTTAGTGATCACAACATGGCATAGTGGAACAAGGGGAGCCAGTAGATTTATTGAAAGAGGCAGATGACCTGGTCAGGATGAGGATGATTGTCTTTGTAGTTGGGTTTTATAAGGATTGGTGGGGCAAGATGTGTGTTAGTGAGATCATTGAGAAGAAGGAAATTACAGAAATCAAAGAAAGCAGATGAGTGTTTTGATCTAAAGGGACAGATTGTTTAGAAATGTGGGGGAAGAAATATCAGAATTTGGCCTCGACCTGAATACTTATGGCATGAGAGACAGGGGTCCCAGGTTGAAAGTTCAGGTGCTCTGTCTTAGGCATTGTTTTAGTTAATGTGAAGACATTCAGGAGGAGCTTTTGGAGAGATGGGATCATGAAGGGCTGCCTGGAGTGAAAACAGCCAAGAACATAGAGGACACACCCATCCTGTTAATGTCCCTTTGACCCAGCTTTGTTTTCCTTTATGCTCTGTCCTGGGCAGTCATGTGACAGACAAGGATTTTTTTAACTCTTTACAGAGGGTAGTGTCCTTGCCTTGTAACAAAATCCTCCCCCCCCCCCCATAACTTTATATCTTTTTCTCCTTTTTTTTTTTTTTTTTGGTGTGGTCATACAATGTGGATATTCACATTTAAAATAAGGTTAACTTTAATAAGATCTATCTTCCATTAACAAAATATACCAGTCTCAGAAATCACTGATACATCTGTACCCTAATAGTTTTGAGTAAAACCAATCATCAGAGCATCAAATTATAAATAGAAGAAAATGCACATCTTTTAAAATCTATGATATTTGCCAGTGCTCCAGTAAAACTATAGTCTTTATTGCAATCAGAAGAGAAAGGAATGAAATCTTTGGAGAAACATATGTTTCTCATCCTTAAAATAACCCCTTTCAGATTTCTGTCCAACTTTGATTCAACCTCTGATAGCTACTGTCAATCAAGCATCCAGCATCTTCCTGTCGCCAACTTAGCTGGCAAGCAGACGTGCTTGCATCTGACACAGATGCTACTCCCTACTATTTGGCTCACATGAAGGGAATACATTAGACATCTGCTACAACATTTGATTGATTTAATGTACAATACTAGGCCTGCATTAGAAAATATGCTAAGAAAATTGGATCATATTCCAGGAAGCTGAAATTAGAACTATGATATTTTTTGTTGTTTTACATTATTCAGATAAGAGAAAACAAACTGATTTATTTTATTGGCTTTTCAAAAAGAAACTGTTTGATTCATTGGGCTTCGTTATTTATTATTCACTAATGAAAATGCTCAGTGGGGTCTTCAGAACACAAATGACAATATACATTGTAGGCACATAACCAGTTTGTATTTAAATAATATAAAATAAGATGTTCATCTTGCATTTGTTTGAGACCAGAATCGGCAGGTCAAGCTGCACCCCAAAAGGAGTGTCACTTTGTTCAATGACTGATGGCATTCATCCTTGGGTAAGGGGGAAATTACTATTGGCCAGTCCAGCAGCTATAAATAACGTAACTCTCTTTGTAGCTTGTGTTAGACATAAGGGTTGGGATTATGGAAAACACTCAGTACTGACTTAATTCTTCTCCCAGTGCTATAACTTCCATTGATTTCAATGACCTCACTGCACATTTAAGCAGTGAGGGCTCTTGTCTGGCTTGTTGGGAAAGGTGTGTTGCCCCTTTCAAGGCTAGAAAACAAGGGAGTAGCTTTTGACTGCAGCAGCAGACCAGTTCAGTGTGGGGACACTGACAACCCAGCTGGTGACTGGAAGAGAAGGGGGACTCTACAGGTACACGTTGGTTCAGGAAAATCCCTCTCTTAGCTGAACCATACAGAGCAGCACCCAACCTCCCACCTATGGAAACAGTAAAGCACCAGCTTTCATCAGATTCCACTGTGGGCAGTGGAACTGTGGTCGCTCCTTTATCGGGATGGGGGTGGGGTGCTGGGAAGAAATATTTCTCTCATTGCCAGGTTGGTCAAAGTGAAGTATTGGTGGTTTTGTCTTTCCCACAGTGGGGGGGGGGGAGGGAGGGAAGGGGGCGGAGGGCACTGCAGGGGCACAACCCAGGGGAGCCCAACAAGTCCTTGGTGGGATATGGTGGGCAGGGGGCACCATGGGTGCTGAGTTGGGGTGTTGGCGGGGCTGGGGAAGGTTCCCTACACAACTCCTGGAAATGGCAACCTTCAGCTCCTAGCTCCATATGCTGCCTCGCTCTGCCCCAAGTCCTGGTTCTGCAGCTTCTATTGGTTGGAACAGCAGCCAATGGGAGTTGCAGGGATGGTGCCTGTGGGCTGAGGCAGCACATGGAGCTGAGGAAAGGGAGTTCCTGTTGCCCTTCTGGGGAGCACCCCCCAGGTAAGCACCACCCACTGCTCCACCACCAGGTAAGCACCACCTTGTACCCCAATCCCCAGCCTTGAACCCCCGCCACACCCAGACTCCTGCTGTGGGGGCTGAGGAGGCCTGAGACAGCCCCAGCAGCAGACAATTGCAGGGGCTGCTACAGAAGTCGCAGAGGTCACAGAAAGTCACTGAATCCATGGTGTCTGTGACCCCCTTGACAAACAGGGAGCTTTAATTATACTCATAGCTCAAGGCATTCAAACACCAACTGGTGCATAAACATCAAGAGATTCACATGTATAGTTGGGTACCAAAGTGTTAAACTTCCTATTTTATATTCATTTGTCAAAGAATACAACTCTGGTCCACATCTGGCCTCACTGAAGTCCACTGGGGGGTTGGCCATTGACTTCACTGGTGTTATCACATCAACCTATCATCTAAGTGCACTACAGACTTTTTAAAAAAGGAGCTCTTAAATAAGTCACCTGATTTTTCCCCCAAAAGTTCTGAGTGGCCATTAGCCTGTGGGAAGACACTTGATGATTAACATCTTTAGGAGCCTAAGTTTAGTTTCTTATTTTTTTAGTGTTTTGCCCCATGTCTCTATATGTCCAATAAGAAGTGCTGAAACAATTCACTTACCTGATAAATTAAAGCTTTTTAAACAATCAATTTGTTTTATAATGTTTAAAAATGAACAAAAAATAACCAGTTCTTTTTTATTATTTGACTACAAAGTGATCAGCTCTCCTAATATTTCTAAGCATTCATGTGATATTAAAGCTGTAGGAAATTAGGGAAAGAATGCTAATGCTTTCTCAAAACAAAATTATTCATATGTTAATATTTTGCCAAATGGCAGCATTTATACGTTTCACTAAAAATAACTGCAGTCAACACAATTCTGAAACCATTTCCTGTCAATATTTTCATATTTTTGTAACCAACCACTACCAACAACAACACTGATGGGAAACTTAGTCCACTGCTTGTGGAAAGGTGTGATTTGGCCCAGTTAAAGTAGACGTACACCCCTGATTGTGTAATTACAAGGTAGGCAATGTACAGGACACCATGGTCGTAGGGACACTGAGCAGTAAGTAATGCATGAATTTTCACCTCTCAGATGTGGAAATGAGGAAATATTGCTAAACTGTGGTAATTTTTCCTCATCTGCCCAGCATTTTAAAACTAGGAAGTAAGTTACTTCTAGTGATTATTTTTTCTTAAGAGACTCACATTTACTCTTTTATCCCTAACAGTTCTTCCTTTTCACCAGTAATAAAGATTTTGTAAATAAAAGAAATACAAAATAGTCTGTGTTGTTAAATACACAGTATGATATTTATATTTTATGCAGTGAAGTGAAATGAGAAAACTCAATGTTTCATCTTCTTTACATGGCACAGGCATTTATGTAATTTAGGGATATATTTACAGTACAGAGCATGAGGAGGAACCTGTCAGTCAGTCATGCTGAGTGAATAATAGACATTTGAGCAAACTTTCACACTATTGGAACAGAAAATGTGACATGGAACAAAATCAGAAAGCTCTGCTGAATGATAGGTATAAAAGTTGGCTAACTTCTGGGGGTAAATTTAATTTAGCATAATTTAGACATATCTGAAGACATTCAATTCTTTTCAAGAGTTAATCTAGGAAGTGGATGTCTTGCGTTCTGAGCGATAATGCTGAAAATGCTCTTCTGTCGCAGAAGAAAAATGTGAAAGAAAATAGATTGCACAGATGGGGTGACATATAAACTCATTTCTTAGCTGTAGTTCATGATCCCGTCTCCTCTGTGACAATGGTTAATGTTTCCTCTGCAGCTCCTACTTTATATCTTTTAAAATGCCATGCCTCAGTATCTCTTCTGCACATTGTTAACATGCTTTTCCCACATCTTCTTTTTGTCCAAGGGGCCTTTTTTAATGACCTGCCTTTTCAGACTAATAAATCCAGTGGTTTTCCAGAGGGGTCTCTGAGCAATATTATATTCCCAGTTGATCATCCTGTTCATAACAGAGTCTTTGGTTTTTAGTCATCAAGATGGTGGCTAACAGTGACTCAGGTGTGGGAATCTCTCTCACATCCTCTGCAAGGAAGACTGATGCAAATAACATATTTAGTTTCTTTGCAATGACCTTGTCTTTCTTGAGTGTTCCTGTAGCACCTCAAGCATATAGAGGTGCAAAGCCTGATACTGAGTATTTTTGAGTATTTTATTGAGGTTTTTTTCTATGTAATTTGATGTGTTTTGCTGCTCCTAACTATTTTATCTTTGAATCTGTAATTTTTTTCCATTATACAAATGTTTTACTTATTTTTACCACAAACTAGGCCAGGAATGGGAAAACTACAGTCTGGAGGCCACATCCAGCCCTCAAGACACTTTAATTGGGCAAGCGAGCTTCCACTGGCAAGTGATATCTGGGACTTTCCCTGCTCTGGCACTCCAGCTGAGGACCGGGATCAGGGTCTTGCCTCACTCCCACTCTGGCTCCTACACATAGGGGAAGCCAGGGGGCTCTGCACGCTGCCCCGGGCCCAAGTGCCACTCCCGCAGCTCCCATTGGCCGGGAAACGGCAGCCAATTGGCTGCACCTCCATGTAGGAACCAGAGGGGGGACATGCTGCTGTTTCTGGAAGCTACTTGAGGTAAGAGCCTACCCTCTTGCCCCCCTCCTGCACCTTATTTCAGCCCTGACCCCCCTCACATCCTCAGAGCCCATCGGCTCCCACCTGGAGACCCTCCTGCACCACCAACCTCTCATCCCCAGCCTCACCCCAGAGCTGGCACCCATAGCTGGAGCCTTCCCGCACCCCATCCCCCAATTCCATGAGCATTCATGGCCCACCATACAATGTACATACCCAGATGTGGCCCTCGGGCCAAAAACTTTGCCCACTGCTGAACTAGGCTCTGGTGTGCAAACCAAGTGGGCATATGCCAAAATGGACTGGTAACTGGGAGGAAGGTTTCGCTCCGTCAAGGGTGACTAAGTAGAGAGGGGAAATTCTGAGTGTTTGGTAGTTAAGTAGTTGGGGTCAGATGTTTGGGGAAGGGAGAGTTTTTGAATTTCTATGACAAGAGTTAAGCTTTGGGGGCTATGGCTTTGGGGTACGTTAGGTGTAGAAATATATTTCTTTAATTTGTATTATGTTTTGTTGACTGATGGTTGAGTGTGTGGCTCAGAAGGGGGGAAATATGCTGCTGCTTTCGTTTGATATTTTTTTAACTGACTGCAAGGGTCTCTACAGCCCAAAGTCATTGTTTTTCATGTTACTTTGTTTTAATTCAAATAAAGAGTTCTATATAGGGGTTTTATCAAGTGAAGAAAACTCAGATCATAGCCAAAAATTTGACTATTGTTTTGTTTCAATGGCAGTCTATATCAAATAGAAAATCTGTAATAATTCTTCTAAAAGCAAGACCATATAGGCAGTCTGTTGAGGCTGTCCTTCTGAACAGATGCCTTTTCTAATCCATCATCTACTGTAACTAAGGATGGGCTGATATCTACTTCTTGCCCCAGTCTTATTTCAGCCGTGAACTTTACAAATGCTGCCAGAGTGCACCTGTCATAAATCCTAAAAAATGACAGATAGTTACCAAATTACACTGGATTGAGTATGTCATTTGTTCAGCTATTAAAGCAGTGAAAGGACACTCTTGTCAAGGGGAAAAATAAGTATTGGGTCCAAAAAAAATCTATAAAATGCACGCATCTTATACTACAATGTAGTGGAGGAGCAGCCTTTATAAAAAGAGTGGATTAGTGTTCATGAATATTTGAAGAAGCAATGGAATATTATTTGTAAAATAAAAACGTGTTCTAAATGGTAAAAATGGTCCCCATGCTATGCCTTCAATTCTCCATAGCTATTTAAAATGGAGGCCCTGTCTAATGTCCTAATACATTAGGAGGAAGGCATTTGCTTCAACTGAATGCAAGTAATCCTTCCCAATGTTGCAATGATACATTATTTATACATTGTTTTTCATTGCTCTTGCAAAATTATTTTCTCTAGCAAAAGGGTTGGCCAATTCAGAGAGGACTATAAAATATTGTCCATGTGTGTTTATTACTTACTGTGTCAATTTCAGAGGTGTATGTTTTAGAGGTTCTCAACTCCATCATTTTTTGGCATTCTTTTTTGTTTCTTTGATAGATCTCCTAGGATGTTTTAATATGTTCTGTTATAGAAATGTAAACACAGAATCGGACACTCAGCTTGTGTCCATTGAAGTCAGTGAAGCTATGGCAATATAAATCAGCTGAGGGTCAGCCCCTAATATCTTTACATGTGAGTGAAATTTTAAAACTTTGGGCCAAACAGGGTCATTATGTGATAGACCTATTTACACTATAATCTCCATGAGGCACTCAGTCCCTGTAAAACAGTAAACAACAGTGATGGACGACCTGCGTCCCTCAGGCCACATGCAGCCCAACAAGATAATCCACTGGTGGGCCACAAGACAGATTGTTTACATCAACCATCTGCGGGCATGGCCACCCCCAGCTACCAGTGGCTGCGGTTCGCCATTCCCACCACTGGTACAGAGATACCTCACACAACACAAAAATTAAAACACTAAATTAAAAAAAAATCAAACTTAAAGAACAATATGGGAAATACAGAATAAAGGGGAAGCATCTTCTTACAAGGGCTGCAGCAGATAAAATAATCCATTTTCCGAGATACTTTTTGCAAGATCTTTCTTAGATAGAAAGAGAAATGAACTCAGATGGAGGTCAAGGGGGATCAGATTTCTTGCTGTGAAGACCATAGCACTGGCCAGATTGCCAGCCAAAATAAGGTGTGATGACAGAATCTATTAAAGTTAGACAGTGTCAGAGCAGTAATGCTAAGGGGCGAGGTCAAGACTGCATTTAAGTGGAAGTTACTGTGTCTGAGGATTGAATTTGTTCCATTGTTGGTTGCTTGCTGAAGTGTTGACTTTCAGATGGATCCTAAGAATTTCCTCTGTTTCATTTGGAATCTGCTGAATAATAAAGAAACAAGAAATCTTTATCTAATACATGGGAAAATGGTAATAGAATCCTATCAGGTACCATCCAGTTTTGTGCTGAAATATTACGATAATATCTGCCTGTTTCTGTACTATTGCCCAGATGATGAGGGAAGGCGATAGACAAAATGAATAAGATAAGAAACAACGGCTGTAAACTTCATTCGTAAATACAGTGAAAAACAATAGAGCAGGCCTGCACAACATATGACCCGGGGGCCACATGCGGCCCGCACGGGCTCACTGTGTGGCCCGCGTGGGGTGAGGAGGGGTGGGAAAAGCCAAGCGGGGTGTTTGGGGGGAAGCGAATGGGGGCGGGGCTAGAGCAGGGTTTTTCGGCCCACAGCTGGTTTGTTTTTGCAGTAATATGGCCCTCGCTGCTTTCCGAGTTGTGCAGGCCTGCAATGGAGTAAGCAAGCAATTCCCCTAGCTGTTAGATGTTTCAGTGTGTATAACCAGATAGCAGCCAAGGGCCCTCACTGATAGGGGACTTTACCTGTATTAGAGGCCTCCTCCCAGGCCATAGATTTAGGCCTCAGGTCTTAATCACATTGGACATCTTCCCTTTGCATAAAGCCCCACCCAAGTTGGTTTTTCAGTATGTACTTGACATGGAAGCCTTCCCCTCTCTGAACTTACCAATCACAGGACGTAAGCAAAAGTTTTATGTGGGTACTCTGGGGGGATAGATTTATGCCTTCCACACCTGTAGTTACTGTGCTGGTCAGCCCCCCATAATTGCAAAAAAAAAAATAGTCCTGTTTTTAAGGTTTATCAGATGTCTTGGGGAACGGGGAAAAAAACTTCTACATCTTGGCCAATCCATAGTTGGGGAAATTCCTTCCTGACCCCAAAGTGTGACTTGGAGATAGCCGAAGCCAAATGTCTAGCCCTAGTCACAAAATCAACAAACCTTGAGTTACCTTTCCACTCTGAGGGGAGATCTAATAGCTGCTTTCAACTACCTGAAAGGGGGTTCTAAAGAGGATGGATCTAGACTGTTCTCAGTGGTAGCAGATGACCGAACAAGGAGTAATGGTCTCAAGTTGCAGTTGGGAAGGTTTAGATTGGATATTAGGAAAAACTTTTTCACTGGGAGGGTGGTCAAGCATTGTAATTGGTTACCTAGGGAGGTGGTAGAATCACCTTCCTTAGAGGTTTTTAAAGTCAGGCTTGATAAAGCCCTGGCTGGAATGATTTAGTTGGGGATTGGTCCTGCTTTGAGCAGGGGGTTGGACTAGATGACCTCCAGAGGTCCCTTCCAACCCTAATATTCTATGATTCTTGAACCAGTCTCAATTCTGACAAAAAAGGGAAAAGAGGGGCAGGAAATGGATGCCTGCTTCACACCACAAAAGCTCTGTCTTTTTTCACACAACATACAATCAATCTGTGAAACTCTTTGCCAGAGGATGTTGTGAAGGCCAAGACTATAAAAGGGTTCAAAAAAGAACTAGAGGATAGGTCCATCAAAGGCTATTAGCCAGGATAGGCAGGGATGATATCCCTAGCCTCTGCCTCTGTTTGCCAGAAGCTGGGAATGGACAACAGTGGATGGATCACTTGATGATTACCTGTTCTGTTCATTCCCTTTGGGGCACCTGGTATTGGCCACTGTTGGAAGACAGGATACTGAGCTAGATGGACCTTTGGTCTAACCTAGTGTGGCCATTCTCATGTTCTTATGAGAAGGGAACACATGGCCCATCAACTCCCAGTAAGTCAACCTGAAAATGGGTCATTCAGAGCTACTGTATTCGCTGACTAGGTATGCTGTTGGAGAAAGGGAGGTTTCCTTCCTCCTTCCAGCAAATCAGGATGATTACAGATATCCTCTTCCCTGCCAGCCCGCACAGATAACCTCTCTGAGTGAGCCAGGTTGGTGGTATGTGTAACACTGTTGGACCTGAGCACCCTACAAGAGCTAAAAAATTGTATTAACAGGCTCTGAAATTCCCATCACCCAGTACTAACTAGGACTATTGCATTTCAAGTGTCAAGGTCAATTACACTTTCATAATAGCATGTTGTATTCCATAGGCTATAATATTTCAGATATTTAGAAATGATCCTTAAATCACTTCTTTTATCTATTGTGCTCATAGCTCTGATCCTGTATTTTGATTAGACCTGCTCTTAATAGTAAATGCTGTCAACAATCAATAAATGTGAAAGAATAATGAAAAGCACTGAAGGATAAAATTGCAAAACTGGCATCCAACTGCATGACTGGGAACAGGATTAAACCTTTGCAGTTATGCTACGTCAAAATATGTTTTTTTAAATTCATTTCCTCTCATGTACAAAGTGCACACACAAACAGCAGCAGTTTTCCATCACAGGGTACTTACGCTAAGCACAGTAAATACATTCTTAACCACATGATGGAATTTATTTTAAAGCTTTTTCATATATTCATGAGCATAAAATTTTTTTTAAAAAAAGCTAGTCTCTTACAGAACAGTAGGAGGTGTATCTTCTATCGATCTGGGTCCCCTTCAACATTCTTTTCCTTGACAAGAGTGTCCTTTTCCTGGTTTAATAGCTGAACAAATGGCACAATCAATCCAGTATTATTTGGTAATATCTGTCATTTTGGAAAGACACTTTTATTCAAATCCTTTGCCAAACTCTATTGTTCCATTATACAAATACATGATGTATTAAGGCCTGACTGTACCTGGTGCAAAGAGCGCTTGGGGAAGTGCTCTTCTCTGAGCTCTTCTACAACCACTCAGTATCATACAGGGTCAAGACTCTAAAGTGTAAGGTTTGTCACCTTCTTGTACTTACCGAGTCCTGCAATGCCTAAGTCTTTGCTGCACCCCAAGCCATATGGGTAGTGCCATCAACGTGGTCTCAGCCACTGATCGGCTGAAAACTTCACCTCACAACCAGAAGCTGAAGGGACTGTTAGACATGTTTCTACCTAATTAATAGAAAGAATAAATGGGCTCTCGTTTATAAGGTGGTGCGGTCTGACAGTGCCTCCCATTGTCCAACCTCACTCATTCCTGATAACTCAGTGCCCTCAACCAATTTTCACTCAAAGGCTACCTCAGACCTCATCTTCCTTGTACAGGGCCTGTACTCTTGCACCCTTGCCCTATTGCTTCTGGGTTAGCTGGTGGCCTGACAAACCTCCTTTAACTTTGGAGACTTTCAGCTGAAACCCTCAGACTCCTCAAGTTCTGGTGGATAACTGGAATGTTTATCCAAGCTGCAGTTTTTGAAATGGTTGCCAGGAAGCTTAGTGCTCCTTAAATGTAGCTCTCAGTGACATAAATAATACTTTGGTTTCTTCCATTCCTTTGTGTTGACATCATACTACTATTCTAGAATTTCTCTACTTCTTTTTGTTCCTTTCTTCCATGTGCATGTTGTTTTTGGGAAGTGGCATATATTTCTCCTTGTATAACTTCCTTGACACTCGGCATAATCTATCTGGAGTGTAAATATATATAAATTAAGTATCCTTGAGGAAAAACTTTGAAACTTTGTAGATCAAGTTTTGAGACTTTTGATCTTTAAGCGACATATAAAACAGTAAATGGATTATAAGGAAATATGAGTAGTATGTGACAGTCAGTCATTAATTAGAGAGTGTACAATATATTAAGTATGAGAATTGTATGTATGGTGCCTTGCAAAAAGACTTTATTTAAATTTCTTATTCTGAATTTGTAGATAGACCAGAATTCTGGTCTTCTCTTGCCTATTTTTTGTTTAAAAGACAATGACATTTTAAATGCATTGTGTATTTTCCTTTATTGAAGGTTTGATAGAAGTGGGGGTATTATGTTTTCTTATTAAATATCTAGATATTATTACCTAGCTTAGCAAGACTTATTTAAAGGTCAGCACGATGAATTCAAAGAACTAGGAAGTACTGTAATTTATGTATAAAGTACCTATTCTGGGAAGCTTTTCAAACAGTTGTTTTTAATAATATTTTTCTTCTGTTAACTTGGCTCCGTGTCACACTGATTGTCCTACTAAGTCTGTCCTTTTTTGACTGGAAAATCTCTCAACTATCCAATGGAACAGACATCTCTTTTCAGTTTGAATCAGCAATAATCAATTGTAAACTCCCTTCAAGTTCCAACATAACATAAGCACATACTTAAGTTCATAACTGTTCTAAACAGTCCTCAAACATGATTAGCTCAAGGCATGAGCTTAAAGTTAAGCACATGGTTGAGAGCTATTGTAAAGAAGGGTGTTTTTCTGATTGGGTATGAACCACAATCAAAGGTTGTATTCCAGATTAAAAGAGGCATTGGTCTGATCCAGACTGCAACTTCCTATTGGAAAATTGGCATGCAGTATTGGAATAATTAACTATTTAAACTGTGTGTATATTTATTAGCTTCTCTAATTGTTTTTCATAAGTCATGTCTTTAAAATGTATTTATATTTTAATTTGTTTTTTCTGTCTTGTATGCTGCTTTCTACTATCATACAACCAAGTGCATTTCTTTCTGTTGCTCCCTTAGCTGTTAGAGAATTGAGTTATCACCTGCACAACTGAATATTAAGCATTTCACACTTTTTCACTTCCCCCCCATACATTCTTTCCCCCTCTCCCCCCATACATTGTTGATCTCCAGCCAATTTCCTTTAACTCATTTTGCATTCCTTTAAAGTCTGCATTTTTAAAGAATGGAATTTTCCTCTCCTTTAAAAGGCTATTTGAGATAGGCCAATGGGAGGTTGAATGTTGAGTCTTGCTTATATGAGAAGTCGTACTCCTTTACCATTGCATCGTGGTCATGCAAAATATAATGTGTAGAAGTAGCATGACTTACCTAGTATGCACAGTCTGAGTTAGCAAAACATGCTCCTAGCTCCATAGTGCTTTCCCAGAGTTCTCAAAATGATCAATGTAACTGCTTCTCCTGCTGAGTGGAAAACAAAACATCTTGGAAGGGTTTACACAGAGCTCTTCATATAGGGTTTTTCCATTTATCATATTAGCAATTTGTCATCTAAGCATTTTAGCAGCCTGTTGCAAACCTAGTTTGACAGTATGCTACATAGGCACAGTAAAGAGTTTATATTTACTTACAGTCAGTGCTTAATTTGTAATGAAAGAATGCAGGGGCTCAAGCAATCTTTTTACATTCATAATTGACAGAGAAGCCCAGAGGTGCTGGCGCTATGAACTGCCAATCGCAGAGGTACTGGGGCTCAGCCCTGGCAAGCTTTGGCAAAAATGAAGCACTGCTTATAGTAATTAGAGTGTTTCCTTATCCAAATATTTGTCCTGAACATGCATTTCATAAGAGACGATTTGGTTATGGAATGATGTGAAATCAGGAAGACTGGGAAATAGAAGGGGTATAATTTGGTCTCAAATTGAGTAATGGTCTCACGTTGCAGTGGGAAGGTTTAGGTTGGATATTAGGGGGAAAAAATTACTGGGAGGATAGTGAAGCACTGGAATGGGTTCCCTAGGTTCCCTTCCTTCCTTAGAGGCTTTTAAGATCAGGCTTGCAAAGCCCTGTCTGGGATGATTTAGTTGGGTATTAGTCCTGCTTTGAGCAGGGGATTAGACTGGATGACCTCCTGAGGTCCCTTCCAACCCTGATATTCTATGATTCTATGAATTTAGGATGATGGATTAAATGATCTAACACATCTTTAACATTTTTATTTAAATTCAGATTATAAACATCTTTTGGTCTTCTTCTGCTCTGCAGTCTTACTTATCTCTGGAAATTATTTATTTCCTCATCACATGTCATCTACAGACGATAGTCATATTTCAAGATTCTAAATCATCCTTGTCTAGTCTGAATTTACACAGACTTAGGATCTGGTCCAGGAGCCTCATCCTCAGGGGGAGAAAAAAGGGCAATTATTATCCAATCCAAATATATTAGAAGATAGAATAAAGAGTAACTTACTGAACTGAAATGTTACTCTTAAATATCTTGGCATATTTAGTAGAGAGTGAACCTAATAAATACCGTACATGCTAAGGTAAACATTTTATCTGAGGCAAATGCAAAATTTTAAGGGTGACCATGTTGGCAAACTCCCATGACTCACCCACATACTCTACCTCACCTGATTCAGCAGAAAAGATGTCAGTCTTGACCTCTCAATCCTTTTATCAATTTAGAGCAAGCAAACTGTTAAGATGAAGCGTTAACAGGCTGCAGTTTTATCAATTGTAGCATGACTCTAACTTGACTGGAAGGATATAAGGATGACAGGACCTGCACATAATGGTCCTTGCACTTCTTTCAGGGAGATGAAAATATAATGAGACCCTGGAAGTTAATTAAACTATCTTGGAAGGACAGTACTGTAGTGAGAAAATGAATCAAGGAGATGGTTGCATTGTGCAGAGCAATGTTCTCGCTTTATTATAGCAGTGTACTGTATGTAGGTCTCCATGTCCTGCTATTGTTCAGACGTTAATGCATACAACTGAGTGTTTTATTGACAATAAAATTGTTAGACTGTCTTGTATTCAAATAAGTCAAGTAAATACCAACCTCTCCCACATAGTCAGAACAACAATGAATCCAAATGCTTTTGGAAATATTTTAACAATAGCAACTTGCTGAGGGGATACACAAGATCAGGATCAGAAAGGGAAATCTGAAGGCCTCACAGAATAATTTGATTTTAATGACATAATTTTAGTGAAATGTAGAAAAAAGATTATTTGTTTATTCTGCTGTAAAGATACATGTGAATATATTGCTGAACCTTACATCTCTGACCTAGAAAATCTCTCCAGTTTCTTTAGTCTGGAGAAAATTGAACTTGGTACAGTTAGAATGATTTAGTTATCAACAGCTTTATACTCCATGAGCTATTACTGAAGCACTCTATTATGGAAATAACAGTTAATTACATGAAACCTGCCTCAAATTGCATCTGGAAGTTTTTGAGTTTTATTTCATTCTATTTCATACAGGTCTTTATACAGCCCTCATCACCAAAAATATCTGAGTGCCTTCTAGCAGTGTATTAAGCTTAGAATACCTGGTGTTTGTGCACATAGTCCTCACTTTTGTGCATGTAAATCTGATGGAGTTTTATGGACTCCCCTAGGTAATATTTAATATCCAGGACCAAGGATTTACTTGATAAAAATAAGTTTGACCAAAGAGTAATATTGGTATAACTTGTGCTCTGCCATTAAGCGATCCTTGGTTCCTTGCTGGTTGCTCAGCAGTATGCTCTGGAGAGCATCAGAAGGCAGATGTGGGATGGGATGCATAGAGCTAGGTGAGCAAAAGAAGTTCTCCCATGAACCCTGGTCTTACCCAGTACTTGCTCCCTGGAGGCCTTGCTCCTGCATACAATAGGGACTTTGCTCCTGCATACAATAGGTGCCTTTGGAGATAGTGGAGATTTGAGGAACAGAGGTCAGGGAGACATTTCCCCCTTTTCTGTGGACCTGTTGATACCTGGAGAATCAAGACTCCAAATGAACCTTAGGAAAAGTGCAGTCCTCTTCTTTCTGAGCCCTAGGCTGACTTGGGGCCCTCACTCAAGCCTTAAGAGATACATTGGGATCCAAACTGACATGAGCCTTAATAGGATGTTAGTTCCTGACAACTGCATATTTTGGTTCATTGGAGGCTGATTTTTTGGGGTCAGATTTTTAAATGTTGTAGATAAAATGGGAAGACTTGATATTAGCCTGGATGTCTGAGGAGATAGAGGGAGGTAGCTCAATGAGTGGTGGTGTGTTTGTGCTGTGGATGCTTACCCATTAAAAGCCAGTCTGAGGATACAAATTCATTTCATGTAGCAGTAATACTTACTTGCCCATACCCCGACTAGGGTGATGTAGCAGTAATAGAGGCCACAATAATGTGCTATTAGTGGGGTGGATTTTTTCACTAGAAATAGAGAGAAATGGCTCAATACCTATTTATACATATCTGAACTATAAAGACCCTCAAGTTTTTTAATATGATGGTGACAATCACATGCTTTTAGCTAGGTGCACTTTGCCAGGTATACCAATAGCAAGTCTTTTTGAAGTTCAGTATTTCTTGAAGTACATTAAAAATTACCAAATTTCTCTTCCTCTCCCCTGCCTTAATTTTTTCTCATTTCTATCTACTGTTGCAATTCATTTTGACTTCCTATTTTTCATCTTATAAGGAATTTTTTCTGCATAGATCGTTTTTGGGGCTAAAAAAAAGCCATATGAGACTTTATAAATGCTTGGGGAGAATTTGAAAGATACTGCACCAGGACTGTAAAAGCACAGAAAATGCCTTCTTCAAAGATCAGGAGTATATTCGATGACATCTAGTGACATGGTTCAGTTCACTCCTTGCAGAGGAAGATAGATTTTAGAAGAAAACCTTTAATCATTGATTTTTAGGTGAGCAGACTATTAGCTACAAGTCATCTGCCTAAAACAGAATTGATTTAAACCTTGGAAAACTAGATTTAATTATTAAAATATACAACAGCCAGGAAATTCAAAGTTAGCTGACATACTATTCCTAATTCATACTGCTATGAAAAAAATGTATTAGAAACTATATCCAATCCTGCATTATGCCAGAATAGGGCAATAGGCCCCTATCTAGCAAAGCACTTAAGTAGGTACTTAAGCAGTGTGCTGGGTCAAGGTCATATGATATTATACTGAATGACACAATTATTGCAGAGAACTATATACTATAGTTACCATTAAACAGTGAGTAATATTTTCTCAATTAGAGTAATATTGTGTCTGAGATGACATAAGATTTTCCCTAAACCTACGATAGGAAATATTACAGCAGCTTAGATATCATTAGATCAGGGATCTCAAACATGCGGCCCGGGGGCCACATGCGGCCCGCAAAGCCCTTCCCTGCGGCCCGCCAAGCTTCCTGGCGCCCCCCCCCCCGGTCCCCCCATAGCAGTTTGCAGGACGGAGGGGCCAGAAGGCTTCTCTGCTGCCTGGCTGGGCCGCGTGTGTTTCTAGCTCTGGACTTCCTAGATTACTCTTGCTTTGTTTGCCAAACAGCTGTTGGTGGTGCCTAGCGCTTTCCAGGAGGGAATAGGGAGCTGTGTGCTCAGAGGAGGAGGTGGGGCAGGGGTGGGACCTCTTGGAAGGGGTGGAGTGGGGGCGGAGCCGGGGCAGCAAGGGTGGGGTGTGTGTCAGTGGTGCGGCCCTCGGGCCAGTGCACTAGTCCTCATGCGGCCCTCGTGGTCATTTGAGTTTGAGACCCCTGCATTAGATAGATAATGAAATCGGACCCTATAGGACAAGGGAAGTAGGATTATATGGCACATCGTTTTGTTTGTTTTTATTTTCTTTATTTACATTTGGAGTAAAAACAAAGACAAACTGAACAACCTAAGACTTTTTATTTGATTGTAGTTTTTGATATAAATGCTTCACTCTGTTCTGCTGGATACATATGTACCTTGTACACATGGACCAGTATTTAGGCAATAGGGCCTCTAAATATGTTTCAGCAACTTAATATACACCCACTAACTTTTCCATCAAACATTCCATCAAACTTCCTACTCAGTGACTACTCTCAACGTATAATTTCTCTGCTGCAAATTTGGTGCTGACTCCAGTGGAGCATAAAATAGATTTGAAGACAATGAAGAATGCACTACTTTATTTCCCTGAGGTGTATGTTGTGCAGTAATCCTTCAGCAAAACTAATTTAATAAATAGAGACAAACAACAAATTTAATCTTCAATTGCAAGGTTTTTTTCTAAATTATTTTACTAAGTATTGATATGCTGTATTTTGATAAAGAAAGTGAGGAATACTTGGTAGCACCTTAGAGACTAACTAGTTTATTTCAGCATAAGCTTTCGTGAGATATAGCTCACTTCGTCGGATGCATAGAATGGAACAGAAGACTTCGACGAAGTGAGCTATAGCTCATGAAAGCTTATGCTGAAATAAACTAGTTAGTCTCTAAGGTGCTACAAGTATTCCTTGCTTTCTTTACGGATACAGACTAACACGGCTGCTATTCCTGAACCGCATCCGACGAAGTGGGTATTAGCCCATGAAAGCTTATGCTTCAAAACTTTATAGTTAGTCTTTAAGGTGCCACAGGACTTTGTTACCTCTGCTATTCCAGACTAACATGGCTACCTCTCTGATTCTTGTATTTTGATAGGCATTTCTATACATACAGCAGTGCCTGTGTGTTTTTTAAGTGCAAGATCACATAAAATAATAATAAAAACCCCACACATTGGGTCCTTTGTGTATCAATGACCTCCTTGTTAAAATAATTTCAAGATTCACTATTGTTTTTATAGCACTATTTGTATTTTATTCTAGGAGGTTTAAAAGCAGTAATGTCAGATGAGACCACTGGGGTGATGTAGCTGTTTGCAAACTGTACCTTAAGCACACAATCCAATATACACCACTACTTCCATGCTTAAACCACAGCTAATAGTATGAATGGCAGCTCATGCAGATGTACACATGCTAGCGCTACTCTAGTTAGCTTGCTAAAAATAGAAGGAAAGACACTGCAATGCAAACTTCAGCACAAGCAAGTACACACCCAGGGAGTCAATGGGGCAGGGTCAGCAGTAAGGCTTGCGTGGTCCATGCTGTGGTGTTCTTACTTTTATTTCTAACATTTTAGTTAGAATGTAGCTAGTATGGGTAGAGCTAAATGAGCTGTCATTCACATGCCTGGCTGCATGGAAGGCACGCCCTTAGTCAATTACATTATATGCAGGAGTATGTAAATGTGCAGGAGTAAATTGTACGTGCATGCCAGGACCTGATTCTGTAAATAGATGTGACTTTACTCATGGAGTTGTCCAATTGAAGCTGCTAGAAATATTTATGTGAAAAGTACTACACAGGCATAAGTACTGTATTTGCAATCTTGAAACACTGTCTTTGTAGACTCCAGTTACTCCAAGATGGTTTTTATATGTAAATTGTACACATGTACCATGTGTTTTAGCAAGAGGATCCGTTCAAAAACTTGTAGAAATAAATATACCTTACACTGTAAATAAAGTGAATCTTCATTACTTTACTTGTCCTCTGAATTTATATGTTCTAATAGACTACATGAGGTTAATCCATTTTGAAATTGAAGACATATATTACTTTAGCTGATGTCTCACTAGAAATGTTCCTAACTTTGTCAGTACAGTAAACCCTCGATTTAACGGACCTCGATTTAACGGACTTCGGATGCAACGGACAAAATTTCTGAGCAAGTAGATGCATCCAAAATCCATTTCTCGCGGGCTGGCTGCCGGCTCCCGGCTGCCGCCCGGGTCCAGGCAGTGGACGGGCTGGCTGCCGGCTCCCGGCTCCCGCCAGAGTCCCGCCAGCGGGTGGGCTGGCTGCTGGCTTCCGCCCGGCTCCCGCCTGCAGGCGGGCTGCCGTCTCCTGCCCGAGTCCCGCCAGCAGGCAGGCTAGCTGGCTGCCAGGTCCCGCCTGCGGGCTGGCTAGCTGCCGGGTCCCGCCCGGGTCCCACCTGCGGGCGGGCTGGCTGGCTGCTGGGTCCCGCCCGAGTCCCGCCAGCGGGCGGGCTGGCTGACGGTTCCCGGCTGCCGCCCGGGTCCCAGCAACGGGCGGGCTGCAGAGCTGCCGCCCCGACCCTGTGGCGGGCGGGCTGCTGCTCCGACAGCTCTTTTTTTTTTTTATTAAATAACGGACTTTCTGATTTAACGGACACCCCATCGCCCGAATTAGTCCGTTAAATGGAGGTTTTACTGTACCACAAGATTACATTTTCTTTCATGACTAGTTAATAATATAACTAAAGTATTTAAAGGACAAATGTCTGGATTAAAGAAACTGTACTTTCCGCAAGTCTTGCATATGTTCAATAACTTCTGAGGGGGTTCATTTGTACCTCTCCTTACCTTTGTTTTGGAATATAACATACCAGTTGCCTGGGAAGGTACTTCCCAACCTGTACTAAGGCAGACCAGGCATATGTCTTGTTTCTGACAAGTTCCATATCTGTCAATGCTAAGTGCTGAATTATGCTATACAGGGTGTTATGGAATATATACTTTGACATGAGTGAACAGAAGTGAACAGCATTGTGGGAAGAGAATAATGCATTCAGTTAACATAACTGCCCACATGCTGGGTATAAATGTTGTGTACTACACGTGACATATTAGTATTATGGGTGATAGGGTAAAAACCTCTAACTGGACCCTGCTCCTTTGGGTCACTTGATATTTAAGGAGCCAAACTAGCTGCAAATGTGAAAGAGGAATTCTCTCTTGGAATAAGTGTGCCTTCTCCAGACCCTGCAACTGCTGGTTTCCTAACCCATTAAATAAAGAATAAGAAAGAGGGTGTGGCTGACCTCCACATTCAGTGGCAGCTTGTTTAGAGCTGCTGATTCTGTGAGCTGAGTAACCAGCTCCGTGACACTTCATCATCACCCTCAAATTTCTTGGGTACAGTTCTTTGGATACATTTAACTAGCTACAGATATCTCATATTTTCCCCTGAAGAAACAGAATGTAAAGTTAAATACTATCTTTTTATTGATATTTGAAAATATCCCTCATGATTACCAATCAAAAATGACATGCAGTAGACATTATTTGACAATATGGCCCCAAAGCATTATACTGGAGAGCAAACTTGCTACACCCTCTCCCTCAGCTGCCAGTGTCAGCTCTATGGGTTTATAATATTGATTACCCGTTGTCCTCTAGGAGGCACATTGTTCGAGGCAATAGCTCAGAATACTTTTGAAAAATACATTTTCAAAAAATAATTGCTGTGGAAGAAATGTCTCTGTGTTGAGACATCTGGAACTGGGTAATGCAACCCACAAAGGGCTTGATCCACAGCTCATTCAAGTCAGTAGAGTCCTATAGATTTCAATGGACTTTGGATATGGTACAAAGCAGGCAGGAAGACTGGGGCCAGAGTGCCTAGGATATGTGCTCATCTGTACATTCCCCAGGCATCCTAGCTTCTATGGAGTTTTGGCCAGAGTTTTAAAGCTGTTCCTACAAAGTTGAAATCCCAGGAGAGTGTGATATAATTGTTTTCCCCTTGGGATAAATTCACCCTCGGGCATAGCTGCAGTTATCAACCCCCTGTAGCCAAAGGGGTAAATCAGATCTACTGGATGTGCAATAGATTAAGAATGATTACTGGTTTATGTAGGTTTGTTAGATAATGTTAAATTAAGATTTTATCTTTTAATTACAAACTTCACTCTATCTACTGTTCCTCTTACTGTGGGCTGCCATGAAGAGGGTAAATTGTTCTCTTTGGAAAGGTACTATGTGTGGTTACAGCCCTGCTGCTAGCAGTTACTGACTATAATGATACTTTTTTTTTTACTTTTTCATCTGGTTCTAAACTAGAAGATGTATGAAGCTAATGTGTTTTAATAACTCAGAAGCTGGCCACAAAACAAAACAAAAACCTAGGTTTTAAATAGTTCCATTTTTACCTTTTCTTGCTGGGCCCCCAATGACAGTTTAGTGACACAGTCCATTAAAGTAAAACCAACTATTGTGAATAAAAAGAAAATAATCGAGAATTGTGAATTTCCTAATTTTAAATGATTCAGAAACTGTGGATAATGCAATAAAGATGAAATGAAAAGACATTTCTACTTTAACCAGAGGGATACAAACCAGTATTTGCCATGTTACTAATTTTGGAACACATGTATAAACTTAGCATAAGAGGAAAAAAATATGCCCCTTTTTTGTGCATGGAAATATTCTTTAGAATTGTTATTTAGATTTATAAGGACCCTACATATTAAGAGAATATCTTCTATATATATAAAAGTCAAATGGTGTATGCGTGTATGTATGTATGCGTGTATGTATGTATGTATGTATGCTTACTCCTTCCACACCGTTTGAGCTTGAAATTTCGTACAGTTAGAGGTCTTGGGGTCCTAATCAGGGTAAGAGTCGAAAATTTTTCAAATCTCACCTCTGACGCCCCCCGGGGTGAAATTATTTAAAGGCCAATCACATCAGCTGGGCAGCTGCTGTTCTCTGTGACATAGTTATGATGTCATAATACCCCCTCCAACGGACACTGCACTCGCTCTGCTCTTTGTCCCCTCCCCACCTCCGATGGACCCGAGTTGGGTTTGGTCGGAGGGTAAGTGAGGTAGGGGTGTCGGGTTTGGTCGGGGGGTGAGGTGGGGGTGTTGGGTTTGGTTGGGGGGTAAGTGAGCCGGGGGTGTTGGGTTTGGTCTGGGGGGGTGGGAAGGTGTCTGGGTGGGTGAGGGGTGAGGTGTGGGGGTTGGGGTTGGTCAGGGGGTGGTGGGTTTGGTGGGGGGGTAAGGTGGGGGTGTTGGGTTTGTTTGGGGGGGTGAGGAGAGGGGTCGGGGTTGGTCGAGGGGTAAGTGAGGTGTGGGTGTCAGGTTTGTTTGTGGTGGTAGGTAGGGGTGTCGGATTTGGTTGGGGGGGAAGTGAGGTGGGTGTGTCAGGTTTGGTCTATGGGGGGTGAGGTGTGGGTGTTGGTCAGGGGGTGTTGGGGTTGGTAGGGGTAAGACGTGGGGGTGTCGGGTTTGGTCGGGGGGGGGTGAGGTGGGGATGTCAGGATTGCTCTCTGCCCCCTTCAATGGACCCCGCACTCGCTCAGCTCTCTGCCCCCTCCCCACCTCCGACTGACCCGAGCAACGCCGGGTATTTTTGCTAGTAACAAATATAAGTAACCTTATTTCTTTGGGAAGATGTGCAGTGCAAAAGATAGTCATGCTCTTATAACGCATTTTACTGCCTGGATCCAAAGCCCACTGGAGTTAATGGAAGTCTTTCTTTGACTTCACTGGGCGTTAGATCAGGTCCTGTGACCATGGTGATATTTTGTATGTAACACTTTTCATCCATCCATTTTCAACTGGAATAAGCTGTTACTTTGGGTGAGGTTCTGCCCTTAGATGTGTGCACATGGTTCCCATTTAGTTAATTAATTATGAAGATCATGGAAGGTCACTCTTCAGAATAACATGTGTTCATTTAAGCAGAATGCATATTGAAGTTTGAATGGCTGGTAAATGTTCAAAGCACCAAGTGATCTGAAACAAAGGAAAAGAAAAAGCCCAAATCTTGTATTGATAGGATTAAAAATACACCCTCAGTGAATTAAAAGGATAAAAATTAGCAATTGTCTAACTTAAATACTAGTTAAATATAGATGACATATTTCTCTAAAGAGGCTACTAAGCTAAGAGTGGTTCATTTCCTTTGATACTGAAGGAGCAGACATACAAAGCTGACAAACCAGGTTGCTGAATACAGCTTCTAAAAAGTGACTGCAACAGATGCTCTGCTTCCAAAGGTGGCTTATAGATAGCTCTCTAGTTAATGACTTAATTCTCTCTACTTAAAGTGAAGGTCTCCAAAGTATTTACAATGAGATGGACATCTTCCTTGACTTCTTCCTTTGAGTAATTAAAAAAAGATGTAAAAATTTGGAAGGCAAAGTGAAAAAAGTCATTGAGTCTCAATTCACTTGACAGACAGGTTCACTGAGATAAACGATTCTCCCTGACCTGTCTTTGCATAAGGCTTTTCCCCCATACACACCCTCACCCCATTTCCCCTCCTCATTTGCAATTTCAAGGACATCTGTTAGATGTGAGTTTCAACATAGCACATCCTGCCCACTGTGACTGGTGGCTACAGTGCTCCTTTCTCATCATTCCATTTTCAAATTTGCTTAGCAATTTAGACAGCAATTCAAAGCATTAGCTGATTATTTTAAAATGTATCTTTGCGTTGAGCACTAATAATGCAATTTTTCTAGGTTTAGCTAGCTTAAGTTTAGAAATATTTGCACACAAATAATTGTTAATGTTCTCTTATTTAGTGCCTTATTCCACTGAGGAAAATTGGACTACTCACAGTGTAAGGTATTAGTCAAGGGTTACAAACTCTGGCTTTAAGTATACAGTATATGTCTGAGTTCTAATAGAAGCCTTAAGATTCTACATTCACTTTTTGAATACCAGCAACAGAGAAGTTATTCTAAATCCCAGTTTAGACAACTGGGTTTATTCAATATGCAAAAGTCTCTGTCAGTATATTCCATCTGTGTAATGTATAACAGTAGAATACTATCCATATTGATTCTACTCTTAATTTCTTCATCTCTATTCTGTCTATTAATGTTAATATTAATATTCATACACTGTTTTCATGGTGATTTATTTTATCTTTTAATAGCTTGCAGGTTTCTTCCAGATCCCAACATTACTAACTTCATGTCTATATAAAATATTCAACTTTATAATTGCTTTTCCATTGTTTCCAGCAACCACATTTTAGAACTACTGCTGATGGAGTACTCTGGGCCACATCCTTAACTGCTATAGGCCGGTGTAGCTCCACTGATTTTAATAGAGCTACTCTGAAATACATCTGCTGAGGATCTGGCCTTTCAGCTCTCACATCATCCATTTTGTGGCATCACTGTCCACATCCTTTAGCATGCTAAAGCTATGTCGGCTAATGGATTCTGGATACTGTTACAATCTGTGCCGCAATTGCCCAGCCTTCGTGGGCAACATTCTGTCCTTAGCTAGTCCTCGTGGTTCTCCAGAAACAATTTAAAATAATGTTTAGAAGTTCAGATTCAAATATGTTAGATGTGTCTAAATCACTTCAGGACTTCAAACAACTGCCTTTTGATATTGCGTAAAAGGAAGGGGAAAGATGAGAAAAATTAAATGAGTCCCTTTGCTGACAATCTACTTAAGAAGAAGAGGGGGGGATTTTAAATAGTATATTAATTTGAACTGTAATAGAACATTTTTTCCCTTACCTTTTTTTTAAAAAAAAAGTTAATGTAGGGGCAGTCTTGAATGAGTGCTACTAATTAGGAATTGTCTGTGTTCACATGGTGATAAGTGGCAGGTTGTTCAATGTGAATAGTGACTTTGCCTTAATAACGAAAACAAACATTAGCAGAAATAGGGAAATCTCTGGGCTGCAACAAAAGTACTCATTCCTAATCTGAGTTTCTCTTGTCTATAAAATACACCCACATACCGGAAATCTGGGAGATATCAGTAACACGCTTTAGTTGCAAAATACACTGCAGAGTGAATGTCATATGTAGCATTAGCAGTTATCCAAATCTATTAAGTCTGGTCATAATCTGCATGTGGATGCCAGAGCCATCAGCCACAGTATTTCACTAGGATCACATATGAAATCTGTCATATTACTCTGCTTCTGCCTTCTGTTCACTGTCCACAACAACCTTGGTGTATACAAATTACATAGGTGAGTTAACACATATCTCTCAGTTCTCTACAGAGCTTTGTAGCACACTTCCCTGAATGTAAATAGTCTAAAAAAATTGCTCTTACATAATAATCAAGATTGTTTATAGAATGAACCCAAACCATACTGGAAGTTTGGGTCTCTTTATTTTAAGTGTTTGTTCTTTGTTTTCATTTGCTGTCCTTCCAAGAATGCCAGAGCTGTTTAAATGTTATGAAAAATTATCAGAAAATAATAATCTTTGATATTATCTGTATGTAACCAACAGAGGCCCAGAACTTTTAGTACTTTGTTACTAGAAGATAATATCCCCAGTGCAATCTGCTAATGCATTTTGGATTAACATTAATGGAGCTCCAGTGTACTTATCTACGTTTAAATAATTGATATTAATTCACACTTAGTCCTAAACAATGAAAATACCCAATGTTACTTTAAAAGATGGAGATGCACATCATCTGTTTGCTAGAGCCCTTGGGATCCAAGGTCTTTTGGGTCATGTGGATACTGATGCACCAGCTCTGTTAGGTAACTATAGAAATTCAGTGCAAGGTCCTCCCACCACCTAAGCCCTGCAATGGAGAGTAGGTGGAAGAGATGCATAGGATGTTCCCTATGCCTCCTGTACAATTGGGAAGTGGAGTTTTGCACTGGTTCATTGTAAGTTTTCACAGAAGAAAATTTTTGGGACGGGAAATATGTGCAGAGGTAGAGACAGTGGCTACCCTTCCAGCCCAGAATATGGTATAACAGCCGCTGAAGGACTAAATGGGGGAATTCCATCTTTCCTAAATAATTCTCCACGCAAATCTCATCTCCTTAAAGTTGGAATAGAAAAAGTTAAATTTTGCTCCTAGTTCACATATTTATGGGGAAAAAAATGAAATTTAAATATTACCTGAATCTTCTCCCGCTAATGTCCTCTTCTTGGAGTTCATATTTCTCATCCTCACCATCAGGGATCTTCTCCTGCATTAATTTAAACATCAATCCCTCCACTCTCATAAAGCCTCCTGCACAACCACACTATTAAGTTCCTTCTCCCACCCTCAGCTTCAGGCTATTATTTATTTAATTACTTTAGTGGCTAAAATGTGCAGGTCTTTGATTTGCCATTCCTCTAGCTCAGATTCTGTTGGGGAAGTCTCTGCTGCCACAAGTCTGGGCACACTCCAGGGAGGTCCTGCTGTTTTCTCATCAGGACATGTGGCCAGGCCAGCTCTGTGGTTTGGTGTTCCGACAGGATTGTGTCATGGAGGCTGATCCCTTGCTACTTCCTAGGTCTGGAGGGAGCAGGAGGTCCTCACTGGGTCTTCCACCTGCCCTGCTGCCACTTGCAATTCCTGAACAGTGTCTGCTCCTGGGGCATTGCTGGGAGTTCCAGCTCTTTATCCCTAGCCTTTCCCTTATGGATGTGGAAAGAGGAGTCTGCTATGACCTGGTCCCCTGGATGATGAGCCCACTATTGTCCAGTGAGGGGGAAGCAATTGAGAGGGCAGCTGGTCCCCTCTCCTGCTCCCAACTGCTGTCATAGAGGTGTTGCTCTAGGGAGCTGACATCCATTTAGTTTAGACCAGGTCCTTGAACTCTGTCCCCTTCCTAGCCTGTCAGGTGATCCCATATTTTTCAAGCAGATCTCTTCTGTCAAATATGCTTATTTCACTGAGCCTGTTAGTGCCAAACTACCAGTGAGATGAGTGTTTTATATAAGTCATTATTTTGCATCCCTTTAGGGAGTGAGGAAGGGAGGGAAACTTGGCATGTTTATGCCAGCAGTGAATCAGTCCCTGGAGTTTGTACACTTATGCCTGTTGTAAGCCAGGCTCATCTTGCAGGGATATGGGAGAAGGAATCGTCTTTATGTTTTGCAATCTACAGTCTGAAGTGCCATTGTTTAATTAGTAATGAGAATGAGCCAAATTCTCCTTTCCTTATTTGGGCAAAACTCATGGTCAGGGAAGAGAGTTCTGCCTGAAAAAAGACTTCAGAATTCTGACCTGTGTTAACTGCTGTGTGTGAGCATGTGCATGAGGGAGAGAATACAAAATGCCTTTTTAAAATTCATCATCAGAGTGATATGTCATGCCCAGTTGCCTTCATCAAAGGAACATAATCAGTACACACACATCTTTGAATAAATACTGGATATAATGAACTTTTTTTCTGCATGATAGTGAGAGCCTTCATTTTCTTGGTATATTAACTGTCAGGCTAAGTATGATTCAACACTTCATTTCCATTTAATGATGTACATTTTAATGTATTGTACAATAGGTAATCAAGCTATGCAGAGCAGAGAGACACAGTAAGTGTGAATGCTCACTTATGTAATTCCAGCACTAGAAAAAAAATTGAGAACCTATAGTACAGTGCTGTAATGCTGAATATACTTTTTTCAGCTCAGATATTGGTATTTTAATGTAGGGAATAATTATTGTCTTAAGATCAGGACACAGTCAGATCCACCCTCAACCTCTTTTTCCATAATGCATAGTAAGGAAATCTATTGAAAACATTACCCACCCAAATGTAGCTTCCTCTTGCACATTTTTGCACATTGCACAATTTATCAGGAGGCATAAATCATAGATCAGTTGTGACACTAGATATGAAACTGAAAAATACTTATTTATTGATTGATCTATAATTAAATGCAAGAAGTCAATCTGTTGACCTTGCTACTTCGGTTTGTTTATAGGCCTACAAAATTTCTTCAATAAAACATTATTTTCACTGATTTAAAACACATTGCATACTTTCCAAATATCAAATAAATAAATTTAAAATAAATACTAAAAAATCACCTCCTGAAGATCAATGTTGTATTTTATATGAAGCATCTGACAAATTGGTCAACTTACTGTTTACAGTAAACTGTATAATTGAATTGCAGAGAAAAATATTTTTTTGTAATCACCTGAATTAGTTGATTCTGTATAAAGTTGAACCTTTATATATGACTGGAATCCACAGATAATGAATTCACACAAATCCATGTACTTAAAACTAAACTAATAAAATAAGAATTTCATTTTAACATAAAATGGTTATTAATTTGTAGAACTAAACAATATGAGTTCAGTCAAATAATATTTTTCTATGTAAATGTTTAAATACAACTTGATTAAAGTCTATTAAATCCTTAATTAACCTGAATTAAATGAAATGTATGCTATTTTATGGTAATAAAAAGTTTAAATAAACATTGACTGATGAATGCAAACAATTACAAAGTTTGGTCTCACAAGTTTTTTGGCAAAGTGGAGCTACACAGAGACTGCACAATGCATATTTCTTCATTTATATCTGAATGATTAACCTATAATACTTTATCATTGGCATAGATGTAATTTGTTTCCAGAATATCTTGTTGTCTGATCATACCTGATGTCACAATTGAAAATATATACTTGCTTAAGATAGGAGCATGTCCTGGGTAAAGTTGTGGGTTTGGTTGTTTTTTTCGGGGGGAGAGGGATTCCATTGGAAAAACTTTCCGGCTGAAGTTAAAAATTGTAATTTGGAAATTCTGGTATGGTTGCTCAAAGGAGTTGTAGTTCAGGTGCCTCATCTTCTCATTCTCCTCTATGAGCAAGATTCCTTGGATGGACTAGACTCAGAGTTTCCATGATATATCATCATCTCCTCTCTTACCCAGCCACTGCAATGCTTCATAAGTCCCAAGGTTGCAGTGTACAGTGGGAAATAGAGTCCAGCCAGGGAACCTTGCCCATATAAACAATGGCACCTTAAAGACTAACAGATTTATTTGGGCATAAGCTTGCTTATATAGGGGAACTGTGGGGATGAGGTACACAAATGAAAAAACCTGTAGCACTGTTGCAGTACTTCCAAATCAAATTTTGGAGAGCATTGCATGTTGTTTTTCCTAACAAACTGTTGAAATTTTTGAAGAAATCAGATGTTTTGCTAAACAAAAACAAACAAACAAACCAAAAAGGTCAAAAACCTAATTTTCCATAGAAAACAGCTCTATTAACAAAGTTTTATGGTTATCCACTGGTGAACTCTTCCAAGTCAGATTTCTGTTTATACAAATTCCAGGTAACAGAGGCAAGGGAAATGGTTGCACTCTGAATCAATATAAATATTTTATTTATAGTATATAAAACCAAATTTTGGGTGGTATCTGATTTAGGCATATGAGTTAATAGGGAGATATCTCTTTATCAGATCCATTTGGGAGAGATAGAAGTGAGTTGTGTCTGGGTCATTGTTGCTAGGCAGATTAAGCACTCCACATTAAGAAGCTTCTGGAATTGGGTGTGGTAGTCTGGGGTATGTGCCAATAGATTCCTTATTGCAGAGGTCAGATTCCATGAAGGCAAGCAGTCAGGTCAGTTGCTTTGCAGAAGACCATGTGCCCTGTGTGCATAGGGAGAAGCTGAGCCCAGGGACAGGCAACAGGCTGTTATCCCTAACTCTGAAGCATTTTGCAGCAGGTTAGTGATATTGTTAGCCCTCTAACAAGGAAGCCTGGCAATGATAATTATAGCAAAGAAAAATTAGGAGGGAAAAATAACTTCTATTTTTATTGTAGGCTTTGAATGTTGCTTTGATTTTACCCAAACTGTTCTATTAAATTGTCTCAGCTAGTCTTAGTCACCAACTTGTCTTTAAATGTAGTAATGGGGAAAGAATCATGTATATTTTGCTATTCTCTTTTAATTTTCTTTACATTTATAGGCTTAATTGAATGGTTGGTTAATCAGTCAGCTGACTGGCTAGCAGTGATGTCAGCAGAGGAAGAGTCTGCATAAATTTGGTGATCAAAGATTCTAACTGAGGCTTTTGGAAACTTTCAGTTTCTTCTTACTGGGGACTGAACTGTCCAGATTTTAATTTGGTTTCTTTATTTATGTTTGTTTATAACTGTGAAGGTAATTTCTGTGGACTGTAAAGTAGCTATGTCATGCTGTAAAAATTAGATTGTTTGTTTATCATAAGATTTCATAGTTATTTTAATTAAATTAATTTCTTTAATTCCTTTGGGGACTTGAATGTGGGGAGGTTGATCCTGTGCAATCCTTGCTGAAAATCCTTAGAGACTGAACTCTGGGGTCTCCAGCTACTTTCTATGGAGATTGTTTGTTTGTTTGTTTGTTTGTTTGTTTTTAAGGTACTGGAGACCGGAAAATAGAGTGAACTCTAGCCTAGCCAAAGGTTACATGTATATGTTGCTCATTATGTACACTTGCAGCTTGTAAATAAGGGGTTCTTTTCATTATTTAATCGAGACATCAACTGGTCAAGCTTAAATTTGGTTTATCAACCTGACTAAACATCTGAGATCAAACAAAAAAGGCTCATTTTCCAATTCTGAGGTAACAAGTCTGCCATTTCACATTGATCTGAAGTGGGTTAGGGCCCTAAGGGTTTATATATACTTTTTCTCCCCTGTTTACCCTATATTACAATTCTTGTGGTTTAGCTGCATCGCTGCTGTCATCCAACTATTAACAAAGTTAATAGAATCATAAAATATCAGGGTTGGAATGGACCTCAGAGGTCACCCTGTTCAGAGCAGGACCAATCCCCAATTTAATCATCCCAGCCAGGGCTTTGTCAAGCCTGGCCTTAAAAACCTCTAAGGAAGGAAATTCCACCACTTCCCTAGGTACCGTATATACTCGAGTATAAGCCGAGTTTTTCAGCCCACTTTTTGGGCTGAAAAAAGCCGCCTCGGCTTATACTCGAGTCAGTGAAAATTTTGGCCAAAATGGAGGAGAAAAAGGGGCAGGGCCATACCGCTGGGTGACGCTCGTGAATGGCCTCATGATGCTGATGTCCCGTGCAGCCGCGGGAGCGATGTCCCGCCTCCTCTGGTACAGGTTTTTTTTTTTTTTTTTTTTATTAACTTTTTTTTATTAACTTTTATTTTATTTTATTAACTTTTCCAGCTTTTTGTGGTAAAATTAGGTGCATCGGCTTATATTCGGGTCGACCTATACTCGAGTATATACGGTAATCCAGTTCAGTGCTTTCTAGTGAAAAAGTTTTTCCTAATATCCAACCTAACATCTTACAGATTCCACCGTGCCCCAAATTTCCAGCCATAAAGAAGCATGAAAACTTATACATACTTAAACATGGGTTCAGAACAACTTTTCAATTAGTCATTCTTAAAAGTTATATTCCATTGTTTAACTTTTTGTTTTGTTCACCCATTTTACAGTGTTTTTAAATCTACTTATCCTTTTTGTTTTTATTGTGGTTTATAACTTTTTGTTCTTGTGCTTAGTCAATCATTTATCTAGCAAGCATGTATGTGATTTAAAACAATGTTATACAGCTATAACGAGGTCATGCTGTTGAACATATTTTCACTTAAGTAGTTTAACTCTTAGGTCTTGTCTTCAGTACAGCAGGGAGGGATCGATCTTTTGGCGATTGATTTTTATCGCGTCTCATCAATATGCGATAAATCGATCATCAGTGGCACCCCCGTCGACTCCGGAACTCCAGCTCGCCGAAGGGTGCAAGCTGGAGTCGACGGAGGAGCGTGCCGCCGCCTGCCGCCGCCATGAGGACAGCAGGTAAGTCGGCTGTAGATACGCCGACTTCAGCTACGTTATTAACATAGCTGAATTTGCATATCTACAGCCAATCTCCCCACCCCCAGTGAAGACCAGCCCTTATTTGCTAATAATTCTGTAAGATCTCTTTGTTAGCATTGCTTTATGCACAGCTCTATGGGAGTTCTTTAGCACAGATATGATAACTGCGCATCTTAAGGTCTTCATATGGCAACAACTGCCCCAATTTGTGCAAATACACCAGATGGAAAATCTGGGCCACAGTTCATAACTTAACATAAAAGGATTATGACTTAATGTGAATTTCAGGTGCAACATGACTACCAGATCAGGTCAATGTGTGTGTTCTGCTGGGAGGGACTGGAACCTGAGAACTATAGCTTGTGTGGAGAAGAGTTGGAAATATGAATTTTCCATCAGCTTGTTCTCTCTGCTCTACTTGTTTTTGTCTGATCCAGTTCCTATTTAGCCTGGCTTTGTCCTGGTATAATTGCTACTAAGTGCTGAGGTAGTCTTTATTTCTCACTCCCCAAGGGTACTTTGTTTCCTCTTGCTTCTTTGTTCAGTGTTGTTCCAAGCAGCTATCAGACGTTCTATCAGTATACCTAGGATTGGTTGTGCAGGCTGCTGTGCCTCCCCTTTGGGTCGAATACTTCCTGCATACAATGGTGCAATTTTCAGCAATGCAGGGGTGAGTAACCTGTTTGACTTTCAGCCACCCTGCAACAACTTCAGTATCAGACACTGGGAAAGGGGAAGGACTGAATATTTTTTTGTGTGCACTTGTCGTTTTTTTCCCATGACTCTCTCAAGGAGAAGAGAAAACAGTTCTGGGTTGCCTTGTGCTCCCTTTCCCAGTCTTCCAGGGTAGAGAGAATCCGCTATATCATTGGAAATGAAAGATAAAGACTTTTAATCCAGTTTCCTAGGTTTTTGCAGTGTAATTGCAAAGGCAATTAATGGCGACTTCACCTTCACTATGCCGTCTTTAATATTTTGGATAATTAGACACTGGAGTTAATTGCGCCATGTACTAAAGGGCAAAAAGCTCTCCGATTCATGTAATTGGGGTTACTTGGATTTACAATCAGATTTCAGCAAGATTTAGGTTTGCACTACCATAAATAAGAACAGACCTTGGCCCAACGTCTCTTCCCCAGAAACTTATAGGTGGAATTTAGGCTCTCAAATCCAAATTTAGGCATTTTGGTTTTCAAAGATGCCAAGTGTGAAGGAGGCCCATGAGGGCTGGCTAGCAAAGCATTCACTGTTCTGTAACAGCAAATCCTAGCAGGTTTGACAAACTCACTATGCCTAGCATACCACTCTCATGATATTTATCCATAAAGAATATCAGGTCTTAAATGAAAGCCAGTTTCACCTTTTATGGGGATATGCATAACCATTGTATGTACTACTATGCAAGGCTGTGTGTATTTACACACACACTACACTCTCTATTAACACACATAGGCTTGCTGTGTGTAAGAGGTCCCCAATAAAAAAAGTTTGAGAAGCACTGGTTTATGCCATTTAAGGGTATAAAAATTAGGCACAAGAGGTAGGAAATAAGTACATGAATAGCTGAAGCTGCATTTTTTTTTCAGTTCTTTGTTTACTTTTTATGTATGGACAACGTATAGGCCAGTGGAGAATGGTAGGCAAACATTAGAAAAGCTGGAGTCATATTCTACGGTCTTTTGCTCAATGCACATTGCTCTTTCCTCCTTCATCAGTTTGAGATGATCAGTAAGAAAATCAGAGCTCTTGACACCTGTTTTAAACAGGTAATATCACACAACAGGTTCCTGCACATCATTCTAAAACAAAACTAATTTAATGTTGTGTTTTAATGATGGCAACAGCTATAAACGTAACAAGAACATTTTTGGCAGGATTGTTACATAGTATGTGCCTTGTATAGCGGACAACAGAAGAAGCTGATGTTGATCATTGTACAAATTTTCAGTGGAAACTTGTTTAAAGAGTGACATCTAGTAACATGTCTTGCAAAAACAATGGAATAAGGCAGGCAACTGAAATACCATATAATGTTGATTGCCACTTTAAATGATGCAGGAAATGAAGATCTGTGAAAGGTACACCGGGAACTGAAAATCAGCTACTGTAGACTAGGGTTATCCGAGAGCATCCTCTTCCTTCTAAAAAAAGGAATTTCGCTGAAGGCTTGAATTGACCTGGAGGAAGAAGCATTTGACAAGGTGAAACACAGCTGGATAACAGTCACAGTGCAACTGAAAGCACATCCAGCAGCCTTTCGGTGCTCAACAAAACATTGAGAAAAATATAACTGGATGTCTCAAGTCCCCATGCCATCCAGTAACTGTGACTGCACTGTCACTGCCCTCATATCATCTATGCTACTGACACTGACAACTCATTCTGAAAGTTCTGCTTTCTTAGCAGTTAGTACTATTGCTAGCACAGATAGTTTGGGGGGGGGGGGAAGAGTGAATCCAACTCAGGCACAGAATCAGGAAAACTATAAATGGAAAAGAACTATTAGATTACATTGTCATTCCTCCTGCCAGTCTATTTGAGTGTTTTAAAAGGAGAGTGAGCACATCTCCTGCAACACTGCATTGTTACAAATAATGTTTATAAATCTCATTTCCTCCCCTATGTGTATTAAAATGATGCTAGCTAGCTAACTAGAATATATTCCTCAATTCAAAATCACTGACTCCAAAATCCTTAGTACAAATGTTAACTAATTTCTTCTAGTTTTATCTGTTTGTTAAATGAGAAGAAGTTAGCAAATAGATCCATCAACCATTTAGATTCTCCTTAGTTCATATTCTATTTCTGAGCACAACTTCACCCAGGATTCAGCCCAGTGGTCAACAAATGCAGTGCTTCTTTAAAGACTTCATTCATTTAAGATGGAATAACCCCAGCTGCAGTTAACTAAGCACTTCTGAAATTTAAAGCACTCATGTAAAGTACTGTAGTCTTAAAACTCAATTTAGATTACCTAAAATTTGAATGAAAAACAGGCTGTTTATTTGCAGGTCTCTTTTGATCAAAGACTCATTGTTTGGCTCTTAAGGCTGGTCACTTTATAATCTATATTCACAATTCAAACTTTTTTCCCCCTAATGCCTGAATTTTTAATTACATCTTTTCAGCAATGTAAAAATTTCTGTTTAAAACAGGATTACTGTGATACTTACAGAAAATCCATACAAAATATGACATTAAAATTATGTTAACTTTGCAAAGTTAAGCACTCAGAAATTAGAAAATGCCACACTGAAGGTCCCCTTATGCTTATACATTATGATATAGTCTTTTAGTTACATAATGAACTCCAGAGGAGCAATTGCACTGAAAGCCCAGCTTAACTCTAAAGCCTTGGGCTGGAGCATGCGCACTACAGAAGAATGACTAAACCATTTAATTTGCAAACTCTAACATGCCTTTACTTGGCAAATCATTTTCTAAGTCTTAAAAATTTGTCACATTTGGATGAATGTTCACAGAGCAGCAAAAGGCAATTTCTTGATATCACAAGGCTTTCCTTCCCCAAATTTCAAGTCTTTGCTACAGTGAATGGGGATGCTTCAAAATAAAGAAGTTTACCAAATTGTGTGTTTTGTGTTTGTTTTTTGTGGGGTTGGGGTATTTTTATTTTGCAAGAATAACATTGGTAAAACAACTCCCCCGTACCTCGTTCTTGGAAATGGCTAAACTATTTTTGCTGAAGCTTTCCAAACAAATTAAAATATTCAGCCTGGAGCAAACACCTGGCATGGAAAATGTAAGCACAAATACTCCATTTGGCAATATTATGTGCAACTGAAAACCAAGTATCCTAATGGAAAGTATTAGGCAGCCTTAACTACAGACAGTGCTGCCAGCTCTGCCTACAGTACAATGAAAAATAGCAAAAAATATAATTTGGTAAGAGCCACAAAATAGATCTTTTCAAATTAGGCTATGATTTTAAGAGGATATAATTTTTATTTTTGAGAACATTAATCTGTTTTTCCCCATGGGCCTGATCCAAAGTTGATTTATGGTGAATTTACTGAAATATTTCCATTGACATCTTTGGACCTACCCTCAAATACATAAACAACATTGTTATAAAGACAGTGGAGCAGAAGAGAAAAGAATCCTAGGGTAAAATCCTGGTCCCATGGAAGTAAATGAGATATCTTTCATTTACTTTAATGGACCCAGAGTTTCAGCCTAGTGTTTTTCATAGAGACAGAAAAAAGCGTATAGTTAATACTACTTCTAACATGTTCTGACCCTGTACGAAGGTAATAAGCACATGTAGTAGGAACAGCACATTCTGTTTCCATCAATGCTTAGAAACAGTGGCAGATTAAGATTTTTTTTTTTTTACCTGGGGGCTCAGGGGTCCTGGAAATGGGGTGGGGGTGGGGCATGGCCTCCCCACTTTTTAACATTGGCATAGTAGCCATGGGTGGGATGGGTGATAAGTTTATCAGCACAGCCCCCACTGGCAGTGCAATGGGGCCCTGCTCCTCTTCTCCCACCGCAAGGCCCCGCCCACAGGCCAGCCCAAAGCGGTGGGCAGTTTTAAGATTCACCTAGAGAGCCTGGGCTGCTGCAGGGAGTCCTGGGCCCTTCGCCCGCCCTGATGGCACACTCTGGGGGTAGGGTTGCCAGGTGTCTGGTTTTCAACTGGAACACCAAGTCGAAAAGGGATCCTGGTGGCTCTAATCAGCACCACTGATGTGGCCATTAAAAGTCTGGTTGGTGTCATAGTGGGGCTAAGACGGGGTCCTTGCCTGCCCTGCCTCTGTGCAGATCCCAGAAGCGAGCAGCATGTCTCTGTGAACCCTAGGTGGAGGAGCAATCAGGGAAGCTCCGTGCGCTGCCCCCAGCACCAGCTGTACAGCTCCCACTGGCCGGGAACCGCAGCTGATGGGAGCCGTGAGCGTGGCACTTGCATGTGCAGGCACAGCATAGAACCCCCTAACCTCTCTGCATAGGAGCTGCAGGGACATACTGGCCACTTTTGGGAGCCCTGCAGAGCCAGGGCAGGCAGGGAGCCTGCCCCAGCCCTGCTGTGCCACCACCTGGAAGCTGCTTGAGGTAAGCGCCACCCAGCTAGAGCCTGCACTCTGATCCTGCTCCTGCATCCTGACCATCTGTCCCAGGTAAGAACCCCCTCCTGAAACATGTACCCCTTCCCACATCCTAATCCCCAGCCCTGAGCCTTCTCATGGACCGCAACCTCCTCCCCCAGCCGTGAGTCCGCTTCCACACTCCAAACCCCCTGATATCAGCCCAGCATCCCCTTCTGCACCTTAAACCCCCTTATCCCCACCCCAGATCCCTCACCCCCTCTTGTACCCCCACCTCCTTCCCTAGCCTGGAGTCCTCTCTTGAATGTTGAACCCCTCTTTCTGGCTTCACTCTGGAGCCTTCACCCCCAGCTGGAGTCCTCACTCCACACCACACCCCAACCTCCCGTCTCAGCCCAGTGAAAGTGAGTGAGGGTGGAGGAGAGAGAGCAGTGGTGGGAAGTGTGAGTGGAGTGAGGTGGGGGCAGGGCCTTGGAGAAGGATGAGGGAGGGGTGTTTGGTTTTGTGTTATTAGAAAGTTGGTAACCCTACTTGGGGGTGGGGACATGGGCTGGGGTGTTGCTCTCAGGCCCTTTGCCTTCCTCGGGGGATAGGGCCTTGGGGAGAAGAGGAGAAACAGGGGTGAAGCCACCGTGCATGTGCTGGTAGGCCCTCCACTTTTACACAGGTTCCAAGGCTCCTGTGGGGCCCCAAAATTGGCCAGGGTCTCTGCCCGTGAGTCCATGTGTTAATCTGCCACTGGATATAGAAAAGAGTCTATTACATTTTTTTCAGAATTATGCTAATTTAATGCAAATAGAAATAGTAAACAGAAAAATTGTATGGTAAGACAGACCATTTATGTGGGATTCATCATCCCAGCAAGAAGCTACAGCTTAAATCTCATTTACCGTGAGATGCAAGTAGTTTAAAATATGTATTTAATCATGAATTTGACTTGCTAGAGATATGGAAAAATCTATAAAGGACTGAAGATGTGTGTTTGTTGACTTGATGCATGCATGCAATTTCATTTTTAAGTCTTTTTAACTTTAACAAAGATAAGTAAACAGCTAGATTTATTAACTCTTTCTAGAAAACATTTGAGCTGTCTAATGATACTCAGTAGCACTTCAGCAAAATAGCTTAACTCCCCCATAAGCTTAAACTGCAGAAGTTTGACAGTATTGTGAAGGTTAATATCCTATTTACCTTATGGAGCGGAAAGCTGGATGACCCAAACAAGATCACCTTCTTATGGCTTGCTTCAAAGAGCTTGACACAGGCTAGTCTCCTCTGAGTAGTATTGTGATGAATATAAATCATTGACTGTGATTGCCAAGAGGAAAAGGCTATGAGCATAAAACCTTGAAATGGCAGCAAAAATCAGTCCAAATCAACCACTCAGCATCTGATTTTGAGCCTGGGTTTAAATGAGAACTAAAATATCAAGCATGTCAGAGATTAGTGACATAGTAAAAACATAACTATGAAAGGGTATTACTCTGGGGCAGAATTAGCAAGCTGTGGGTCTCCAAGCAACATGGGAATTTGAAGGCGCCTTTTACATCAGTGACAACCATTTAGTAGATTTTCCACAAATGAAGGACATGTTCTAGATCAGTGGTGGGCAACCTGCGGTTGCACAGAAAGATACAGTGGGAAAAAATGAAGCTAATATTGGTAAATACCACCATTGTTTAGGTAAAAGAAAAGGAAGGCACTATATGCATTTTTTTTAAAAAAAAAATCATGAGGAGAGACAGAATTATGTTGTGAATGGGGTACTGCTTTGGGTCATTAAAACTCCTGTTCTATGTAATCTTTGCAATGAGGTGAAAACAAACTAAACAGAACATCTGCTACAGGTGCAATGTGGACACCTTTTATTTATTTTTCTTCTAACGTGGTGCTGCTGGCTGTACTCACTATCTACTTTTAGGAAGCTCGCTGGTAAATGCTTGTCATAAAGAACATCAGTAAGAGAAGGTGTTTTAAGTAGTATCATGTTAGTCTTGAAAGTTTGGAAAGTGGAGAACAGGAAGACTGAAAGTGATAGTATATAATTTTGTTCATAATGCACACAAATAATAGATTATGAATAGGATCTGTTTGTTCTTGTGATGTATGTATGTGCTTAAGATTTCAATTTTGTAAATAATTTGTACAGTTTGGTGTAGGAAGCTTTCATGTGCACAAATCCAGCAAAGAAAGTGTTAACAGAATAATCAATAAATACGAGGATGAAAAAGGCTAGAGACTCAGACACCATCGTGAGTGTGTTTTACATTGAAAAAGTTGCATCATTTAGCCATTACTGCCATTCTGGTCACATAATACCATCTTTTCCTATTGCTCTCTTGAAGTCTCAGCAATGCAGGAATTACATACGTTGTCAAATGTTTTGTACTCTCTATACACCCTAATGTGCAATAACTTTGTTTTTGAAATGCACTGGAGTGCATAAGCATTGGTTTTACAAAGAACAATAGGATCTTTGCAATTAGTTTTTGTTTTGCCTGTCTGAAGGGTACATAAGAATGAATTTGTAAGATTTATATATATTATTTATATATATGCATTTACAACTTTGGCTTAACAATATAACTTCTTTGTTCTAGGCCTCATGCTATGCATTATCTTGGAAAGGCTATTAGTTTTAGTTGTTGTTTACAAACTTTTAAGCACTGTATTGAACCAAGTTGGTTATGACATAAGCACTGTCCAAGCAGCAACTATACTGGTTTGAGAAAGATATTCCTCTGTTCGCTCATTCACAGAAGTACAGTATAAAACATTTCTGGAATTACAGTCAATGGACAACATGGCAAAAATATTTCAAGTAGGAATTTTTGAAAGGTTTGATTAATTAGATGTAATTAGTTTCCTAATCATTGGACCATCCTTCATTAATTAATTAGAATTGTCAGAGGTTCGTAGTCATCAAATGTAGTACATCTAAGGCTGGCACAATTTCTGGCTCCCAGCTGAGTATATTTTTTTTTCCCAAATAAATATTGGGTAACTTGATAACTCCATCTATCTTCCCCTTCATCAGAAACTCCTGTTCAATTCATAACCTTCTAAAAACTTCTGTGGTGCTGAAATTAACATGCTTGGTCTCATCTTAAAAGCATCTTGTTTTTATTTGATAGATGGATATTTATAATTGGTTCTGTGCATAAATAGCCATAATTTTTCCAGAACATGTAATTGCCCAATTATTCTATTGCTTGGGATTTACCAAACCATCCCATAAAACTGTTTTGCCTGTTCCCGAGGGAATGTCCAGGAAAAGCAGTTAAAAAAGAACTGCATGAATCTCAAAGGCTGATCATATTTTGGGATGCTTTCTGGCTTAGTTAAGGTAGATCAAACAGAACATGTGTCTGGCAGATTTTCATCTAACAGTATCAGTCATTATTTAAATTACATGCTTTAATTTTTTTATTCTCTTTGGAAATAGATTTAGAGAAGGGAGGACATTTCATAGGATAGAATGGAGGCACCTATTTTTAGTTCTGAAAAAAATCGGATTAGGAGAAATATTCATGAGCTGGAACAGAATTTTATGTAAAGAGCTCAAAGAAGCTGTTATTATTAAAGGATTTATATTTGACCCATATATATGTTTTGAAGAGGTACCAGAAAGAGGTTATTCTTGCCGTTGGAACTATAGTTTCTTGTTATGGGACCATCTATTTAAGTTTCCAAATTGTGAGAATTTAAATATATTTCTACTGAGTAACTACATTATGTTTCTACTCTTTCCAGCTCGTATAAATGGTATTCAGTCTCATTCTGCACAGTTTTTTCTGGATCTAGGATTTCAGCCTATTTTCAAGATACTAGGTTAGAAAAATCCTCCACTATACTATATCTAGGCTTGGTTTAATGATAACAAACACTGCAATCATCTAGTTTCAATGGTCCACTAGGGTTTTTAATCTGTTATTCCTTGATTTATAAAAGTATTGTTAAGAAATCAGCCAATAAATATGATGGACCTGATTCTGATCCCATTACAACGGTTTTACAACAGTATAACTACACTGATATCAGTTAAGCTATTCCTGAATATCCTGGGGAAAATAAAATTATAATCAAGTCTAAGATACAGGTTGCTTCCAGGATAAGTTTAGAAATGTAAGAGAGCTTACAAAATTTCAGTTTTTCTACACTCCCCATAATTTATTGTTGAAAGTACTTAGTTAGATGGCCAACTGTGAAGTCCATCCTTCAAGCTACTAGAAATTTCATCTATTTTGTGGACAGCTTTTTGTGAGTGTCCAGTTTTGATTCAGAAATGGGTAACATTTGAGTCATTTACTTCAAACTCAGTGTTTTATAGGCACGCTTGAAAATATGCCCGCTATAAGAATCTACTCACCAGGTGTGTGTTTCATATTTAACAAGTACTCTGGCAAATTCATAAGCCTTTTTCTCATGCCTAGCTAGTATTTTGCACAAAGGTTTCTGTAATATGTCTTCTAAAGTTTTTGTAATCTGTTTCTATGTCAACCAATTTCTGCCTCTAAATATATTCATGGAATTACTCAAAAACAATTGCCAGCATTTCTTTTTCACTCTGAGTAATTTTTTCTTGGGTTTCAGTCAGCCCTTTTGAATGCATATGTCACTGAGATATTCATCTCACAGAAGCATAATTCCCAAACTATAATAAATTTAATTTACTGAGATCATAAACTCTCTTGATCTTAAAATAGTTAGTTAGTGCTAGAAACATTTCTGTGGTTACTAGTTTCAGTTTGGGAAATATTCTATATTCTTGCCATTCTATATTATCCTCAATCAATATTCTAAATTGATCATTTAATTATGGCAAATTAGGAATGAATTTTCTTAAATAGGTTAGTATGATGTAGTGTATTGAAAACAGTGTTAAAATGACAAAATATCACTTTAAATTCTAAAGGCTTCCAAGTTCTACTTGCAGATTAGGGGGCTCTGAGGGAAGCATGTGATCTGGGTCCTCACAACAAGCCGCTACAAGAGCCAGTCTGGACTAAGGTGGGATGAGTTACGCCTCTTGTCCTTAGAGAGCAGCCCGCCATGTCTCTCTTTTATTTGGATGACGTTACATTTCTTGTTTCTAAGAAATAACATAGTGTTATGTTGCAACCTTTCAGAGGAATATGTATGTGTGTTTTTTAACTCTGTGTGAATGTTATGAACATCACAGCCATGAATCTCCTAAGTCCTCCTTTTTTGGGGATCTTTCCTTTTTTTATTTCTTCCAGCTTACATAGTTTTGATAAAATTCTTGGCCATTACATAGTTATACAGCTTCTCTTCCTATTCAGCTGGGATGTGCTGTTTTGGTATACTTGAAGCAATCCCCAAAAGACACATTTCTACTAAAATGGGAGCTGACGGTGCAGAGGTTTGCAATGTCTATATCAACACAGACCTGTCAAAATCATTGATTTGCAACCAACATTGAAAATACCCTTGCACTCTGAAATCACTCCATGACCTCCTGAGTTGCCATATTTAAGGTCCTTTTAAAAATGTGGTTACTGCATTATTCCTAAATATTGGCAGCAAATGGTGACTTCCTCTTTAACTGTGAGGTTTGAAGATTTTTCTGCCTTTTTTAAGATTGTTAATGTTGTGTATGGTATTTTTAGAATATACAGTATTATTATTGGTTGAGTTAGACCTCAGTAAAGCAAACAAACTATTTCTTGGTGTTTATTTCTTCCTATATTCAAGGAAACTAAATTTCTTACATTCCTTTTGTATAAACAAGATTGCCTTAAAGTTACCGTACACCTCTGTCAAGTTCTCTTCGCAACTGGAATAACCTGTAAGATCCAGATGTAATAGTATAACATAGTCTACCTAGCACAGGACATTTGCTTCAGTAGTTACATCGCTTGAGCCCAAATAGTTTTTTCTGAGTGATTTATTTTTGGAATAATTAAGGATTCTTCAACAGGAACACAGGTTTGACAGGCAGGGATATAATAGGAGAGGATACAGATTAATTCCTTCATTTCTAGAATATACAATACACATGGGTCTGCCATTTTAATGCACAATGCAAGATGACAAGAATCAGAGAGGTAGCCGTGTTAGTCTGGAATAGCAGAAGTAACAAAGACTAACTATAAAGTATAGAAGCATCCGACGAAGTGGGTATTAGCCCACAAAAGCTTATGCTTCTATACTTTATAGTTAGTCTTTGTTACCAATGCAAGATGAACAATTTATGTTTCCTGGACTATTGTCATGCTCTTGCTAGATTAACTGTTTATAAGTATGGGAAGGATTCATAGTGGCGGAATGGAGAGATTCATGGTGGGAAGGAAGGGGGCACAGAAGTACAGCTGTGAATTTGGTAAGAATGAGTGTGCAGAAAATAAGTTACATTGTCAGTGCTCTATCTTAAGAACCTACATAGACATAAATTATTGTCCATCTTTCATGCTCCTAGAGACATCTTGGCATAATAATGCATTACAAAAGCAGAACCTGTGGTTATCAAATCATGGGGAGTCATGAGTAAAGTAACTGAATGTATCTCTTCCATGTTAGAAAGAGTATACAGAAATAAGTCACACATTTCAATGGCTTTAGTTATTTTCTTAAAGAAAAAAGTGTTTGAAAAAAAATGTTTGAAGATAATTTCTTGCTATTTAAACTTTGAGGTGATGTTTCAATTTTTTTTTCTTATTTCTATAATCCTCCATCAGAATATCGTTTTATATGACAAGCCAAATGTGATCATTGCAAATTCAAATCCCATTGTGCCAATCAATAGTGCTCAGTCCAAAACTACATAGCACTGAAGGACAGTAAACTGATGATAATTTTGCAATCCAGCTGGTCTGCAATGTGTTTGTGAGTGATCAACATCACAATAATATTGATATGAAGTTCTGATGTTGAATGACACACTTTTTAAGCAGTTAAGGAATATTACCCTTCTTGTTGAAAGTTCTTGAAGACCTGATTAGAGCAGCAGAAATTTCACATCTATACAAAACCACTCTTGACATATTTCAATCTATACAAAGGACTAACCCTTTATAGCATAGAAACTATACGGGTGGGGATTTAGTAATATTTTACGTGAGGATGGTTTTGTCATGATGTATTTTTAGTGATGATGATAATGTGGCACCCTAAGATATCAAATATAGCTTTTCTTTATGAAAAGCTGTGTCTGTCCCAATATATGCAGTGACTTAGAAGTTCCACCTCTTTATTCAAAAAGTGCCTGTAAGCGAGCCTTTGCCCGCTCACTTCAAAAAATGAGCCAGGAGCCCCTTGTTGGAAGCAGCAGTGTCCCTTTATTCCCTTGTGCAACCCCACCGTCACCTATTTACAGTTCTGTACAAGATAGCCCCTAGCTTGGCTGCCTTGGGGGCAGCTAGCTCCCACAGCCATCTAGGAACAACCACATCCTGTTCCTCGCTGTTTTCTTCCCACCTCCTGTGTCTTCCTTCCTGCCAGCTTTATGCTCTGGTCTGGAAGACTCCCAGGTGGTTTAACTCAAGCTACACTCACCCTGGGGCCGCACCCTGCCAGCCAATTAACTCCCCCAGCTGTGGGAGCTGCGCTAGCAGAGCCTTCACTAGCCGAGCTAACAGAGGGGAACAGGGGCTGGCTCAGCAGTTTCTCACCAGCACCCTGTTACAGTGCCATTTTATCTCTGCTTGCTCTTCCCCATTGAGCAGTAATTTTGCATTCCTTTTTTCACCTGAAAGGATTAATGGGACTTCTTGAAACCAATATGAATGTCACTCCTGTATTGCCCGCTTCCATTATCCCTACACTTGAGTCAAAGTGTATTTAATGTGACTTTTAAAAGTGACTAGTGACTTAGAGAGTCTTAATTTTTCATAGCCCAACTTGAGACAGGGGCCACATTTTTATAGGGCGGATGCTCACTTTTTGAAATCAAGTCATTTGTTCAAATTGGGCAATTAAAAATTAAAGTATCCAAAATCAATAGTCATTTTGCAAATCTCTTGGTCATAATTTCTGCAGTACTGCTAAATATAGCTGTCTGATCATGGGAATTCTTTTTTTTTTTTTTTTTTTTTTTTAGAATCTGAAATCCTCGGTGATAGCAGTTTGCTTCCTCTTGTTGCTACAAAATCTTTCTAATTTGTGTTCCTGTTCAATGTATTTTGGAATATACCTATAGAAGTACCTGTATGATCTGTGTCAAAAACTAGGAAATGGAATAATATTAAAAAAGGTAACAGTCTATGACACTTAATAGATTTGCCTTCCTGGAACCACCTTTTATTGGTCATATTTGTACTCTATTATGGTGTATTCTGATTCAGTGATAAAGTTATAGTGAATTTTTCAGCTCCACATCAGTGTAAAATATATTTTACTGAAAAAAAGATAAATTCTATGTGAAATAGATCTGAGTAGCACATAAAGGATAATCTCTATATATTATAGATAATTGATTAAAGTGAATCCTGAAGATAAATGTCTATAGATGAAATATCAACGAGATAGAAATGGTAAAATAAATTACAAACAAGTGCCTAAAATATGTATTGTGTAGTTGTTTTCTTAAATAAGAGGCCTATCAACTTGGAAAAAATAGAAAGGGGTTTGAGTTTTAGAGTTCTTCAAAAAGGTACTTGCTGTTCAGCCTTTGTTTGGTTTTTAAGGGGTTCCCAAATCTTTTGGTTCATCATATGTCCAAAATGGTGTGGTCTGCAAATTCTACAGGTGTTCTTTTGGCTTTGCTGAGCAAAAGTGCTTTTTTGGGAATTGATATGTTAGTGGGGAAGTTAAAGCTATAATGAAACATTTGTCATGTATACAAAGCAAGTTTAAAATATACAAGATGAATAAAGCCTTATCAATTTAAACAGTCAGCTTCTGGCTTTGCTGCAGGGCCTCTTGGGCTGAACCAGAGGAAGATACTGATTTTTGGAAAGGCAGATAAGGATAGGAGACTAGAGAGAAATGTTGAGGAGCAGGAGTGTAGGGAATTCACGTAGATAGGTAATGGAGCAGGGGTTGAAGGGATATCTGTTTGAAGGATAACATGTGACCAAGTGTCAGAGTGAGGTGACACATAAGGAAAAAGAGGAGGGAGTGCATGAAATGGGCACAGTAGATTGGTTGGGCATGTCTCAGGAGACTAGAGAGTACAGAGGGGATATAGAATTTGGGCTGGGGTCAAAAGGTGTTATGAACAAAAAACGGAAGTGAAGGGTGAGGAAGGTGTTGCAGAAAACCAAAGTTACCCAAGGAGGTGATGAAAGGTGCTAGGTGGATGCAAGGCACTGGGTCAAAGGTTGGAAGGTTGTGCAGGATGATACAGGGCATGAAAAAAGATAAGGGACATAAAGGCTAACAAAGTTTAGAGGGTGTGGGTAAGGGATGGAGTGGGGTCACAGTGAATTTTTCAGTATACGAGGGAACATGGAGGAAGTGGACTTTTGGAAGGAGAGGTGCAGGGAACTGTGGGGGGCCTAGTGGAGGAATGCAGAGACACACAAAGCTTAGGGGAATGGTAAAAGGTGGAATATATGGATATAATGTATAATACCCACTGGGTTCTTCAATCTTCATAAATGCAAAATATCCACTGAAGTCAATAAGTATTTTATGGATAAAGAATGTAGGATTAGTCCCATGCAATATATCTTTGTAATTTAGCCCTTTCAGTAGAGTTATTTACTGCAATATAAATGAGAATAGAATTTGCCCATAAAACCATTTAGCTGTACTGTCTACTATTCTTCATCTTAACTATAACAAAGGATTTGTTTTCCTGTCCACCCATCTGTTTTTTTGATAGGACACATTACACCTCGTGTCAAACATTAAAATGTGTCAAAGCTAAGGGACCAAAAAAAAAAAAAAAAAGACATTTAGCAAACAAATGTGGATTGCAATAAATACTTTACATCTGTTTTGTCTGATGTAATATTAATTGGATATGTTCATATAAAAGCTACAACTCACCTACAGAGGAGGCAACAAAAGGATAAAGAGGCAGAGAGCTTTGAAAGGATTCTATTTATATTCTTCTTAGTATTCAAGTTGCTTGTGGTGAATAAATCACACCGGGTAACTGTAAACAATCAGGAAGAGCTCTAGCTTACTCCATGCATTGCAAATAAAATGTTAATGATACATCATCAGGAAAAGAATAGAGAGAAAACAGAATAAAGAGTGAATGTTTACACTAGTTGAGTCTGCTTCAGAGCCCTCAGTTCCTAATTTCTTATTAATAATATTATCTTTATTGAGTCAATGACAAGAGCTCATGTTTTGACATGAGGCTCATGCACTTAAATTAAGTCCATTAATTATTAAATTGTTGACACAATTTACACTTGAATTCAAATTCTGCCATCCCATGCAACACTACTGATTTCAGAAGGCAGAATTTGGGTCCTATTATTTTACTTTGGCTTTGATTTGCAAGTGGCTTAAAAACTTCATTTTGAATCAACTGTATTGATCTGAATGCTTGAGTGAATTGATCTATAGTTTGGAAAACTAGAATGTGGTAAAGTAAATTATTTATCCTTATTTCAGAGTCTGTTGAGAAGTATAATTGTGATTAGCTGATTGGCTTGAGGACTTGTCATGTACTGTGATACAGTGGTGCAGCTGCACTGCTTTAATGAAGACCCTACTACATCAATAGAGAGCTTCTTCCATCTATTAGCATAGTTAATCCACCTCTCCAAGAGGTAACTATGTTGATGGGATCTCCCATCGACATGGTATGGTCTACACAGTGGGTTAGGTCTCTGAGCAACGTAGTTATACCGATATAGGTTTGCAGCATAGGCCTTAAAAAGGGACCAGAGAGAGCAGTGGATAATGTTGGTGAACAATCTTATATTGGCAGAGGGTGGCTTAATGTCCTCTTGTAGTTTTTTTTTCTCGCTTCAGTTTCTATGAGTTAAAGTTTCATATCAGGTCTGAATTCAGATCAACTCCATTATAACCAATTGAGTTACTCCAATTAGTATTACATTAGTGTATGCAAGTGAGAGAGGCTGAAAAACTGGGGAAATTTTCAGATACATTATTTTTTATTCATGGTACATGTTTTTTCTTGCTCATTATTTGGGCAGATATACATTAAAATTCTATAAGAATTATTAGCTAGAAAATAGCCTCTGGTGAAATTTGCCCCTCAAAGCCAGCAAAACTACTCACATGCATAATGTTAAGCATGGAAGTAAATGTAGAATCTCAAATGTGCTTCTTAAAATCCATAACAATCAGTCATTTGATTATCTACTTTTTAGCAGCTAAATTAATGGTATGGGTAGCTCAGGATTGTTGATGTGGTACATAGACTTGTGAGTTACATCCCTATGACTAAATACCACAATATTGTAATGTTTTTGTGTCATAGTATCATAATACAACAGAAATGCCATCCTAAAGGTCACTGTTTGCAGATCAGTGGACATACCCCTCTTCCTCCACTCACTGTCATTAATTCAGTTTGTGTCCCAAGTAACTTTATACAACTGAAAAAAGTCAATATTACTACATAGTGCTAGAATGAACATCTAATTTCTTCTGAGACATTTTCTCATGCATGACTATAAAATGATCCTAGCTGAGATTTTTCAAAGGGGCCTAAGGGACCCAGACTCCATTGGGTTTGAATTGGAGTTTGGCTCTTAATTTCCTTACACAGCTTTGGAAATCCTACTCCATGTATCAGCACCCAAATGCCTTTGCAGTAAGGAGATCTGTGCAGCATGGGAAAACTATTCAGAGGACTCTATTCCCTTATTTTAATGCACGGTGCTATTTGTTTGGATCCATTCCTGCGGGCATTACTCAAGCAAAAACTCCTGCTGGGAGTATTAAGTGGGAACCTAGCCTGCATAAGGATTGCAGGATTAAACCCTTTATCAGCCTGTGTCTTCAGCACTTCTCTACAATAGAGAATATCTGAAATATATTTTGAAATTTCTCAGCTCTCATTTTTGTATTCTGAGGCATGCATTGCTTCAGATTCGTAATGGGTTTTCCAGGGATGAAGGGGATGCACATAACAGATCAAACAGCAATGTCTAAACAGTTTCCTTTTTGTATATTTGACAGAGATTTAAGCTGCTTTAAAACACACAGACACACACATGCTGGTCATTGACATTTTCCAACTTATCAAAATTGATGCTATTCTAAGTGATGTCCCCGCATAGGGTGGCTAACAATTAATTTTGCAGTGTCAAGTAACTACAGCTGAGACCCAGATCAATTGATCTAACACGAAAAACAGTTATGGGAATAGAAAACAGTAAATACGCTCTCTCCACATGTAAGTTCTTTATTTAATTATACCTGTTGTTACATGAGTCTCTGGGAAGGATACTTTATTTTTTGGCAAGAGGATATCGAAAGTAAAATGGTCTCCTTGCTGCTGCTTCAAACATGTTGTGCTGTTGCTACTAGGCAACCAGATGATGTCCACTGCGAAAATATTTAGTAGCTGTTGTAATTGACAGTGTAAACCTAGAAACATCAGGGTGCAAAATCAAAGCCAAGCCACCGAGCTGATAATTTTTTGACAATTGCTAGGTCACACAACAGTACCATCTTGGGTATTGAAACTACCTTATAACTTTAGATTATGCCTCATTACATATGAGGATATACAAACGGAAATTGAAGATAATGGAGAGAACAGCCACTTGGAGACAATCTTATTTACTTAACCTCAATGTCTCTCCTAACAGGAAAAGAAGTTTCTGAGTGGAGTGCATCCGGAGTGTGTGCCGGGTCCTGGAGAAGGCAATTGAAAGTTTTGCTTGCAAAAATGTAAAAAAAATTAATCTTTTCCTTTTTTTGTTCTATAAGTTTGGTTTTAATAAAGTTAACATTCATAAATTCACCCAGGCCTTTTAATGCCTCTCTTACTATTACAATTTTAGTCTGCACTAAAGACTTTTCTAAGTCCTTAAAACAAAACAGGTAACACTGACTATCAAGATAATCACCTTTGTCCTTTGTGTGCCTTTACACTAATTCTCCTCGGCTCACAAAGTACACCCACTGAATCATCTCTCAGCTCCCATTGCTGCAGTTGAATTTTGCTACAGTTCCTTTGAAAGTTTACTCTGGGGTAAGCACAACCTGGCTCTTGATTTTGGTTTATAAAGCACTGTGTTAAGCTCTGTCTACACTACAGAGTTTTGTCAATGCAAGTTAACCTGACAATCAAAAAACAGTATAATTATATTACATTACATGTACATGGTCACACTGCACTCCTTCTGTCGCCAGACCTGGTGCTGTAGCATCAACAGTGAGAGCAGTGCACTGTGGGTAGCTATCCCACTGTGCTACTCGCTTCCTTCTACAGATAGGAGTTGTGGGAAGGTGAAGTGGATTGCAGTCCATCATGGGTGCAGGCTCAGTGTCCCATGATGCAGTTCTTTCCATCCCAGCATTCCATAGGCTTCTGACTGTGGTTTATGGCATTTTCCAATTGCCCCTGTTTTCTGTATATGTGTCATCTCTGTCTGAAAGGATGGATCCCACACTGCTCTCAATTGTTGTGGTCACTGTTCTGGACACATCACAGATGGTCATAGACTCATATAACTGTAAGGGAGCTAGAGAGGTCAGGTAGTCCAGTCCCCTTCCCTATGGCAGGACTAGGTATTATAAACCATCCCTGACAAGGGTATGTCTAACCTGCTCTTTAAAATCTCCAGTATGGAAATTCCACAACCTCTCTAGGTACTACACACATAGTTGTTTACATGTTTAATCTCTGAAGAAGAAACTTGAAAATCACACACCCTATAATTCACACTAAAACCCACTTGTCTCTCTCTGGTCCCAGCAAAGCGGTCAGGGTGGTCATTGTGGGATACGTCCTGGAGGTCATTTAAAGCGACAAACAAATGCTGTATCTCCTGTGACATATGTCCATGTAACTTTGCCACAAAAAGTATTCTATGCCTCTCATTGATGGTTTTGTTTTGTCATCAAAGCAAGAGAGTTTTGTTGGCAGAAGTAGTATTGTAGAGTGTACATTCCACTCTTTAGCTGACAAAACTGTTTGGTATAGACAAGGCCTAAATTTACAGAACTATATACACATTGTTTAAGAACAACTAAGAATTATTATTGGAACAACACTTGCAAATGACTAAAAGGCTCAATCATGCACCCACTGAAATCAACAGCAAAATTCCCCTGGATGTGAATGAAAGGAGAAGAGCACACACACAGAGTAAAAAAAGCAAGGCTATGCATCATAGAACATGCACAGTGATGTTCTGTGACTAAAATAAAATAACACTGTAATAATATGTGGCCTCACTACAGTGCTTTGCTATTAAATCTTTGCTGGGACCAGAGAGAGACAAGCGGTTTTAGTGTGAATTATAGGGTATGTGATTATCCAGTTTCTTCTTCAAAGATTAAATACATAAACAACTATGTGTGTAGTGCAGCAAAACCAAACACATTTGCTTTCCTTCTAATGCATCTCAATATGGCTGGAATGAAAGGCATATTGTTCCACCCAAAACTAATCTCCCTTGTCACGTCTCACATTGGACCTTCAATCCAGATAAATCAAAGTTGTGCATCACTAGTTCCACATCTAAACCCCTACTTACGCTGTGTCCTTCAGATTTTTCTCATCGCTAATGTGCCTTGTGGCAACATGCAGCCACGGGTCAGGTCATAACTGGGTTGAGCCCTGGAGCTTGTTCTATTTCTTCTGTACTCCACCCCATCCTTTAAAAGCATGTTAAACAGAAGAGAATGTACACAAAAGCAGCCACTCAATGGCTTCATTCAGCAGTGACCTCATCCCTAATATCAACTGCACATCATCATAAGCAGGGCTGACAGGAAACAATAGACCACAGAAGAGCTGCTGTGTCGGCTCAGTGCAGACTCCAGATTTCATCTATTCCATAAATGCAGTTATAATCTGTAACACTGGGGGAGCTAATAACATGAGTAGTTGAAAGTTCATATCGGACAAAAGCAATGAGAAGGTTCAGCAGCCCCATTCCACAAGGCATGATGGAAAGGAATAGTAGGGTAGTATTGGAATAAGTACCATTAAAACATAATTACACTCCTTTAGTAAGGAACAGAGTGACAATTAAGGTAGAAACTAGCATATATGCCCCTGCAGAAATTCTGGTAGGTGCAAAAAATGCTAGTTGATTTAAATAGTATAGGTTTTCTTTGTGGGTGCTCTGTTTCACCAACCATCTATCAGATATTTTTATACTCTGGAAACTTGTTCATACATTTTCTATTTCTTGTGTGAAAACAGAGAGCCTCAGGGGAAGAAAATCCTGCTCCCACCTAATGATAAATTTAAAGAACTCTATAGCAAAGCTAAACTGTGTAGATCATGTCATAGTTTAATAAACATCTAGGTGTTTCTATGGTGTATTTCGCCACAGTCGTTGCAGCACCTTTACAGTAACTCCTTGCTTAGGGTTGTAGTTATGTTCCGGAAAATATGATTGTAAGTGAAACTATGTTAAGCAAATCCAATTTCCCCATAACAATCAATGTAAATGGGGGGGGGGTTAGGTTCCAGGGAATTTTTTTTTCACCATACAAAAGATATATACGCGCGCGCACACACACACACACACACACACACACAGTATAAGTTTAATACTATACACAACAATGATGATTGTGAAGTTTAGTTGAGGTGGTGAAGTCAAGAGGGTGGGATATTTCCCAGGGAATGCCTTACTGCTAAATGATGAAGTAGCACTCGCTGAGCCCTTAAGGGTTAATACGTTGTTAGTGTAGCCTCACTCTCCAAGGCAGCACAAATGAAGGGAGGTGAGACAGCATGGCAGACAGAGATATACACCTTGTATGTGAGAGAGACGTGCTTTACCCTTTACGTACACTGACTCTACTCTAAGTACATCGCCTTTTTAAGGAGATCAGCAATTTGAGATAGCAGCTGATGCCAGCAAGCTCCCTCCCTCCTGAGCCCTGTCCTGACCTCGCCCTGCTCTATGGAGATGGAGTAAGTGGGGGGGGGGGGGGAAGGAAGACACTGACATGAGCCCTCTTCTCCCCTCGCCCGCCCCCTGAACAACAAGCAGGAGAGTTGGGGAGCATCTCCATCGAAGAGGGCAGGAGCAGCATATGGCAGTGGCGGGAGGGAGAGCTGAACTGCAACAACTGGTAGTCTGCTGGGCTGCTACTGCACAGGGAATTTAGGGGAGTGGGGAGCTGATAAGGGAGCTGCCGGTCCACCCTGGTCCCAAGCTCCCACCAACTAGCTCCAATGGGCTGCTCTTTCTGCAAGCAGTGGACAAAGCAGGTGGCTGCCAAGTGACATTATAAGATTGTGCAATTTTAAACGAGCATGTTCCCTAATTGATCAGCATCGTAACAACAAAACAACGTTAACCAGACAACTTAAAGTGAGAAGTTACTGTATTTTATTTTCTTGCAAATGTTTGCATAATCAGCTGCATGGTGGGGTTCTGTACTCAGTGGCAATAGAATGATTTCTCAAATCTGATTTGAATTCACCAGAGAGAAAGAGACAAAGATATAAAATCACATTTGTTTAAATGATACATCAGGCTACTGGGAATTTAAACAGTGCTTAGAACTAGCACAAACTACTAAGTTCTGTGAATTTCTTTCTAAATTGAAGAGCACATTCCTTTGGAATTTCTCTCTAAATTACTGTGTAATTTTCTCCACTTTCAGTGAGCTATATAATCATATATGGTCAAAACATTGTACTAGGAAACATGACATGAAATGTATTCAACAAAACCATGTCTTCATGAACCTGCAGCAGGGGTCAGAAATGAAAATGGAAAATCCATGAGCTGGTGCTTCTCTGGTTTTGAGGCAAAGCAGGTTTTATCATGGTTGTGCATATAAGTAGCTGATAGTAAAATGCCTTGTTTTCTGTATTTTAAATGCATATTTTGCCATATTGTCTAGATCAGAAACTATTCAAGTGCTGTCTTAGGTACCCCATAAAAAATCCTGACCACTGCTATCAATAGTCTGATTAAAAATAGTATTTTGAATAAAAAGGGCTGGAGGATCTGTAATTATAAATAAGCTGCTTGTTGTATATGATTGAAATGGAGAGGGATGTGAACTAAATCTCATGTTTAGTCCTGATTTCTATGATTTCTCCTATAACAATGAACACTGGGTGGGAAGAGAAAGTGAGAATCTGCAACTTAGGAGCTCTTTTCCAGTTTGGACCAATTTATTCATAAAAATACTCATTCTTCAGCTGCTCCAGTAATGTTCACTATTTACTGCAATCCCTCTGAGAAGAAATTATTCTACGAGAGGATCTCTCCTTTTCAAGACTTTCAGTCTTCGGGATGAGACATCAAGAGAGGAGATACTTATGTAGTCCCAGAAAGTTTGCTCTATCATTTAAACTTCTTATTCGAACAATAGGCAAAAACTTGCACAGATAGCACAAACAGAATTAAAAATGGTTTGCTGTGGTTTATGGGGAAAATGTGCTATGTTTTCACTAAAGATTTTGGCAATGATGAGGGGAAAAAAGAGGTTTTGTGCTGACTACTATAATTCATTTTAGCTGTGTTTGGAAATCATATGTGAGTGCCAAGATGAAACTGAACTATTTTCTAGCTGTACTGCATATCCTAGTATTTACTATCTAAGGTATTTAGATACTGAACCTAAAGGAGAATGTTGTCACAGGAACAAATGGGTACAAACTGGCCATGAGTAAATTTAGTTTTCTAATTATCGGAGGAGAGAGTTTCTGGAACAGCCTTCCAGTGGGAATAGTGGGGGCAAAATAGTGTGTGATGCTGCTGCTTGCCATGGCAGGGGACTGGATTTGATGACCCAGAAGGTCCCCTCCAGTGCTATATTCTTCAGTAGTGTGTTTGTGTTTCATGCAATGTCATAGATTGACTGACCTTGCTCAAAATATTGACCAGATTTACTCTAATAATTAAAGAACTTAAGCAAAACTGTTATGAGAGTTTACTTGTAACAAAATATGGCAAGACTTTTGTAGTTTGGTGTTCCATTTTAAACAGTCATACACTTCTTGTTGCATGTTAAAAAATGTAAAGTAAAACTAGTTTATGGTTTCAGTACTTTTGGCTTGTGCTTCCCCCCCACTCCACCTGCCTTTGCTTGGAAGGGAGGGGAGGTTAGGCTTAGGCAAGATCCACATCCCTGTATAATATAATCACGTTGTGAATTATTGGTAGTTTGTGGCAGGTTATTCTGCATCTTTTAAAATATGGATGCAAACCTTAAAATGTGCATGTGGATTTTGGCTCATTTTATTTTGTGCTTCAAATATTAAAATGCTGGTAAGATTTTGAGAGATGTCAGGAAATGATTCAATGATCTCCAACTTTCCTATGTTTTTCAATTTATTATGCAGTTTTCACTTAGAGACATTTGTTGCATTGTAATCAAGTTAAATAGAAATCACACACAAGTAATCTCTGTTTTAAGCATTATGCAGTAGTCTATAAAAGGGTTGTTCTTCACTTGGTAAATTGTATCATCTGAACACTTATTTTTGTGGATGATCAAAATGAGACTAAACTAATGACAAATATTACAAGAAGTGGCTGTTTGCTAATCTCCTCCTGTATTGTTCTCTCACATGAAATGAATCCAAAACCATTGAGAGAAATCACAAACTGTTTCAATTTATTAAATTATTAGAGGCAAATTTATTCTAGTGCTATTTGGATGTAGATAGAAGGAAGTCCTTAAAAATCAGTGCTTTTCATTTTCCTCCTGACTTACCAAAGGCTCATCAACATGAGAGCAATGATGACCATGCTGAAGAATATTTTGATTGCCATTAGCCGAGGAAGCAGAGTTCACACATTAATGTATATTTTGATTTTAGTATGTTTCCTTTGTCAATAAAAATCAATTTCACATTAACACAAACACTGTAGTTAAATTTTAAATACCCTCAAACATTTTAATTCATAAAGGTGAACAATAAAAGAGCTAACCATATCTTTGGTTAAATGAAGATTTTAAAAGGATGAGATAAATATCCAGTGTATAGTGTATTGTATAGGCCTTGGCTATGGCAACAAAAGAAATCATGGAAAGCATCTTGTGTTGAGCAGAGATAAATAAAACAGGCACAAATGACTTTTCCCTGGAAAGATTCCATTTTTATGCCCTCATCTTGTCTGTTTGGTCCTTGGGTTGATCGCTAGTTACTTGGACATTACGCCCAATACAGGTTCACATATTCTTGAAGTTTTGCCTTTTTGATTAATGAAGGTCTAGTGACTTAGCCTATATACTTTCTCTGTTGCCAAGCGGAAAAGAAATATCTTTCACGGAGATCTACCCACCCCTTTAGTCAACTGCCTTCACATTCACCTGCAGCCAATCAGAGGGATATGGGTTCTAGCATCTAGCCACTCTTACCTTTTCATGCAAGGTTTTTATAGTAACTCAAGGGGTACCTCAAACTGTGCTAGACTTTTTATGCTACATTTTTCCACCTGTAATAGAAAGGCCTGTCCAGTCCCTTATGAGAGTTCAAGGCCCAAAACTACATGCCAAAGCTGTGACAAATTAAGCAATTTAATTAAAATTAAGCACATGCATGAACCTAAACTTTAGTAGTCTCATTGACATAAAATTAAGCATGTGCATAAGTATTGCAAGAATGGGGCTAAATGTAGAAGCTGGACTACAACCCCTTTTCAAAATCAGGTGCAACTTGCATTTTTATTGACTTTCTCCAAGTGTGACAGACCGCTCTCTCACCCCTCTCAGGAACAGGCAGGAAGACCCTTCTTTGCTCCAAACAGTGCTCTTTAATTCACAGTGCAAGACCCCACCACCAATATATACAGCTTTACGCAGCTTTACAGCTCCCAGCTCTGCAGACTCTATATAGTCCAGCTTACAGTTTACAACTCCAAACACACACCACACCACACCACACTGGGCTTGCTTCCTGGCAGGCCTTTTATCCCCCTGAGGAGGCTTCCAGGTGCAACTCATCCCTGTTGATTGCCCTGCAAGCCAGGTGGCTGATTAGCCTTCCTGCAAGGGAGGTTTGCAGAGGGCTTTTCTCCCTCTTAAAAGGGCAGCAGGCTGGGTCAGGCCCACCCTGCCACACAAGTTATTAGTTTAAAAATATCATCTGTTGACACTAATCGTAGGCTGCACAGAAATTGTAAATTAAATTGGAGGTATGGATGCAGTATTTTGGCTGACCATGATTTGCTCAGAGCATTTCAGAAGACAGACAGTAGTTTAATTCTGATGACTCACAGCTTTTATAGAAATACATTATATTTGAGCTTGAATGTTTTTTGAAAAGTGTATTATTACCCAAGATTATTTAGACAATTATTTCTCAACAACCTTGTACCTAAACTCAAAGACTTGGAACCAGATATTAAATTGGACAGATAAGAAACCAGGAAAGAGATGAGGCTTTTATATAGCCATGGGTAAGCTTAATTCAACATTAATTGTTAACTTATTAGTTTTCTTCAGTCTGTTAGATTTGTGTCTTACTTTGCTGGGGGGAAGGAGACTTAAACTCAAGAACAGTTTAATTGCAGTATTTTTAAGGGCACAGAAAGATTCATTATCCACAAAGCCTTGACTTTGACTAGGCTTTTCTTTTTAACCTCTGAATTCCTTATTTTTAGATATTTGCAAGTATATTTCAACACATTTGGTGCATACAATACATTGGCTAAATTGCTAATATGCTTATGATAACCATCTCAGCATTATGGTGAAAGTCAAATAAAAAGACTGAATACTGAAGTATATAGACCATTCAAGATATGAGGCAGCGGAGAGTAGTCTGAATGCAAGGGAAGGTTTGGAAATAATGATGCTGGAGACCTTGAAAGCTATGTGTAGGGTTGAATCATTACATACACCAAAAAATATAAGGATGAATAAGGATTCAATATAAGGTTGAATCATCATATACACAAAAAAATATAAGGATGCTCACAAGTAAAACTGCCACTGACTGCTTTTTCAGAGGTTCTTCAAAACCCACCCAATCTCCATTGGCCTTTCATAAAACACACAAGAAAATGAGCTGTGCTTGTAACTTTAATTGTTGGCTCAAGTAAGAGGATCCTGCTGAGCCAGCAGAAATATTGATTTTTTTTACATCTTTCTTCATTGAGGATCCCCTTTGTGAATTCAGATAGTAGCTTGAAAGTTGACCATTGTAAGGAGCTTTTCATCATATTTGGTTTATAGTTGAAGGTGATCCATTAGAGGCTTCAGTTTGATATATCAGAAGTGATCAATTAAATTTAAAGCAGTTTATACAAATACATTATTAAATAAATCTTTCAGAATAGTTTTCAGGGAATTAACAGTAGATAAATGTAAATCCCAGTAATTTCATGCTTTGTACGGCAATGACAGTGCATGGAACAAAGATGGCATATTGCCATCAGATTACGATGATTTTATTTTGTAGGATTAGGCAGATTAGGAAGAGGGAATAATAACAATGATCTGATTCATATATCTAGCAAATCGTAGCATTCATACCATTTATAGATTGATAAGAATTGCACTGAAGAGCCACTAACTTTTGAGGGTCTAATCCTGACTGATGCTGGGCTTCTCCAACTCCTGCGCAAATCAACTGTGTAAATCCTGCGCAAATCAACTGCGTAAATCCTGCGCAAATCCTGCATAAATCCTGCGTAAATCAACTGCGTAAATCCTGCATAAATCCAACTCTGGCTAAGACCGGAATCACGTAGCGGGGTCGAGATAATGGACAGTGTGGTCATGGAGCAGTTGCTCCTGAGCCTCCCCGAGACTGTGCGGGTTTGGGTGAGGCAGCACCAGCCGGAGTCGGTGGAAGCAGCGGTCAGGCTGACTGGTCAGGCTACATCAAGGCTGAGGGACCCCGGAGGGAGGACCGATCCTGGAAGGACAGGGAGCCAGGGAGGCGACCCTCTGAACCATTCTCGGGGGCAGCCCCAGGGAAGAAGAGCGAGCCCCGTGGGACTCCTGAGCGGCTAGCCAGGCTTAGCTGCTGGCAGTGTGGCAAGCCAGGACACCTAAAGCGGGACTGCCCAGTGATGGAGTGTGGTTGGGCCGACTTTTGTGGGTGGACGCAAGTAGTGGGGTGCAAGGGTGGGCGAAGCCTACCCACTATCCTGGTAAAGGTGGGAAGAAGGGCCCGAGCTGGCCTGCTAGATACAGCGTCTGGTTGTACACTAGTACAGCGGGCGGTGGTAAAGCCGCACTGGCTAGTTAGGGGGGGCGAGAATGGCCCTTGGCTGTATTCATGGGGACACAAAGTTTTGCCCGGTGGCCCAGGTACCCCTAGAGGTGAAGGGCCACTTCAGGTGGAAGCGGGTAGGGGTCCTGGAGGGGTTACCCTATTTGGTGGTGGTGGGCAGAGACTGGGGCCCATTACCCCGGAGGAAGCAAGGAGACAACCCCTGAAAGGGGGCGGACCTCCGGAGCCAGAGGGGCCTGGGGGTGGACGACGGGCCAAGGCTCGTCCGGGAAAACAAAAATCCTAGACAACAGAGCAAAGAGTGGGAGGACCCCCGGGGAGCCTATTTGTGGGAAGTCATGGGCAGGGGCCCAGTTGTACAAGGGACAGATCCCCCTGAGGACCCCATGGAGGTGAGACCCACGGACGAAGCCTCAAACCCCCGGAAGGGCACGGGGGAAACTGAGGCAGGGAAGACCCTGCCTGGGGAGGGGATAACTCCTGCCCTTGAGATGCCGGAAGGTGTGGGGGAACCTGAGGCCGGGGAGGCCCTGCCTAAGGAGGGAACATTGCCTGATCCAGGCCCCGAGGTGCAGAAGGGCACAGGGGAAACCGAGGCAGGGAGAGTCCCCCCTGAGGAAAAAGTAACGGGGAACCCTGTCCTGGAGGTGCGGGCATTGGGGCCGCTGCCACAGTGTGATTGGTGTGACGACCTGCGGGCCCAGTTATTTGGACAGCAGCTACCACCCCAATGTACCCTCCGTGGGAGGGGGAGGGGACAAATACCCGTGGAAGGGGATGGGGCCCACACGGTTGTGGGTGAAGGATGCCCTGCTGGGAGCCCTACCACGAATAGAAGAAAAAGGGGCAGAAGACAGGTGGGCCGAGGGCGGCCAGACAGGGTACCTCTTAAGGGGGGAAGGGGTGGAACAGGGTGCTGGCTTAGAAGAGCAACCCCCTGCTAGCCCTGACCCAGGGAAAAGAAGCTGCTAGCCGGAGCTGGCTAGGAGGCCACGCCCTAATTAGATGAGGAGAGACACCTGCAGGCCTGAGGAGTCAGCTATAAAGGCTGGCAGGAAGGAGTAGAAAGGAGAGGAGACCAGGGCGACAGGATAGGGAGGAGTGTGAGGCTCTGGATCCCTGTAGGCCAGGAAGTGGGGTTGTCTTCCTGAGCAGTGGACTGTAACTTGTATATGCTGTAAATAGTAGGTGGTGGGAAAAGACACAGCCAATAAAATACACGGGTGCTACACTGAAGGTGGTCTCCAGTGGTGTTTTTGAAGAGGACCGGCAGGGGCCCGGTTACATTCTCCCACCTTAGCTTCAAAGAAATAATGTGTACTATCATTTCCAGGTGGCCTAGCTTATCAAATAATTTCAGCTACCCTCATAAGTGTATATTACTTTGGTAGCACGCTAGTTTTCATTACCATCAAAAATGTTACTACAGTGGCAATAAACTGAATTACAAATATTTGAGAGACTGTCAGCTAGAATTGTATTAGATTCACTCCTTAGACAGTTTTTTTCCCCTTCCTCTGAGTAGTCTTTTTCTCTAATTTCATATTACTTGTATATTTATGTTTATGGCTGTCTGTATGGAGTCAAGGGAGTTTTATTTGTGTTTCTATGATTGAAATCAACACAATTCTTTTATCCATCTAAAGTAGGGGAAATCATTTTAATCCAACAAAATATACTTCAAAATGCCAAACATATTGCATTGATGGTGGTACAGGAGTGCACAGACTAATGTAAGCAAGATTCAAAGTGGGATTGGATGATTATATTGATAATAAAGACATCCAGAGTTATAAAAGTTATTATTAACAGAAGAGTTTTAGAGGAGATATAAAAACATGCTGTGGTATTTAAGACCATCCCTATTAGAGATTACTATAAGACTTTCATGGACACAAACTATATCCCGTCTGTACCTGCATCTGAAACATCTAGTGTTAGCATTGATAGAAAATGGGAGACTGAACTGGATGAACCATTGGTCTGACCCAGGGTGGCAATTCCTGTGTTACTGTGAATTGGGGGAATTTCAGCCACTATATACTAGGGAGGAGTCTTTCCCTACTCACCTTTTGACTTGTTTGTGTTGTGTTAAACTTAGAGAAAAAAGTCATGAGGGGAATGATAAGCAACTCCCAATTAATTTTTCAAATGCAGGTACAAGATAGGATCTGATTCATATATGAAGAGACTCCTCCATAATTAAGGCCAGGGTGATGATAAGGGGAAGAGAGAAAGGGGAGGGAGAATGATGGCCCAAATCAGCTAAAATCTAAAAGGAGAATGAAAAATAACTGAATATGAATTCAAAATTTTTGGATTTAAGCACACAAGCTATAATTAATACATATTCCTTTAGAACTGCTTGATGTAAGGCTATTTAAAAAGCAACTTGTTTTGACATTAAAACGTTGCTGTCATTTAGCATACCTATTTCCTAATTGCAATAAGATGCTTCAAACTGTGTGGTAGGGTTGATTAATGAACACCTCGGGTGGGTTGTGACTGCTGCCAATTGCTTAATTAAAATATCAACCTAAAAAAGGGAACTATGGTTTGGGTTCAGGAAATAATATGAGTGCTGTGTTTTCCCCACTAATATACAAACCTAAACTATGCCAGTTAGGCATAGTTCCTCAGCAGTATGTTATAGGACAATAATATGTTCATCATCGCTCCTGGAGCATGGAACAGGAGGAGGGGGAGGCATTGGAAAATTCATCAGGGGAAGAGGCAATGCAATGGGAATATGGACTCACTTCCTCCCCTTCATGTTTTGGGTTTTTTGGACTTGGTTCTATGTGCTCACCAGAGAACAAGGACTATGATTATTGCTGGCTCTTCATGAGGTGTGCAAGTAGTGGGAAGGCCCCTCCAACTCTCCTCTTTCTCCAGTGCATCCAATTAAGAGTTAGGAACAATCTGGCCATTCAGTATATGATAGGGTTTTGCAGAACCAAAGCCAAAAGTACTGTCTGTCATGGCAGTTCTCATCTAGGTGTCATTTCATCTGAACTTCCAAAGTATGAGTGGTGCTAGGGAATAGATTTTGTAGTCTGATTTTTGGCTTATCTCACACTTCCTGTTCTTTTCTGCCATTTGATGTGGATTCCATAGCAAAATGAGGACATACACATGCATGGGATTAAGCAGCAGGCCCCAACTTTTATTAAACAGCACCTCTCCCCTGTGTTAACCTGCCCGTACTCTCTTATATCAGGCATTTAACTGGTTCCAGGGCAGAGGTTACAGGACTCCTTATAACCCATAACTAGCACTTGGGTTACAGGGCTTCTTACCATATAACCCATAATCTGAGTTAGGCTCTTCTCAGCTCTGAGTCCTAGGACCCTCTTCCTTCCCAACCCCCGGAAGGGAGACAAAGGGTGCAACAGGTTAGGAATCTAAGCCCACAAAGATAACAAAGTCTCACGCTATCTCATGAGCCCAAGGACCATCACCAAACCCCCAGATTTTTACCTCTATTAAACATTCATTTCATTCCTATGCCTACCCGGCATACCATGTTTACATGTCCCATGACAATCTGCAGTTGCCTTGGTGTAGTTTTCATTGCCCCTTTGAGAGCTCATATCCCTGCCCTATCCATCTTCTCTGTAGGTAATCTAGAAACCCCAAACTGAGACCAATTCAATGCCCAAGTATGTTAAACTTTGGGGGGGATCATCTGCTTTTTCTATGGCAAGCGGGGGCACTTGATCCTGCATGACACCGCTATGTATAACCTATGCCTCCAGCCCTTGGGCCTTAACAGGTGAATGCTATGGCAAATGAGGGAGGGAAACAGCCCTTATTTACCTTCCTTGGGAAAACAATATGCAACTTCTAAGAAGAAAATAAAACTCCATTTGAACTGCATAAAAATTCCAGTTTAGTTCTAAATGATCAAGTGCTCGAGGACCTATTTGCAAGCTAACAAAATTGCAGTGCCAAAGGAAGTCTAAGAACTCAGTGAGATTTAATTAATTGGGTTGGGCATACTGCTTTCTCCTGGTGTTATACCCAAGGCCATATGCATTAAAACATATGTACTGAAGGTGAGAGGTTAACTCCTTCAGCCCCACAGGCACAAAATCTAACTAGTTTTACCCGATATATAAAACAGCTTTTAAAACGTGTTGTCAAAAGGACAAATATAAGGGAAGAGATTGGGCCAGAGGGTAAATGAGGTTAAAGTAAATACCAGTTTAATAAGTACCATAGGGACATCACACAGACAAATGAAAATACTGCAGTCAGTTATCAGTGATGTATATTTCTGCAGTTTTTTCCAGCATCTAGTTGTTTGGAAGAGGGAAATGGGGAGGAGAAATATTCCCTGGTCAATGTAATATCAAAGCATCAGTGTTAAAATGTATCATCTAAAAGGCTGCGCACCCTTTTAACTGCAATGTAAACTGCAAATAATGAGTGCTTTCTGGAGCTAGCTTGGGTGTCCGATTTACAGTACTATGAGCATGTCAAAGCAAAGCTGGAATAATCCAAAACATCCATCAAACAAAAAGTTCAATGTAGACTGCTACTTGAAGCAATCAACATTCACAATTTCCCCTTTGATAAAATTCTGTTGTCATTCTGGATATGTCACTAGCATTTTTGGATAAAATTATCAGCCATTGTCTGCTACTTCCTGGGCCTGGTTTTCCACAGACAATGCTTCCCCATTTTGCATATAGAAAGCAGCCATTTGATCATGCACATCTGGCAGAGGGGCAGCTATCCAAATTCCTGTACAAATATGGAGTTTTCTTGTGGTATTAGGGTGTTCATCATCTTTTGACTGTGCAATTAGATGAATGTGCAAAAACTGCAAAATCAGAATGCTGTTTTAAGTCTGGTGGAAAATGTGACCTCTCGAAGTTAAACCCAAAGGGAAACATAGAAAATACACTGTAAGACAAAGAAATAAGGCACTTTAGCCAGAAAGAATATAGCCTATTGACCTCAAGCAAGGAGGTTTTTAGAATTGTGAACACAGTTAAAAATGAACACCATTTTCAGAACTATCTAAAAGTTAAAGTTTTCTGAAGTAAAAGAAGCAAAAAACGGAACCACTTCCATGTAACCAACCACATTTAAACTAGATAACAGACTGGGTGTAGGAACTTTAGGTTTTGCTAAGCTTCTAAGCAAGAATTTAGCAACTGACAAACCGCATGCTTCCCATTGCACTCTTATTAAGGGTTTTAATCTATTAATTTATTTTTTATGTCTGTAAACTAAAGTAATACTAGTATTGTTGATGACAATATGAAAAATTCAAACTACAACCAATAAATGAATAAAAAAAACCACAGTGATGAATAAGTGACTGCAGCTGGGTATGGCAAAGAAATGTAGAGAACATTAATAATAACCGTATCATAAGAACTATAACCAGTAGTGTAGCTAGAGGAAGATCCGAGGGAGCAGCTGCTCCCCCTGTGGCTAGATTGCCAAAAGTGGCGCCAACTCATTGGGTGGCTGGAGCAGGGAAGAGTTGAGAGTTTTGGAACCGCTGCCGAAATGCTGCCGCCGGATGAAGCAAAGCGTGTCCGGCTGCCGAAAGGGCTCCATGTCTTTCGGCCACATTTCGGCGGACATGCTCATGTCACTGTTTTCTCCAATGGCAGCATTTTGGCAGCAGCTCCAACAGGTGGAAGTTGCGCTTTTTTTTGGTGGCGCCTTCTTTTTTGAAGGTAGCGCCCTTTTTTTTTTTCATGGTTACTCCCCCTGCCAGTAAAACCTGGCTACACCCCTGACTATAACTCAACCGTATTGCACATATAAGGCCTGGTCCTCCTTTCACACTTGAATGGAGCTACTCCTGATTTATATTGGCATAAGAGAGAGAGAAGAATTGGGACCATGAAATATTTTAGAAGGTAGTTAAGCTAACTAAGGTGACCAGTTATGAAAAATTGGGACAGGAGGTGGGGGACAATAGGAGTGTATATAAGAAAAAGACCCCAAAATTGGGATTGTCCCTATAAAGTAGGAACATCTGGTCACCCTAAAGCTAACAGATATACATTGTGATATTCAGTGGGTCAAATCCATGTCACTAATCTGACTCATGTGACTGTCTTCACTGAAGTCAATTGGATTACTTATGAGAGAAAGGCAAGGCAGAACAGGCCCAATACATTAGGTGTCGGTCAGTTAAGATTACAACAAAGAGAGATTAACTCTGCTTTATTTGAATTTTGAACATTTAATGTTATAAACTTGATACTAAAATAACATATTCTGGTTTATGTGTATAATATTTTTCTGTGTCTAATTTGCTTTGATCTGTTGGCATTTAATAGAAAAATAAATCACTGAACTTATTTTGTACAAAAATTTAATTCAGAATACTTACTAACTCAAGACATGAATCTAGGTAGTAACAGCATAATTACTTGCTAATTGGAATGTGATTACATTTACGTTTGGCTGTCACAACTATAGAAGGTATCCTAATTGTATCTCAAAATAATGGTGTTACTTCATCATTTTATCTTCTGCTTAATTGCATGGAAAATAAAGGCATTTAATTACTTTGAATATGACCATCTGATTCTGGACATTAAAAGAAGAACTGAAAAAGAGATGGCAATTTGAAGTATTCTCTTCCAAAACTAAGTTTGAAGGAAGACATTGCAGTATAGAGGAGGAATCTGAAATTAAATTCCTAATGGAAAAAATATTTCTGAACTCTTCCTAGTATACCATCAGCCTATTAACAGTAATATATTTTGCATAATGAGAGCAATTTAGTGAACATTTATCACTGACTATCATAACTTATAATGTTTTGAACTACCCTACCAGTTCAATTTAGGATTCAATAATGGTGCTTCATAGCTCAAGGGAAATGTCTGTAGTTAACCTAATGGTATATGGTAGTACTCAAGGGAGATTGTAAAGTGTACACTAAGCCTTTTTTACCTGGATCCTCAATGCATTCTCCACCCTAGGAAGCAAGTTGAAAAGATACACAATTCCCCTGTGAGATGCTCTCACACTCAAGCTCTAACCTTCACAGTTGCTTTCATCTATAGACTGAAGACTAATGGACATTCTGAATTCCAAATGTCATGTGGGAATATCTGTTTAGCAAAAATGGAGACATCAGTGATGTGTGCAGTTGCTACAGCTCAAAGCCTGAAAATTCTTAAAGCTCCTGAATACTCACATGAGGAGACTGTATTTGTGTTTCCAATACTGACTTATGGGAATTATTTAAGTGGTATTTAAAACCCTCCTACTTTCAGAAATAGCATATTGACATGAAACACATGACCAATATTTTCAATTAAATGGGCCAGATTCAAATACCTTTTACGTTTACTTATCTTTGGAAGCCAAAGCAAGAACCAAACAAGCAATCTGACCTTCCTAGTATTAGAGCACTTGAAGGCTGTCAATGCATAGATATTGTTTTCTAAGGTGTCTATGACCTAAAACAGGTTAGAAAGGACAAATGGTTGGTGCTTCCAAACATGACTGACTAGAGTTGGAGTCAGCATTATTGTTTAACACACTTTATCATAGCAAGGAGAAGAACCAGGAGAAGAGAGAAGTAAAATCATAATTTTAAGTTGTGCTTGAATAGCTCATCCTCACCTCACCCCAACTATACTTTAGGATAGATTTGCCAAAACAAGCTAGCATAGATCTCAGGTTATTTTCCATCATCCATGCAGTAATTGATGGTAGGGTTGCCAATTTTGGTTGGACATATTCTGGGAGATTTCATCACATGACAATCTCTAATTCAAGATTAATCTTAAATTCTTGGAGACTCTAGGGCAATCCTGGAGGTTGGTTTCCTAATTGATGGAAAAGAGAGAGAAGAAAATACATATTTCCTCCTACTGCTGTTTCATGCTGTGAGTTGCAAGTTTCAGAGGGAATTATACCTTCGTGAAATTTTCCAGACTGAAAATTTTAGTCTTTTCTAAATACACAAATGTTGTACCGGATTACTAAACCATTTGAACAGAAACCACCTTTTTAAAATCAATGGAGTTAAATGATGCAAGTCCCTATGTAGATGCATTGAAATTAATTTAAACCCATTTTAAGCCACCATAAAGAAGTTTATTACAATTTAACTAAATCAGTTCAACTGATTTTAGTTAAATTAGTGTAAATCTGTTACTGGTTTAAATGACAAAGGTTATTTGGTTTGGTTCTCTTGTAGGGTTAGCATCAGCAACACAGAATATAGGCAACTCGGATAAAGAACAGCAGTATTTTTTTTTGCAGTGCTAGTAAGAAGTAATTGTTGTTTTTTTCAGTACAATACAATGTCTTTGCAGACCTATTCAGTATAATACGAGGCTTGCAGACCTATCAACCTAAAACTATCCTTCCACTGAAATGAAGACAGATTAATTTTCATGGAAACTACAATACCATTTTGAACTGACGACAAAAGGTCCAAGCTCTCCATATGCTCAGTAATGCTTAGAGGCACTAGTTCATTGGTATTCTTGTTGCTGCTGCCTGTGATGCCAACATCAATGGTACTATTTCAATAGTCTCCCTTAGAATTGGCATTCTTTCTATTTCTAGGTTGACTGAAATTGTTTTCCAGGTGTGAAATGCTACTACTAAAATAATGCTAGTAACTTATTAGTTATTTTGCAACATTCTCTCACATATGAAAAAAGTTGGAATTGTTAACTTGGATGCTTCATTCAACCCTCACTCTGTCAAGGAATTTTTATTTAATAGTCTTAATTCTTTTTTTAAAGATAATATCATGAGAAGCTTCCACTTTCCTTAGTTTCTGAATCTGCAGCTGAAACCCATGCTGCTCTATCATCTGTTCTGACTCATCCTCTTTCCAATCCCTAATAGCTTCCCCCATCTGCCCTTGAGTTATGTATCATTTCTGAAATGCTATATGACAGTACTTTCTTGCAGTGTTTTCAAAAAAGAGAAAAAAATGTCTAGAAGGCCTGGTAAAGAATTTTCAGTCCTAGCATTTTTGCTGGATGGAGGGGCCTAGGGTAGATTTTGAGTCTGTAATGTCAGGGGAAAAAATACTAGAGAAGGCTAATGGAGATAGCTCCCTAATGACGGGCCCAATCTTGCAAAGAGCTAAGTGTTTCTTGAGGTATACAGTAAGATCAATTCCTATCAAACACAGAGAAAGCTGAGCACGACTCAGCATCTTGCAGAATATTACTGGACATTATTTCTTTTTACCTTGCCAATGTAATATTAAGAGTGTTCAGATCCAAGGAGAGCTTGGGCCCCCTCAGGCCAAATGGAAGCAAATCAGTTCTAGTGCTTGGGGTATTACTCTAGGAGTCAGAACACCCAGGTTCGATTCCCTTCTCAACTACAGACTTCTTGTGTGACTTTGACTTTGGGCAAGCCACTAAATCTCTCTGCATCTCACTCCTCTATTTCTAAAATAGGGTAGTGCTGCTATTCCTCTCACAGGGGTGTTGCGGTGCTCAGATACTTCACTAATGGGAGTCATATATATGGCATATGTTTGTGTTTATGTATCTGTGTAGGGATATATATGTGCACACACAGAGATCTGCTAGAGAGATGCCTATTCTTCCGGTCTCACTGATGGGTGAATAAGGTTTTGTGGAATCTACCATGAAATTGACACGGCCTTACTTTTCAGTATAAAAGAATAGGATGTCTGTATGGGGTATGAATTGTACAAAGCATGTATTATAAGGGATAAATGTTGGACAGAAGCTGCTGGTCATGGCCAGAAGAGACCATTTGATCATCCATTCTGATCTCTTGCACATTGCAGGCCACTATATTCACCAAGTTTGGCAAAATCATGTCTTTCTTGAAGATCTGGTCTTGATTTGAAGACATCAAGGGATGAAGATTCCACCACTTCCATTTGTAGTAAGATCCAATGGTTAATCATGCTAATTGATTAAAAAAACAAGTGCTGCCTTTCCAATTTGAATGTTTGGCTTCAGTTTGCAGACATTGGTTCTTGTTACTCTTTCTCTTCTAGATTAAAGAGCCTTTTACTTCAGGTACTTTCTTATTGTGAAGTTACTTATACACTGTAATCAAGTCTCGATAAGCTAAATAACTGTGCTCTTCAAGTGTCTCATTGTAAGCCATTTTCTCCAACCCTTGAATCATGCTTATGGTTCTTTTTGATATCCTCTCCAGTTTTTCTTTTTTTCAAATCGGTACATCAGAACAATGTGTAATATTTCCAGTATTGACTTCACAAATGCCACGTACAGAGTAAAATCAACTTCCTACTCCTACTGACTACTCCCCTGTTTATACATCCAAGGATCACATTAGCCCCTTTTGCCACCGCATTGCACTTGAAGCTCAAGTTGCTTGTCCGCGATTAATCTAAATCCTTATGAATCACTGCTTTCCAGGATACGGTCTCCCATTCTGTGGGCGTGGCCTGCATTCCTTGTTTGTACATGTGTAACTTTCATTTTGGAGCCAGCAGGAGGCTTATCTGTCCCACATAAAAAGTGTTTCCCATTCTGTTTGTCTCCAAGGAGCTTACTAGTGGGTAATTGCATAGTGAAACATTCACTCTTCCGGTAGCTAAGCTAAAAGGTTTGGGGAGGACGGGGTGACCATCCTCCACACTTCAGCCACTTGTGCGCCCTACCCCCGGATCCACTACTGCACTCTTCCAATGTATTCTAGATATTTCTGTACTTGCATCCCTTCTTCATCCCAGTTCCCATATTTCTATTAACACATTGCTTTATAAGAAAGCAATACCTAAACTATGGAGAACTGAAATCGAAGACAAGAAAGCCCTGTGAATAGCTTAAAATGATTTGCTTGCTTCAGAGAGTGGGTACAGGTGAGACTTTTCTAGGAGGTTTTGTGTTCAGCGATGCTCACGGTAACTTGATATCATAGAAGAAAGCCAGTTCCCTTCTGCAGCTGAACAAACACAAATTATAGATTAAAAAAATCCTGAAATGGCACTGTGCTGTTTTTTATCAGCAATTTCTCATTCCTTCAGCCAATTGCTATAGGCCAGTTCTGTGTCATGAGTGATTCTGTCTCTCCCAGCTCCTTCCAAAAAGAGTTATTAATCTGTGAGAGGAGGGCAAACTGCAGTCTACTGAATGAGATGTGAGACATAAAGCAGTAAAAACAAGCCTAGGCTAGAAAGAAAAAAGGGGGTATAAAGATGATGAAAAAAACAATTTCTCTATAGCACGTTTCAATCAATGATCACAAAATGCCTTTAAAATCCTCACAACACTTCGGTAAGCTGATAAGTATTACACACAGGGAAGCCTAGGCACAGAAAGACTATTTTGTGCTTATGCCACAAAATGTAGGAGAGGCAGCAAGTCAGTGGAAGAATCAGAATCAGAGCCCTGTTATTCCATTTCCACCATGCAATACTTCTTCCAAATTTTTAACTTGTAATATCTGGATTCTCTTTAACCATGCCTAACTGCTGAGAAAACAAAACAGAGAAAAAGAGAAGCTGAAATGACTAGGTAAAATGAAATCTAACAATTACCTTCTTCCTAAGGAGTTAGAAAGTCTTATTTGATGTTGGTGAAAACAAAGGCCTCTTGCTGCTTTGCAATAAATGCTGAGGCAGAGCAAACATTATCTTCTTATGGATTTAATTTACTGATATCCAGATCCCGGTCAGTACAGCTGTTCTTTGAGGAAAATCACAGAAGTACATGTCACTTCTGAGAGTGAGAGTTACATTAATGAGGGAGTTATTAAGTAACATGGATTTTGTCAACAAGCATGACATATTTCAGCATGGATCCCATTGGTATTTCAGTTCTTCACAGCTCTGTATGAACAATCCTAAACAAAAAGCTTATTTTTTTGCTGCCTTACCCTGTAAGGCCTACAGATTCTAAAGGAAAATACAATTTTCTTCAATAGCAGAACACAGCTAATTCCAAGATCTTTGGCTGAATAAGGAGTACAGTAGTTGGTCTTAATGGAATTAATGTTATTAATTATTAAAAATATAGTATTTACTATAAGATAAAGCCCTGAGACTTAGAAAACACTGTATTCTACTGTAAAGGCCTAAAACACCATTGACCAGATTCTCCACTGACTGCAATTTAAATCCATTGGTTACTGGGGTCACACTAAGGAATGAAATCTAACCTCTGAAGATGCTGATACAATCTACAGTTTTTGCACATTCATTTAGTTATTAAACTTCTGAATTTCATCAGAAACCAGTTTCAATAATGTCACTGCCGGAAATATGAACTACTCTTAGAATTTCAGCCAAAACACTGGCCAAAAAGAAAAAGAGGGAAGTTAGAAAAGCTAGATTTTGCCATTAAGTGAGAACACCACAGCCTCTTGCAGCCAAGAAAATTCTGATGGCAATAACAGCAAACCTCTCAGCAGTGCTGGATGTGTAGTTCTGTACAGACTTATTCAAGGCATAATTAAGTTATGGATCTCACTGTAAACAAGATATTATTGGGACCAAGAAGATAACTGTTTTTTTTTAAAAGGCATCAGTTTGGATTATGAGGACATCCCAAGTTACATTTGCTAGGATAAAAGCTATAGCTATAGCTTCAGCTATAGGCAGTTTATTTCATAATTGTCCTTTACAGTTTTCATGCATCTTCCTGTTAAACATCTGGTACTGGCCATTATAAGACAGGATTTTAGAGTTTACAGATCCCTTCTCTCTGCTAGATTTTTGTTTCAAGTCTTTTCCCTAACCCTCCCACAAAATATATATACTCTTATATATAGTGGATATTTTTAAAATCTCTTAATGATCTAGTAAGCACTACCTCAGTCTCCCTTGTAAAAATCTGAACAAACTGCCATAATAGTCTGTTTGTTCTCTATCACAGAGCAGAGGGTTATACTTTTGTGAAACTTAAAAAAAAAGAACAAACAAGAAAACAGACCTGCTAGGTTACATGAAAAACAAGCCACACTTAAACTCCTTTCCAATCTCTGCAGGGAAACAATTTGGGGTAGGCACTATATTTATATTACATATGCATATAGGTTTTAGCACATTTGGGTCCAGAATTCCAAAGAGAACCTCTATATGCTGCTGTAATAGAAATAGTTTTAGTAGTAGTAGTAATAATAATAATAGAATTAACCACCATAGTTAGTGACAGAATATTTTCCTCACTGCCAGCTGGTAGGAAATTATAATAAATATTTCCATCCAGCCACATTCTTTCATGCAAAGACTCTGTTATGTAGAAAAATATATCTGCATTTTCTTACCTACTTTATCTGTTCATCTGCTTCAATGACCTTACTGATACAAAGCCTGCTAAAATACTGAACTGATGCTGGTAGGCACAGGAGGTGAAACATGAATTTGCTTAACGAGTTATGCTTATATATTGACACTAGCATCAATGTTACGGAGAGACTGTTATAAAAACAGGTATCGAGGTTGAGGTTGTCATCATCTCTGTAGGAACTGCCTGCATGCCTTTACTTTCCCCAGCTTTATCACAGTTGGGTGATTAAAAAAAAATCCAAAACACAGTTAAAAAAACCAACAACTAGAAATTCTACAGATTTCCCACTAAATCTCTGATTATGATGAAAATAACTCAAAATGAGAGAGATGGCAGCTCAGCTGCTTGGAGTACTGTTAATGTGGATCCAAAATGTTTCTTCACAAATAGAACAAATTGTTAGTGTTATTATTCCTGCTCCACTGATATTTGAAGAAAAAAAATCATTCTCCATCTTCAAAGTTAGAACTCAAGAGATCTACTATAAATAAATTTTTATATGAAAATATCAGGAATGTGTTTTCAACATTCAGGCAAGTATGAGGTGCCTATGTTTGCTTTCAGAGATGTGGACAAATGAGGTCTCCTTATGCTGAGAAAGTTTAGAATCCAGTGGGAAGGATGAGAATGAGGTCAGAGTTCTGGGGTAAAGGTTTCAAACAAAGGTGAAGTTGTAGGCAAAGGATTTGCACATAGAGTGGCAGTGACTGAGTTATTTGGTGAGAAAGCAGTCAGTTAAATATTGTGCCGTTCAACATTCAGTGAGGAATAAACTTCACAATCCCATGTCATTCTGTAACAAAGAAGGGATGATTCATTCAGATTTTTGTGTACATGTCAAATGTAATAAGAATGGATTCAGGGTGGAAATTGACTATTATAAAGCAAGGAAGACAGTAAAAAATCTGAGGGGGGAAAGAAACATTAGCAAAATAAAGTAAAGAAACGTGTAGAGTAAGTACCAGAGATACAATACACTACAGTACCCTTAATATTACAGGTGAAGAGAAGGTTAACAACAGTCTCCATACTAGACATTAGAGTATACACAAGGTCCTTCATTTTTACTTTTTATGGACTTTTACTGAAAATGTCTTAGGTTTTATGGATTTTTTTTTGACAACTCAAATACATGAAAATACAGATTATGTTTAAAAACATCCAATCCATTCAATTGTGTAGATGTGTGTGTTAATAAATTAGTTTAAGGGTAAATGCCTGTCTGCAAAACTATATAGTGGAATTTACACACACGTGCAGGCACAGACAAATGTGTACATAATCTTCATGAAACAAATCACAGCATTAAGCTGCTCTTACTCTCAGCATTCTTATCTTTCTGTTTATTGTTTTCTGTTATCACCTCCCAACACTAACCTCATATTTAACAAAAAAAGGGTGTAGTTAATATGTTTGCACTGACTTCCACCCTTTTTAAAATTTTTGTAATGTAAATTCAAAGAAGTTTTAGATAAAGTAAAAGCTGAAAACAAAGGGCTCTAGATATAAGCAAAAGAAATAGAGAGATGAAGTGTGTTCCATTATCCTTTTAGATGGATTTGGGAATAATGAAAAAAAGGTGAAAAGTAGGATACAGATCAGTGCAACTTTATTTTATGTAATGCTTTTCAAAAAAGAACCCCAAAAACTGTAAGCCAGAGCATTTTATGGAACAACTTTAGTAGTGACACAGTTAAAAATAAAATTGTGTAGTAGAGAGCAAGAAATTAAGAGGTACAGAAAGGGAGGGGAAATATCCTTTTGAAGGTACTATCTGAAAAGTCTAAAAGGCTGGAATAAAATAAAATATGGAGGCCACCACTGACTATTGGCTTAATTTAAAAATATTGAATTGTTAACAAAGCTGTTTCCAATTTCACCAGCTTTAGCAAAAGGTGAAAACTTGTAATTTTTCTTTTTAAAAAGTGTTTTAATAACATTTGGAAATTTTGCCCTCTTCGTTCTAATTAAGATGAATGGAAAGTGATTGTCCAGCAGTTTGAAATAACTTTGAAATTCTATCACTACCATTTTGATGCAGTGGAATTTTTTAAAAGAAGTTTACCTGCTGTAGATGTAGGATCTACCATACAATGTTGTAAAAATGAATGGTAATATCTAATATCACTATTATGTATTCATAACAATACTCACATGCTACTGCTTTGGACGGCCATGAACTATAAACATATTGATCAAGAAGCCATCTGCACCTCCACATTTATTTTTTTGTCTTGACCCAGCTAAACAGCTGCTAGCTAGTTCCATGTCTCTCCCCTAGCTCCATCCTGAAATGAACTCAGGGGCTGGTCACTTTCAGTGTACCACACTGAGCACTAGTGTGTTTTGTCTGCTATGGTATTTGTTTAACTCCCACGGCTGTTAGTCACCTCCCTTTATCCACTCTGCTCTACCTCCCGTCTAACTTGTTCCATCCTGAACTCCCACGCAGACTGAATCCCCTGTTAATAGATCCTATTTTTATGGCTTTCGGTTTGAGCTGACCTGTTACAAACTACCATATCTACTTTCAAAAGACATTTTTTTCAGGAGAGTTGCTCACATGCCTTCCTGCACTTAGTCTGACCCCTCAGCAGAATCACCTGACTGCACAGCTCTTAATTAGTCACAAAAAGAGTAATGGACTATTTGACTGTGCTACCTGGCCCTCTCACTTATGTTTGTGTCTTCTTCCAAACAGCAAGTAACAACAGCCCTAATCCCATCTGTGAGCTACTGTCATTTGTGATTTTATAGCATCTTGTGTATTTTTTGCTTCCCTTATAAGAGATGTGAAAAATAATTTAAAATTAAAACTGTGAAAGCATGGGAGGGAAATCCACCTGCTGAGCAAGAAAGTCAGGAACCAAGAGCTCTGGTTTGGATTGCTGCGCAGTATTTGTTGTATGTGTTGGTTGGTTGGCTGGTTCTGGATCTCCTGTTTTCCCTGCTGACAGCTCTCTGCCTCCGAATTCACATCTTACCAACTGAAGACTTTTAAAGTTATCACTGATACCATCCAGAGCTGCTGGTGGTAGTACCTCTCACATTAGAGAGATCAACTGAAGATCATTTCTGAAGTGAGGGCAGTTTGGCTGAGGGGAGAGTATCAGTATATGATAAATAAAGAACAGAAACAACCTTCCTCAACAGCAATCCTAATATCAAACTTGAATCATTTTAGATTGCAGAAGTTCCCTCTCTTGGTCCACCATATCCATCCAGCCTTCTGCTTAAATCTATATTTGGGTCTCAGCTGGTCTAACTGGCCCAGACACTGTCTTCAGATCTTGCACATTCTAGGGATTTGCAGGTGTAGATGGAAACAATGCATTTTGGGGTGGCTCTAATTCAAGGAAGCTCTGCTCCACTCCACATAGGAATAGCCATGCTGAACCGCTAATGTGCCTGGGGATGGGAGGGATAAATCATCAGGATCGGATTAGATCTCCATGACCAGGCTACATCACTGCAGAGTTTTCACAGAAATGGCAGCAGAATGATTATTTGGCCCTTGGTCAGTTGTAATCTTATATTTTAGCAGGCTTCTGTTCCTGATTCTGTAAGCAGACTTACTGGGGGGAAAAATACAGCTGAAAATGCACTTTACTTTGTGAAATTCTGCCTGCATGTAGCTGGATTCTCATGATTTCATTGAGCCTCAAGTCTATAAGTAGAATTTGGCCCTTATTTGGAACTGTTGCATGCACATGATTTATACAGAGGGTGGTCTTCAATCCTACTGTAATATTGCTGCTGTGGGTGACCTGGCACACAAGAAAGTTGAGGCTATTAATGGAAAGATAAACTCTCAGAATGTGTAATGCCATACCTGCCCTATGCAAACATGTGAGTGAAGTCCTTACTCACATTTTAAGTGAGCTCAATCCTGTGACCTGAATTCACATGAACAAACCATCTTCATGCATGTATTCCCATTTAAGCAAATTTAGTCTGAGTGAGCATTGCTCATGCAAAAGTAAAGCTTCCAAGACTGAACATATATTTTTACATACGGTAGGTTCTTAACTCTGATGTTCTTAGTTCTTTTCTTCTTATCACTATTTTGTATCTTTTCTTATACCTATAGAATAGATTAAAGGTGTAGGGAAATTATAAAGTCATGTTTTTCCTTGACATCCACTCATTACCTTAAATTTTGCTCCAAAATAAAAATAGATATTTGTAATCAATGTGTTATTTTTCCTATTATAAAGATCTTCTGTTCCTAATTGCTTCAGTGAGATTGAATTGTTTCAGAAATCTTGTTAGACAGGAATATTATTATTTTAAAACAGGTTTGTAATACATAAGTATTCAGAATCCCAATAACATAGATTTTAAAAAAAATCCAAGTATCTTCAGTCATTCTTTTTTAAAAACCTACTAGTTTTTCAACAAGAACCTCCTTTTTTCTCTGTGGAATTGTCCATAAAACCAAATATTGACAAACTGATTTTTCCCAACATCTGAACATTGTCATTACCAATATTTAATTTAGAGATAATACTTTTTTCTCCTTCTCCTGTACCATAAATTATCTGCTTTTCAGTGTATTAATACAATAACTACAAGTTAATGGGCTATAAATCTATTTCATGTGGATTAATTAGAACATGCCTTTTGTGTTCCTATTGGTTGAAAATGCCTGGAGTCAGAAGGGCAAATACATTTACTCTATCATCTGTCTAGATCTGTGGTCTAGCCTGCTTTTCTCTGCTGAAGAGAGATCTGAAAGAGAAGGTTTGCCCTTTGGAAACTTATTAGATGTCTGTTATTGATCTCTGTTGAACTTTTTTTTTGTCTTTAAGTAAATGATAAGCATGTATAAAGGAAATCCACCTGGAAGATTTGTGACTCTTTTTATACATAGTACATACCTACCTCACTGCAAATCATTGCCATTCATGACCACGTTCCTTCTATTTGGAAAGGTGATATGTCAGGCCACACCTGATACCACTACAGTACTGCTAACTCTCACAATTTTATTCTGGCAATAATTTGTGTCTTTCTTGAAGACCTGGTTCTGGAATTCAGTTAAGTACGTCAAAATTTTAGTTTGCATCAGAAAGAGAGGCAAGGGGGATGATAACTTTTTTTTTTAATTAACCTTATTTTAATACTACTGTGGTGAGAAAAACAAGCTTTTGAGCTACACAGAGCCAGGGCCAGCGACAGGGGGGTACAACGGGTAGAGCTGTACCGGGCCCCGGACTTGAAGGGGGCCCCCTGAAGTCCGGGGACCGGTACACAGCTCTACCCGTAGTCGTCCCCCCTGGGCACCGCATCTCCCTGGCCGCTCTTTCCCGGCTGTGTCCGGCGCCGTGGCCGGCTGCCTCCCAAGCCCTTCAGCCGCCTGCTCGTCCCACGCCCCAGGAGCCGCCCCGTGGCACCCCCGGCTGCAGCGCTTCCCCCGCCCACCTGCATCAAGAGCCGGGCCAGCCCTTGGTGGGGGGGGAGGGGCACAAACGCTCAGAGTAGGGGGGGCCCAAATGCTCAGAGTAGTGGGCCCCCAAACGCTCAGAGTAGGGGGCCCCAAAATTTCTGTCGCCGGCCCTGCACAGAGCTCTCCTTCAGGTCTGGCTGAAGAGTTTTATACATAAGAGCACTGTAAGCTCGAAAGCTTGTCTCTAACATCCTGGGACCAAAACAGACATAACACTAACATTTTTTTTTTAAATGTACAATTCCAATACTCCTTGTTAGATCTAGGAAATATATACCCTTAAAGGTTAGAAAACCAGAAGCAAAATAAAAAGAACCCCAAATGCATTACTCTGAAAAAAATCTCATCATTTTAAGACAATTTTGTGATTTATGGGGGCCTGACTCATGATTTTTGAATAATTGAGGTTGGCAATACTGTTACTGATACTTTACTTAATGGAAAGTGTATGGAGCACTGTGATCGTCATTTAATTACAGACCAGCCACTTTTCACTACCCTGTTAAAGCTGTACTTTATTCAGAAAATATAAAAAAAATAGCGAGAAGTGAAAAAAGCATATTTTGTAATACTGGAAAACATTCCAGGAGAAAACAGTGAAAGTTACAGCATCAGGTTTATTTTATGGACGAGAAAAAACTGAGGAATGGTGACATTTCTGATGACAGATTTTCAACAGGTTAGACTCCGAGGGCATGTCTGTATGATGATGTAGTGTGCGCAAGCTGGAGTAAATCTACAGCATTCTAGCCTGCCATGTACTAACTGTCTATGGAGACTCTGCTGCCACACACTAAAAAGTTCTGCAGTGATCTTTGAATCTACTGTAGATTTATACCCCAGCTTCCCGCAACACTTAATGGCTACCTAGACAAGCCCTCAGACAGCAAGGTGACTTGTTCCTAGCATAACGGTACTTGGACCCTCTCAGACTCACTGGTAAAATCCTAACCCCATTAAAGTCAATGGCAAAATTCCTATTGATTTCAATGCGATAGGATTGTACTGTAGTTCTCTATTGTTATTGAAGAAGTTTGTGTTTTGGTATAGAAGATTTCCTTTTGTGTTCTAAGAAAAAATATTTGTAAAATCCTTTTAAAACAAGTCGCAAATTTTCAAATAAGAAAATGATATATAGCCTGTCAGGGCAGAGTGAATCCATTCTGTACCCTCACTGCCTTTCTTAGCAGATTGATTAAATAAACACAATCTGAGATACACAGGACCTGTTGGAAGAGAGCATACTAGTTTCATGGAATCTGAATGTGGAAATGCACTTTGAGATCTGTTGATGAAAAGTAGTATATAAGAGCTAGGTTTTGTCCGTTATTGATTAACTTGCTTATTTAAATTACCCCAAAGAATGAGAGAGATGGATCACATTTGAAAGAACAAGCATTTGATATATTTCCCTGAATGATGCAGTAATATTAAATGCATTGCTGCCTGACAAACCACTGAACATTTTGTAGCTCCTGTAAATGGATCTCTTCCTAATTCTAAAATCCTTTCAGTAGCAATAACAATTTGTTAATGAGACAACAATACAGCAATTCCTTATGTGATCTCTAAAAGGATAATTTCAGAGAGAAAAATCCTGTGCTGAAGATGCTGGTTTTTCTGCCTGACTCCCAGGAGATAAGAAATCTTGTCTGATGTCATGTTTTTCCTCTAACATCTCTCAGTGCTAGCTTCTTAATGATTGAAACTGGGAGAAGCGGCAATGATGTGTCTGAAGGGACAATATGACCCCTCTAGAATTGCATTTAACAGGCTTATGAATAAACAAAGGAGCTGCAGTGGTGTCCTTTCTCATAAATGCTGCTTACACTTATTTAAATCTATAAAGGGAACTTGCATGTCCTCCATACTTAGTCTCATTGAAAAATAGATTTTTAAACAACTGTGATAAAATGAATGCTTTTTTTCTCATTGTACCACGCTATAATGATACGATTAACACAATCCCTGAATTAACATACCACATTACAAAATTACTGGCTTAATTTAGGCAGTCTTTAAGCCATCATTCTTGTAACTAGTTCATTAAAATAAAGAGTGGGAACAAAATTTACTATGAAGCTATAAAATGGGGAGGAGCTGTTGCCTTAATGAAGTCAACTTTTATATGAAATGAAAGTGACCTTTAACATGTCAGAGTTGCAGATTATCATTGCTGTAGAGAAATTGCTAGAAATTGTTCCATATTCCCCAGCTCAGAGTCCTCAAATGTTTAACACAACACGGCCTTCTAGATTGTAGAATTGGTTAGTGGGATGAGTAGCAAGGGAACCAGAAAAGGATGGAACGTAAGTGATCTAACAAAGTTGACTTTGTAATCCTACTGAATGTGCTTGATACTTCAACCAAATAAAATTCTGATATGTCAAGTGATTTTCAAAGATAAGTAGTAGCCGGTGGATGTTCCTCATGCTTATTATTTGGAGTCAGTGAATTTTATTCTGGACTGAATGCTCACTGGCTCTGAAGACATGCTTTATATGTAAGTTTTGCCAGCTTGCCTTTGCATGTCACTAATATCCCCCAATGATGATAGTTCGGACTATAGCTGTGCAAAATGTTTTGTATATTGGCCAAAATTCTGGCTACACAGCTCTGTAGTGTGGGCTCCAGCTGAAGGTCCAGAACCAGCTGGGCTCATGTTCAGGGCACAAATGGAAACTTAAAGGAGGCTCCTTCCACAGGGGCGGTTGAGTGGCAGTCAAATTTTGTCCCTTGCTCAGCGAAAAGTGCATGTCTTTGACACCTCCATTCACTCCTAGAGTTTTAGGGATAACATTTTGCAATTACAAGATGGTTTTATTTTATTTGTATGTTCTAGAAAGACAGCATAGAAACCTCCAAGTGATACTGAATCTAGATATCCTTAACCCACCATGGCTCCTGAACTCACAAAGTTAGGTTCCCTGGATCCAAGGTTAGGCCAACGATCAGGGACCTGGGCTCTGCCATGTAAATTGAAAACAATGTGAGAACACTGGAAATAAAGGGAGCCAGAAATGATATGATACAATTTCGTCTGGACCTGCGATCTCCTCAGACCACAGTCCCTTGGCTATTTATATTTAAGCAAGAATTTATTTGCTATGGGAATTACTTTGGAAAGTATAGGGTGTTAGGGATTTTTTTTTGTATTTGGCTTGAATGTTTGCTGGACATTTTAATATACATTTACATCTGCATCAATATATCTTTGTCCCTTATCCTGACTTGCAGCTGCCTTAAAGTCTCTGAAGCAGTAATTGGATGTTGGCAAGATCTAAGTCTCACTTCAGCACTTTTATTACTGAATATCTGAGAAGAAACTCAGAGAGATATCATCCCTTAACTAGGGTACTGTTATGCAAGATACATAAGGGTTGATTTTGTCACTAACACTCTAATTTTCATTACATTCTCTTAAAGAAAGACAGTAACATTCTGTTGTTGAAATCAGCTGATGGTGATGTAGAGGAGGTCATGACAGATTTATCGCCCCCAGAAATGACCTTTGGCTCAAATCCTATATGTCTGTGTTTTTTTAAAGGAAATCATTTGTTTTTCCATTTAACAATTCATTCAAGAGCTCCACTTACATTGTGTAACTTGCTTTCCCTTTTGTTCAGTTAGACGTACTTAGACATCTATTTATTTGTGTTTAACTTGTGATTTATGTAAATAAATACAAATGAAAATCTGACACCCCAGGAGATGGCAGCTCACAAACCAATGGTACCAGATGGACTTTTCAGCATCCCTTTGCCTTTTTTAATTGAACTGTGTCAATAGCCACCTAAACTGAGGATAACTAAGTACAGTACAGTGAAACCTCCATTTAACGGACTAATTCTGGCGAGGGGGTGTCCGTTAAATGAAAAAGTCCGTTATTTAATAATAATTAAAAAAAACCCGAGCTGTCGGAGCAGCAGCCCGACCGCCACAGGGTCGGGGCGGCAGCTCCGCAGCCTGCTCGCTGCAGGGACCCGGGCGGCAGCTGGGAGCCGGCAGCCAGCCCGCCCGCTGCCTGGACCCGGGCGGCAGCCGGGAGCCGGCAGCCAGCCCGCGAGAAATGGATTTGGGATGCATCAGACTTGCTCAGAAATTTTGTCCGTTGCATCCGAAGTCCGTTAAATCGAGGTTTTACTGTAGTTCCACTTAATTATAGGAAAGATTTATTGTGCCAGATCCTGTTGCTGTCTATAATTTGTCGGTTAAGAGGGTAATTTATTTGCAGTGCTAATTGGTGACGAACAGATTATTAAAGCTGGATTGTATGTCACTTCTTTCAGTCTTCTGTTTTATTTTACGTAAGACTGGAACACTTCTAAATTGAGGTTGGTATATAAAATGAGACCTTTTGTCACATTGTTGATTGATAACCACTGATATTGCAAATGTGCTATAAACATTTTAGTGCATGCCATATTTTTTTCAGTATTTAGCATTAGTCCTGTGGTATAATTAGTTGGAAACTGTAGTTTCAAATAATCATCAGAAATTAACATTAATAAATTCTGAGTATTTTAAAGTTAAAACTCTAATGAAAGCTGCAATATTATCCATTTATATTCTTTGAGAACTTCTTTTAAAGATATTCTCTGACTTGACCTTTATTTTATGACAAGATATTTGAAAGGTTGACTTGTATGACTCATATCTGTAATTATTAAACTGTATGAAAAAAAAAGATAATGGATTATCAGAGCTTTTTTAAAAAAAAATAATAAGGAATTAAAAATACTTTAAAGAACCTTTTATACTTCAGTATCTAAAGTATTCCTTACAAGGTCAAGCACTCTATCAATCAATACTTTAAAATGAATTGAAAAAAGAAATGCAGAATAAAAGGATCTTTGCATGTAAAATATGCATAAACTTCAAGCAGCAACACATATGTTCAGCTATTCAGACCTAGTCTGGAACTGCAAAACAAAATATAAAATATTGGGAAATTTACTTGCATATGTGAAGCTTCAATATTACTCTTACCTAAAATTTCCCCTTTAAAAGTTGATGTCAATAGGACTCTTGGGTGCACCAGACCTGAAGATCGGCTCTGTTATTCTAACATGTAGCTTTATTCGGTGCTTAAACTCAGTACTCTTCAAGGAAACATAGTTTTGTTTATATAGTGTCCTTCCCCTCTGTGTCTGTGCTGGGGATTTAGGTTTGGATTTTCAAAGGAGTCTAAGGTTATGTCTACACTGGCTCAAGTCAGCTGGCTTGGACTGTGACGCTATAAAACTGCAGTGTAGATGTTCAGATTTGGGCCAGAGCCTGGCCCAGGCTCCAGCTCAAGCACAAACATCTGCACTGCACTGCACTTCAGCTGACCCAGACTCTGTGACTCGGTGCCTTTGGGTAGAAACAGTGTAGACTCAGTTTGTAGACAAACCCTAAGGGAATTAGATGCCTGAACTCTAGTAAAAGCCTAAGGCCCAATGGTATTTAAGTACCTAATTCCCACTGAAATACCTTGGAAGATCTGGGCTTACGTGCTTTTCCTCTGGAAACAGTAAGGGGTCTTAGTGTAAATGATGATCTCTTCCAGGGGATTTGTGCCCCAACTTCCTTTGGAATTTCCAGCCCAGTTCTTTCTAGTGCAAGACCCTTCTTCCTGAGAGACATCCTGTCACAGTCTGTGGGACTACCCGAGTGAGAAAAGCCAATTCACTTAGGGGACAGATTCTGCCCTGAATTTCTGCAGATTTGCAGTTAGTAGAATTGTAGCCCTTGCAGTTAGGAGAGCACTGGAACTGTTCCCTCCCTATGTCATTTGACCTGCCTAGGACTGTCAGGTTCGTTAGCCCTTCACAGTTAGGCTGTTCAGCAAATAGAGGCATCAGGCTACAGACTGGTTAGAGTGGCCGTTCCCCTGCTGCTCTTGGTTGCTTCCAAGATGTCTGCCGTTTAGGTGTTATATCTTGATTTACTGTTTCCATTTCTTATAATAAAGTTGCAGCCCTCTGAACTAATGTAATGCTTGCCACCTTCTTCGTTGGCCCCTATAATTCATAAAAAACTTGTGTAACCCAGTAACGTGAATTCAATACTGTACTACAGTTTGCAGAATAGATGGCACAGAAGCCAAAAAGTAACAAGGAGCATTATGCTGCTTTTTGACCCAGGAGATATAAAGTATCTTCAAAATGAAGGTAATTAGACATTTACTACATAAGTTATTCCTCATTCATCTACATGATGTATGAATGGCCTTCAGCATCTAGGGCCTGAGTTAGGAAAGCATGTAAACATGCACTACGTCCCATTGGACTGGTGCTCTGGTAGGAATGTTTCCGAGCTCTTTGGCTCCTTTGGGGTGAATGAAACTCTGGAATTGAATATGTTTTTAAAATTTCCAGGAACCAGAAAATATCCAAAACCTCTAGTAGTTGTGAACTTTTTGGAGCTGTTACAACTTAAACAAGGCTGAGACTACAATTGGTAGCTTTAAAATAAAATATTTACTAACTGGTCTGTGTAGATCCTGTGTCTTTTATGTTGTGCTGTTTAAAACAGTACTATATTAAAGCACATTAGGGAATCTTCAGTGTGCACCAGCTGGATCAACATTGATGGTTAATGCCCAACATGTTAGTGTACGTTAGAAATCACACCCACTAAGAGCACATTACACCACTGCATAGACAGCCCCAATACAATTATTTACAGTAATACAGGACTGGAATGTTAGCTGCAGTATGCAGAGACCGAATTCTTGGTGCATCATGCCATGTCGGGCTCCTCCCTCTATGTTCCATCTGGGTTGCTACATATTTTTCTTTTAACAAATGTCGTTGTTGTGTCTTTTGTGCAAACATTTGCTGACTTGTGGGAGCCTGAGGTTACTAGTACATAACCCACACTAGGGATATGGCCTTCACTGCATCTTACTGTGATCTCATAGGACTCATAGACCTTCAAGTGTGCTAGTATTCGAACCAGTTTCCCACTTGCTATCTTTGTTATCAGAGTTGGTGGGGGACTTTCTTCCACCCTGATGCTGCCTTAATTGATGCCTTGTTGGTCCTCTGAACTGCTCATGTGTCTCATTTCTTCTGACCTGTCTATTCCAGACTATCTGATGGCAGAAGCTCTTTTCTATATGATACTGGACCTGGGTTTGTTCCAGTATCATATAGATACTGGCTTGCTGCCACTATGCTGCAGTCATTTTTATTTGGGAGTTGTCTCTGTAACTTCATTTTTGCAGTCTAATATTTCTGCTTATCTGTGTTGTTGGGATTATACTGCAGCTGGTTTTGCAATCCAGTTGGAATTAATTTTGCTATCAATCTAATAGCATGGTTGCAAATACTGTATTTGAATAGCTGGCAGATGCCTTCTGCAATGTGGGCATATTGAGTGTTTTTGGATCTGTTTGAGTCACATTGCAGATCCTTCTTTTCACTGGATGTTTTAACATCCTCAGTCACTGTATAGACTGTGGCTTTTTTCTTCATGAGATAACTGAGACATAATGTGGTTCTGTTCCTCATACCTCTTCCATCATTGCCCATAGGCTGTGTATTTTTCTTTCTGCCTTTTTGTGTTGCTTTCCTCTTTATATACACTAGACCATGATGTCTGCATTCTCAGCCAGTCTGGCTCTGTCTTCCTTTCTAGGTTCCTTTAATTTGAACCTGTGCACTTGTTCTGCAGTAGTGACTGTTGTTGTTTTGATCTTTTCCCTGGACAGTGCAGCTGCCCTGCTATTTGGAGGTATTTCTCTAGGCTTAAATCTGTTTCTCTGAACAGTCTCTCCCAAATCTAGAATCACATGTCCCACAAATGATTCTGCCTTTAATTAGGCAATCTTTAATGTCTCAATGTGGCATGTGGATGCCAGAGTTCTCAGCTGTGTAATGTAAGTATCTATTTCCAGTTTGATTCTTGGTTTGGGGTTGAAAAAAAAATAAAAAATATCTCTACAGTCTCATTCTGTCTGGGGTCACAGTACTCATCAAACACTTTTATCGGCTGTTCCAGTGTGTTGAGGATTATTCTTGGCAACAGTGTCTCACTCACTTCTCATCACTTTTTCCCATTGAGATAATAAATAAGCTTTACCTTCATTTTCTCAAGTTCAGTCCCCATGGTCAGCTCTGTATATAGACTCAATAGTTGCTTTCATGCTTGTGCAAGGATTTTTGTCTGGGAATCCAGCTTTCCCAGTGGTCTGAGTCCCTCTGTGCTACTTTGTTGCTCTGCCTCTACGTGCTGTCTTGTTTGCCCATTAATCACACTTTGTTCCTTTTTGTAGGTGTCAGTAGACTGACTGACAGACACTGTGCTTCATGTACTGTGTAATAACATGAAAGACTCCATGCTTATAAAACTAAATTGGTTCTCTAGCAGGAGAACTATACACAGAGAAGCAAAAATCCCACAATTAAGGATAAAGGTTGTGCTGGTTTAGAAGGAAAGTGAAGGCTATATATAGAAAAAAAATAAAAGAAAGGGAAAGCTGATAGCAATGAATATAAATCAGAAATTAGGAATTATAGAAAATTGATAAGGGAAGCTTAAGTACACAAGGAGAAATCTATGGTCAGCAGAACTAAGGACAATAAACTCTATGAGAAGCAAAATGGACTATTAATGTTAATTTTCAATAAGTTTTGAGCACTGGGGAAGTTTCAGAAGACTAGGAGAAAGCTAATGTTTCAATTTTTAAATAAAAGGTAAATGGGATGACTCGGGTAATTATAGGGCTATTAGCCTGATATAAATTCTGGGAAGAGATGCTGGTTGGGATAAAACATAAGATGTAGGAACTATATTGGGGAAATTCTATGAGCTCTCTTGATCACGACAGTCCTCTTTGGCCTTAGAATCTATCTGCTGCTGGCATTCTAACCATGTGAAAACAGAGTAACTTCTTCCTCCAAATGCCTCCCTTCTGTAACCCATGCTTCTCCCTCCAAGTCCCATACAGGTTGCAACACATTTCAGCAGAAATTTGTACACACACTGCTGACTCAGAGAGGAAGGAGAAGGAAGAGGTTGCTAAGTTTCATAAAACTACAATGTATGTAATGTATTCCTAATACATTTATTCTTACTGTGATTTAAATCCTGAAATGTGCTGATTGTCCACGACTTCTACTGCCTTAAATTAGAATCTCATTCAGCACTAGACCCTACCAAAGTGAGAGAGTTTGATGTTCACAGGTCAGCCATTTCAATAGAACTCCTCACATTATATCTGCCATTCTATGAGGTAACATTTAATCAGCATGCTGCTTATAGATTTACAGTTGAAATACTCTATGAAATATTTGAACATAAGAACAGGCTTACAGGGTCAGACCAATGGTCTACCTAACCAGATGTCCTGACAGTGGGCAATCACAAGTGCTTCAGAGGGAATGAATGGAAGAGGTAATCATCAAGTGATCCATTCCCTGTCATCCATTCCCAGCTTCTGGCAAACAGAAGCAGGAACACCCATCCTGGCTAATAGTCATCGATGGACCTATCCTCCATGAATTTATCTCATTCTTTTTTGAACTGTGTTATATTCTTGGCCTTCACAACATTGTCTGGCAAAGAGTTCCACAGATTGACTGTGCGTTGTGTGAAGAGATGCTTCCTTTTGTTTGTTTTAAAGCTTCTGCCTACTAATTTCATTTGGTGATCCCTAGTTCAATGTTTTCTCTGCTGGGCTCCAGGGAAAGAGATAATTGCTTACCAAACCATTATGTAAAATCTGTATTTTGACAGCTGCACAGGGAGGACATTTTCTGGTCTGAAGTCAGTTATTTTATATAAGACAGTACAGTTTTGTAAGATGATGTAGTTCGAAGTCAGAAACAGCTATTATTCCCTACCCAGTCCTATAAGAGGAAGGAATGATGACGGCACATCCTTTCTCTTCTGTAGGAATTGTACTAGTGAGGTCACAGCCTATGATGATATCTTGTGGAGCAATCTTTGCTACTATGAGTAGAAGCATCAAGTGCCCTCAATGAACACATGTCTCTAATCATATCATGTGTTCTTGTCAGCTGGACATGCCCCCTAGATTGTAAACCAAATGTCCTGAGGCCTGCAGTGTATGGGTTGCCACAGTAAACAGGCCTCATTCTAGTGCTCTAAACAATAGGAAGAGATTCTGACCTGTAAGATATGTGAAGTGTGAGAGGCAGAGAAGAGGATCTGATGCATAAATGGAGAACAATCAGGAGCTAGTAAATTTATGTCACTGTGAACACAGGGTAACTCCATTTAATCCAATCATATATAGTTGTTTAAATGAGGGGAGAATCAGTTTTTCAACTCTGCCAGTGAAGAGTCACTCATCCAACCATTGGATCTGAAGAGACATTTCATTTGATATAATATATAATATGAGAGGAAGGAAAGTTCATCTTATTCAGCTATACAATTTGGAGTCCAAGAATAGTTTCTGGGTTATAACATGAAAGATTCTGCCAATTAATTAAGTGAATAGAAGATGTTAAGCTACATTGTTCAGAGCAACAAACTATACTCATACAAGAAATAGGAAATTATGCTAATCTTTCATTTATAGTGCATAAAATTACATCCTACTTGAGAAACATTGCATCCTCAGCAGGGATCTTGGTAAATTGGTGGCCAAAAGCTATCTTAATGAGACAGCTGTTTTGAAAAATATAGTAAAAATAACAAGGGAAATAAACGTATGATTGAACAGAAAGAAATTCAGATGAAAGCCTAATATGGGTTTGCATAAATTAAATCCCTAAAACAATTTTAAATTCCTAACTAATATACACAAAATCAAGAGAACTATCACTTCTCTCAGAACCTTTAACTCAGTCCTGTTTTGTCTGTGCATTACACTGCTGCACATAGGGACCTAGAGCAAGGGGTAAGCTAAATTCATTGCCATAATAGTTATATTATGTTTTGTCACAATGGGGCCGTGAGAAATATAGGGCAGATCTAAAAAAATGGTGGACTTTGTTCTCTAGGCTGCCAATCTGGTCCCAGTCATGGTCACAAAGTGGTATCTATAGTTAGATTTGCCTAAGGACTTCCATTCTATTCCATTCAGTTGCCTCTAGCTCTCTCCCACTTTCAGGGGTTGGGCTGAAATGTCCGACTTGTGGTACTTTGTCTTGTAAAAGTCTGAGTCAAAATGATTCCGATGTTTCTAGGTAATGAGAATGGGATTATTTTTTCTCTTATAAAAACAATTTGCAACTTTTTGGTTTAATAGTGGTTCAGATATAAACTTGAAAGTTATCAGAGATGTTATGTCTAGGTCACCATATGTGCCTCATTAAATGTGCATTTTTTTGTAGGACATAGCATTCTACTGCTGTCTTCATGATGAAATTTCCTTGGTTTATTGCTTTTCTTTAAAAAAAAATAAAAAGAAATTCCACACATAGGCACACTCACAAGTCAGCAAATACTAACATTAAGGTTGTCTACATGTGTTATTTTTGCCCATTCTGTGTATACATTATGATACAGTCTGTATTTGTATGAACACATATTATTTTATTCAATATGAACACTCCCTCATTCAGGACATGATCCAAAGCACATTGAAATCAGTGGAAATCTTTCTCTGTGCATAGGTTGTATTGTGGGTAGTGATACAGGGGTAAATGAGACACAAGAGTGGTAGATCTGTGCTATATTTATACCCAAATTCCATTTACAGGTACTATGGAGTACATCTGAATGTACACTTTGTGACTGAGAGCAAATTTGGGCCCTAAGTAGATAGACTGTGTCAGGAAATGCAACTGGCATATAAAGATTATCCTAATACCCTGCATGCAGCCCTCCAGTGGGGTGTATTAAAAAGGTTGATGGGAGGGGAAGAGCTTAATTAGCTGACTCTGTGGCACATAGAGGAGAGACATGTTATTAAGGATTAGACCCATCTGGGGAGAACTAGATTGGGTGGTCCCTATAAATGAAGCACTGCAGAGCAATAGAGGAATGAGACACAGGAGAGGAGTAGTTGAGAGTCTCTACCCTCAGAAAGGAACCTTGGAAGGGTCTGCAGGAAGGAGTTTCTCCGGAGCTATCACTGAAGGGAGAGGGCAACTGGGAATAAGAAGACCATAGGCAAGAAGCCTTAAGGGCAGAAGCTCTGGAAGATCCAGGTCTCCAAGAAAAAAAGTGCTAGGAGGCAGCATTCTGAAATAATGATGAAGAACTCTGCAGAGGCCAGAGTGAAGGACTGAGCCCAGGAATGATGGCAGATTTTTTTTTTTGGGGGGGGGGGGGGTAGTTTAACTGCTATTATCCCAGAAGTGTGACCTGACTGGCAGGCCAAGTCACCATACAGACCACTGGAGGAGGAAGATCATGGAGGAAGGAGGAAGATCACCATAAGGATGTGCTTTGTGATGGTGCATCTCTGATAAGCCCATTTAGTTCAGCTACTGAGCAGTATATGGCCTTATGTCACCTCTCAGTGTCTCTTGCTGTATCCATAGTGATAGGCACAGGTCAAATCATTCATGGGCATTCACACACAGGTAGCACACAGGTAACAAAACCAGATATCTTTTCAGATATTTACATGTTACTAAAGAGTCTGGAGACTGACTCTTTAAAGCCATTTTTGTAATTGCTGACACAAAACTGGTGTGTGGACAAAGCTGGGTAGACAGCGTAGCTAAGGGCATATGCATCTATCCCAAAGTCGCAACCCCTGGCTGAAAATGAAAACTTGGGCTTCCGAAATCAGCCTCAGATTCTAATTTGATAGGGAAGCTTGTTCAATACGTGAGTGACAAAGCAGTCAACAAATTCTACAATCAAGTTATCCAGCTGTCCAGTAATTTGCATTACAGTAAAAAATCATTACAAATGAGGGAAGAGATTATATCTTGGGAAGAGCTGCCTGATGAGCTGTCCCATCTGTAAATAGTGATGCTACATGGAGACATTCATATTAGTTCTGAAGCCTGTCTACTTTTTTCATCGTGAAGCAGTGAAATTCTCTGAGCTTGGGAATGGCATGGTCCGAGAGTGTTGCTCTAGTGAACTTTCTATAGTAGATGCAAACACTTGAGAGAAATACGATAATAGGGAAGTCTATTGATAACAAATCACAATAGAGTCATAGTAATAGCTAGTATAAAAGTAATAGCTGGTATAAAAGTGAGACAGCAGGAGTTACAGCCTGGAAAGATACCTGAAATGGTGGAAGGACAGATTCATAATCGGATTTATCTGAACCTTTAAACAAAGATGATGGATCTGATTCAGCAGCGACTTAAATAGTAGAGGAAGTTACATGATGGGAAGGGCAAACGGGGTATTATAGGAAAAACAGTTAACAGGATATAAGATAATGCAGAACTTTCCTTCTTACTAATATTCTTCTTTTAGTTGCTTTTCCCCCCTCTGTTCCCCTTTCCTCTCCTCATAATATAAGTTGTATTTACTTTAGTGTGTAATTTATCCTACCACAACTTTACATCTCTGAATCCTGCACAAGAAGCTTTGGAAAATAGGAGTAAAAAGCTACCAATAAAAAGATGAACAAAGATATATGATGTCAAGAATCAGAGAGGTAACCGTGTTAGTCTGGGTTTGCAGAAGCGACAAAGAGTCCTGTGGCACGTTAGAGACTAACAAAAGTATTGAAGTATAAGCTTTCGTGGGCTAATACCCACTTCATCAGATGCATGCAGTGGAAGATATATGAAAAACCCAGTGAGAAGCACCTCCATTTTATAAAAGAATGTTTTGCTAGTAGTTTGCACTGATAGAGCCTTTTCATTCTAAAACCCCGAAGCTGGATAAATATTATTATCCTTATTTTATAGATGGGGAAAACTCAGGCCCAGAGAAATTAAGGCAATATTTTCCCAAAACAGTCACGTGTATTAGGACATCAGTTGGTGGATTCCCAATTTGAGACTACTTGGGCCTGATTTTTCAGAAGTACTGAACACCCACAACTCTGTATGAAGCATTGGGAGGTATAGTTACTCAGTACATCTGAAAATCAGGCCCAAACTTTCTCAACTTGGATGCCTAAAATTAGTGTCCACTCTTGAAAATTGTGGCCTATGTCCTAAGGCTACAAAGGGAGACATTGACAGAATCCTGAATAAAACCCAGGTTGTCCTATTTCTAATTTTATGATTCATCCACTTGACCAGATTTTCTTTTCTGATGCCTTCCATCCAACAGTCTCAAAGCACTTTGGAAACAGTGATGTATTAAGCCTCCCAATACCACAATGTTGTTGCATAAGTAATGTTATGCTCATGTTCCAGATGGGGAAACAGAGATGTTATGTGATCAGATAACACATTTGTATCAAATGGGAAACACGACATGGATCTTCTGTGTTCTAGCCTCTAATTTTAACATACAACCATTTTTCTATTTTTGTTCCTATTTTCAGCATTCAGTTTAGAGAGGTGCAAATCCTGATGCTAAGAAGAGACAATATTTTAGTGTGATGCAAACGATCATGGGGTTACTTCAGAGAGAGAGAGAGAGAGAGAGAAAGAAAGAAAGAAAGAAAGAAAGAAAGAAAGAAAGAAAGAAAGAAAGAAAGAAAGAAAGAAAGAAAGAAAGAGACATTCTAAGAGCAAAAAATGAGCTAACCATCTAGAGAATAATGGTTCTAAAGCAATCACTGCAGCTGTTTGCCAGAAACAGATCTTGGCAGGCAAACTGGATAAAGGGAAAGTGGCAGATATAAGTAGCTAAATTCACCCACTGGCTAACTTCACTGAGGTCTAGGCGGTGTAGTCTTACTTTAGAAAATGAGATTTCAAGTGACTACAGAGAACTACCAAGACAAAATTCTCCTCCCAAATGAAAATTGTGAAGCTGAAACCTGTGCTGTAGATCTTTCTTACATGTTCTGCGCTTGTCCCAAGGGAAGACATCACTGGAATTCTCACACCTGGAAAAAGAACTCAGTTGGGATTTCAATGGAACATGGAACAGTGGCTCATTTGAGACACCAGTAGAAATTGTGTGCATGAAACAAATTAAGAATATTCAGCAGAGATGGAGACCGGCACTCTGGAACGTTATCTTTACCTTGTATAAAAGTGACTAGAAGCAACAGGACGTAATAGCAACTGGGAGAGCGCTCACTACCCATTGAAGTGTAATAAACTGTAAGGTGTAGACATACAAACTTACATCAGTTTAATTAACTGTGCTTTAAAATTATTTAAACTAGTGCAAGTGTGTGTAGACACATTTTTATTTTAAAATGGCTTATTTCAATGTAGCTTAATTCAGTAAAAATCTAATTAAGAAAAACTGAGTTTCTGTACAGTGTTTTGCACCAGTTTAGCAACATAAAGCCTTATTATATAAAGGATTTATGTTATACTGGTGTCACCTCCTTGTGTAAACAAGCCTAACACTAGATGGATAAATTTTTTGAAAGTACCTATGTCCCATTGACTTTGACTGGTATTTAAACTCCTACATCATTTAGGCACTTTGTGAAAATTCAACCATGCATGTATATATAGATTACAAACAAATAATCAACTATGACTATGATGCAATAGAATTTGAGAATCCATATGTAGGACCTGCTCTATCCATAAATATTTGCATGGATCACACTATCCTCAAAAAGAAGAGGATTAATAAACTGGTTAGTCTCTAAGGTGCCACAAGTATTTCTCGTCTTAAATCAGGATTGTTATGTAGAAAAAATATATGCATATGTGCTACCAAAATCTTACATTTCATGGAGAATGATGCATTCTGGTAGCAGGAATAATCCCAACATTATCTCAGTCCTAACCTGTGTAGAAAAACTAATTTAGATTAACAAATTAAGCCCAGGTCCTACATAAAAATAGTATTTAAGCTTGCTCATCTCAAGATGAATCTTTTTAAATATTTGGTCCTTTTTCTTTTTCTTTTTAGGGATACATTCATGTCAAAATCCATCAATTTTTTATAACTTCAGGTTCATCTAGGGCTTGACCTTTTATGCTTGCGTGTCATTAACATTTTGAATATCAAATGACAGAGGCATCTGGCAGCATGAAATAAGTGATATTAAATCAAAAGCAAGAGTTGTACACAATAAAGCACATTTCAAATTGCTAAAAGCCACTTATTTAATTATGCATGTGCCTAATGCCTTGGAAATAAATGTAACAAGTTCATACCATATAAGCATCCTTTCCAAAATGGTTCTAGTAAACTTCAAGTTTGAGTCGGCATTTTCTTAAATCTAATTCCTTTAGAGGAAAGTACAATTCACTTACCCAGAAAGTAAGAACGAAAGCACTTGTTTCAGTAAATCAGTGATATTGAAATGGAACGCAAATGAACAACCAAACTCCATAATGCAATTCTTGCTGTTTATTCTCTCCTGTGTTTGGTGTAATGCTTTCCTAACATTTTAATTATTAAAATATTAATATAATTTCTTCAAAGAGAAAGATTTATTATCCGAGAGCGGGAGAGACAATAGTACAGTTAGGCAGGAGAAAGGGAGAAATTGGCTAATTATGTGTCAGGTTAAAACACTATCTCTTCATTTATTTGGCACACTTCATTTACTGTATATAAAACAAAATAGTATATGTATGTCCTGAGCTCTAATTGCACAAGTTGCTTGATGTTGTGTGATACATTAAAATCATTTTACTATAGCAATAAACTGTGTGCTTAATATGCCAAGCTGTTTTATTTTTAAACACTTTTAAAATGTTCTTGTTTTGGACTTGCATTTTAAGTGGCTCACGCATTCATCAAAACAATTAAATTAGAGTCGAGAGGCAAGCTACATAATATGTTTTAGTATTTTTAAATTCAATTGAACTTTCACTAAATAATTTACTTAAGCAATGCAAAGGGGACGTGATAACCACTCCTGCCTTTTGGCAAGAACTGACATGTGGCATGCCTGATTCATCAGGACTAGACAGCAGTAACTTATGTATATGGAACAGACCCTAATGTTTTCCAGTTTTACTTGAGGGAATTAGAAATACTGTATTTAAGATTCTGCAGACTCCTAAATATTCTTCAAGGTTACAAAGGCATGTACTGAACCAAAGGCTGAAATCATGAGCTGGGAGGGGAAACAAGTCAGAGAGACCCATTATTTGTAAGATTTTCATGTATTCCATTGTGGAGAGGGACAATGCAAGAGTTAATGTTTGCATGAATCCGCACTTTGTTGTTAATACTTTTTTTAAAAAGGGGGGACATAGAGAAACATCGTATCAGAAATGACATGAAGGAATTTAGTGGTAAGAATGTCAGCTGAGTGACAACCTCTCCCTTTCTCCCCGCTCCCAAAATCACTCTTCAGTGTGGGCAACACTATAACAGTGGCCCAAATCATGCACCTAAGTTGGCACATAAGTTTAGTTTCCCATGAACAGCACTTCCCTCCCTGCTTCCTTCTTTCTATGGGGAGGAATTTGCCACTACTATGTATTCATTAGAATAAAATCCCCCACTTCTAAGTCCTCTCTGCCATTCCAACTACAAGCTCCAAGGAGTTTGGGGAAGGGTGGGAGAGGGGGTTCCTAATACCCCTGTGTGTTTGTACAGCTTAAGTCATAATATAGCTCTACATTCGTTTTGTTTGTTGATATTTTTATATCAAAATTAAACAAAGAGTATTCATTTGATCATTAATATTTGTGCACCACAACAGAAGGCACCAGAGTCTGTTTGGCTCAGTACATGTTTGTGTGGGCTGCTGCACGTCTCCGGGGTCAGCAAAGCTCCCTTTCGCACTATGGAAAGAGCAAGTGTCAGGAGCAAAAGCTTTTAGAGAGATTCATCCACAAAGGCATGCTGGTAAATGATGACAATGGCCAGATTTGTGTATTTTGCTGTTCTGTTTGAAAAATAGGTAATTAATGAATGAGTTGTTTCCTTTGTCAAGACGAAGGACAAAGAGAGAGTAGGACGACCAAGGCTGAAGACGTTAATTTCTAGCCAGACAAAAGAAGAAACTATCTGAAAAGAAATATGTAAAAGGACTAATTAAAACGGCAGAAGGGCAGCACTGAATGCACCGCATGGGGAGGGAATTATATACCAAGTCCACATTAAGAGTTATCATTAAAAGGAGTATATACAATTAAAGGCTAGACATAAATCCAGTACTAAAGAAAGAACGGCAACAGAAAACATAACAGCTATTTCCCTGGCCAACCGTTTCAATACATAGTCTTTAGCAACAACAGAACTTTCAAAACTCCTTCAGGAAACAAGCCTTTGTCAAAATACAAGGTCTGTTCCTTCTAAACAGTATACAAAGAAGGAAAAGGATCCAGTAAGCTGGAAACAGACAGCAGTAGTTTCAGACACAGTAGAAATAACATTCCCTTCCTCTGCCTTTGCTGAAAAATATTGGAACAGCAGCCAGTCAGACCACATGTTAGGGAGCCATGCCCAGATCCAGCCTGTGACTTGGAATGGAGACAAGATTGCTTCCAGGGATGGAGACCGGGTTCACTTGTTAGTATCTCTTTAACATTATGACCTTTTGAGGCAAAGCCCATCATCATCAGGGTTAATTTTGCTACTAAGAAGAAAAAAAAATTGGTTGACTGGCATTGGTGACAGTGAGACTGTCATTTTTAAAATTAGGTTATAATGAATATGAGCTTCAGAAGAATACTGGAGAGTAGACCCCATCTGCTCAACTCTGTACTGCAGCATGAAGGGGAGCAGATGGGCATAAATCATGCCAAAAAAGGGGAACTGGAGCTCTACAGCAGTATCCCATGATACTATCTAGACACCATAAGTTCCCAGTCCTGTGCAAAGCTTAAACTGTAGAATTATTATACAGAAAAGAACAGAATGTGGCTGGAAGGAGGGAATGGTCAGAATAGCCCATTTGAGACATGATATAAAGTGAGCAGTTTGGCACCATTCACTATGGGAGTAGGTGTAGGCATATGAATTCATGCAGACTTGGTCAACATTAACTTCCCCTACTTGCTCTGTCTGAAAAACACTTCCACCTCCAAGAGACTCAGGATCATGGCGAGGAAACAGCTAGTGCGCTTGTGAAGCACACAAAAGAAAAGACACTCTGCATGATATTCTACCCTTTGAAGTCAATGCCAAAACTCCTCTTGACTCCTGTGAGGAAGAATTGGGCCCCCAGAAATCCTCATTTATAAGGATATGGTGTATATATTACACTATATTTCCTATATGTACCATCACCTTCATCGGACCTTGTGGTACAAGGGGAGTGATGTGGCAAAATAGATGCTTCTTTAAAACTGCAGAGCTTTTCTAAATTTTTATATGGGAGAGGAACACAAGGATATATGTCAGAAAGATGCTACCTCATATCACTCCTTGTACGTTCCTCCTCTTTACCATGAAGAAAGAGCTGTACTGGGCTTCTGAGTTTCAGTTTGTTTTGTCATTGGTTAAGCTTAGAGGTCACCAATCAAACAAAAACACTTATTGCAAACACTTATTATGCACTGTTATCTGAGATACCAAATACACTTATAATACAAAATGGCAGTGGTTTCTCAAATATGATACTGTGAGACAACTGTTAGTAAATGATGATTTTTGAGTGTTAACTTATTTTTGTTCTTAATAACTATATTGTGCATATTCATTTCAGCCAGCCAAAATATTTTCAATTAGGTCTTTCATTAAGAAATTAGCTTTCTTTGAAAATAGCACTTTTCTTGGAAAATATTGTTGGTACTTTTCATTTTTTGAAAAAAAATTGAAATAAACCAAAAGAAAAAGCTTCCAGCATTTCCTTGCTTTAATTTCCCTACCTATTTTTGCCCTAGAAAAGTGTGAGTTTTAAAATTTTAAAAGAAAAAAGAAACTTTTCTTCCACACTTTCTCACTCCTTAATTGACAGAAAGTAACATAAAATAGCTTTTAACTATTTTATTTTCTGCACCCCTCCCAGCAAAAATATGAAAGAGGAATTTCCCCCCCAACTTTCTCTTGTTTTTTAATCCCCCAACTCTTCCTCCCCACACACTAGGAAAAGGAGCGGGTATTGTCTGATCTATTGGTTGTGTATTGATTCTTAAGAATTCCCATCGATAAATTAACACTCTGAGGTTTGGAAAGTTCTAGCCAGAAATCAGGTCTTCTTAGAATTACTGTTAAATTGGGACCCTCAACATTCACAGGCACAACATTCTTCACACGTAGGAAAATGCTTCAGAATTTGCAATGGTTTTATTAGCACAACTAGCAAAATTACACACACTCCAACCCATCAATGCAGACAGAGATATCAATGAATCAATGAATATCTAAGTATCCACATGCTCACATCAGCCCTTGAAGAAAAAAAACAATGTCCTCCTCATATCCTCATCATTGTCATGCTCACAGGTGGTTGTCATCCTGGCATCTCCCAAAACACATAGACCAGGTACAGCTTTTAGCATGTGTTACCATTATACCTAATGCATATTCAGCAGGGGTTTCAGACCAATGTCCCTATTTGATCTTCCACACACCGCTAATATTGGGGTGACCTTTTTCTATATGTTAGTCAACCTTTTACTTCAAGCTTTTAAGCATAGAGGTCAGTGATATGTACAGTATATTCCAATGGAATGCAATTGTTGGCTCCTACAGTATCACAGTTATTACAAGCTCTTTTTTTCCTAACATTTACGCTAAACTCTTAATTCTACAACTATATATTTTATATTTTTGGAGGAGGGGCGGGGGGATTGGAAGCTACAAAATACAAAAATGTTCTCAGCATTTCTGCCTCATATAGTCTCTCAATGTATGTAATGGACAACTAATAGCATGTCCGAGGACTAAATTACCTACTGATTGCTAAAAGAAGCAGTCCTCCAGGGTGGAGGATGAGGTATCCTTTCTGACTGACTTTAGAATCCTAATGATGTAATGTTTTGTCTCTAGTACTCCCTACAAAGATATTTGGTATGTTTTTGTCTTGGTTCAAAACTTTAAGATTCAGAATGTTATTTTTCAATCCACTGAATATATATTTATTCATGCATGAATATTTTTAAAAAATATCAAATCTCATGTCCTTCTTGGAGTTGTTTCTCTCTGATTTGATGAGTTACACTGTTACAGAGTTTTACAATGGAACACTCAATATAACCTTATACCATGGGCTACAGAGTTTATAAGTGAGATCAATACATGCAGCATCGTATAGGCCTTTCATCAAGTCTAAACACATTCTTATCAATTTAACATCTGTTCTAACAATGCTAACACAGAGATAAGCCAGACTGGTCTCCAGCTATGCAGTTGTCAGTGTTCAGTGCTGCCTCAGACATTGGCATGAGCTGGCATCAAGTCTGTCAGCGTCACAGTCCCCTTTCCTTTTTTGCCTGTGCGTGTATTTTTCTTTTTTGATTGCTATCCCCATCCTAACATGCTCAGTCTATTTATTATGGTTTGATTTTGGATTGTTTGGTATTGCAGCTTTGACAAGGGTAAAGTTGTGTAACTGCATAATTTTATTGGAAATCCTGTGACTTGTGTGGCATTTGGTAACATTTATAACCTGCAAGTTAATTAACTTTCTATTTTTTGTTTGTTTCTTTATGAAAATTGTTATCATAAAATATCGTCTCTTCAGGAAGTGTTTTTAAAATGCTGAGATACAGAACTTTTTTTGTTTTCTGTGCTATGTAGTACAATTTTGATTATATACATAGGAATTTTAAATCCTCATAGTAGACATATCTAATTATTGAGATCTCAATTAGGAAAAACATATTTATAAATCTGAACTGTTTAATTAGAAATAAATAAGGGTTGATCTATAGGAGGAGTCCAAGATAATAGCATGTCATTTGTGCATGAGAGAAGCTTCATATCATAGTTGGATGGAATGATCTTAGAGATGCAATCAATTTCTAAATTTTCTGAGTTGGCGATGTGATATTCGCAAAGATTACATCTATTCCCATTTATTAACACTTTCCTTGATTGAAATTATAGAGGAAAAGTTGTTAGACTCAATTATTTTTAAAATGTTTTGCCTTTTTTTTAAAAAAATAACATGGATGTGAGTTAACTTTTTTTTAAAAAAAGAGAAACAATAATAGAATGGTTATGTTGTGTTGTGTTTTTCCTAGTGTTATTCCCACACTATGGCAGGGTCCGCTTAGACTGGACACAACCAGTGATACAACTGGGGTATATTCCAACCGATGAGTCATTCCATCTGTCGTTGGAGGCATTTTATACCTACTGCCAGGTGTTAAGCCTAATGCACCTGGTATTCCCAGGAGGTCTCCCATCCAAGTACTAGCCAAGCCCAACCCTGCTTAGCTTCCAAGATCAGATGGGATCGGGCGTGTTCAGGGTGGTTTAGCTGTATAGAATGGTTATGTTGTAACCATTTGAAAAAAACATACACTGATGTTATATTGTGAAATCCACATATTTGCTGGAAGTGACTCCACCATTAAACAGTGTAAAACAATGAGCAAAATGTTAAACTATATTTTATTATCAAATTGATCTGATCCAAAGTCCACAAGTCCCTAGAAAGACTTTAGTTTCCTTCAGTATGTTTAAGATCATTTTGGTTTCATAATTACATAGAGGTTAAAGCCAGAAGGAACCACTAGATCATCTAGTCTGACCTCCTGTATAACACAGGCTATTAAATCTCACCCACTAACCTCTATATAGAGTCCAATGACGTGAGTTACACTGATATGCTTTAGTCCTTGGGAGCCTAAATTGTATGCTACAGGCACAGAACTTGAGAAACTAAGGTGCCACGAAAGCACTTTTGGCTTAAATGGAATTATGTTGATTAACAGTAGCTGAGGATCTAGTCCTAACCTTTTGGAAGGAGTAATAACCCCCGAGGGCTAGTGTAGTGAGCCCGAGTTGTTTCCCTCCAAGCGGGGGTGCGAGGAAGGCGGAGACGCCCTTGGAGGGTGGAGCCAAGGCCGCCCCTCCCCCCTCGCCAGAAGTACAGGGGCGGGACTGGAACTATAAAAGGTGAGCCCTGCAGCCAAGAAGAGGGAGAAGCAGGGGAGAAGAAGGATGCTCCGCCTGACCTGCTGCCGCCTGGAGCAGACTCCAGCCTGAGCGGTGCTCCCAACCCCGACGCTGAGGATGACTGGCCTGGAGTATCTGCTGCCATGTATCCAGAGGAACTGGAAGCTGACTGGATGGCAGAGGTACCCACTCCTTGAGCCAGCCTTCATAGACTGTTTGCTGCAGGCTGCCTGTGCTCCAAAGCCCAGGCCGCACCCTTAAAGACTGTTGGTTTGCTGACTGCCTGTGCCACGCCCAGGCTCGAGCCAGCCCTCTAGAGACTGTGCCATATATGGGCTACCTGAGCCTCCATAAGCCCAGGCCCCAGAGGTATCTAGTGACTATACTATGTGCGGGTTACTGTACAGAGCCTGAACCAGGCCACTTCAGACTGGCCCGAAGGGTCTCCCTCTGAGCGGGAGTGTGAGGGAGCCTACAGCTGGGAAAAAGCAATTAGGTGTTGCCCTTACTATACCTGCCAGGCTTGCTGTGTCTGCCGGCCATCATCTGGACTTTGCTTATGTTTATTTGATTGCATTTCAAAAGATAAGATATTAAACTGAATTTCCACAGTATCCAGGTGACTTGTACTGTGAGGGTTTTTTAATTCATGACTATTTCTTATATTTTAAAAACAAATATTGCTTAAATTGCAGATTCCTTAACTATCCATTTCTCCCCTCTTCCATGCATCCTAGTTAGTTGAAACTCTACTGCAGACGTCTCTAATACTCCCTTCTTTGATATTCTGCATTCATATCTGCTTAATGCTCATTCTACTTTCTACCTTCTTTCTTTCATTATCTTCATCTTCAGAGCAGTACAGTATGTCTTTGTCTCTGCATGATTCATTATGAAAACACCACAGCACTGTTTGCATGGTTACTATAGTAATAATAATAGAGAACTCTCTCTTTCCCTCTCCCCCCAATTGTGGAAGCATAAAGACGGTACTGGATCAGCCTTCTGAACAGTGACAGCAATGGGTGCGTACCTGTATTGGACAGTAAATAAAACTGAATACCTACATGGGACAGTAAATAAAAGTATCTCGTTAATGATGTCTGACAGTTTAAGGTAAGCAAAGGAATGGCTAGAAATACAGAAATTTTGCTTGATTAACAATTAACTAGTGATGTCAATATTTCAAACATATATATATATATATAAAGGAATGTAAAGAAATTCACCTTCTTTTGAAACTAAAAGATGTAGCAATGCACTTTACTCTTTGGGGAATACAAATATATAATTAGAGATTTTTTTAGAGAAACCAATGGGCAGCCACAATCATTAATCAGGGTTTTTTCTGCTAGTCTTTTGTATGTTGTGAAGTCAATGTTTTACACTTTGGCTGCCTCAAGGTCTACATATAGTTCAGGGACTGATTGAACTGATTGTACACTAGTATAGAAAAATACCCATTTGGGCTTTTGTCATGAAAAATGTGAAGTCAGTATTTGAACATTGACTAAAATCCAATTAGTTTGGTGGCAAATGAGGCATGAAACATATTGTCAAAAATATGGAGCCCAAAATATAGTGGCACTAAATATTTTATCTTCATGGTGGTGTGCCACAAAAGGTTTAAATTCGATATCAACTAGTGCACTTAGGCTGGTAACATCATTCATCAAGGGCCAGTCTTCGTGGCAAAATTTGTCCATGATGGCAGCCTTAATGAAGTTCTATAATTTCCCTCAACTTCAGAAGACTATTATTTCAGCTGTCTGAAGGCATAAATCCCCAACCGACACTTCAACTCTTAGCTTTGCTCTAGGTCTAGGCTATTGGTAAAAACTTCATGTTTTCCTCATTACTGTCTAAATGTTAGATGTTTGATCTTTGGGGGGGAGCTGATGAGGGGCAGCTGACATATTACTGTGGCTCTTTGGCAATGTACATTGGAAAATGCTGGCTTCTTCTCAGGCTCAGGCTGGCCATCCTGGCTTATCTGAATGATCACAACCTGTGGATCTTTAAAAAAATTAAGTTTCCCGAATCATATATGTCAAGGAAACAAAATGACCTGCTGATCAATATAAGCAAAGGGTAAACACACTAAACCCATGAACAAAGTGCTTTGGAAAGTAACATTTGGTCCACTAACCTGACTACTCACTTGAACTGGTGACTAGTAAGTTGGGGTTCTATTGGGGATGAAAAGGTGGGGGAATCTTGTGAGTGTTTAGAACTCAAAATCACAGCTAATCATAGAAAATCATATCATGCCATTTTAGGGGCACAGAGGAGTCCAGAGATTTATTTTCTTTCCCTTTATACTGTTCAGCATGAAATAACATGGACCAGAAAATCAAAACAAAATGTACATGACCTACAGAGGGAAGATTGAAAACTTGAACTGCCAGGAGTGGTAATGAATGTACCCTATGTAAAGCCCTTTTCTCTCATGGTGAGGAAATAATGTACTAACCTCTGTAATGAGCCCCAAATATGTTCACTAATACATCTGGGCTATCAGTGATCATTGTACTGTACAAATGTGTATCTTCAAACATTGTGCATTAAAAAATAAAGTGAAATAAAGTAGATAGCAAGCAGAGTATGCAACCAACATATATTGTAATTGTTATTAAAAATGCATATTGACCCATTGCAGAGAGTGAGCATTTCAGTATTAATCTGGAGATTGATTACTTTTCAAGGGGCTTTATTGTTTGTAAAAATTGCAAACTTTAACTAAAAACACTGTTTGTGGCAGTGAAAATGTCTTTTTACACAGCCCACTGCCTAATATTCATTACTGCACTTGGCAACATGCAGTTGATATGACATAAATAAATTTGTCCAGGGTTCTTCCCTTCAAGCTTAGCAGTCCATAATTTAAGGAGTGTTTGATTAATATGTAGATGCTACCAGTTTAAATAGTGGTGGGTCTGTGGGATTTAAGAAAGACTAAACAAATCATTGTAAGCCTGGGGTAGTGGGGAGTCTGCAATATTTATTAAACGGTAAGAAGAGTTTGCTATTCCTCCAGGACTGGCCTTGGGACAATGCTGAAATTTTCTCCCTTCCCTATAACATTGCTCAGGGTAGTCACTCGCATCACACCAGCCACATATTCGTTTTAACTCCACCCTTAATGGTAATGGTTTAGACGCTGGGAACTAGCAGTGAAGGGTTCAATCAGCTCATTCTCTCTTTCTCTATGCCAGTACCCTGGCTAATATTTTGGGGACAATTCCCCCTCCTGTTTCATGCAGTGTCCCATCCCATATTCTATATACCACTCAAATGGAAAAGTTTGAAAATATTTTTTCTGTTAATGCTGGTGCATGCAGTTCAAACATCCAGAGAAGAATCCTTCGCAAAACTAACTCCTCTTTACACTTGAGTGAATTTTTGCAGAAAATGTTTATCCAGCTCTCTTTGATGCAGATCAATGCCGAACAATCAAAGTAGTCCAGTTGAACTATATGTTGCTACTCGTAAGTAAAAATAACCATGTGCATTTTCAGGCCCTAAGCGTTCTCTCCCTACACTCAATTTACCTAACAAGAACAGAAATCTATATAGTTTTTCTATCTCTAACGATGTTGCTTCAAGGGTTACATCGATAAAATAGAAGAGACAAATGGAAACTCCCCTATTTCCAGAGTACTTGGTTAATTTATATATACATGTATATTTTTCAAACACTGTATTTTTTAACATGTTTATACCATTGCTTGTATTTCTCCAGAGATGGATTACTTCTATTTTATCTCCATGCAAGGGATAAAAGGGGATAATAGTAAGGAAACAAAGCAACCCCAAAGATAGGTTTCTCTTCCCTATCTAAAATAGAAGAAAAGTTGTCACTGATTCTGAAAGATAAATATAATCAGATAAATTGTTCTTGAGATATGTCAATAACTATTGTAAAAGAGCAGAGAAAAGTCTATATAAATGGTACATGTAGTGTCCTTATGAATGAAGGGATCACTCCTGATTCTCGTACATCCCATGTAATAACTTACAACCAAATCTTGTCTCCACCCCTCATCCAGTCCTGTGTGTCTAGAACTCTGGAACTTACATTGGTCTCTAGAACTTACTTTGAGAGAGAAAAATGAGATTTCTTCTTTCACATATACTGTATATTAACATGTTCTCACTAGTAAGACAGCAAGTTAATTGAGGCTTTCTATGCGAACACTTTAAATTGCTGAAGAACGGAAAGACTTGTTTTCTATTCTCAGTTGATCAGAATATTTTTCCACATCCTTTCTCGGTATGGCCAAATGTTTCAACTTAATGTCCTCTTGGCATATGTGATGCATAAAGAGGCAATAATGAGATAGGATTGAGTTTATATCCATATTCAACTGAAAAGCTAATTATTTTTATCCTTAAAATCTGCCTAATACTGGTTCCATGATAAATACCTGGTCATATTTTACCAACATACCCGAATATGTATGTAGATACCAGTTCAATGTTATTTCTGTAAGTGTTGCAGAAGGCCTGTGACATTGAATTCCATCCATACTAAGATACAGCTGAAAAACGTGTCAGATTTTTTTTGAGGGGGTGCAGGTTATAGAAAAAAAGTAACTGAATATATATATGTCATGGACTGTCATATGCCATTTCCCTTTGCAGCAGAATAATATATGATCTTCCATTTCAGGGTCTAGGCTTACTTTTCATGTGAACACTCCACTGAAGATGGAAGTGCAGTTCTTCAGATGTGTTAGTACTCACGCTCCTGCATACCTATGGTGACTGCACAGATGGAATTGGAATCATAAAGACTATTTCTCAATGCCCCATAGATGTTACATTTCCCTACACATTCACTGCATTTCCAGTGAACAAATCCTTGATAGTGTAGATCTCTGGGCTAGGGCTGGAGCTCCAAATGTTTACACCTCAATTAAACAGTCCCATAGCCTGAGCCCTGTGAGGCTGTGTCAGCTGACATGGGCCAGCCATGTATATGTTTAATTGCAGCATAGACCTACCTTAGATCAGCTATAAATTATGTGAAAAGCTTTTCTGGTTTGGCTGGCCTGGGATGCGGGGAACAGAGAGGTGGCTTAGATCCACCATTTTCCCTTGCTTTTCTCAGCCATCCTGAATTTACAGTTTACAGCTGAGTATCTGGCACATAACTTTTTTCCTCAGGAAATATTTACTCAAGACAGATACTTTTCAATAAGTCAATTATTTATTTTTTTGCTCCTGGGTAAATATATTTGTGTGTTTTCACAGCTTGTTCCTGTAAACTGCTGAGTACCTCCCTGGAAGCACCTTGAATTAACAGAATCAGCCTTTGAATGAAAAAAAGAATGGCTTTGCATTCCCTTATGTTATTTAACCACGGTATTGTGAGTGAAGTCAGTACAGGGACAATCCTTGAAATCCTTATTCACTCCAAGAGCCCACACATTTCTGATAGTAAAATCACAGCTTATAATTCTCCTAATACTGTAAGGAATAATTGACCAGTTCTTTATTGTGAATTTCCTAGCTTATGCTATCTGTCCATACTTAGTAATTTTATCAATTGGAATCAATGGGTGTTTTGATTAAGCACTTTGGCTTATTATGTATATAACATTTATGTTCATTTCTGTTTGTAGTATTAGCTTTTTTCTTTTTCTTTTTGTGTGAGGTCTGGTTTATTCCCTCCTTGTAACTTCAATCTGTGTCCATTCTACAGGTTTGACAGTTTTATAGGCTTGGCTCGATATGACCAATTTTTGCTTTGGCTCCTGCATGTCTCCATCTTGTTTTGCAATAACAAGGAATGAGATTTCCTCAAAAGTGAGTTCACATATATGAGGTAATGCATCACCCTTAAATAATGGCTAGAAACTGAGAACAATACAAAATCAGCACAAATAGGAAAACTTGTCAATTCCCAATAAAGAAATATCTAATTGCTCATTACAATGCTAGGGGAATTAACAGCTGTGATTGTTTTCCCTCTTGGGGAAGGTTCCTAGAAATCATTTAACACTTTTATTAGAGAGAAATATTCCAAAGGATTCTGGAAGTGTTCATTATATTATGAAAGTACAGTTTAACGGTTCAAATATTCAAAAGTGTGCTATCTTATTTCTCTGTACACACACTCTTAAATGCTGAAATTCACTTGCATCCTGAGCTTCATGAAGTTGTACCAACTTCTCAGTCATAAATACTTGATTTTATTTATTTTCAGGATTTTATATAGTTTCTCTTCCCTGTTTGCCATGATTCCTGCACTGTTTGGTGGTTAAATCACTGGACTGGGACTATGAGATCTGTGTTCAACTTGTATTTCTGTTACAGACTGCATATGTGGTCTGGGATAAATCATTTAATTGCTCTGCCCTTCAGCCGTAAAAATGGGGATACGGGGACTTTTCTTATATGCTCTGTTTGTTATCTATTCAGGGCTAAATCTCTGGCTTTGCCACAGAGGAACAGGCCAGGAACCATGTTCTGATTCAATCGAATTGTGGTTCCTGATAACTTCCTTTCTCTAGGAAGAGGTAATGTACATCAGCCCCATCTTTAATAGAGACTGAGCTGGAGCAGGGTTCACCCACTCCACAACCCTGTGAACCCGCAAAAGTTGCTCTCCCCACCACATGGCTACCTATTATATGAGTAGCTCATGCAGTTGAATAAGGAGACAGATTGGTGAGTAACAGACTTATATGATTATTATGACTATGTCCACTGTAAAAGGTCCCTGAGGCCTCTATGCACTATTTTAATACAAATTATAATTAAAGATAACTTCTCATGCATTGTTGGCAATAAAGTATTTGAGATGAGATGCTCAAACAGGCCCTACCACCAGCCTGTGTAATGGCAGATGCAATTTTATAAGACATAAGATTTTGTGCTGAGATTAGTAATTTGGCATCTCACTACTTGACATGTGTTTATGTGATAAAATGGATCCAAAAAAGCCCCTATGCATTTTAAAATTTGTGTGCACAAAATTGTTGCACATATGAAATTGGAGTATTGTTCTGGAAAAGTGGCCTTCCTTCTCTAGACACAAAATAGTGCTCTTGATCCTCCTTGAGTCAATCTACAAAATGACCAGTACAAAGGTGGAAAAACTCATGAGTTCATTTGCTGCAGCTGCAAAAGTAAAAGCTCCTTTTCTGATGTTTGTTCTGATGTTGTTTCCTTGTGTTCTCTCTTACCAACATAAATCTTTATTTATTTTAAGCAGGCATCAGTCAACAAGTTGTATACGTTTATCCTTTCCTGTCTTCTCTTCCTTTACACTTTTTCAGATGGGGGAGGGGAGGGAAGGAAGTGCTTTCAATGCTTGAGAAAATAGTACAATAATCTGAACTGTAGGCAATTAGTTTCAAATTTCTGATAAACTGTTCAAGGCAAAACAGTTTTGTGGCACAAATTATTTGGTAAAGGTCATAGATCAAGCCTTGACAAACAAAAAGATCTCATTCAGCCCTATTGTAAGACCATTTTAAATTCTCAATTAATTTCAAATGTACTCACATTTTAAATGTATATAATTTACAGCCACCTAGATATTTTCCAGACTAAGGCTTTATGAAGATAACTAATTTTCCTCTTTTAAGTAATCTAAAATAACATCATAGGACCAGGATTATATTATACTAAATGTTAAGGAAAATGTTTGCAAAGCAGTATGTGTTAGAGAGAAAAAAACTTCTTTTGAGTCTTTTTAAATTTATTATCATCTTTGCCTGATTAACATAGTAGAAAGGAGGTTGCATAAATCACTGTGTGACCCCAATGCAGTTTCACTAATATCCCTATATCCCATAGATCTCATTCTATAATTCCCGTGGAAGAAGTGGGGCATGTCAGATAAATTAAACGAAAAGAACAGATGTAGATTAAGAGTGATGTAAATTTCAAGCCTGCACTTTTAATTTCACTAAATATTATTTTCCATCTTCATGATCACATTACATCGAAATATTGGAACTGCAATTTCCTCTACCATTTCATTTAATAAAACCTTTGTCTCATCTGAGTTCTTGAAGAGATGTTAGCCTTAAATCACATTGACTTCACCCTGTCCAATTTACATATGCTAAAGAAATAAAAGTCTTTTCAAGAGTTGCTATGGGGCTTCAGGAAGCCTCAAAGGAGTATTAAGACCTTGAATTTAATGTGAGCTGCCTCCAACACAAAACACAAATCCTCCCAGCAGAATACTAATGGTTTTGTGTACAGTTACATTTTCCATGCAAGTTTCTAAAGCATATAAACAGTGTGTGTGTGTATATAGATAGACAGATAGATGATATGAAAATAAAGTTTGTTCTGGTAATTCTAGGTTAGAACTATGCTATCTCAAAAAAAATGCTTTCTATAAGTCATTACTACAAAGGAAATATTATATGGTTAACAGAACTGTATGGTTGAATACAGGATAGATTAAAGGGGGAATTCATAGATTCTCTACTGTGTTGCTAAGGACTGTATACCCACAGAATTGTATTTAGTGTTACTCAAAATGGCTGTAGATATACATGTAAAATGCTTTGTTTTAGATCCATATAAATAAGAGTTTTTTCATGCTAGATTTACTTTCCTGCACTGGAGTGAACATTTTGATGTTTCTTTAAAATCTAAATCTCTTTTAAAAGATCAACGGACTTCATTGCATGTGATAACAAAGAGAGAAGATGTTTTCTTAATATGACCTCAATCCTCTCTTTATAATGGATTTCTCATTATAATAATTATAACCCATTAAAATGTCAGAGCAGGTTTAAAAGATAGCTAAAAAGACATGTCTCTTTCAGCAAACTTGCAGGCAGAAACCTTGATGTTAATTTACTTGGCATCATTGAGGGGAAATGGAGAACTGCAATACATGAAATGAGAATACTTGTGTGGCACAAAATGGGAGCAGATTGACTATATATAGTATTAATTTAACACTTAAATAATTGGTTAGTCCTAAATAATTAGAGAGCATTTCAGTTACACACAAAGGTTTGCTTCAAGTGAACAATTCAGAGTGATAGTCGGATATTACAAATTCAGCCCTGTTTTCAGTTCAGGATTTCGTTGGACTGATTGGTTATTATTAATTTGTTTCGGTCAGATTTTGAATCCGTTACTTGATGAGCAGTTTGTTATATGACTGGTCCCACTTCCTGCACTGGGGCAATTTATATGAGTAATTGTTCAGTGTGAGAAGGGTTCCCAATCCGGTCTTTGGTTATTAAATATTGTTTGAGTTCTATGGGCCAGGTTCTCACGTTTTCTCACACCGATTAGCACCTTCATAAATGATTTGAGTTACTTCAGTGCAGTAAGGAACTGTTCATTCCAAAAGTCTCCAAATCTGACTGTCTATCAAAAACCTATTTCATTGTTTGGGTGAGGCATGAGTATTTGCTAGTGTAGTTAGCTGTTCACTGTTTGTTATCCATTATGTATTGTGTTCAGTTCCCTGGTTCAGGAAGGTGTTTAAGCACATGCTTAACTTTAAGAAAATCATCATCCCATTAACTGAAATGGAACTGTTGGGACTATCTACATATTTTAAGTTAGGCACATGCTTAAGTGTTATGCTTCATTAGAGCATTACTCACCGAAGTGACATCTTTAAAATCAGGCCTTTAATTTTCTTGCCTCGTTTTCCCCATCCATGAAACTGAGACAATAATGCCTACTTACCTTCCTCCCGTGGATATTCTAAGGATTAATTAGTTACTATTTATAAAATACTTTGGAGATAAAGTGCTACACAATAGAGTCTCGATTATCCAGAATTGAATTAACCAGGATGTGGATTAACCAGGTTGACAAAAAAATATGCGTAACTCGCAGGGCCGGCTCTGGCTTTGTTGCCTCCCCAAGCACACAAACAAAAAAAACCCATCGGGGGCAGAGCAGCCAGTGAACCAAAACCCCTCCCCCCAGCACAGGGTGGCTGGTGAACCAACCCTCCCTCCCCATATTTCCTACGGATGGTGATTATCCAGGATTTTATTAACCAGGATTAATTTCTTTCCCTATCATCCTGTATAATCAAGAGTCTACTGTATAAGTGCTAACCAAAAATCAAAGAGTAATAACCAGATAATATCCTGGTTTCCAGATTTAAGGCTTTAATAGAACTTAGTTTTGCAGAGCATGAGTTGGGTATCCTTCAATGTAAAAGTATTTGTGTATATTTTTGCACTGGGTCTGCTGAAGGCCATAGTTCAGGAACACTAGAAAGCAAGTTCATTGTTTCTGTTACCGTGATTTTGGATTGCATATGTTAGACAACCTCATTTTGAACCAAGCCCTGGAGTTTTCACAAAATACCCCATGCCTCTCAGTGTAAATACCACAAAATTACACTAGTAGAAAGTAATTTCAGTTTTTAAAACCACACACACAAGATAAAAAAAAAAAAAGATGACTTGTGTGATTTATCTGTAATGGATCAGATAAATTATACTTTGTACCCCTTACTCATGAAAAACTGCCATTGACTTTAAAGTGAATTTGGTCATTTGTTATTTAATATTTTCATCAGTGCCCTGAAAGAAAACATAAATTGATTACTAATAAAAATTGCAGATGACACAAAGATTGGGGGAGTAGTAAATAAAGGAGAGGACAGGGCATTGATACAAAAATAATCTGGATCACTTAGTAAATTGGGTGCAAGGGGAAAAAAAGGTGTTAATATGGCCAAATATGAAGTTATACAACTAGGAGCAAAGAATGCAGACCCTTCTTACAGGATGCTGAAATCTATCCTGGGAAGCAGTGACTCTGGAAAAGGGTTGGGAGATCATAGTGGATAATCAAGCTTAGTGTGATATTGTGGCCACAAGGGCTAATGCAGTCCTTGGATGTATAAACAGTTCTCTCAAATAGGAATAGGGAAGTTATCTTATCTCAGTATTTGGCACTGGTATGACCACCGCACTGTGTCCAGAGTTCAAAAGGATGTTGATAAATTGGAGAGGGGTCAGAGAATAGATTAAGGAACTCAATCTATTTATTTTAACAAAGAGAAGGCTAAGGGGTGAAATGATTAGTCTGTAAATAGCTATATGGTGAAAATATATTGAATAATGGTCTCTTCAATCTAGCATACAAAGGTACAACCAGATTCAATAGTTGGAAATTCAGGCTGGAAATAAGGTACAGTTTTGTAACAGTGTGGATAATTAATGATTGGGACACTTTATCAAAGATTTATGGTAAATTCTCCATCAATAGCAATTTTTATATCAAAATTCTATGTGTGGGGTTTTTTTAGTTCTCTAGCTAAAACAGGGATTAATTCAGGGAAGTCCTATGACCTGTGTTATATAGGAGGCCACACTGGATGATTTTATGGTCTTTTCTGGCTTTATAATCTGTGAATTTTCCGGAGAGAGCGGCATGGGTTTAGCTAAGATGGACCCACATTGTAAAGACTTCAGAAATGAGGCATAGTGCGCCCAGTTATTGCAGAAGCAGATGTTACGTCTGTAAAGGTACTTTACATTCTTTGCTACATCTTTAGAAAAATTGTACCTTGCATTCACTCCAAAATGGGCCTCTTGACATTTGCTAGTGCACAGATTTTGGACACCCCCTATGCATCCTGCACAGACTAACTTTGCAGTGCTAACAATCTTCTTACTTTGCCCTACAGAGTGCTGGCTGCAGCATTTATAGCTCTAGGGAGAAAGAGACTCCTTTGTGCCCTCCCAGCTCAAGCCTGCAACCTGGAGCACCCCAATTCCATCCTCTGTAAGCACTCCAGGATCAGACCTAATGAATGTAGGTTAGTTGGGTAGTACATTCTTCTTGTGTATTTATTGACACAGCACATCTTCTGAATGCCAAATAAGGTTAATAGGACAAACTTTAGTAAACAAAGCTAATTATCTTACTAGAAATGGACTGTGAGAAATGTGTTTACTTATGTCATTGGGAATAAGGATCCATTTCTCTCTTAGATGTTTCAGCTGCTGTGAAGTAATCTTTCTAATGATTAGCACGAAGTGCTGGACATATTTGTTTCTCATTCCCCTGCATGTGCTTAAATGGACTTTTAAATTGTTCCCAATTAATGACTTTGAATTTGAGATTTCTAACTCAGTGTTTCTTATTAATTCTTCCCTGTTGTGTTTGCTAGTTTTTCTAATTAGCTTTTCTCCTTCTATTTCTCTAATTCTATTTTGTAAATGATTTAGTTTTCACACCTAAATGGATAACCAATAGGTGGTGACAGCAGTACACTATTTAATTTAACCTAGTAATGCCCTGCTTACCAGCTTGTTTTCCCACAGTGCTCTCATTTCAAATAGTTAAAATCTTAGTAGTGTTGCAACAGGAGAAAAATGGAATATTAATTTGCTTTGAGAGCATGAAGTGTGTATCATGGTCCGTATTCACTAGGGTACTTTTAATTTGATACAAACAAATAAAGTCTTGATTCTGGGGTAATTTAGGAGTAATCCCATGGAAGTTGGTAGTGCTACTCACACCTAAAACTGTTGTAACAGAGATCAGAATCATATCCTAAGCCTTTAAAAAGCAAATGGGGCTTGCAATTTTGCAATGAAGTAGTTTTTCATGCCCAAGAGTCTGTCTCACTTTTGAATGGGTTAATTTACATGTATAAATCAGAAGAGGTACTTAGGCATTTTAATAGCATGTCATTGTGAACCAGTGTAATTAAGGTCTGAAGGTTCACTTTATGCCAATTCAGATATCAATCCACTGTGTCATCTTATTCATAAAGACCATCATTCCTCTCTACTCTCCTATGCTTCATCCAGTTACCTCCCAGCTATTTTCTGCTATTCCCATCCCTGGTGGTCATCTGTATCCTTTTCTCAATATTCAAAGTCATATCTGAATTAGAGACTCTGTTTTTTTCCCCCTGTTCATTTTCCTAGTTCTTATTGGACATAAGTAACAGCATACACTTGGAATAGCAATCTTCTCCTAGAACTTTGTTAACCATGGGTAAACTCCTGACCCCACTGGAGACAAGGTATCAAAAGTTTCATTAACATTTTATCAGTAAGTCATCTTTGCACATAAGTGATATTTAGAGCTGGTTGAAAAGTGTTTCAAATATTCCTTCATAGGTTGAAATTTCAAAATAGTTGCCCAATTCTATATTTGAAAAAAAGGTGGTGTTTTTTTAAAAAAAAGTAATTGAAATTTTCCTTTATTCAAATTTTAAAACTTCAAAATTTAATTGAAAAATGTTGAAGCTTTTGAAGTTTCAACTAGCTCTAGATGTAACATATAACAGTTTTCTACTTGCAACGGTGTACATTTTATTTGTGTTTTACCAATCTGTTTAGCCCCACATGGTCTCTCGCTACCATGATCAGGACAGCAATGTGCACTGTAAAAGAGGTCCTGCTATATGAACCCTTCTTTCCCTCACATCAGAGAGAGACCTTGAGAAGATGATAGCTGCTGATTGGACTCTCCAGGACAAAATCCAGAAAGAGGCTGGAAGGCATCAGCAAGAATTGAGGGACTAGAAAGAAAGAAATTCTCAGCTGGGCAAGTCATGTTTTAAGGTTTGAACAAATCCCTGATTCCTTTCAGGGGTCCTGGGCTGGGGTTCTCATTATCCACTAGTCAAGTCAGGAAATGTGTTGTGATCGGGTAGTTGAAGATCCTCTTTCATTTTTACCCTTTTTCATTTATGGTACAAACTGGACCTTGTGGAAACACCCAGCAGAAGGAAGGGGTTTTCCCCCATCCCCCATGAACTCTTGTGGTTGGGGTGGCTGATTATTTAGAACTCAGGTTACCTCAGGACAGAAGGGATAGCCACTTACATGGAGAAACTCTGCAGCTTTTTCACAGCATCCACTGTTTGGCCCAGCATCCAGCCAGGTTCCTTGGAATGGGTGCTGGGCTCTGGATTTGAATCTAATGACACATCAACTTTTGCAGGAAATTTGTGATTCTCAGATATTATAAGAGCTGTTTAAAAACATCGTGTTTCAGGGAGTGCAGGTATTATGATTCAACAACACCTTTACAAGCAGAAAATTATCTAGCCATCAATAGCCAGATGTAGAGGGTCTCAAAACTCAGAATTTCTTATCAGCTCTCTTATTACCTGTCAGAAGGCTTTCTGTTTGTGCTTTGTTGGGTGTAATACAGTTTCTGGAGACTTTGTTTCTGAGGACCATTAAGTCTGCCCTTGGGTTCCAATATAAGTCACATTTCAAACAATCATCTGACATGCCTCTTGACAAGTATGAAATACATCCTGCTTAGAAAGCATGCATGCAACCTCAAAGTCATAATAATCTGGGAAGAGTGCTACAATTAACATTGTAGTGCTTGAAGCTTCAACATTAGATGTTGCCAAGTGTTGTATTCTTATTATTGGACAGCTATTCCTGCTGGCCAGTACATTGTTAATACATCATGTGAGCAATATTCCTGCCGGCCATTTCTATGTTAATGCATCACTTAGTGTCATTCACTTGATTCATTAAAATAGCAGCAACTACCAGGAACCCATTATAGAGCTTCAAAATCCCTATGTTTATTCCAGACAACTGCACATTTTTTTAAAGAATGATTTGGAGGTAAATTATAAAACTAAACCTAATAAATAGGGCTTCCTATAGGTCCCTGCTTCCTATAGGTCCCTGCTTCCTATAGGTCCCTGCTTCCTATAGGTCCAACTGAATACTGTAGTGGAGTGGCTGCCCCAGTCCATGAGAAAAAGGGCTAGAACAAGCCAGAAAGACTGTGCAAACCAACAGCCAATCAGCAAAAGCCTGTGGAGAGCCAATCAAGCCTGATTGGTGAAGCAGCCATAGCTGGGGCCATGCCCCAATCAGGCCACAGCTGGCCCTATAAGAGAGCTGTGGGCTAGAAGCTGGAGGAGTCTCTCTCTGGTTTTGGAGGAAGAAGGACATGATTGCCTGAGAGCAAGGTACCTGAAGTTGAGCAGGACTGGGAAATAGGGCAAAGGGAGCTGGGGAGCTCCAGCTTGGTGAACCCTCAGGCTGTAGGCCTTGATGAAGGCCTATACGGGTACTGGGGTTGCAGAGGTGCAGCCTGGGATTAGACAGAGGCAGTTGGTCCTAACCCTCTTGCCAACAATGAGTGGCCATTACAGACTGCAGTCTGCCCCAGTGAGTGGGGGCTAGATAATGATTGGCTGTAGCCACTGAGGCAAGGTGGGATTAGGGGTTTGGGGGTTTCCCTGGGAGGGGAGACCCAGAGTGTGGGGGTACTGCTGGAGTAATACCACAAGGTAAAAGGAAACAAGGGTCTGGGAGGGAAATGGGGCCAGCGGTAGGCAAGACACTGGCCAGAAGGAGGCGCTCTGGAGCTGAAATAGAGCTAATTCTGAGATGACCAGCGGTAGGCGCCACACCAGTGAGTCTTTGATGTCACTACAAATACCCATTGAAGTGAACAGGAGTCCTGTCTTTGACTTCAATGGACTTTGAATTGGGTCATATGCCTCTTAATGAAAAGTTTACATTTTTATTTGTATTAACACTGTAAATCATGCTTAAATGCCAGTAATTTTTGGAAATTCTGGGATCCCTTTATTTTTTAATTTAGAGGCAAAAAGTAATAATAAGTCCAATTAGGCAAGGATTATCACCAAAAAGATATTCAATGGTTTCAATGGGAGTTGGGTACAAGGCACTTTTCAAAATCCCAATAGGTACCAAACTGCATCTCTAGGCATTTATATATCTTTATCCTGTGAACACTTACACATGTGCATGAATTTGCTCAGAAAAAGAGTTCAATTAAAAACAATTGAACTACATATGTGTGTAAAGTTTTGTATATTTAGTTTGCACACTTGGGCTTTAAATTGGCAGAAGCATAAAAATTTGTAAGATTGTTATGTTGGTGTGAAATATTTGTTTGAAAAAGTGTTTAAGAAACTTATTTATTATGAATCTTTAGTGCCACGGAGAGCCAAAAGTTTCAGACAACTTACATCTTCAGAAGTTAACTTCAAATAAGTTTTAATTCCTCAACTCTTCTAAAAACGTGCAAACTTGTCTGTGGTAATTTATTACAGATAACTGTGGCAAATTATAATGCAAAAGTGTCATCTCTAATATTACAGGTGTTGCAAAACCTAAGCTCTGCTACTTTTTTAAACCTGATTCTCATGGTACCTGTAGATATAAACTGATTCCTAAACGCTTGTGCATGTGAGCAGTCCCATTGCATAACATTACCCATATGCTTAAGAGTCTTATTGGAGCCTTAGATATTCTGATCAAATATAATCACCTTCTTGTATAAGAAGGTTGAAACTGAAGATATACTAACATGAAGTTCTAATATAAGTCTTATTAAGACCAGAAAATCTGGGTTGGCTCATGTTTGCCAGAGCCATTTACAAGCCTGTTGCTTTTCAGGAAAACTAAAAACAGAATAAGACTGTAAACAAAGGCAACCTTTCAGAAGCCTATACAAACCTGAAAAGGTCAATCTGATTTTTTACCAGATCAATACATTTTACGGATAGCATCTTTTAGAGATTCTTTGTGTGCAAGACTGTTTCAAGAATTAAATGTAGTGCTTAAAAGAAACCTTCCTAGGAAGAACTGTAAAAAGGGAAATATAAGGAGTCCATCACGAATTGATACGTTACAAATCATTTCTTCTTAATCATGTCTCAGGCAGCACTCTCCTAACCTTTGAAAATCCTGATTGACTGCCAAGGAGATTAATGTTCCTGCTGCTGACCAAGTAGTCTGGTACATCAGAAGAGTTTTTTTCCTTGAAAACTATACATATCATTGTATATCCAAATGCCTCCTCTCACTTTCCTGTCAGTGGGGTATTGCTCAAGAAACACTGGGATATGGCAGTCTGTCTCTTTCCTCTTTCATCCACTGCTTGTCCATAGTCCTGGCCTTCCAGCAACCATTGGCACGCAAAAAGTTTATCCTCAGTGGTAGGTCTTTTAAAGCCAACCCTCCCCGCCCCCCCGAAGAACCAGCAGCAGCCTGCACTACTGATAAGCGGGAGGCATACCTTCACTTCCTGCAGAAGAGTCCCTTCATACTCCTCTAATATCAGTCTCACTTACTCCAAAACCTGCTCCTACTACTTTTGCCTTATCAGGACAACATCAGTCTATCCCCAGAATCTTTGGTAAAAGTTTTCCAGGGCCAGTAGGAGGTCCACCCTTCCTTCTACCCCAGGCAAACTAATTCACTGTTGCCATCAGCTTTAATTCCCTTCTTTGGTGGGTTACACATACATATAGCATTAAGGGACATATTGATTGAGCCTTGAAAGCAGTGGCCTGTATGGTGTGCATCCCATAAAAATCTCTAGAAGGGGCTCTGCCTCAGGAATTCCCCAGGCATTCACATCATTTAGGAATGTGAAGCATATTCCCTCCTTTATGTTCAGTGGAGGCTATCTGTGGAGGCTGATCCATCACTAGGTCTTGACTATGGTTCCACCCTCTCCTGCCACTTCCTATTCTTTCTGGGGCATCTTGTGCCATAAGCATCATTTTTTTTGTCAACAAGAGAAAGAAGGGACTGCAATTGTGGAGGGATAGAATAGGAAAGGTGTGGCAGTGCTAGGGTAAAAACCCCATGATTGCCCTGCCACTACAAGCTAAACCCTGCTTTCTGGCAGCAGGGCCAGGGGCAGAGGCTAGAACAGCCCAGCTGGGAGCCCTAACGAGGGCTAGCCCACAGCTCTAGGCTGGACTAAGTGGGTACAGCGGGGGATGGGAGCAGTAAGGGCTAGAAAAGCTCTAAGCCCTGGTCAGTATGGAGGCAGGCCAGGAGGAGGACAGGGGGCTGCTCTGTCTCCTTGCGGAGGGTCAAGTGCCTCAGGGCCCTGGAGGCTCTAGATCCGAGACAGGAACGGTAACTGTTGGGGGGACAAGGGGAGCACTTTGCTGGCACTGAATCTGCACTGTAAATAAAGGACACTTAGAAAACACCAAAAGAGGGTGTGAAAAACTTTATTATTAGAAGAACTATAACACAGGACCCTGGGGAAGCAAAAGCTCCCTATGTGGACCCTGTGACACAAGGTGAGCAGGAAGACTCCTTATGCCTTCTCCACTCCTGCATGTGCACATATGGGTCAGGCACAATCTCACGTTTAACATCAGTAATCCCCAAAAGTAAGTGTACTCGTATCCCTTTTCAACCTGAAAGTCAAAGTTCTGGGCCCTGTGGGTTGTTTCAGCTGGTAATAGAAATTGATGGTGACTCTGATTATTTGATTCTAACTTGTTTATTGACAAGGTATGTACAAAGTCCTGCTTCAGGAAATGCAGGCAGAACCAAAACCAAAAGGAAGAGTTTCTTAGTTACAGTCTCAAGCTTCTTTCAGTCAGCAAACTGACCCCAAACTTCTCTCTAGGCTTCTCTCAGGGCCATGCCTTGCTTCCAGGCAGTTCCTTAGCTTGCTTTCTCTGCCCCTGAGTCTCTGGATATGTTTGTACTACCCACCAGATCGGCAGGTAGCGATCGATCCAGAGAGGGTTGAATTATTATATCTAGTCTAGACACAGTAAATTCACACACACACGAATGCTCTCGCGTCAACTTCTGTACTCCACCACCACGAGAGATGCAGATGGAGTCAACAGGGGAGCAGCAGCTGTCGACTCACTGCTGTGAAGACACCTCGGCAAGTAGATATAAATTGCATAACTTAGATTGACACCCCAGCCCCCCGTGTAGACCAAGGCTCTGTTTTTGTCTGCACTCCAACTTGTTTTTCATCCTTCCTCCACCCAACCCCCAAAATAGAAAGTCAGACCTTCTGTCCCCATGGTGCTGAACAGATGCCAGTATGCTTTCTTTTAGGTATGGTCCCATAACTCTCTTTTACAGATATAAGAAATGGAGGGTATGCTCACACCCATGAGTTTCAATAAGGTTTAACCCAGCTCATAATAGTATCCACAATATCAACAGACAAATACATGAACAGAGATCTAGAATGATCAGTGCTACAGCTCTATGCATTCCATGAAATTCTAGGAGAGACTAGCTAATATAAATCAAAAACTGTAAGTATTATCTCTGCAGGAAAGAAAATAAATGTAGACTAATGAATACATGCTGCTACAGTATCTTTTTTTTTTTTTAAAGATAAGTGTATTATGTTGTTCAAGATACAGATACCAGAACTAAACATTAATGAATTTAACCTCTCTCCATTCCTGCCAGATAAGGTCTGTTATCCCCATCTTTAGCAACTGAGGCATAGAGGGGTCAAGTGATGGACCTAATGGCACACAAGAAATCTGTGGTAGATCTGGGAACTGAAACCATTTCTCCTATCATCTAAAATTGTTCCTTAACTATATAACATGCTTCTTCATTAAAGCACAATGCTAGACAGCATATAATAATTTCAGTATATAAGTGTATCAGAGCTAGAAAGTTTAAAGGAAAATATAGTGTTCTCTTTATCTGAGTAAGAGAGGGAAAGAAACATCTGTAAAAGTCATCACAGAGGCCAAAATGTTTACTTCCTAAAATTTGGAATTGGCTTCAGCTTTAGGTAGGACCTTGAGTCTTATATTAAAAGGGATCCTAGACAGCATTGAACCCAACCCTAGCTACAGCTAATTACAACTGCCAGAAGGCTTACATAAGATAAAATTAATACTACAAAATTCTGGATAGAGTTGATATAATGAGTATAATCTTCATCTTGATATGTAGTACTTCCAGTTTGTTCTTTGCTAAATTGAACATTGTTGTGTTATTTAGATTAAGTAAAAAATAAGGCAACTAAAGTTACCATTTCTTCATTTTGGTGGCTGTATGTAATCAGCAGACTCCTTAAATTATAATTAGCCTCCTTTTCATCTGCATTCCAGCCAGTGACTCCAGCATTTGCATCCAGCTGCTCTCACAAGTAGTCTTCAGTCTCAAGTTGACTTCAGCTGGACTACCTGACTCACAACTTTTCACAACTGTGAGACTAGTTTGCACATCTTTCTTCATTTAGCCATTTTAAAGTGTGAAAATATATATTATGAATATGAATCTCTCTCTCTAAATATTCCTGTTTTATTACTTTCAAAAATGAAAATTATTATGGCTGCTGAAAGACTGGATTTCCTACATATAAAAATACAAAAACAAAACAAAGGTCATAGTCAATGGGACTACTTAATTGAGTAAGAGTTCCTATTTTTTTTCCAGCCTTTTTGAATAAATTTTCAGAAGATAAAGCTTTCTATCTTTCATAAAACCATTCCCCACATTTTGCATGAATACAAATCTGTGTTATATCTGTAGAAATCAAGAATAGATTTAAGTAAAAATATATGCTATTTGCAATAGCATGTTGGATACGGAATGGAACATTACAAGTAAACATTTTTGTAATTGATTATTTGATTTGGTATTTCATAGAACAGTCCATGGTTGATTAAAATATGATGATTCCTGAATAGTAATAGAGCATGGCTCTATTGTTAGTTATCAGTCTGTAATTTTTTTACATCTTTAGTTATATGAATAGTAATAATCTGGATGTCATTGAACTCCATTTCCTATATTGAAATGTGTACAGTAATAAAACAAGGAAAAAGATACAAATTAAATAACTTTTATATGCAGACTTAGTGTCTAGCTTCAAGTTTACTAGGTTCAAGAGAGAAGCAGGAGAACTAAATCAATGTATTTTAAATTGATTTTCATACATCACAGTGTTGTAGATCCTCTCAAGACAATGTAACGTGTACTTTGAAGGAGGCTTATGGTCTGCAAATGCCCACATTATACAGTATGTATAGGATTCTACAGTTCAGTATGTCCCTTAGATGATCTCAGAACTCTTTCTCTGCACAGCTGTGCATGACATTTTCCCCACACATTTAGTTTATACAGTACAAAAGGACACTCATAAAGTAATATATAAAATACATTCATAAATTTGTTTAGCAAAAAAGTTATAGTAATTTATTTTCAAAAGTAGATCTTGCATGAGATGCACAATCATAAGGCTAAGTAATTCTGTGATGTGCACCATGTGGTGTTACTTGCACTGCAGGGTTAAGCAATAGTATTTATTATAATTATATTTCCATTAACCACCCACTGATATCCCCAGATGGGTTTTTATAAAATTTGAGACTCAGCTGTCATTAAAGATCAGTTGACAAGTATGGTAACTTCTCACTATGGGTATTCCATAACTACCTCTGTTCCTGCTGGCAACCATGACCTCCTTTCTCTGATGTAGTTCTCCGTGTTTCTAGAATTACACAATAGGCTACTGCATTTACACAGTGGTTCTTTGATTATGAAAAAGTCTTGATGGTTTCCTTGGTGGATAGTGAGTGGCCTGAACAGCAAACTACCCATGAATTCCTACAGCCTTTAAACCTCCTATTTTGAGATACTAAGTCTATTTTAAAACTTACTCTGCCTTTCATACAAATATTGCACAAGAAAGCAAAGTCATGGTCAACAGATCCCCAGTTTTTGAAACTTGCACACCAACAATTTTGCATGGAAAAGTGTCCTGATTCTGGAAGGCACTTAAACACACATACATTTTTGCTTGTATGAACAAAGTAATGAATGTGCTTGTGTGCTTTGTATCAACATGGACAAAAAGACATGCAAATAGGCATTTACTTGTGTAAGTCTGAGTGCATTTACCACAAAGGTTAAAAATTGTACTCTTCCTTTGCTCTTGTCCAATATACTGTCTTGGGTGAAACATGGGTTTTATAATAGTGATACATACAATGTATTAAACTATGTTAAAAGGTTATCATTGGGGCTGAAAAGTTAGAGTATGACAAAATTAAGGTTGCCTGTTCAATCTTAATTTGGCCCTCTTGTACTTATGCATTATAATAACCTTTAATTACATGATCACATAATATTTTTTATAGGATCCCAGCCTCTTTCAACCCCATCCTGACTTTTTCTCCCATATCCCAACCCTTGACTCCTAGCTCACCCTTTCCCATTCTCTCCCTTCCAACTCTCTCCTCTACTTTCAGGCTCATCAGACTCCTTGACAGAATTTTCTTATTTCCTTCTGTCTGGTCTGGATTTTGTTTCATCCATATTCAAAGTATTTGATCCCATCCTTGCTCACAGCAGCCCAGACCAGTCATTACAGGGAATGTCCTCTGAGCCTCTCTAGAGTCTTATGTTGGAACATGCTAATTTTGGTCTACAGTAGCAGCTGTGAAAGCTCAAGCATGCTCAGTGAGGTAAGAATCTTCAGATATTATAGCATCTAATATCCCAGAAGTCCTACTGAACTGCAGTTTTTCAATGGTCACATTTGGGCAGATGTTCATGTGGATAGAATCATAGAATATTAGGGTTGGAAGGAACCTCTGTAGGTCATCTAGTCCAACCATCTGCTTAAAGCAGGACCAATCCCCAACTAAATTATCCCAACCAGGGCTTTATCAAGCCTGACCTTAAAAACCTGTAAGGAAGGTGATTCTACCACCTCCCTAGGCAACCCATTCCAATGCTTGACCACCCTCCTAGTGAAAAAGTTTTTCCTAATATCCAATCTAAACCTTCCCAACTGCAACTTGAGACCATTACTCCTTGTTCGGTCATCTGCTACCACTGAGAATGGTCTAGATCCATCCTCCTTTAGAACCCCCTTTCAGGTAGTTGAAAGCAGCTATCAAATCTCCCCAGAGTCTTCTCTTCTATAGACTAAACAATCCCAGTTCTCTCAGCCTCTCCTCATAAGTCATGCGCTTCAGGCCCCTAATCATTTTTGTTGCCCTTCTCTGGACTCTTTCCAATTTTTCCACATCCTTCTTGTAGTGTGGGTCCCAAAACTGGACACAGTACTCCAGATGAGGCCTCACCAGTGTCGAATAGAGGGGAACAATCACATCCCTCGATCTGCTGGCAATGCCCCTACTTATACAGGCCAAAATGCCATGAGCTTTCTTGGCAAGAAGGGCACACTGTTGACTCATATCCAGCTTCTCATCCACTGTAATCCCTAGGTCCTTTTCTGTAGAACTGCTGCCTAGCCATTCGGTCCCTAGTCTGTAGCAGAGCATGGGATTCTTCCGTCCTAAGTGCAGGACTCTGCACTTCTCCTTGTTGAACCTCATCAAATTTCTTTTGGCCAAGTCCTCTAATTTGTCTAGGTTCCTCTGTATCCTATCCCTACCCTCCAGTGTATCTACCACTCCTCCCAGTTTAGTGTCTTCTGCAAACTTGCTGAGGGTGCAGTCCACACCATCCTCCAGATCATTGATAAAGATATTGAATAAAACCGGCCCCAGGACTGACCCTTGGGGCACTCCGCTAGATACTGGCTGCCAACTAGACATGGAGCCATTGATCACTACCCATTGAGCCCGTCAATCCAGCCAGCTTTCTATCCACCTTATGGTCCATTCATCCAGCCCATACTTCTTTAACTTGCTGGCAATAATATTGTGGGAGACCGTATCAAAAGCTTTGATAAAGTCTAGGAACAACACATCCACTGCTTTCCCTCATCCACAGATCCAGATAGGAGAAGACATGTTCCCTAATACAAATATCACCCTGTTAACAAATTTCAGGTCCCTGTTCCAGAGCATGGTGCACTAGGATTGTTCAAATAAAAGGTGATCACACTTTTTAAACATAGGCAAAACAATGTATGTTCCCTTCTCATAACAGATATGGCTGAACTACTTGGGCTGAAGTTTTCCGGAAAAAGGTCAGTCTGAGGCAGACACACAGCATGGAAAAATGCAGCCCGAGTGGTTAAAAGTTAGCAAATGTATAAGTAACTGAAAACTGGGTCTTTATAGAGACACGTGTCAGACCACCTTAACAGGCAGTACCACCAATGTCACTTGGAAATCCTAGAACTATCCAGCCTGAAAGAAGTTATTTTAGAAATATCAGCTCAGTATTAAACAGCACAGATTTGTTGGATACTGTCATATTGTCAGAGTATCCACTTTATATGTAAAGGAGAAAAGTACTAAATAATACAATATATAAAAAAGTACATGAATACAAAAATTAGAGCAATGGTCATGTGGAAACTCCTTCCATTTAGAAACAGCGAGTAGTCTTTGTTGTTCACCTTCCTACTATGTTTACTCATTATCTTTTTTGGGGTATTTTCAATATTTTAAAGACCAGTGATGTACTCTAGCTGGCATGTTATTAGACTTGATTTTTAAAAGCTCTTGAAAGTCTGTGTTTTCTGGTGAGTGTTTTTAATCTTGAATAGAGGAGAAAAATGTGCAGGACAAACTTATGTTTATATTATATGTGTTTGTTCAGCACCTTGATTTCATATAATGGCCCCATTTTTAGGTGCCTAATTGCAACCAACAGAGGTCCTAATGTTTTAAACTGGGTACCTCATCTATTTGTTTCAAATTCTCTCCATTGTAACTCTTCACCATGGCTAATATGTATTGGCTCCCAAATAAAGAAAGAAAGTAAAGCTACAGTCCTGCAAGCAGATCACCACTGGCGAAAGCCAGGCACTGTGTGGACACCCAGATTCACTCACAGAGATCAGCTTGCATGATTTGTACCTAAAATGTTCCTATTTTATTGAATACTTACCTTCTCATTAAAAGATCTTATTCCTGCAATGCAATCTTCTCCAAAGCTCATTTTCTCAATAAAAGATAAATATTAACTTAAATGAAGGTGTTTGGATTTTGTGAATGGATGCAATGTATGTTACACACAGCTCAGTAGTAAGTTAACTGTACTTTTTTTTGCATGTAGGTGATAATGCACAGTAATATCTTAATACGACTTGACATGTAACTCTAGTTCCTATAAAATGACATATTTGCTACAGAAGATAGCTCAAGAGTATGGCCTTGTTATGAAGTAATATCTGTATTCTGGGTTTACAAACTCAAGGACTGGATTAGCCCTGGATGTGCTTGTTACCTCAAACAGGAAGCATTCTTCCATTATTAACTAATATTCCTAAAGTAAAAAGTGCTTTGCCCTTTCACCAGCTTTCTTAATCCTGCCCATCCCTACTCCTTACCAATCCCCAGAGCTCTTCAAGAATCTTTACCCTCCCACATCCCAGTGAAATGACAACATTAATTACTTTTGGCCACTTTAGTCTAGGGAATGAACATGGTGAGAATTCGGAATGTCTGGATTCTCTTCCTAACTCTAACACTGATTCACTGTGTACACAGGCTAATCACTTCTTTTCTCTGCTCCATTGGTTTGTCATTTATAAAATGGAGATGGTAACACTTACCTATTGTGCAGGTTGTTGTGATGGCCAATTTTCTATAAAATGTTTCAATTATAACTTACTGTATAATGGATCTCTGGATAAATGTTTCCCCATCTGATGGATGTACCTGGCATTTTCAAGGGCAAGTGACATTGGCATCAAAATATTATCTGCAAGAATTATAGCATCTTATGAATTGTTGTGCTGCTGAAGTTATGCATAAATTCTGCAGCCTAATAGTTATAGGCATGTCAGTCAGTGATTCCATAGAATAAAAATGTGCTAAAAGTGGCAGAAGAAACCTAGGAAATAGTGTATCATTAGAAAGTAAAACAAAAGAACTTGTACTACACCTTGATAGGATTTTAGAATACCTAATTTCTCCTCTTCAAGGTAAAGTATAGTCAACTGAGCCAAGGTTTATATAGCTCAAGTATATAGTTTTAAATGAGTTAACAAGCAGTTAAAACATGGTTTTGAGTTTATGTAGGTCTTGTAGTTTTTTAGGCTTTACATAACTAATCTTAATCCCAAACTATGATCTTGATCATATTATTTACCTTTGCTGATTATCTTCAATGACCAGATGGGCCAGACACAGTAGGGGGATCCCATAACTTGATCCCACTGTGTTGTCTTTTTAATATTACACTATTTGTTATATATGCAGCACTTCCCTGAGTAAACTATTATTTAAAAAGCATTGAAAAGTGGTTGTTCTACTATGTCTGGAAAAAAAAAAAAGACACGAATATAAAGTGGGCGGTACTACCTTTCTTCTAAAAGGAACAAGCAGACCCAGTAAATCATTAATGATCTTACTGCAATCCCTTTAGATTTTTACTGTGTTCGGAGGGGCTCAAATTTCCTTTGATTCACTTGATTCACTCTTAATGGTCTAAGCATCAGGATTAAAATACTGGCTACTCTTAAGCCATGAGTTCAGTTCCAGTGGGATCAACTCAGCCCTTTATCCCTTGGAGGTTAATAAATTCTGTAATATGTAGTTCACAGTATTGGGGAACTTTTGCTGAGGCTTTTTTTTAAAGAAAAAAAACATCTTCCCTATTCTGTGTGATCATTGAAAATCACTTGGTGTTTTCTGTAAAATTTGGGATTTACCCCCATGTACTGGTAAAATTATCTCTCTGTAGCTCACTATGCAATTAGTAATGCTATCCCATGGCAGTAGTGGCCTCCTTTCAGTGGTGTTGCATATCAGTGACATGCTGGGGGCTGTTGAGGATGGACAGCACTACAGAGAAATAATTCATTGTTTTTTTTAGCTTAATCACTTGACAAACCATAAAAGAATAACATTTTAAAATGTGTACTATCTTTAGCAATGATTTCAAATATGTCACGTTTACTCAAACTTTCTTATTTACTCTCAACTTTAATCTGGCATCACAGACAAGTAATATCACAATGGGCAGTACATTCCCAATTTATAATTTAGATAGGTTATGTAAGACAACCGGTAATGTGGTGAAATTGAGGTCAGTAATTAATCCTTCTATAAAACTCTCACCTATTTCAGTGCATCAGTGATGTCTTCATAAAAGCCACACAGAAAAATAGAGCCACAGAAAAGGTTTTTAATGATGGGCACTAATGCAGTGCTACTGATTAGATTATTTGCTAATTACCTTCTGTTACTGCTACTTAGTATATTTGAGCAAAATAGAAACATGTATTCACAGAAACTCTTGTTTTTTAAGATGTCCATGAATTCAATGTACCAGTAACCTCAACGAAAAACAAACAAACTTGTGAAGCATCATAAGTATCATTTTGTCAGCTTCCAAGAGTTCACAAACAGTACTTTATGAAAGAATATCAGAAGTTTTTGAATAAAGGGAAATATAAATTGTCCTCCGACCATAATTATGTTTTTTACTGTATTTCCAATATCCATAAGTACAGCTTTAATAAAGTATGCTTTTCCATCTCATTTTAGCACTGGTTAACTAAAGAACTGTGTGTGAAATATTCACCCCCGAACTGAAACCATCCAAACCTCACCTCATTTCAGGTTGTTGATTATTGTATTTCTGTATTGATTTATTTCCTACTACCTTAACTTTGTTTGCAAGTGTAGTCATACTTTATGGGTGAAAACTTGTTAATCCAGATCCTTGTGACTGAGATTCTTAAGGGAGATAGAATTCAGTATTACTCTCTTGTTTCACTGCATTTTCCAATGGTTGGAGGCTTTTTCACCTCTTAGGATAGTATGTGTGAAATCCCCCGATAAACATCTAAAACCATCGGGATTATAGGAAAATGAGACATATTAAAAACAAAGTCACAAAAACAAATTAAAACAAAAGAATTGTAGATTAATAATAATATACTAAGCTTTTAAGTAGAAAAAATTAATCAATAGATCTCAAAGAGCTTTACAAAGAAGGTGAATATTCTTAAGGTAAAATTTTCAAAAGTACCAAAGTGATTTAGATCCAGAAGCCCTGTTTACAAAAGTGACTAAAGATACATTTTCACTGCCAAAACCAAAACCAAAACAGTGAAACAAAAACATGGCAGCGAGTCTAGGAGCCCAGATCAACTAACTCAGCTCACAAGGCAAAATTGCAAGTCTACACATTCACACTAGGGCTGGCGCCTGGGCTCTGAGACTCTCTCCATTCCAAGTGGGGATGTCTATACTGCAATTGACCAGCCTCTGAAACTCACAGCTGTGGAGTTTGGTTTGGTTTCTTCAATGTCAGTGTACCCTTGGGAGCCTGAGCCTCCTTGAAAGTCAGTGAGATTTAGGCTCCTAAGAGCCTTAGTCATGTAGGCTATTTGAAAATTTTCCCCACTGTCTGACACTTTACAAGAAGTAACCTAGGTGGCTACCATAGGTGCCATTATGGATAAGGGCAGATCAGGGTGTTGTAGGGCCCTGGGCCAGAGGGGACCCCTCCCAACCCATTCTGCCTGCAGTTTCCCCCACCCCTCCTCTGCTCCTGCTGGGACATGGGGTCGGAGTTCTGGGGCTTGCCCAACTCAGCCCGCCCACCTGCCCAGCTCTCCAGCCAGGGAGCTCGGTTGGAGCACGGGAGCTTTCCCTGATCTGCCTTCATGCCTGGCAGGAGCACTGGACAGCTGGAGCTGGGTGAGCCCTAGCACGTGATCCAACCCTGTTCCCTGGCTGGAGCATGAGCAGGCTTGTAGAGCAGGCCAAACCCTGTGCCCCGACCCCAGTCCCTGGCTGTATTGCTGGGCAGAAGGACAGAGCAAGTTGAGGTGCGAGGGGTTCCCATTTTGTGAGAACCCTCAATTGGCCAGGACCCTGGGCATGTCCCCATTGGACCAATAGCCACTCCACCACCGGTTATGGAGAAATAATATGATACACTTTCCAAACATGTATCCCATCTGCCTAGCTTGTCCTTTTCTCCAAAACATATTTGGCAAGCAGCATGTCAGGGACAGGACTTCTAGTCTTGTAATTTTGTGTCACCTTCCCTTCTTTATCCCATCCTCGGTATCCCAATTAAACCTTTCTGATTACTTTTGCTGCGCCCCCTACAAGGAATTTACCCAGAAATACTCTCAAAGGAAGCGATGACAGTCATGTGTTAGATCTCAGGTCCATTCAGGATTGCATTCAATGGATTTTGGTTTATCCTTTTTCTGTACTTTTTTTTTCCAGTTTACAAGATTTATGTTGAAAAGATATGAACACAGTCTATGTCCATTCATAGATTTGGTCTTGCCCCCCCTTCTCAAAGATAAATTTGTCCCCTTGCATAAGTCAGAGCAGCAAAACTAGTGGAAGAGAGCATTCACTGAATTGAAACTGTATTTGTTTTAATGATTTTTTGAAAGAAATTGGAGACAGGTGCATCAGAAATTCTAATATAAGTAGGAAATTATAAATCTATAAATCTCATCACCGGGGGGGGGGGAGTGGAAGATGAGTGGAATAGGTATGTAAAGGTGAGTGGTGCTATGAATGATGGGACAACTATATAACTCACAACTGTCCAAATAAGGGTCTAATTCACTAAAAAGATCAGGTCAGCTGTAGAAGCCATGAAAATCCGTTACCTTTGGCTTTTCTTCTGCAGGCCTTTGCTGTGTGAAATCTGGTTTACTGTTCTTAATAATTAGACCAGTAAACTGTAAGGCCAGAAGAACAATAATGATCACCTAGTCTGATCTTCTGCACATTGTAGGCCATAGAAACTCACCCACCCACTCCTGCAGTAGGCCCATAACCTCTGGCTGAGTTACTGAAGACTTCAGATCTTGATATAAACACTTCAAGTTACAGAGCAGCCAACCTTTACTCAAGCCAGCAAATAGATCCCATGTCCCATACTGCGGAGGAAGGTAAATAATCCCCAGGTTCTAACCTGAAAGAAAATATCTTCCTGACCATAAATATGGTGATCAGTTAGACCTTGAGTATGTGGCCAAACATACCAGACAGATACCTGGGATTGAATTAGATTGTTCATGATGAATCACTCACTGCAGAATGAGTTGAATAGAACCAAACACAAATACATAATAAATCTCTTAAAGTTGGCATAATGCATTCAGACTATTCTGGTACACCTCTCTTCTTTCCAGGATCTTTAAGACCTGATTTGCTATGATTGGTAACTAAAGAATCTTTCTGCATTATCCTTAATTTCCCCCCTCTTCTTTTGCAAGCTTTGTGGAGCTCCTACAAGTTATACAATACTTTACTGATTAAAAAATGTTGGGTTTTTTTGTTCCTTCATGACTGCCAGACTTGTCAATTTACTGGGAAACAGACAGGACTTTTGTTCAGTAGAGATAGTCCCAACAAATTAAAAAAACAAACAAACACTTCAGACTTGGCGGCTAGATACTTCATCTTAATGTTAAGTGCTAGCTAGGGAGGTACATAAATAGGAATAAAATTAATCACATTATTACTGGAGTACTGGGATTCTGCTTTGGAACTCTAATATCAAAAACATTAAGTGAACGTATTTGGAGCAGGAATATGGCTATATATGAAGGACAGTATATAGACCAGCAACAGAGATAGAGGATGTGACTTAATTTAAAAATCCATGTCATAGCTATGCCAAACATAATTAAAGAATGAATCATATTCATCCTGTGATCAACCACCCTAAAGACTGAATAGAAATAGTTGGCTATTGACCTTTAGACAGTGACTGATATTTGAATTATTTGTGAACGTGTTTACTTCAATATTAAGTGGACACATTTGATTTTACCCATTTACCAACCAACCTCTTCCACAATACAATATCTGAAATAATGCAAATATCACATAACCTAACAATAGAGGACTAATACTCTGTATCAAATATAAAGGCCACAGATGAATGATGATTTTTGAATGGTGACCGCTGTATGCAGACTAAGTTATCTGTTGTGCAGGAATTGTATTCATAGGTAAATACTGGATACATTTTCATCTCAGTAATTCTTTTAGCCACTTTTGTTGATTGACTTCAGTTCTTCATTATGAGAACAAGATGTTGCTCCATAAATTAAGGTTTGTGATCACAGATGCTGTACCTAAAGTGCTGTGGGGTGTGGGAGCACCCACAGCTTGAACTCCTGGCTTGAAGTGGTAATAATCAAATACATGGTAATAGATTTCAGCACTCTCCCTATACAAATTACTTCTGTACCTATGATTAAGATTGGATTTCCATTGTAATCATCATATTGCATTCTCTTAGCCCAAATTCTGCACAAGAGTGAATTTGTTCTTAAAACTGTAATGTTAGCTCTGGGGCCAAGGTAGCGTTTTTCTATAAAATTTGAAGCAAATTGGGTAAGAGGTTTCTGAACTAGGACACCATATAAATAGGGATGCTCACAAGAGTTCAGAAAATCTTTTTATTATGTTTGTCACTTTGTAATACAAACAAACAAATAGCCAGGAATGAAATGCACTTATTAGACTCCTTTTGGTGACATCTAGTTCCCAAGTCCAAACTACTGCTGATTAAAGTCTAATATTTTTTTAAAAATCACTTTTTGAATTTGTAACATTATTGTGATATGTCAGCTCCAATGAGCTTGTTACAGACTGACAAAGGACTTCAGGTAAGTTTTTTAAAAAGCTCAATACAAAAAAGAGGCACTAGCCCATTTTCTTTCAGTAGGGCCTTCACAAAATTTAACGTGGTGACAAATTTTGCTTTTTTATAGAATAAAAGAGATTGTTCTTTTATATTTTTAAAGGTGTTTCCCAATATTTGTAGACTGGGATTTTTAGAACTGGAGCCTGAGAATACCTTCCAATCAATCTCCTCCCCTATCTCCTGCCATAAGCCTGTTTTTTTTTTCAGCCAGCTCCCCTAGTTTTCGATCTCAGCACCATAGAAAACGAGCTCTGCTCCTGCAGACCTTAGGAAAGTCACAAGTAGAAGGGGCTGAGAGAGCAAGGGTGTTCATTCAACATCTCTGAAAAAGACCCTAACACCCCCATTTTACTTTCATAATTGGGAGGGAGAGGGGAATGGAGAGTGTGATAGGGCATCCATCGCACACTGGCATGTAAGGAGTTAATAGAGCCCTAAGGAGACTGCTTGGAAAGCAGCCAATAGGAGAGAGACTGTAAGGAACGGCCAACCCAGGCCCAGCAGGCCCATATAAGAAAGCTGCATGGCACAGCAAGGTCAGTCACTGCCTGGAGATCAAGGAGGGAGGACTGGGTTCCTAGTAGGTGGATGGAAGCTAGGATCATGAACAGAGGAATTGCTGGCATGGACTTGGGGTGTGATAAGGAGTTCCTGGATGGCTGCTAGGATTAATACATTGAGGCCCTGAAGTAAGGGAGAAAAAGTTGCTTGGGCAATGGGGAAGTGGCCCAGGAAATGTACTGAGAAGTTGGAGGAGATGTAGTATGTGGCTGGCATCTACATTTCCCTCTCCCCCCACCACACTCATCACTGGAGAGGTGGCTAGACAGTTTGATGGTCATGTCAACCCCTGGAAGCGGGAGAGCACAGAGGGTGACACGGATGGATGACATGAAAAGGATGCTGCAGTCCCTGGAGAGATGTGGGTCAGAGAGCAGAGGTGATGGTGGGCAAGGCACCACAGGAACAGGGCATACTGACCTCCAGAGATAATTCCCAGGAGTACCAGCAGGAGGCGACAACTTGGATGGGGAGTGAGCCCTATCATAAAGCACTATTGCTTCCTTATTAACCTTTTGATGTTAGAGGTTTACTTTAAGGTGTATCTAGTTAGTTTGGGTACATTGTTTTTTCCAGGGCTCTTTAGCAGCATGTGACTCTGTATTTGCTGCAAACCATTTTATTTCTCTGCTTCACAGCATGCACAGGGAAGAGCTGGATGCAGCCTAGGCTCTGCTCAAGCAAATCACTTAAGCACATGTAAACATATGAGGAGACACCTTGAAATCTTAAGATAAAGGATGTGATTACATGTATTTTCTGGATTAAGGCTTTTCAGAGAAAATCATTGTTCATGTTCTACACCAAGAGATTGAAGAATTCAATCCACACAAGTTTTTTTGTTTGTTTTGTTTCTCAGGCAATGTCTATCTTGGGTTTATTTCAACAAGTTTCCCCACCTTGTTTTTGTCCCTGCCAGCAGGTATATGGGATCTTGGGGAGCAATTACCACACAGGTGGGGTGCAAAATAAACTTTATTAAGAAAATGCAAAAACAGGGAAAATTCAATAGTGAGGGGTATGGGGTTTGTTAAAGTAGACAATTGGGGAGGGGTTTCTTTTAGTAAATGGGATAGGGGGTTTCAATAGTGGGGTACAATACAGTGGGGTACAATACAGTTGGTAACCAATTAACACTGAAGTATAAATGTAACAGCTAACAATTTCTATGTAAAGAATGTGTCACAGCAGCATATAACCGACTAACAGTATGGGTAAAATGTGTTAAATAACCAACAATTTTAGGTAAAAATGTGTCTCAGTGGTGTAAATGTAAAATGTGAGGTGTGCTAGAGAGAAAAGGGGTAACCAATGGGGTTTTATGCTAGAAAGAGAGAGAGAAGACAGGATGTAAGTTGAAACAGCAGAGAGACAATTATACAAAACACAGCAAAATCTTATCTATGATTTAACTTAACCAAAACTACACAAATTAGCAAGTAACAAAACACAATGCAACAATTCTTTAAGGCTAACTTACAGGGTACAATGCAAGCAATTTCCTAAACCTAACTTAACTACAGCTATGCAAAATGAAATTACAACTTATCTAGACTAAAAGACAAAATCTAACCTAATGGGTGCACCTTATACTAGGGGTAGTTTCAGAGGGCACAGTGGTGTGTGCCCAGGATACAGCTCCAAGGGGGGAGGGGGATTTAACTAATGGTGGCTCCAAGCTGGCAGCCCAGGATACAGTCCAGGAAGGCACAGGCTTATTTCTAGCAGCAAAGGCGCTGCAAAGCAAGAAGCAGATTACAGATACAGACCAAGGAGTTTAAGAGAGGTTTTAAGACACAGACCAAGGTTTAGTTTGAGTCTGTGTGCTGGGGAAACAGAGCCAATAAAAGTATAGAAAGTTTCACAGAGGGATTCTTACTAGTCACCAAGGCAGCAGCAAAGGCAGAAGCAGCAACAGCATCAGAAGAAGCAAGGAGGGCTCGGCACGGTCTTGATAATCAGGAGGTCTCTCAGGCAGCAATTCATTCTTCGTGGGGGGGGGTTTTAAAAACCGGGGTACGCTCAAAAATAAAATGAGAGCGGAGAAAGGAAGGACCCCCCAGAAGCCCTGGCTGATCAGACCAGGTAGCAATGCAGGAACCTTCCTGATGTTTGTTTCAAAAATGCCTGTTCTTAAAGGCAAACTCAGGCAGTTTCCCTGCCAGTAATCCTGATAGGCTCCTTCTGTCATAGGGGAGGAGATACAGGGAAAAACTGCAGGTGAGCATAGAGACATGCCTGGGCAGAGTCCTGGATCATAGGCGTGAGTTCCACCTCATGACTCAAAAGCACATGAGGCCTATGACTCATGCCCAGGATCTCAAAAACACATTAGGTCTTGCAGCTCTGGACATTGCCTACCCTACACCGAGCCCAGGTTTAACAAGGTGATAACAGGACCAACCCTTTGAACAGGGCAGTTGTCCCACTTAGCACGCAGCACAAGTGGCCATCCCTTTGTGAAGGGCAATGGCTCTTGGTAAACAACTTAAGGGGCCCTCCCTTTGAGAAGGGCAGTGGCCCTGGTAAACAACTTAACAGCCAGGGAGGGGCGGCCACAGGAGGAGAACAAAAACAAAATGGAGTAAGGGGACAGCTGTAAGAAACAAAATGGAATAGGGGGAAAGCTGTAACAGACATTTTTTAAAACCGATACAGTCACAAATTACTAAAAGCCACCCATCTACTGTATTGTGACCTCCATGGTTATGGATTTTCTTTGCTCCTCTCTATAAAATGTAGCAGAATCCAAATCTATGCACTGTGTGAGGATCTAATCTTTCTATCTCTTTTACAAGTGAACATGACACACACTGAACTATGCCAGCTAGTAGGAAAGCAGGTAATCCATGGGGGTATATATTGATTGACAGACAGGAGTTAAAATAAATTAACCTAACCTTCTTAACAAACGTTTCAAACAGCAAGGAAAAGCCATCATCATATAGCTGACCTTCCTCGATGAAATATTAATCTTTCAATAACTCTGTTTTATTAGTACATATGTGTCTAGCCAACTGTTCTCAGAAATGTCAGCAATCTAAAATAAGCATGCGGTATGACACACTTCAGAAAGGCAACCAAATGAGGAAAAGGGTGTCTTAGTGAAGATGCCAAATGAACCAAATATTCAGCATGTGTCCATATGGAAGGAGATTTAGCAGACATCTACAATGATTCCCCTCAGCATTTACCAACTATCTTTCCCAATTATTTATTTAATTACATAGTTCTTACATAAAATCAGTAATTAGTGACTACTAAGGCAGCGTCCGAGTCATAAAGACAATCCAACAGTGCTACATTCTAACTGAATTCATTTACACATCAAACACAGTTTTAATGTATTATGTAATGTATTTAAAATGTAATTTATTTATATATATTGTGTCAATCTTACCTGTGGGATAAATAGCAACTATGTTATGAAGTGCTCATTCAAATAACATTCTTCAACTTGTTTGTTACTTGAGCCTGGTCTAAACTAGAAAATTTGGTCACTTTAACCCTTCAATCCACTTGGGAGTAACAAGAAAATGAAAAATACTTTTTCTGTAGTAAAGATGTTCTAACTACACTTTTCTATAAAGGGCTAAATCAACTGAAATTTAAGGTTGTCATGGATATATACCTCATTGTGGCCTAATATATTTGCTTGATTTTTGTAGGGAGGAGTGGAAACCATACAAACAATAAACAATTAAAGTAATTTTGGAATGGGCATCAGATAACTTTTTTTGTAGAGTTTAATGTTTATTTTAATCATGTTTGTTACAGTGGTGTGCAAGCAGCACTGAGAAATTGGGGTTCCCTTGTGCTCGACTCTGTACACACATAGGGTATCAAATTGTTTGCACTCCTAACAGCTTACAATCTATATAGATAAAACAGACTCAGGGTAGGGAGAGGTTTTCAAGCAGGAGTACATGTACTGCTTGGAGTATATCAACTCATCAAGATATTTGCCTTGTTTTAAACCAGGCTACATAAAAAGCACACACAAAGTGAGTACAAACTGAAATTTCATTCAGACAGTGACTTGTTTATACTGCTCTATATACTGAAACATGTATAATATTTATATTTCAATTGATTTATTTAATAATTATATGGCAAAAAGGAAAAGGTAAGCAATTTTTCCAATAACAGTGTGTTACTCTTGCATTTTCATGTCTTATTTTGTAAGCAAGTAGTTTTTAAGTGAAGTTTGGGGGTGTTCAAGACAAATTAGACTCCTGAAAGGGGTTCATTAGTCTGGAAAGGTTGAATGCCACTGGAGTATGAATGCAGAGTGAATTATGGGATAGCAACATCATGATAGTGTTATGTTAGTTCCACCACTTTTTGGGTGAGGGGGTTGATTAGGAGTGAATGAGGTAAATGGGAAGGAAGTGGAGGGGACATTGCAAGGAAGGGAGTGACAGGTACAAGTCAGCAGGAGAAGAGGATAAGAGGAGCTGGTGTGGAGTGAAACTAAGGTGAAAAACATTTCCAGTTGAAACCCATGATATTCCCTGCTGTTTCCCCCCCCACTTGTTTGAACTTCCTTTGTTTCCTCTCCTTTCTTGATTACTCTGTTTATTTCTTCAATACAAATTAAGGGATGCACACATTCCTTGCTTTGTTTAGGACAGACCTGACTTTTGTCTGGGGAGAGCTATGTTATCTGGAATATGTGTTAATGAAATCATCATGGAGGGGAATCTTGTAACTGCACATACAATTTTTCCATACGTACTTTACCAAAACAATATTGACCTGCAAATTCTAGGCTTTTAAGTGATACCCTACAAGGCATATTTTGTACACAGTGCAATAGTGTGTGGAGTGTGACTATAGGGATGTATTCTTTCACAAGAGGAGAAATGGGGAAAGTACCACCTGGGACCTATTAAAGTATGAAAAACAAATTATTGCTCTCCACAGACAATTGCACTCCCATAACTCTGTCTTTTTGTTTAAAAATGAAAATATATGTAAACACTATGTTAACTCTGCATTGGGATTCCCACAGTTTTATTTGGGTGGTGGTATAGCTATATAGTATTTCCTGCTCTGCTTTTCTGGCTCAATGTGTAGTTTAATATGCCATCCATTTTGTAAAATATTTACTATATAACTCTAGAGGATGTGCCCCAGTACTAAGTTTATGTTTTTGACATCTTACCCTTTCTGAATAATTAGTGATTTATAACCGTGTAATTTTAATATTGCATTCTCCACCCTGCCCCCCAATAACCACTTAACTTATAGCACAAGGTAGTATATTTTAAGAAACCAAAATGAACAGATGGAAACATTCCTTTCTATTAACACCACGTTAGCTGTGTAACAATTACAAGGCCACAGTGAGTGGTCTGTGTCTTGCTCCTCTTCAGAAGAGCAGATGGACGCTGCTATCTTCACAGTCCAACAAGATTTATTAGGGTAACCTCTGGAAATATGCCAAATACCCCAATGAAAAAATTTCAAGAGCACACTCTGTCATACATTACCCTTCTGGATTTCTTCTCCAGCTTTCTTCTGTAGCTTCCTTTATTTTCTCCTCCTCAATCCTCAAATTATTTTATGTTTCACCTACCATACCTACTGTAATGCTGTACTCCTGCTCTTCTCCCACCTCCTTTGCAAGTTATTCATATCATGGTAGGGCAAACCCTGGTTTCCACTCCTCACAACAGCCTAAGGAGAAATGATACAGTCTCAAAAGAGGTTCCTCTGTGAGAATTAGCCTCTTAAGCACAGCATTTTAAGAAAAGGCTAGGTGAGGACAAAAAGCAGATAGCTAACATAGCATTAATCTATGTTACTCCAGCATGTGCTAGAAAATATTGTGATCATCTGTGGGAGACAGTGGGGCAGTGTAAAAGATGGAATAATTTAAGGAGTTAAATCACTAAAACATGTTGTATCCTGTTTGTTCTAACATAATTACTATGTTAATTTGTGTGTGTCTTGCATATTAAGCAGAGCACATTATAAAATGCTAATGACCGCTGTGTCAGCTTTTTATTAAACAGGAAATAAACATGCAAAATCCTGCTACCACAGCTAATTAGTTTAATATTCATACAAAGAAAGTGAGACACTGTTTCTGTATCTTCTAATTGAGCATGTGTTGTACTATTTGCCAAATTCCCACATCTTAAGTATGGCAAGTGCCCCTATTTGGGGAAAAGAAAAAAGCTGCAGCTTAATTACAGTATACTGTAAGAAAATGTCACTGCATTAACATGCAACTGCAATAACCATAAAATACTAATTCAATAGTATCTGGATGGCCAAAGGAGGGGATCTACCCTTCAGGAGCTCTTCCCATTATGCCACTTTACATTCTGGTTTCACTTCTTTTCTTCTATCAATCCCTTTATATTAATTTAAGGAGGATTTAATTTTCTTGGCGTGGTCCCTCTTTTTCTAAATCATGAAATCCTTCTGCCTATAGCTATTCCACCATCCAACCTTCAAACCATTATGTGGTCCACTTCTCAACCCACTGGTAAGCCTTCATATTGTTTTTAGAGCTGGAAGTCATACAGTTTATAAGTGACTCACTGTCCATTCAATGCTGATGAGATATCTCCTTTAGCTATCAATGACAATTGCCATTATGCTGGTAGTAATGAAAGCCTGATCCACCCCTATATGTCAGACACCACACAATGACAAAAAAATAAAGTGACTGACAGAAGCACTACCTTGAAGTGAGACATTATTAATTAGACTTGTCTTTTTGGTTACAAAGGGCAATGGCTGAGAGGTTACTATCCTCCAGTGGATGATCAGGAGCAGCCCTGGAATATTGCACTAAGTGTTACATGAATCATTTTAAAGCCAGAAAAAAATAAGAGTAATGAGCTCATTTTGATGGAAATAAGCTCATTACTATGATAGTTTGTGATCATTTCTGACAGAAGACTCCTTGCCAACAAATCAAAGCTGACTGCCCACCTACAGCGTGGAGGCAACACACTCAGCATCCCTGTGCTAAACAGAGAGACTGAGCATCAGTGATACCAAACTACGTCCATAACTACAACTACTAGTAATCATGGAGCAAGAAAAATCTAATACAGCACACACAAAAGAAATCATTGCGTTGTTTTGTTCTCTTAAAACTTCATCACACTTTTTTTTTAGTGTTGTTGGTGGTTGTTGACAAAGAATTCAAAGGGAAGTAAAGTAAACAAATGTGTTCCTACCTATCAAGTGCTGAAGGGCAGGGCACCACATAAATAGTAATATTGATATTGTCCTTGCTGCTGAGTCATCAAGATATTTAGAGTTTTCAGGCCTGACTCATTTATTTTTGGAGCCAGGGCATGTTTTGCTAATCTCTTATTTTTATTTACTAAATGCCAGTGGCCCTAGTATTATCTAGAAAGCAATGTATACAATAAGAAAAGCACTCACCTCCTTTGTAGTACCTTCTGAGACACAAGACACTTCAAAGTGAGTGTCACAGGAATTTTGTATTGAAGTCTTAATAATTAATCAGATGCTGCTATTCACTGTACTCTGCTCCCAGATTCTGTTCACACTCAAATCCTTTTTCGGTTCCAACCCCATTCCAGTAATGAAAGGCTGGATCGTGGAGTTACCCCAAGCCCTGACTAGGGAGTGGAATGCAGTTGTGCTGTCCTTAATGCATAGCAGGGGTTATCATTCAGACCAAAGTGTGTATGATACCTGAGAATAAAAATATTATTGATCATGTGATATGTAACTGCAGTAGATTTTTTTCATATGTCCTCTGAATTATATTGTATATTTACTGAGTAGCACCCAATACCAATAACACTATATAAAAGTATATGTCACACACACAAAATGATGACAAGATTAAACTCATCTGTCCTGTCAAAAATAACATATGTGGGATAATGCATTTCCTGAAATGTGTGAAATAGTTAATCATTCACATGTTCAGAAAGACAGTGTAATTATAGCATAGATAAATAATGAGTCAAATGACTACATAAGATACAAATGTATTCTTACAACCCGATTTAATTGGGCTAGGAGGCAAAATTACAATTTAAAGTGTTGCGTAAGTGATATGAACAAAGTACAAAAATCACCCAAAATATGAATGCATCTTAAAAAAAACAACTTTTTTTTAAAAGGTGACATCTGTACATTGTAAGAACTGTACTTCCAAGATAAGAGTGTCTGGATTAGAAAATTAAACTACTGATGTACAAAATATGAAGAGTTTAGAAATGTCTTAAGCTAAAAATAGCATACAAAAGAGATCTGAGTGGCCAGCCACCTAATGAATAAGCTAATGAATATCCTGTTTCACCAGAATTTAAGGTTACTAGAATAGTTCCACACCTGGTATAACCATAACAAAGTCAATGTAATGACATGAGGGATGAATTTGGCACACTTTGTTTAAAGTAATTTGAATCGTTTTACTGTAAGAGCCTACAATATGATTTTGTTAGTAATAACAGACTATTTTTAAAATAGCTTAGGCCCCACATTTGAATTTGCTTTAGAATTGATGTGTCAAAGTATTCTAAAGCCCTGCATATACAGTGAAAACTTTTGAGTTTCACAATAATTGTTGAACTCGATTGCTGTCAAACTGATATACCATGGTTCAAACTAAGTTTTGCGGTCATCACCAAACTATGCTGTATTCCATTAGAAATATATCATAGCCAAGGTTTATCACAAGCCAAGTGGATAAGTATTATAGTTCCTTTCAGCTGAAATAGTTGTTAAACTCAGTTATTATGGCAGTATACATGGGATTTAAACATCTGTGTGTACAATGTACATCAGCACCAACAAACAAAGAAAAAAATTAGCTGCTTGTGAATGGGCCCAGTGAGGATTGAGATAGAAATTAGAATCTTTTGACCAGATGGCAACAAACTTTATTAAAAAATTACCTTCACATGATTGATTTCAATGGGACCACACATGTGTTGTAAAATTAACACATTTTCTTCCTGGGTTATTCAGGAGCAGACAACGTTCACCTGTGTACCCGGGCACCTGATGTTGTTGACAGTAAAGGAGATTGTGCATATCCCAGTGGTGATGTTGGATAGGTTGGAATCCTTTGTCCACCCCTCTGCTCCAGTCCATTTACTTATTAGGAAATTAATCCTGGTGCCTCCACCTGGCTGGTATGCCTTAGAAGCCTCCAGGAACAAGCCTGAGCTAATCTAAGCAAGGGGTTTAACCCATAAGAAGCAATTATAAACTCTCTATACACAATGTGTTATTAGATTAGAGTTAACACACAATCTGATATAACTGATTGAGATTAATTAAAAAGTCACAACTACTTTAAGTCATTACGGGGTGTGTCAATACCTCAATTAATAAATGCAGTTTATGTTAGTAAATAAAGTTAACCATTGTACATTTACACCTGCACCAGTTACCCCACCCCTGAGTGTGCACTCCTGTTAATTTCGAATTCTAGATGCTTGCATGGGAATGCTTGAAGATCTTAAAGCTGGGGACAGCACTCTTTTGGTTTGGTAAAGTGGTTCAGCCAGATCAACAAGGGGCAGAGTGACTGTCACCTGGGAAAATTTCAAGCTACACAACCCCCCTGAAGATAGAAGCTGTTACAGCTGGAGGTGAGTATTCCTGGATCCTGGGTAGCTCATAAGACCCCACTTCTCTTCTCAGACTCAGAGAAAACCCTTCAAGTCTCTTCACTATCCCCCTGAAAGCATTTTCTCAAACAAATAAGGTTGTGGTTACTAACAGTGCCTTCACTGCGGGCCCACCCCAATCATTTCTGGACATAGCCACAGTCTGTGCTCTGTCTCCCATGATGCACCACAATAGCCTTGTGGCTCCTAGCTTAGTCAAAACCCCAGCAGCCTTTCAGTAGCAGCAGCTCATCAGCTGCTCCTGGCTTGGACAGTACCTCACAAAGTAACCTCTCATCTCTTGATCAGGGGACCGGTAGCATTGTCTCAGCTTCCCACAGAATGGAGCTCCGCGCATGCTGTCTCTGCGTCCAAAACAAGGCTCCCTCACCCTTGGAAGCAGAACTCTCTGTTTTCACCAAGACATCATGGAAGTTGTCATATCCATTGCTGGATTGCTGCACTCGGGATCTTCCAGCCCATAACACCCTGAGTTAATTTCAGAAGTCCCCTCAAATAGAGTGTGCCTACATAAGCATGTGCATAACTGATTTCAGGATTGGGACGCAGGAGAGGCAACAGTAAAGGGAGTGGCACAATATTGACCACACTTTGAATATACTTGTAAAAGAACATAAAAGTGATATAATACTACATCAGATGTTACTCATTCAGGATCCAATAAATAATCAAAGAACCAGGCTTAAGATTCTGGCTTCCTGGCTGGAGACCCCTCCACTTCTAAATGTGCTAAAAAGGATGACCAAAATTCTAAATACCTATCCTCTTTTTGGCACTTCTCTTGTTTATGTATTTGGTGTGAGTGTTTTTCCAGTACAAGGACAGTCCTTATTTTAGTATACCACAATTCCATAGGATAAGTAGGGTTTTTTTTCTGATAATGTGCAATACAAAGTCTTTCTGCTAACAGTAACAAATAAATTACTGTGTCATTCTGTTTAAAATATAGCTACTTTACTGGAGCACTAAATAAGCAGATGAGAGGCTCTCCAGGAAGCTGGCATTATAACATAAGATCAATTTCTTTAATAATTTTGTCCCCAAGCTGTCTAATTCCTGAACACAACCCCCACATGTTTAGGTATGTTGCCCGTTCCCAACAACCCCTCCATCGTATGCCCTAACCTTTGTTTTGTTTTGTCATGAAAATCTAGTCCTCAGGTTTCCTTGATTTAGATTGTGAGGTAAATTAATGTTCTTTTGATCAGTCATGTCTAGACTACAATCTTTGACCAACAAAAATTATGTCAGCATATAGCTGCCCAAGTTTGTATATTGCTTGGGTCCATGAATACTTGTCTGCTTGTGTCGGCACTGTACATACCCAATAGGAGTGCTTGTTGATGCAAAGTGTGGTGCACCATGGGCATGTGTGCCTCATGCTGCCATGTGGTGTAGTGTAGAAATGACTTAATCAGGGATCTCTGGGAGCTAGGAGTCAAATTCCCACCATGATACTTTCTCCATCCTATAGTGCCATCCATATTCCATAATTGTCATACTTTAAAAAAACAACCAAACCCCACATTGCCCTTTTCCGTGCACACATCCCTAATTTAGCTCCTGCCCACCTTGTCACCTTGCTTTTCTATGATTATCCAAATGGTGGTGGATCACCAGGGATTCTTCACCAACAAGCTTGTGGATTGGTCGGAGAAAGTACATGACACTTGCACCTTGAAGAACGTAGAAAACGGCATGCAGGGACATTCGTTCCTGAATGGTAGATTACCACTGGTGATATTGAAATACCAGTACTGATTCTGGGGAACCCTGGCTTCCTGGGTTCATGAAGCCGTACACTGGCCAAGGACTGACTCAACTACTAGCTCAACAGATGTAGAATGACAGTTGAATGTGCTTTTGATGTGCTTTCAATAGACTGAAGGGACGCTGGCCAAGTTTACTCACTGGATTGGATTTCAGTGAGAAAAATAACCCAGTGGTTATAGTTGTTTCATTTGTATCTATGAGGCAAAGTGGGGGAAAGCTGCCAGCCTGGTGGTGGTTAGAGGTGGAGCAGCATTCTGCTGACTCTTAATGATCCTTGAGCTGTGCCAGGTCATTCAAGAAGCGCAATGTGGAGCTATGCAGTTCAGGGAGGCTTTGAAGGAACACTTTCTTGATAAGCCACATCATCATTCTGTGTTTGGCTGTTCTCTGAGCCTAGCTCATTAGGTGCTACTAGGAATTATGTAGTGGTTTTTGTGCATTTATAAATATATCTGCATATTTTCCTATGAGGTAGGTGGCGCATACTGCACAATTATAAGGACTTTGTGCATTGAGAATACTACACATTCTGCAATATGTGTTGTGAACTAATAAAGATAATTTTATTCTCCAAAAATAGAAATGCATTGAGTGGCAAAAACTGCACAGAGAAAAAACATTAGGCAATGCAACACGAACTTTAAACATAAATTAATGGAGTAATTTAATTGGAATAATTTGAAAATTGGAAAATCAGCAAACATTTCTACCTATTTTAGTGCACAAATGCAGTCTGTGGCTACAGAAACACCAGTTGTGGTTCTCACAGGTCAGTGTATGTGAAAATATAGTTTTCCTGGCTAACCCTCAGTCAGAAGGGGACCAGGTGGTATCTGATGGGAAGTTGGAGGGGATGGGATCTAAGTTACTACAGATAATTATTTCCTGGGTGTCTGGCTGGTGAGTCTTGTACACATGCTTAGGGTTCAGCTGATCTCCATATTTGGGGTCGGGAAGGAATTTTCCTCCAGGGCAGATTGGCAGAGGCCCTGGAGGTTTTTTGCCTTCCTCTGCAGCAAGGGGCATGGGTCACTTGCTGGAGGATTCTCTGTACCTTGAAGTCCTTAAACCAGGGGTGGGGAACCTTTTTTCCACCAAGGGCCATTTTGACCCTTATAAAGTCATCCGCGGGCCGCTCTCCCCCCCCCCCCCCGAAGCCCAGGCTGGCAACGGGAGCTGAGACCCCCAGCTGGCAAGGGGCCAGTGGGGGAAATCCCAAAGCAGTGGCAGGTGGAGTCCTTAACCCTGCACTGCTTTGGGGTTTCCCCCGCTGGCCCCTTGCCAGCCGGGGTCCTGCCGCCTGCCTGACCCCCCCCCCCCCAACTGACCCACCCAGCCCGGTCTCTCCCCACCCCAAACCTCCTTCCCTCCCCCCCCCAACTGACCCGCCCAGCCCGGTCTCTCCCCCCCCCAAACCTCCTTCCCTCCCCCCCCAACTGACCCACCCAGCCCGGTCTCTTCCCCCCCCCCCCCCCCCCCGGCCCCAGTGCGGAGCCGTTCCTGGCCGGCGGCCGCGGGCCGGATAAAACGATTTGGCGGGCCGTATAAGGCCCGCGGGCCGGAGGTTCCCCACCCCTGCCTTAAACCAATATTTGAGGGTTTCAGTAGCTCAGATATAGGTGAGAGGTATATTGCAGGAATGGGTGGGTAAAATTATGTGGCCTGCGTCGTGCAGGAGGTCAGACTAGATGATCATAATGGTACCTTCTTACCTTAAAGTCTATGAGTATATGAGAAGGGCTGATGGGGAGGGAGGGCAGAATTTAGGTTGCATGAAACAATAAAATTATGATCCATATTCCATGGGTACAAGAGTAGGGCAATGGCACTGACTATTGGCAATACTTTCCACAGGCAGTGGTGGGGTTTGGGAATATCTTACTCCTGAGGGTAACAAAGGCATAGAGAACACCACTGCTACTATTGTCCCAAAGCCTCCCAGGCTCATATGCCACTAGCCGTTTACTGCGATGATGCCAGCTGTGGTCATTGAGGATTGGAATGGATAAGTGTCCTACCACAGTAGAAAAGATGTCCTTGGAAACCTTCAGGGGATGATTTCAGAGTGTCTCCACAAACATTTCTTCAAGGTACCCTAAGTGAATACAAGAGATAAACAGCTCTGCCCACAGAGCCCTGTCAAACCCAACAGTGGGATGAAAAGTCGATGCCAACTCTACCTCTGCTGCTTGTTCTCCTATGAAAAAAACAGACTTTGTCCTGCTCCAGTAATCTGATCCACATTGACAGACCCTGAAGTATCTGTGGAGTTCCACTGAAATAAGTTAGGATCTCCATCGTGCCAGGGTTGACCTCTATGGATCTGATTACTGATTTGGAGCCTTTCTTTCTACTGCAAGACAAATTGATTTAAGGGAGGAGCTGATCTAAAAAAATTCTCCTGATTTTTTTTTTATTGCTGGGAGAAATTGCTTTTTGTTCATGACAAGTTTAGAACAACTGAATTATGAGCATCATTTTTTACCCCCCCCCCCCGTTTGTCTTGTGACTCCACAGCATTGACAAAGATCCAGACTCATAACTCAGTTCTAAACACATCATACCAAAAAAAGTCAGTTTTTCTCAGCAATGAAAACCATGGCACAACAATCCTTAACGTATTTATATTGTGTTCTCATTAATCTAGTTCAACAATAGTTTCTTTATGTCAGGAATTGAAGCTGCTTTACAGCTAAACCCAACATTAAGTCTGACCTATTCTACCCTTTCCAGTCTCAAATTTTATCCAAGTTTTTATACAAAGACCCCTCTCTTCCTCCTTTTCATGCTTTATTTCTGAATTTTTATGTCAAACTTTTAAATTAATGGTTAAACACAAAGTAAAGGAAAATGGAAATAGTCACCCACCACTGATCTATAGCCTCTTCCACTGATCTATTGCCTCTTCCAACTTCCACTGAAGTTCATTGAAAAATGTCCATTAAGTTCCATGGGAATTGGGCATTTAGGATTTAGTTCTGTAAGGTGCACAAGTGGCTACAGTGACAGTTGATAACATTTGGCATCTCACATGAGTGTTCAGCATTTTCAGGTTGAGCCCTCAGAGAGCAGGAAAAAGGAAATACATTACTGGTCTTAGAAGTTGATACCAAAAGTTAGAGGTATCATTCCGGGATCTTTGTTCTGCTGATCCCTCTTATGTGTCATTCCAATGAAGTGAAGCAAAGCAATTTGATAGTACATAGTACCACCTGGACTGGAAAAAGAAGAGCTGCAAAATACTATATTGAATACAAATGCAGCGCTCCCACTTGACGTACAGCTAGGGGTATGTTAATCAAATAGGACTGAGTCTCACATGACTTCCAAAGAATCACACAAAGGGGAATGTTTGGGTCAAAGGTGTAAAATTACTTTTGGCTGTTTCCTGTGGAGGAAGGAATGGAAACCAGACCTTCATAGGACAGAAAGAAAAAACCGAACCTGTGAAGATCTGCCACTAAATAATTTTTCTTCAATTACTTAGAAATTTATTAAATAAAATACCCAGACTATGGAGTTAATCTTGCCAGACACTAAGCACTTGAGCTCTGAACCTACAAAGGACTTAAACACATGCTTTGCACTAATGCCCACGAGATGTCCTCATGTCCTAAAAGATAAAAAATGTTAGTGAAACCAGAGTACTCAGAACCAGGAAGGATCGAACCATATATTTTGATTACTTTGTCATTGTCAAACAAACACACTTCCATATTTTGAATATGTGTAGATTTTGGTAGAAACTTTAATTTGAATTAATATCCACACTATAAATTGGGTAGGCTCGATCCTTAACTGATGTAAATAAACACCGATAACAGTGGAGGGGCTGGCCTGCTGAATTAGAATATCAGCACCCTTCATCTGTGCTTAAGGTTAGCGTGTTACATTTACTATTCTGCAATTTGCCAAATGTAAAACTTTTTATTATACTCTATTGAAATTTCTTGATGTCCTCATAAAAATCTAAATGTTAAAGGAACAATATTAATAAGTCATAGAGTTCCTTTTGTGTTCACACATATTTCTTGGCAGTAAAAGAATATTGCATTGCACCATCTGTGCAGAACAGAATTCTGATTCTTGTTCTGGGTCAGTTACAATGTGCTTATAATCAAAATTAGAGTATAAGATGGAATACTGATTCTAAAGCCTCCTTATATGCTGTACAGAATTTTAGGGAGCTGTATTAATAGCTATACCCTCTCATGTATTAAGTAGGTTTTAAATAAAAATGTGCTTATTTGTTATTGTATCCTTTTCAGTCAGATATTGTGGAAGAACACTATCTATGTATTTTACTTAAAATGAACTAATAATGTTAATGAGCACATAACATTTAGTTTACTTTTTCAGGACAGAAAAGTTGTAAACTCATAGGAAATGTGTAGTTGGTGTCATCTTTGCTGGTAATGTTTAAAAGCAGAACTTTGTCTCTAGGAACTGAAATATAGCAGGTATTTTTGTAAGTATGCAATATGCAAACTTTGTCCTATCTGTTTAAAACGCATACCTTACTCCATAAAACACTATCTTATTCAAGAAATAAACATTATGGATATTACAAAACAGGGATCATAATTTTATTTCATCTTGCTGCTTGTTTCATTTCTAGAACAGTTAACATTTCACATTTTTCATCAGATGTTTTTATGAAAAGCACATCAATCTCACAGTGGAAACATACACTATACATTGCAAAATTAATCTTACACTGATGAGATAAATGGAATTCCCCTCCCCCCACCCTTGGACTTTATTGAGAGTAGGATCTGCTTAGTGTGCATATGTTCCATTCACTTTTTTCGATTAATGATTATTTCATCATGGTCCTGCAACGTTGCTGTTTAATTATAAGGAAAGAGATAAAAAAAAAAGAGCCTGTCGAAGATCCATGGAAACAAACAAACAAACAAAAAAATAGAAACTCTAGTGCTTCAAATGTCCTGTGGACTCAAACAGCTCCAAAAGGACCCAACTTCTCCTTGGCTGAGGCTTACTAGTCACAAGACAGGGAGTGTTTCAGCCTTTGGACTCTGCTACCACGTTAGCCATCAGTGTCATCATAATGTATTGGGATGCCCAATCCCCACAATGCCTCCACATAGATCCCTGGAACTTCAGAAGAGTTAGGAGATACTCATGAAATCCTGTCATTTTTCAACTCTTCATTTAACAGGTCTTGTGGCCATTTATATCTTATGATATACTTTAATTTGGTTTGCCTCCGAGACCTTAAAAACATAAGTATGGCCGTACTGGGTCAGATCAATGGTCCATCTAGCAAGTATCCTGTCTGTTAATTTCATTTGGTGGCCTTTAGTTCTTATGTTATGAGAGGGAGTAAATAACACTTTCTTATTTATTTTCTCTACAACAGTCATGCTTTTATAGACTTCAATCATATCCCTCCTTAGTTATCTGTTTTCCAAGCTGAAAAGTTCCAGTCTTATTAATCTTTCCTCACATGGCAGCTGTTCCAAACCCCTAATCATTTTTGTTGCCCTCTTCTGAACCTTTTCCAAGTCCAATATATCTTTTTTTGAAATGGAGCAACCACATCTGCATGTAGTATTCAAGATGTGGGCACGCCATGGATTTATATAGAAGCAATATGATATTTTTTGTTTTATTATTTATCCTTGACATTCTGTTCACTTTTTTTGACTGCCGCTGCATGTTGAGTAGATGTTTTCAGAGAACTATCCACAATGACTCGAAGATCTCTTTCTTGAATGGTAACAGCTAATTTAGACCCCACCATTTCAAATGTATAGTTGGGATTGTGTTTTCCAGTGTGCATTACTTTGCATTTATCAAGATTGAATTTCATCTGCCATTTTGTTGCCCAGTCACCTAGTTTGAGAAATCCTTTTGTAGCACTTCACAGTCTGCCTGGGACTTAACTATCTTTAATAGTTTTGTATCATCCACAAATTTTGTCACCTCATTGTTTACACCTTTTTCCAGATGATTTATGAATATGCTGAATAGGACTGGTCCCAGGGCAGACCCTTGGGGGACACCACTATTTACCTCTCTCCATTCTGAAAACTGACCATTTATTCCTACCCTTTGTTTCCTTCCCTCTTATCCAATGACTGCAGACTTTGCTTAAGAGCATTTGGTGAGGGACCTTGTCAAAGGCTTTCTGAAAATCTAAATGCACTATATCCACTGGATCCCCCTTGTCCACATACTTATTGACCCCCCTCAAAAAATTCTAGTACATTGGTGAGGCATGATTTCCCTTTACAAAAAACATTTTGCCCATTCCCCAGAAAATTATGTTAGTCTATCTGTCTGACAGTTTTGTTGTTTACTATAGTTTCAACCAGTTTGCCCAGTAGTGAAGTCAGGCTTACCGGCCTGTAATTGTTGGGGTCACCTCTGGGGCTCTTTTAAAAAATTGGTATCACATTAGCTATCCTCCAGTCATTTGGTACAGAAGCTGATTTAAATAGAAGGTTAGAGATGACAGTTAGTAGTCCTGCAATTTCACATTTGAATTCCTTCAGAACTGTTGTGTGAATACCAGCGGGTCCTGATGACTTATTACTGTTCAGTTTATCAACTTGTTCCAAAACCTCCTCTAATGCAGTGTTTCTCAAATAGTGGGGCGCGCCCCCCAGGGGGGGCGCGAGGCTCCGTAAAGGGGGGCTCGTTTGACGTGCGCCATGTGCCGCTTGGAGCGGAACATGCTGCCCATGCGGGGCAGCGCGCGCTCGGGGCAGACGCGGGCCAGCGAGCCGAGCGCGGCGCGGCGCGGCGCAGCCTCACCGCGTAGCCCAGCGGCTTGCTGGGCTGCCGCGGCTCCGCCGCCACGGCAGCATCGCCCCGCCAGCCCGCCCGCGGGCCCCACACAGCGCACGGCCCGGCGCAAAGCCGCGCTCAGTCACCGGCCGGCCGGGCGCGCATCCCCCGGGCGAGGCACCCCCGCCTCCCGCCTGCCATCCTGGCTGGGCACGCCGGGCCGCTGCGCCCTAGATATAGGCTGGCGCCCGGCAGGGGCGGCGCCGGCGAGGGGCGGAGAGGAGCGGGGGGGCGCGAAATGTTTTCTTCTTCCTAGGGGGGGCACGACAGAAAAAAATTGAGAAGCACTGCTCTAATGACACCTCAATCTGGGACAGTTCCTTAGATTTGTCACCTAAAAAGGTTTGGAAATCTCCCTCACATCCTCAACCATGAAAACCAACACACAGAATTTGTTTAGTTTCTCCACAATGGCCTTATAGTCCTTGAGTGCTCCATTAACATCTTGATCATCCTATGGCCTCACTGGTTGTTTAGCGGGCTTCCTGCTTCTGATGTACTTAAAATATTTTTTTGCTATTACTTTTTGAGTCTTTGGCTAGCTGTTCTTTAAATTCTTTTTTGGCCTTCCTAATTATATTTTTATTCTTCCTTTGCCAGAGTTTATGCTCCTTTATATTTTCCTCATTAGGATTTAACTTTCACTTTATAAAGGATTCCTTTTTGGCTCTCACTTCTTCTTTTACTTTGTAGTTTAGCTACGATGGCTCTTTTTAAATTCTTTATGTTTTTTTTTAATTTGGGGGATACATTTAAGCTGAACCTCTATTATGGTGTCTTTTAAAAGTTTCCACTCAGCTTTCAGGGATTTTACTTTTGTAAAATTAAAAGTACGTTTTAATTTCTGTTTAACTATCTCCTCATTTATATGTAGTTCCCCGTTCTGAAATTAAATGCTAAAGTGTGGTGTTTTCCCTGCCACAGGGATGTTTAAATTTAATTATATTGTGGTCACTATTACTATTGTTTCACCTGGTCTTTGATACAACATAGATATATTTATTCATATGTTAGGTATGTCCTTTAATCCACATTTCTATTTAAAATAAACATGGATTATCAGGCCACTAAGTGATTAACTTCTCCAATCAACAAAAATTCCTTTTTATTTAATTTTATCATGTCAATGGGACTGTGTTAGAATTTCCCATACAGAATACTCTTGATTATCCGGGATGATAGGGAAAAAATTAATCCTGGTTAATAAAATCCCTGATAATCACCATCTATAGGAAATATGGGGGCGGAGGTTGGTTCACCAGCCACCCTGCACCGGAGGGAGGAGGTGTTGGTTCACTGGCTGCCCTGCGCCCTGGTGTTGGTTGGGATTTTTTTTGGTGCTTGAGGCGGCAACAAAGCCAGAGCCAGCCCTGCGAGTTATGCGTATTTCTTTTTACGTTCTGGTTAATCCACAACCCGGTTAACCTGATCCTGGATAATCAAGAGTCTACTGTGTAAGTCTCAATTCAGCAAAGTATTTAAGCATGTGGTTCAGTCAGTTGAAATCAATGTGTCTTGCTTAAAGTTAAGCATGTGCTTAACTGCTTTGCTAAATCATAGCCTTAGTTTCTCAGACATCTTCTGGGTTTTTTTTGTATATACATTTGGTTTCTATGAGTTTAGAAAACAGCTTTGCTTTGAAGTATCAAACTTTCAGGCCTAAAATACATGGATATGTATGATATTAATAATGGTTATTAAAATCCATATTTTAGTGGTGTCATCACAAAATCTGCCATGCTACTCTTTTCAACACTAAACACATTAAGCTGAAAATTTTTAATATACCAGTTTAATATTGCTTTTTCTTTTAATATTCAAAGAGAATGAAATACCTAGCCATTTATCCTGTCTTAAATTTACCATGCTCATATTCCTGATGACATTCTTATAACATTACAATAATTTTTTTTATATATGCAAATATCTGACATTTTTCCTCAATTCTTGTGGGAGATGAGCACCTCTTATTTTCTGATATATTTTAATTGTTTCACTCACATTGTTCTTTAAATAGAAACTATTGTTAAAGTACCTAATGCCACATTCTTTATTAATTTTGATAAATTTGATCCTTCTGGTGTTTTTTTTTCTTATTCACCTGGGTAAACCTTTACATTTATAATAAGTATATAATAATGTAAATTTATTTTTGTTATCAGAATTAATCTTTTTAAAAGTGCCAGTATCTTAGGTTCTTTTGAAAATAGAGGCTTTAAAATCAGTGGAAGTTAGGTGTCTATGCACTTTCCAAAATCCAATTAAGGCACCTATCTGCATCATCAAATGCCTAAATAATTTTGAAAATTTTGTCCTAAGTGACTTTCCCAAAGTCACACAGGAAGTCTGTGTTGAATGGAATGAGTCAAGATCTCTGAAGTCCTACATTAGAACATTAACCACTGGATCATTCTTCTGCCTATAATTGAGCTAGCTTGTTTGCAAATATATCAGTGACTATTAACTTGTCTTAATAAGACAGGATTCTGGAATGTAATTTTGACTGTAGATAGGTAAATGCTTTCTCATTTTCTGTAAATTTTACTGTTGCTCCTGTCTTCTGTATATCTATAGACTCTCTTTTGTTACTGGTTCAAGAATAGCAGCCGTGTTAGTCTGTATCCATAAAGAAAGCGAGGAATACTTGTAGCACCTTAGAAACTAACTAGTTTATTTCAGCATAAGCTTTCGTGAGCTATAGCTCACTTCATCGGATGCATAGAATGGAACAGAAGTAAGATGCATTTATACACACAGAAAGAAAGAAAAAGAAAAAAAAATGTACAAGTATTCATGGCTTTCTTTTGTTACTGGCACTCTAGAATTGCACATTTCTTTGGATTTCTGAAGAAAAAGAGGATCTAATCATAGTTGTCATTCCCAGGTCATAAAGTTTTTAACCCCATGAATATTGGTTTACTTAAAGAAGAGCAGATCTGATACATCAAAGATGACCTTGCCTCTTTTTGTAGAATGAATTAACAAACAAAAAACGATCTGTTCTCTTAATCTCAGCTCCCTGGCTCATACAAATCCTTCACTGACCTCTTGCTGTGTTACTAGAGACATGTGTAACTGTTGAAGGATTAAATATTCTTTAACATGATTTAATTGAATAGTTTCCAAAGAATGGCTACCCTGCATCTTAATCTACAGTTTATAGATCTGAGGTGTGATAAATCTAGGACAGCATTCTCATCTTCACTTGTCCAAATTTCTTTGTCACTTTTTAGCTATTTATTCTCCTGTTTTATGTGCTAAATCTTTCTTGGCTGGTTTTATCTGTCTAGGTTCTTATACAGGCCACATTCTCTTAGAAACTTTCACAAGTTTTAACCTAATTTTATTTGTCTTAGCAAATTCTCCTTAGTCTATACCCATTATTATGTTAGGCAGCCATTCTCATGGTGAAAGGTATTAATGAAAGATCCAGTGTTTGTGAGAGGAACTGATAACCGTGAAGTTCTAATCGTATCTGGATTAATGACCTGTATAACATATGTGGGGCAGTGCTATTTTAATTAGCTGGATTGCTAAAAGAGAGTAAAGGTAGTAGAGAAATAGTCCTGTCTTTTACTATAAAATTGAAGACTGGACTTAACGAAAGGCTGATTTTCAAGAATGAGCCAAACAGCTATATATGCAAAAATGTTCATCGAATATGGCTTCTCCATCCCAGGCTATAAAATGCAAAACTAAGCATTTTATTCCAGCTTTAAGTCACAGGTAGGAAATATGCTGATTGTCTTGAAGCGTATGATGTAAAACCAAAACAGAAGCAGCTAAGGAGATGAACTACCTAAGAGTGAGGAAAGTTTTGTCTCAGGAAGGAAAACATGTCTTTTACTGGATATGGAATTTGTTTCAGAATGTAAGTATATAGCCATTATGAAGGACATATATTTCTGACAATGGCAAAATGAGACAATTATTTCTTAGGTTATCAACTAACACTGACAGGCTGATATTCTTCAGGAGGATTTTTTTTTTTCTGGCTAGAACCCCAGTGAAGTGATTGTGGATATACTAGCAGCAGCCAGAGAAGAGAAACAATAGGGGAAGCAACACAATTCCCATAGCTCAGTGCCTCCTGAGCTATTGAACAGAGAGCTGGCAATATAACTGCTGATGGCCATTAACTTCCTCTCTGGTGATTCCCCTTTTTCATTCTGTCTGAGGCTAAGCTACTGTACATTGTGAGACAAGTAGCTTATAGCAGTAGACTGGAAAGGTGAAACAGAGTACAAATAAAGACTGGCCAGCAGAAGGACATGGTTGGTTTATGAGCATTAGTGAAATTAAAATCCCTGCTTGGAATAGACAAATACTACCAACTACAGCAGAAGGAGCCCACAGAGAAAGGAAAAATAGTGCCCAGCTGTTCCAAGCACATGAAGGAGAGTAAGGCACAGGCATACTCCCCCTACTATTGCACCATGTGAAGCAGCTGGGCCCAATTTCAGTTCCTGCACTTCCTAGAACAAACAGACCCCAAAATGGAATGGGCAGGAGGTTGGGCCTTCATCCTGCCCTGCCCATGGACCAATCTGGAGAGTTGGTCAGGCATGCAGAGGGCTGTATGGCATGCCCTGAAGGCATTTAGCAGTAGGCATATTCCTGCTACGTGTCAGGGAGCACCAGGAAGAATTATTTCTCAGATGTAAAATTTCTCCCCATCAGGGCCGGCGACAGAAATTTTGGGGCCCCCTACTCTGATCGTTTGTGGGCCCCCACGTCCCTCTGCCCCGCCCCCCTGCCTGCCCTGGCCCACCCAACCCCAACCTAATCCTCTCTCCCAGCCTAACCTCCTCCCCTCCCCACCCATCCCTGCCTGGCCCACCCCGCTGTTGGGGGTGATCTTCCTTTACCCCCGCCCAGCCTCACCCCATCTCTAACCGCCTTCCCTCCCCCACCCCTGCCTGGCCCAGCCCATCCTACCGAGCCTAACCTCCTCCCCCCTCCCACTCCCAGCCCAACCTCCTTGCCCCCCATGCCTGACCCACCCACCCAGCCCAGCCTCCCCCTCACCAAACCTCCTTCCCTCCCACCAAACCTCCTTCCCTCCCGCACCCACACCTCACCCATCCAGATTCCAGCCTAGTCTCCTGCCCCCCTCCCCGCCCAGCCTGGCCTCCCCCCCCCCACCGCCCCCTTGCCTGCCCCCCAGCCCCCCCCAGCCACGCTGATGAATGAACCTCCCGAGGAAAGGGTGAACTCACCGCAGAGCCCACCCACCTGCCCAAAGGCCCCCCTGGAGCCACCGCCCCCCGAGTGGGGCCGGGCCCCCTTCCCCCTTACTTTGGCGAGGCCGGCTCCCCTTGACCCCTTTTCGGCGCCTCCGCTCCACTCCGCCACCGTCAGCGCCACACACCACCAGGGCGGCCGGGCACGCTTCCCCGGGCCCCTGCTGTGATTGGAGTCTGCCGTCAACCTCAGCCGTGCGGTGTGTGCGGGTGCTTGCCGCGCTACAGCGCAGCGCTGGGGTGGCCAGCGGCGCCCTGGATTGCACGCAGTCAGCTGCGGCCGCGCGGCGCATGCGCCGTGCCTCTGCAGAAGTCCAAGCATCCGCACTACATCGGGGGCCCCCCTTAAGTCCGGGGCCCGGTATAGTTGTCCCCTTGTTCACCCCTGTCGCCGGCCCTGCTCCCCATTTCTGTGTTGGACCACCAACACAGTCCAGGACCAGAGCCCCAACAAATACTTTATTTTAGGGGATCACTTGACAGAGAAATGGCATTAATTGCTCCAGAGCTCCTCTGCAGCTGTCACTGCGTACTAATCTGATAGCCCTTTGTCTCTCAAAGGGAGCCATGCTGCTGAGTTTATGTCAGAACAGCTGTGGAGAAGAACTTGCAATGGCAGGAATAAAGCTTTCCTACACTGCAGATTCCTAGTATTCCTGAGCCCCTTCAGAGTTGGGGTTTGCCCAAGACAAATGAGAACTTGTTTAAATGCTCATCTCAAGAAGACAGACCAAGAAATGGGGATGTGGCTTGTTATTCACTCCTCTCTATGCATATGACACCTTAAGGACCACACAAGCAATCCTTTTGTCCCCCTTTTTAATGGTCATCTGATTATCTTTGATGCATTGTGAGAGGGAGTCCCTACCAGCCCCATGGCTAGCAGGGAGTTAATTGAAATCCACTCTCAGGGTCACACAGGTGTTCCAGGCACAGCCCATGGAAGCAGTGGCCCCAGGAACAGGAAGAGAGAGAGAGACTGTCAGGGAGAAGGCTGGGCTCTGTGGGCTTGGTAAGAATCCCTGGAGCTACCAAATGCTTTTGTGCTACACTTTGTTTTTTATTTGCTATTCTGTGACCAAGCAATAAAGGTCTTGAGCAGATACCAATGGGAGCAGTAATGGTGGGAGCTGGATTAGCCCCTCACACAGAGACTTGGAGTAACATTGAGGGCTGTTCTCATTTGCACTCCAGCTGCAATAACTGTGTAGCAATCCCACCCTGTTATGCCTTTCTCACACTGTGTGCTAGGAATGCTGCAGGGTGTCTTTGGGCCCTTGTTCCAGCACAATGGGTTATGTTACTGACCTTGTGTTTTTGTGGCAATTCACCAGCAAGCCTCCAGTATCCTTCAAGGAAAGGCACATTGTAATTTACTAATGCTCACCTTATTCACTTGAGTATTATCATCTAGCATTTGCCATGACTTTAATTGTCTGGTTGTTGAAGTTTAAGTGTGATTTTTTTCATGTTATAGACAATCTTCAGTCTTCCTTTCCTCTGTTTTATATTGATGCTCTGACAAGCTGTGGGGAGAAGCAGACCTGCTGCCTACTGTGTAAAGAATCTCCCCCTTTGTAAGCTTACATGATCCTTATAGGAGCAAGGCAGAATTTCAGGGCATTCCCTACAGTCTGGGGAGAACAGAGCTATTACAAAGAGTGTGTATCGAGGGGAGGGATTCTGATTTTCTACGTGTATGGGAGTGGAGGGACAGAAGGGGTGTACCCCACTACTGTATCCCACTACTATAGTAGAGTCTCGTGCTCTGCCTCACTGAAAGTTATTCAGCCCCATTGAGGCCATATACTTCCTGGTGCTTAGGTTAGTGCCACTATTTTGGCTGACACCTGGTCTCCTACTTACAACAGTAGACCACTAAGTCAGTTTACTGATGGCGATAGTTGCACCCACATATCAAGAAGACAATAGATCAAGTCTTGCCTTGCCTCTCTGATAGCTATGGCATTCTTGCTGTTATAACATTATTCCCTGGCAGGGTGCTACTTCTTGCTTTCCCTTTCCTTCCTTTCCAGCTGCATAAACATAGCATTTCTTCTAGACCTTTGGTTACAACTAACTTGTCAATGACATTTTCATTATTTCATGGAGGAAAAGCAACTGTTTTTTAAGAAAAAATGACAATGTAATTTACAAGAATAATGGTGAAGCTTGATAGAGTTGGGTTATATTTTTTTACCAGCGGACTATGGGACATATTCTGGAAACCTCATCAGCTGTCTAGTCTTGCCATAAACTGAATATGTAGCAAAATACAGAAGTTATATCCAGCTGTGATAATTTCTTTGAAAATGATTATTTCTGTAATTGGTTTTCTATTATCACTTGATAAAATCTCTTACTTAGGACATAAAAAAAGCAAATGTATTTAGCGAATGGCCTTTAATTTAGCATATGTTTCAGAATACTGCAGCGTGTTTCAGAGTCCTGAACAATATATTCTCTTCATTTCAAAATTGCCTTGCTTTACTTTTTTAAAGCCTCTCATTATGCATAATACCACTGGCTGCTACTTCTCTATTCTACTTTAACAATGATCAGCCAGCCTAACAAAGGAACATGTTTTTTTTAACATGTTTTTCTTAGGCTTCTCAGCTAACAAGGAGAAAAGAGTAAACTGTAATCATCCATAAAATGGCTTGGCTTTCACTCCAAAATACTGTGCACCTGATTCTGTAGCAGTAAATATTTGTCACTTCTGGAGTAAGAAACTGCAGGGGTAAGAGCAGAGATTTCTCTATTCATATGAGCATCTACAAACAAGCTGGAGTGATTTGTTAAAGTCAAGTCAGCAAAAGGAACACCTGGAAGAAGACAATAATGAGATTTGTGTAGAAAACAAATATTGGATAGTTTGGTCTTGTGTATAGTCCTGCATCTGTGCTGCTTTCTTTTACTGAACACTTCATGTCTTCTTTGGCTGAATTATAGCCCCTATAATCGACAGAACTGTTAGTTGCCAATGATCTTGGAACTCACCAGTTGCATTAGGCTGCTGTTGTACTCACCAATAAACCTGATTTTGTTCCAGGAGCGTTCTTTGTTGCAGTAAGGGGAAATGGGAAATATGCAAGCTTTGTTCCTTGTTCTATAAGGCAAAACAGCATACTGATCATCTAAACCGTCTGTCTATGTGTCTGTAGGGGATGGAGGGGAGAGAGACAGAATAAGAATGTTCTTTGGATTTAAAAAGAAAACTTGAGGCTCTAGTTTTTAACATTTCAAAGATTCAGTTTTAACCGCCTATTAAAGAACTCAGAAAGGATCTAGAGAGGGAGATTGTGAGACAAGTGGGTTACTGACCTATTATGATGCTTTCTCATTCTTGCTTGACTACTGGATTTTTCTGGTTAATTTTTGGACTAGATGTCTGATTGTAAACTGATTTAATTATTTCAGCATTTTCAGTAATTTGTTTTTAATTTTATATTTTTTGGTTAGCCCACGATATAACTTCAACATTTAGAAGACCTTCAAGTTGGTAATTATTGTGCTACCTGATTCCTTCACAAACTTAATTATTATAATATATATTGTGAAAAGGCAAACAACCCTTAAGTTCAAATTAGAACTTAGTACACTGGTACATTTTGATCACATTGCTGTAAAAAGAAAAATCTACCTTTGTAACAATTTGTCACTCATACATACCCTACTGTACTGCTTCAAAAGGAATATTGATAGTGCATTATACTTAAGCAATTTTGAATTATTGTCTAGTGCTAAAATATTGGCTTCTTAATAAAGGGGTTCTTTCTATAATGGTAACTTGACAGCAACAAAAACCTTCAATCATAGCTCCATGCACAAAGGGGAAGTAGCAGCGAATTCATAGAGATTAATGATGACATTCTGGTCTATCATAGAATCAATAGTAGACAGTACGTACAGTATGGAAAGATGTTTTTCTAGTGGTGAATGTTTTTCTACGAAAAGGGTAGGAATGTGGTAGGAATAATAGTTTGGTTTAGATCATCCCTCCTGAAGAAAGGAGGATGTAACAGAGCCAGAAAAAGCTCTACTGCATTAATCTCCTGGCACATCCAAGCAATCATACTTTCAGGAAGGACCCAAGTGTGAGTGCTCTGTAGCACATCTGTAATGATGGCCTGATTTTCAAGATGATTGTGACTGAGATGGGTCTGTAACAGTGGATCCAATATCCCTATATCTTCCCTCAAATTCTGGGAAAATGTGAATCTGGGTCATGATCCAGATCTGAACTTCTGGCTTGACCCTACTTGTATGACTAAACCAGAACATGTAGTCTGAATAGCACTGTCCTGATCTTCCAGGATATTTGAATTCAGATCTAAACTCCACAGCTCTGGCAAATTATTGTGTGGTTTGGTAGGTACTCAATCTATTTTTTTAAAAAAAATTCTATGTTACAAAGGTTTAGGTAAAGTAGAAATATGTACATGTAAGTACTACGGAACTCTTGGATATCAAGGTCATATAGCCAGCATATTCCTGATGTCTGGGCCTATGGGGAAATGTAATAGGGGTGCTGTTTTCAAGAGATAGACAAAGGAGCAGTTATGGTGAGGACGGCTAAGTGGGCAGAGGGCTAGCTGGCACAGTTTAATAGCAATACATATCCTTGTTGGCCCATGAAAGGAGCTCCTGAGGATGAGTGCCCCCTGCTAGTGGAGGAAGACTGAAGAGGCTGTTCTGGAGAAAAAGGAGAAGCAGGCCAGGTGTGAGAATTGCCAAAAGCCAGTAAATAAATGGTGACAGCTCAGTAAGAGTGCTGGAATCCACTGATGTATGATTTGTTCTATGTGGGACTGTCTAGTATTGTCAGGTGTAAAGGGTTAAGAAAGAACAGGGCCATTGGTCGCTCAGGATTTTACATCCCAAGGGTGATCTATCCCTGTCTGCCAATGATTGTTACTGCTGTGTTTTACAGCTCAAGGTTATCCAAATAGCACCAAAACACTGTAATTGCATCTCTTTAAATTTTCAGCACTGTGATTTGTTTTAGTAAGAGCTCTCTTTTGAGTACTTACAACTTGCATATTATTCATTTTTAATTTCAATTGCTTCAGCAATCTCTGTTGTATACCTAGTAGAGATGCAGTGTAGCAAAGTATCAAAACAGTCATCACTTAACAATTGCACAAAATATAATTACATATAACCTAGCATTTCTGTTACTGTAACATTACTGAACTTGGTGAAAATAGTCCCAGCAGTAATAGAATAAAGTGGATAAATTGACTCTTGTAACCACATTTCAGCAATTCTCTCTGCTTATGGTGAATTAATCATTGGTAATTATTAGTGGGCCTAATCCTGCAGCTCTAACTCAGCTGTTTCTCAAGCAAAACTCAGAACTAAAGAATTTTAGCCCAAGGCATGGTCACCCCCACCATCTCTCTGCTCCAACCCACCCAGATCTGGTCAATAATAAATGAGTTTTAGAGTTTAAATCAAGACATTATGTATTTCTCATGTACATTATTGATAGAGCACACTTATTTTAACAACATTTTCCATGGCACAATGCATTATTCTGCCTCCGTTAATACAAACTAATATAAATTAATGTATTAAGCATTTTAAAAAATCATTTTGAATGTTCCAGAGGGTGTTTTATAAATAAATTTTGCAAAAAAAAGTAAATGATTTCATTTGATTTATTATCCTAATAACTGCCATTGCATTCTTGCAATAGGGTGGTTAATGCCATTTTCTTATACGGTCCAAACATCTAATGATAACCTGGTACTGCAGAGTGTAATGACCAATATTTTTTCTATAGAATACTAAAGTAAAAAATATTTCTAAACAAAGAATTTAAAATAGTGATATTGGGAATAATAACTGCCAAAGCGATGTCATATCAAATGTTGTTGCCGTACTTTTGTAAAATCCCACAATTCGGATACTCTTGAAGATAATGACAAATGCAAAGTGCTCCACATAAAGAGGAACAATCAGTCATACTCCTACAAAATGGGAAATAACTGCTTAGGAAGGAGTACTGCAGAAGGGGATCTGGGGGTCCTAGTGTATCAAATGCTAAATATGAGCCAACAGTGTAACATTTGCAAAAAAAAAAAAAGGCAAACCTTATTCTGGGATGTATTAGCAGGAGTGTTGTAAGCAAGGAACTAGAGGTAGTTCTCCCACTATATTCCATATTGATTAGGCCTTAACTGGAGTATTTGTGTCCAGTTCTGGATGCCATATTGTTGAGAAAGATGTGGACAGCTCAGAGTAAGCTCAGAGAAGAATGACAATATTAGAAATGTATAGAAAACAGGAAATATGTGGGGGGGGGGAAGGGTTTGCTTAGTCTAGAGAAGAGGAGACTGAAAGGAAACATAACAATTGTCAAGCCCATAAAAAGTTGCTACAGAGAGGAGGGAGAAAAATTGTTCTCCTTAACCTCTGAGGATAGGACAAGCTGCAATGGTCTTAAATTGCAGCAACGACGGTTTAAGTTGGACATTAGGGGGGAAAAAAGTCCTAACTGTCAAAGTAGTTAAGTGCTGGAATAAATTGCCTCAGGAGGTTGTGGAATCTCCATCACTGGAGATTTTTAAAAGCAGCTTAGATAAACGCTTGTCAGGGATGGTCTAGAAAATACTTATTCCTGCCATGAGTGCAGGGGACTGAACTAGATAACCTCTCCGAGATTCCATCCAGTCCTGTGATTCTATGATTTTTACTAGTGTATTTAGATACACACAATTTGGCTATTAGGGTTGGGATTTTTTTTTTTAGAAGTGCTTAATGTTGGCCTAATTCTCCTTTTGAAAATGCCACCCTAGATTCTTGGGTATAATCTACTGAGTCTATCTGTGACTAATGTATTGTCTTATAAGAAGCCATCTTCCTTGTATATTGCCAAAGGCAGCCCTTCCAAAAATGATATTTCAACCTCATCTGCTCATTCCCAATCCTGACAGATCATTTTCACACTTAATTTATTCAAAGAAATGCAGTAATCTGAAATTCAAGAATAATGCAATAATTGATCTATCCACTGGGTTAAGAATTGAGAAGGGTAATCCAACTGACAGTTCTGGACGCACTGCAACGCTAGCACATATTTGGACAATCGTATGGATACTTTAACCATCTCTTCACTTTTGCCATCTTATTACTTAGACTTTCATTTTGGGAAATGGAAGAGCTGGGTTCAATTCCTGGCTGTACCACTGGCCTGCTGTGAGACCTCGGGCAAGTCACTGCTTTCAATGTGCCTCAGTTTCCCCCTCTGTAACATAGAGGAGGTACTGACCTCTTTTGTGAAGTGCAATTGGATGAACTGCACTAACATGACAGCTGGGTATTATCTTTATTATTTAGTGTCTAATGTATACAAACTATAACCCATAGTTTGAGGAATAAAGTACAGAACCATAATGCATCTTCAGAAGTATCGCTATTCTGGTGTTGTAAAATTCTATTAGATTAATGTTACTTTTGCAGCTACTGTTCCCAGGGTAAATAAATATATTTTAAATTGTCTTTAGCTAAGGTAGACCTAGCAAGCCAAGTTTATAACAAGGAGGCCTTTGAAAATCGAAGCTACAACTATTGGGGAAAAAGCAAAAGCAAACAAACTGATGCATTTATTTTTTAAATAAAATGGATAAAGTGTAGGAGGATCAAGTGGATTTCAGTAAAACAAATTGAAAATTATAAAAGGGAAGGGGGGAACCGGTGCCTTGTGACAAACCTACTATCTAGAACAATGGTTCTCAACTCTGGTCCACTGTTTGTTCAGGGAAAGCCTGTGGCGTGTTGAGCCGGTTTGTTTACCTGCCGTGTCCGCAGGTCGATCGCAGCTTCCACTGGCTGCAGTTCACCGCTCCAGGCCAATGGGGGCTGTGGGAAGTGGCGGACAGCACATCCCTCAGCCCATACCACTTATAGACAGTAACACTATTTCACTCAAGTATCTTCCTAAATGTTAATACTCCCTTTTTTGATCTTTAAATCAAAGCCATAGTAATAGACAAGAATTGTTTTCTCAGGTTTTGTGATGTAAGCAAACATCTACCCGTCTATCTCTAACAATACAGGCTTGCAATTCAAAGCTCTATTCAGTTGCATATCCACCTAAGAAGTCTTTAATATTCGGCCCCGGGTCATGTCAGTCTGTGAGTTAATTAACTCTTTCTGGCCCTGTGTCACCTTTCAATGAGATATTATATTACACTCATAACGTCACAGGGACCAGCTTAAAAGCTGCCTCCTCCCTCACAGACACTGACAGGAAAAGGCTGGCCTGCTGAACTCTACAGATTGGAAGGTTAATTGGAGAGGGTGCTTAGCTGAGGGAAGATAGTGAAAACCTTGCAGCTGACTATTCCTAGGCAAGAAGGCTGAGAGACAATTCCCAGACCCAGGGAAAGTGGGATCTTCTGCTAGAAGGAGGGAAGAACTGATGACCCGGAGGCAAGAAAGCTGAGATACAACTCCCAGCCCCAGGGAGAGGATTGAGGAATGTCTCCTGTCTGGAGGAGGGAGCTATCAAATGCTTTAAAGGCAAGGGTCTGCTTGAAATACAGTCTGACTGCTGCAGAATAGGACTGGGAGCAGTCTTTGAGAACTCGCCTTCATAGCTGGCTAAGCAGAAGCTGTGAGGAACCACAGATCCAGGCAGGGATAGGAAAGAGCTGGTGAAGATAGGGTCAGAGTCAGTGAAGTGGTGGATGGATTGAAGAAACCATCATTATCCACCTAAAATAGGGTCTCTGGGCTGGAACCCAGAGTAGAGGATGAGCCTGGATTGTTCTAATCTCCTGCAGACCAAAGATGTAAGAGGCCAAGAACTGTGAGCATGAGTTGGGAGCTGAAAGGCAGGTTTAAAAAGACATTAGGCTTTGGGTTTTCTTATTGTTTAGACTTCTCTGTTAACCCCCAAAAGGCAAAGAACTGAGACGTACCCTGGCCAGAGCACTAGGCCATGTATAACACTTCTGGTGTCAGAATGGCAAAAGGAAGTGCTAAACTAACCAAATCCCCGCAACAGTGCTGTAAGAGTGGGGTACCCCAGCCTCTGTGTTCTTGAGTATTCTTGAGTACAAAGACTGGGACTCTTTTCTAGCCAAACCACTCAACTTAGCTGCTTCCCAGCCAAATTAAGTCCCTACACCGCAAGAAGCCCCTCCCCTTTACCAGTGGGATTCTTAGGGAACCACGGCTGCCACCATCTGAGTAGATATCCAAGGCCTTGGATTGGGGTACTCAGATTGCCCCAAACCCTAACTCTGTCCCCCTCCCTGAGAGCCAGAGTCAGACACCTGGAGGCTGTTTTCCCTCCCCCTTCACCCTTCTCGGCTAAAGGCAGAGACAGGCTCCACTCCCCAGCTCCTACCCTGAGCTGATCCGTTTCCCTACCTCCCCCTTCCCCCCTCTCTTCCCAGCAAAGGAAACCTGAAGGGCAGTAAAGGAAGCAAAGGAACCTGAAGGGAAGTAAACCAAACGTATTTAACTAAAAGATTTAATAAAGAAAGAGAATAAAACAGAGATACAGTACTCTTCACAATCTGGAGTTCCCTAACTCCCCTCTAAAAAGGACCGAGACACCCCAAATAGGCACAGGCTTATAATATTAAAGATCACTTACAATTAGCTAAGTAGAAATATAAGAGAAGAGTAGAGTCATCTTAATAGCCAAAGATGCTCCGAGACCCGTTTCCAGCTACATGGCAAGCAAAACGAAACTGAACTGAAAACTCCTCCCTCCCTCTCTCATGGCAGGGAGCTCTTACGTTACTTGTTTTCAACTAACATTAACCCTCTCCAGCCCTTTACACTTATGACAAGTGCACATTGACACTTGGAGGCACTGTGGAGGTGAGAGTCTGAGAAACAGCTCTCTCTTAGAACCCTTAAGGCCTTGATTCAGGGAAAAACTTAATCATGTGTATAAATATTTTCCTGAATAAGATGCTTTTGTCAATCAGGATCCAAAGCTTCAATCTTGCAAATGCTCATTCATGTGAGTAGTCCCATGAGTTGAACTCACATGCATAAAATTGTTTGTACATAAGTGTTTGTAGGAACAGGGTCTAAATCTCGGTTCTCTAAGTGTTTATAGCTCTACAGATGACATATGCCTATTGTTTCTGTATTTGCAATTGGGAAACTAGTCATTTGAAGACAAGTAATTTGGCTCTTAATCTTTTTAATGCTAAGGTGGTTTGGTTGAGTAGCTCATGCCATAAGTTTGTCCTTTGTATTGATTAAATGGCTTTATGGCCTAATTACACAATAAGATATAGACAGATCATGAGCTGGTCTAAAATGAGGATTCCATTAAAGCTAATGGACTATTGGATTTACTCCAATGGAGGATCTGGCCCATTGTTTTGCCAGCTAGACTATCACACTAGACTATTTTGTATATGTCCACTTTAAAAAATACCCTTTCTTCAGGGCGCATCCCATTGATTTCAGTGGGATTACTTAAGGAGTATTATTAGAATCTGGCTGTATACAGAAGGGAAGGCAAATGTAGTAAGGAGTACTCTGTTCCATATATCAGCTTTAAAAGTTGAAATACTCTTGATTGCAATATACTCTGAAGAATTCCTTTGTGTATTAATTTTAACTGGGTTTCCATGCTCCTTCTCATTATACTATTGTTTGTTTTCATTTATTTTGATTGTGTATGTGTCTACAGTATCTCTAGCAGGAATAAGTTTTGTATTCTTAATTAATCAAAATACTGATATTCTCAGATGACTATTATGTTCTCAAGGCTCTGCCTATCTATCTATCTATCTATCTATCTATCTATCTATCTATCTATCTATCTATAATATTGCATAATGTAACTCTCGTTTACATCGGTGGAGTTTCCTTAAAGTCCATGGGCTTGTTTCCAGCTATCTGGCTGTGCAGTGAGGGCTGTATTCCCTATCTAAATGGATAAATCTGAGGCTGTTAATAGCAAATCATATCACATTATATTTACAGGGATAATAGGACATGGATGGATGGCTAATTCAGTTTAAGAAGTACATTATATTTCAACATGCTTATTGGCGGTTAAAATGTTAATGAACAGCATTATAAAGGGAATTTTGCACTACTCAGGAAATCTACTTGACATAAGAAAAAAAAGTTAATTTCAGCTCTGCCTCATTAATCAGATCTGCCTACAGCTAAGAAAGTGTCACCTAAGTATGTTTTGCTTTCTGCTGTGTGTTGCTGATGAAGATAGTGACATACAAAACAGAAGTAATTGGATTTGTGCTAGTAGGCAGTGGTAAAAATAAAAAGCAGTGAATTGGAACATTCTTTTTTGACTGACCTTTGTAAAGAATGCCTAAGGCACCTCCATGTGGTAGCTGTCATTATTTATGGTGACTATAGATTCAAGTTTGTTTAGGCAGTCATACACATGAGCTATGCCATATCTGCAATGGATCATACATAATCTTTACATGAAGGCCAGAAATTGTTGCCTCGAGGTTAAGAAGACAATCTTTTGGTCTGTGTTTATTCACCATTGCTGTCATGTTTATTGCAGGTACAAACTAAGAGGCCCAATTCCTCTCTAAAATCTAGGCAATGAATTGAGGAAAAAACTCTCATCTTCAGAATATGTAAGCTCCATGTACACTCTGGGCCATCTTTGTTCACTTCAGTAGGGCAAAGCTGTCCTAAAATCCAGCTTCCCTGGCCACAGGGGGTACTCAAGTGGCATCACCCCACTGTGACCTGTATATTAGGCATGGCACAGGACACCCCATGAGGCGTTAGGCAGCTAGTAAAGTCACCGATGTCTTCAGTTGACACTAAGATGCTCTGAGTTCTCAGGCTCCTGCCCAGCCACCTCAGGATATGGGGAGCACAAAAGTGGCTTATAGCCACAGTTGTGCCTATAAATCACAGCTGAGGATACAGTCCTCCTCCTAAAATATGTATTTAATAAGTTAGAGACTTTGCAACCTGTCCTCCCTCAAAATCAAGCAAATAGAGTTGACGACTAGAATAAAACATTTGAAGACCTACCCAGACAATCCTCAGTGGAATAAGAATCAGTCTTTCAACAAACATTAATGGAGAAGGAGTGAGGCAGAGATTATTAGGAAGTGTAAAAAGCACTGCCTGGCATTGTAGATAAACAAGAATTAGAATAACCACAAATAACAACCAGGGGGACTGACATTGCTTAGGCTTCTAGGAGATGATAAATCAAGAGAAAATAGACCGAATGTAAATTAACAATATATATGACACATATATCAAATATAACAATTTGTATACTACAGTGATAGTATATGTAGATCCTGTCCAGCGGCTATTGACGACTTGGTTTACTCTCTTCCTCTGGGTAAAAGGCAGAACTACAACTATCTGTTGCCTATCAAGCGAAGGGTACCAAACAAATTGGTTGAAACTATAGTAAAGAACAGAATTATCAGACACATAGATGAACAAGATTTGCTAGGCAACAGTCAACATGTCTTTTTTAAAGGGAAATTATGCCTCGCCAATCTATTAAAAGTTCTTGGCATAGGGAGAGGTCAACAAATAGGTGGACAAGGGTGGTCCAATGGATGTAGTGTACTTCAGAAAGCCTTTTACAAGGTCCCTCAACAAACGCTGTTAAGCAGAGTAAGCAGTCATGGGATAAGAGGGAAGATCCTCTCATGGATCAGTAACTGTTAAAGGATGAGAAACAAAGATAGGAATAAATGGTCAATTTTCAGAAGGGAGAGGGGTAAATACTATCTATTCTGGGACCATATGCTGTTAAACATATTTGTAAATAATCTGGAAAAATGGGTGAACAATGAAGTGGCCGTATATCCTAGAATCCTGTCTGCTGACTGCCGGGTATAAAAACAAGCAAATTACAGTTGAGTAACGTTTCACATATGAAACTGTTAGTTAATTTAAGTTTGTGCTTAATTAGACATTTACTGTATATTCAATGATTAAATTTAACAGCTTACCAATTGCTTAAAATACCCTAGTATGCCCCAATATCCCATATGTTAACATTTTGGTTAAATTCTAAAATAAGAATACTCAAGTGTGTTCTTTCTTTAAGACAATATTGGCAACTAATAAGGGGAACCACTGTGAATTTGCTAACTTCCCTTTTCAAAATATAATTACTAAATTATAACTGTTGTGCTCATTTTAAAATTTATTCGTGGCACATTCCTTGATGCTATGTTTCATTAAATCTAATTACTACAGCTATTTACCGGAAGGTTTTACTTGTCATTAGAATGATAAGAAGTATGTTTAATCTTTTATAGAAATTCCCTAAAACGTTCTAGAAAAGTGTCTTAAAACCCACCTTGCAATTAACTTCAAAGTAACTGGTGGAAGAATTTAGTACTGCCATGTATTTTTCAGTACCATTAGCTAATTCAGAGTAACAGCCCATAAAAGTTCACCTGCTTTTTTGTTACCATTTGGCTTCTAAAGGAAGTCCCTAAGGATCCTACTTCAGGACTGTTTGCTGTCTCTGCCTATGACTCTGTAAACCTCCTTCATGTTTCTGCAAACTCATTTCTTGTTTTTCAGGGCTTTGGGCTTCTCAAATCTTGTCTCATTCTTCAATGTGTCGGGCCTACGTGATCCACCCACAGTGTCATTCCGGGTCTCTCCAATCGTCCCTTGGATGTTTCAGAGCTGTTTGTTTTGCTACTACATAAACACAGTTTTTCCTGATACTTCTTCCTCCCTCAGAACACTAAGACACTCCTCAGTTTCTCTCTCTCACTCTCATAACAAACCAGACTGAAGTTATTTTCTTTTTTTATAAAAATAACAAAGTGAAAATCTTCCATTTAGTCTCTTCTCCTCTCTGAGTTCACATAGGAAGGGTCTTTCCCAATCAAACTACTTATAACAGTAAATTAACAGAAGGGTGCTCAAGGAAGATACTGATTAAAAATAAAACTGCAGTAGCTATTCATCTGATCTGAGTATATATTCTAGAAGACATTGCCATGCTCTGAGACACAATTACCAGGTAAGACTACAGAATTAGGGATGGGCTCAGTTGGATTGTTGGTGTGCTTTTGTGATGTTTTGTTTGTTTCAGTATCATGCTTTGACTCCTAATAAAGAAAAGCACCTCCTGGCTTTTGTTTAAGGTTCACTGTTTATAGGAGTATCAGGCTGACATAACAATCTCCTCTTTCCTATAAATACTGATTGCCTTTTTAAGGACTGAGGTGAGTCATAGAAATAAAGAGGCACATGAAAATTTCAGTCTCAGGGTTGCAAATCCAAATACTATGAAAATATGCAACAAATCAGCCCCCAGCACCATTACCAAAACACACAGTGGAATAAAAAAAAAAATGGGCAAAATACTTCAGTTGTCTTTGGTTAGGCAGCCTTCAAGCTACTCATGTGAAGAGCCACATGGTACGTGGTAAACAAGTCTGCAGTCCTCAGCAAACTGAGAACCACTGAGTGGGAAAGTGGAGAATGCTGTTTCTGCCGCTCCTGTCTGTGTTGCTCTGGGCCAGAACTATGAAACTTATCTCCACAGAAGGCTGAGTGTAGCTTTGGGTTGTGATGTACTATTTGGACTGTTGGGGAGAGTCCTGGGATGGATTTAAGGCTAAATGTGCAAATGATTTAGGGCCTGTTGTAGGCAATAGGCTGAAGAGTCTGTTGGGAACAGAGTAAGTGGGGAGAGTAGAGCCAAAGCAGCTGGAAAGGCTGGCTGGCTGGTACAAATAAGACCCAGCATCCCTATCCTGCCAGTGTGGACTGCCGTCAGGCCAAACAATGCTCTTTCCAAAGGCAACTGGACAAAGAACTCACCCTGATCCTTCCAGTTTTCATGGCTGTTCCCCCAGACTTGTAAACACATGACTTCTCAAAATGTAGCAAAGGTCTAGTCTGAGGTACTGATGTGGGGCCATTTCCAAGCTTCATGGTGTTTCTGTTTGTTTTTGTATTTTTTAAACAAATACTTTTCCCTTTCAATTTAGATAACAAGCCTCTTAAAGGTCCTAGAAATTGGAGATGCCAGAGAGCAAGTATGTGATTTTTCTATACTTTGATTCTCTCAGCTTTATTTGCTGCTACCTTCATGCTATGTTCATGCTAGTATTTGATGTGTGTGTGCACGTTTTTTCGTATATAAAAAATTTGTCACCTGTCATAAAAAGAAGAGCTGCTCCAAAAGTACTATGTGGAGCAAATATCCTTGTCATTTCTTTCACTGTTACAAAGAAAAGCTCTAGTTAATGGACTTCTGATTCCAGAACTGAACCCTCAGGGATGTTTTCAGTTTTGCTGAAAAATGCTTTAGGAGCAGGTAGAATTTATCTGAATTTTAAATTATGTCAATATTGCTATGTTACACATGTTGCAATATTAACATCATTCAAAATACAGTTCCTGGAGGATTTACAAATGAAATAGCATACGACAATTGGCTGATATTCCAGTTTTTTTGCCACATTTTTCACTTGTCATCCCAGTGCTATATCTGCAACAAATTCCAACCTGATAATCAAATGCCAATGAGTCTCTTCAGTTTATTTTTGAATAAGAGTTCAAATCAATTTGACTTGCATAATGTATGGAGCAAAAACACATGGGATTGTAGTCAGGCATTAGGCGGCCAGAACACTCTGCCCTTCCCATATTGCGAAGTGGGATGGTGTCCTGGCAAGATGGGAGGGGAATAAGAGAGATGGAAATGGGGTCCCAGTATTGAAAAGCAGTACTGCCCATTGCTATAACTTTATCGTAAGTCCCATGATCATTGGTGGTGGTTCCTAAAGCCCTACCTGCTGTAATTGAGAGAATGCACTAGAATCTTAGCTTTTATTTGGCCGAGGGGAGGAATCATGAGATGTTTATTTTAAGCCAATATAAAGATTTCTAGGACCTGGCTTACGACTTTGCGGTTCTTGGGGTTGGGAATACTTGAAAAAGTTGAGAACCACTATATTGAGCTTTATTGCTCAGTGGAGGTGACTTCCAACCTGACTCTATGGCTTGCCAGAATGAATGACTTGTGCTGTCCAGTGGAAGGCACACAAGAAGGTCACTAAGATGTCAGACTCTGAGAGGGACAGGCACTCCAAAGACTGTGGTCAAAGGTTCACTGCACAGTTCTTGTCCGTTTTCCCTCTAAATAACCATTAGTATTTATGCATCAGTACAAGCGGAAGTATTTAGAGAAACTTCAAGTCATAAAGCAGTTAGTTAAGAGATTTTTGCATGAAGGCATCTTATTTAAAAATACTTCATTATATTTTATTGTAAATTGCATATTGAGGTCCCAATCCATCAAATAATTACTTCTGTGCATGTATCTATGTTCCCATGGGACTCCAAGTGGCAGTTAGGATGTGTGCATTTTTCAGGGGGTCAAAAAGGCCAGTGTTTTAATATACAAGCTATTATATACTACATTGGTCATCTTCTGATGATTTTGCCATGCAGAGAATGGATACCTGAGCTAGCAGGGGCTGGGTGCACTCTAGAGTAGGAACTAGAAGTGGGAGGAAACTTGTAACATTTATCTCTTGGGACTACTTTCACTCTTGTCAAAACATGGAGAGACAGTAATAGCCTGTGAAGGGGGCTGAATCCAGCTCATCTCTGCCAGGAGAGGAAGGAGGACTGAGTGATTCAGGAACTAGTTTGAGATTGGGAGATCGGAGTTCAAATCCCTGCTCTATCACAGACTTCCTATGAAAAGCATGGACAAGACACATAGTCTCGTTGGGCCTCAGTTCCCCATCTGTAAAATTGGGATAATAGTCCAACCCTACCTCACGGCAATGTAGGGATAAATGCATTGAAGGTACAGCGCTCAGATATGATGATAATGGGGCCAATAAGAGAGGGCTTTTGGGAGAAGATGGAGATATTGTACTTCACAAATACACCAGACCCTCGCTAGAACATGGATCTATATAATGTGAATTCGGCTATAACACGATCGTGGCCATGGATCCCAAAATAGAACACAGTCATTTTATTTCATTACATGTTAACGTGATCCCCGCTATAATACGGGACTTGGCATGGATCCCAAATCCCGCGTTCTTGTGAGGGTCTGGTGTTTCTGCCATCTGGAGAAAAATACAGTAGTTAATAACCCAAAATTATTCTTCTTGACAAACCGTCACTGTCTGAAGTTTTGGAAAAGTGCCTTATTGTTTTCAAATGTTAATTTAGGTTTGTTCCATGCACAAGCAAGGCACTTTACGTCAGGCCATGGCAGGAGACATATTCTAAACAATGGAGAAATGAGAGAACAACATTCAAGGTAGCTATTATTTTTTGGCAGGCAGCATCTCCTCTTTCTTTCTTTTTTGTTTCTTTTTGGTGGTAACAAAAGGGGGGGACTTTAAATGCAACATGGGATTTACTATTAACATTGTTAATTTACATAATGTCAGTGTTTTAAAGCATATGTAGGCTGTGTTATAAAACATTCTTAAACTAAAAAGCAACCAGAAATAGAAGCCTTTCTATTCTTTTAAAATTCATTATGTGTCCAGGATGGAGTGTTGTTTAGTCTCTAGTTATAGCATGTCATATGTCTATAGGTATATTTACATCAGTTGATTATCAGAGTGTTTGTAACCCTCAGGATACAATGAGGTGTTCAGATGAAGATGCCTTATGAACTATATGGATATTTCAGCATACATAGAAACCAACTACAAATCTTTTCATTTTAAGTCTTTTCATCTAAACTTTTAATTACTTTTTTTAATGTGCATGGATAGTATAATCCTCCCCACAGGTCAGAAAATGGTACAGTCCAATGGGCCATATTTTGTCAATGTAAACCTCTTGTTTTATTTATTTTTTCTTGCACTGTGTCAAGATGTACTATGCTAGAAAACAGTCAGACTTGTCCATGAGCCAAAGAATCACAAGGAAACTGGTAATGCAATAGCCACCCTGCGGAGGAAGGATACCTCTAACTATTCCAGTTCAGATAAACATTTAAGAATATTGGCTTAAGATGATCTGAAAACTATTGACTGTAATTCAGCTCAATAACTATAAGAAGCTGAATTTCAGTCCAATCCTAATTGAAAGAGTCTCCCGACTAACGCTCACTAAATGACCTCTTTCACCCACTTCAATTCACTTTTGGAAGCTCATTTATTCCATGGACCTTTTCAATGATTGTATCCATGTACCACTCTTTATTTTAACTTCTTGTAGCTATTGATGCATTTGCACTGTTGAAAGTTTGTCAGAGCAGGACGTTTGTTTAGAACATTTACTTGATGTAAAATATTACATACAGTTACTGTATGGCATAAGTAATAAAATACGTTTGTAATGTAATAACATTAAGAGTAAGAAGTTCTGTTTTCCATCAGCAGGAATAGGAGTCACTGACACAAACTTCCAGCCTGCTTTTGATCTTGTAACTTAGCCACACAGAATGCAGCTTACTGCCTTTACAAAAAGAGTTTCCATCCTATTATTTCTGAAAGGCCAAACCCTGCTGCTTTTACTTTCACAAGAGGTAAACAGAAGCTCCATCATGGATTTATTGAAAGTCTTCACAGAACTCTTGAGATATGTCTTCCCCATTTTGGTAATCTGTATTGTAGCATGCAAGGGTCATGTTCAAATGTCTTCCTTTTAAAAAAAAACCTCACCAATAACACTCTAATGTATTGTTTTTATCCATCTGAAAATATATGTGGATCTGCTCTCTAATCAATAGCATTCTCTTCTGGCAGAAATGTCTCCATCTTACCCTGAAGAATGCCAATTGTGCTATTATTTTTACTCACTCATTAGTAGCAGCATTCCTGGATACATGGAAAGACTTTCTAAATAAATGTTGAAAGAAGAGCGCTTAAACACTTGGCAACAGTCGTCTAGACAAACTATATTTTTTCATTTCAGATACCAGTATATTATGCAGGAAACCTTTGCATATTACTAGTGCTTTATTGTCTTTTAAGTAGTCTTCTATCGTATAAGAATCTGGTTGTGTTATAGTTAGCAGAGTAATTTTATATTGTTGAGACCTCGATCTTCCAGCTAATTTTTTCCTTTTTTCCACAAGCACAAGTTTTGTGGGTGGTGTCTGAGTGTAAATATATTTCAATAGTTCCCACTTTGCTATAGCTAAGTTTCTTGTTTCAGGTACATTTATCACCCTATCTTACTATTTGGTCACTTGAGTTAAGAGTTGGGCTTTTGGTTCTCAAGGCACAATATTCAGCCACCTGTGACCAGGCATGCTGGAGAATTGTTACATTTATAACTCAACAGTTTTAGACTTCAAGACAGTTGGAAAAAATGTTTGATCCAATGTTGTTTGTTTGCTTTTTTCCCTCATGCCTTAATAAGCTATAACAGTTTTACTCTACTCATTCAGCTCGCTCTTCACACCACTTGCAAAAACATTTTTTAATAATGATACTCCAAATATATGTGTGCTGATTCCATAGTGAATAGTTATCCAGCCAGTGTTTTGTCAGATTTAGATAAGATTCTTGCCCCAAGTACTTACTATTTTCCTTATGATTGACACCCCTACGTTCACTGGCAATGTTCCATAACATTTTTAGAGAGTCCAGATACTGTTCCTCATTAAATCTTAAAGTCATGAGGACTCCCACTTGGAATAATAACCTCTAGCTTTCGAGAGCCCTAACAGACTTCTATCTTGAGAATCCATTTCTCAGAATGGCTGCTGCCTTGATATTGTCTCTTTTCTCTGAAGTAACTTCACTTCAGCTTTCATGACTGTTTCCAACCTTCAAGAGATGCAATATTACATTTTGTAATTTAATTTGTCTTGTCTGCTAGCGGGAAAACCAACATGGTTATGTTTTCTGTGCTATATTGTACAATACAGTATGGATTATTTTTGTTTAGCACTGCTTGTGCAATAGCATCAAAGTCAGCTTCAAACCAAACTAGTCTATGCCTTAATATAAAAATAAATTGAATACTACAGATTACAGCATGCATTATAGGAAGCCCTTGCAGATATTGTGGGTAGGAATAAGAGAGGTACAATGCTCACATGTTGGGGCAAATGAATGAGGAAACTGTGAAGAGGGAAGAAAATATGATTGTTCTTTTTAGGATGTTTTGAATCATAGGTTGGAAAGCAGGAATAGGTAGATGGGATTTGGAGAGGGTCAGAGAGTCAAGCATATGCAGAAAGGCAGAATTACTGTTTCAAATTCTAAGCAATAACATGAGAGAAAGATAAACTAAGTAGTGACCCACTGTATGGAGCTAAGAGACCAAGCACGTAGGAATGTTCAAAAGAAAATGTTCCATACATCCCCTGTAGAGGGTTTTATTGACTATCTTGTATTTTCCAACAGCAAGGGCTAAGGCTCCCTCTCCCTCTTGCATCCTTCATCTTCCATGACCAGACAACACTTCTACTTTCTTTTTCCCCAACACAGAGCAGGAATTAGTTTCTTTTTTCCGTACTTCATTTACTTCGTGTTTTTATTTCCACCTCCAGAAAAAAGAAACACCCTCTCCTCTGTTTCCCTTTTGCATGTCCATGTACTGCTAGCACTACTTCCTCTTCCAAAATGCCCTCATATTTAGTTTCATGTCACTTAAACTTAGAACTGTGAAGGAGCATGTAGATGAACAGATTCCCTTTCCATAGATTTATTTCCCTGACTCTCTGTGCATGTTGTGCAAGGACAGAGCCATATCCCTGACTTTGCTATATAGTGTTGCCAGACAAAATCTAATGGCAACCTAGATCTTTCTTTCAACAGTAAAGTCACCACTTAACGTACAATGCTAAATATTTCTTACAAGCTGGCTGTTTAAAAGCTTATTCTTCAGCACAGTGCTAAAGCATGTGCTCAAGGTTAAAACAGAGGGGAAGTCTTTATTATTATTATTTTATATTCATAAAAGTGAGGAGCCAATAACACTAGAAAGATATATAGTGTCTAAGGAATTAGGAGAGCTTCCTCACATTTGTCTGTTAACGTACTACCTTACGACTTAGGAAGAAATTTGATCATGGAAGCATTGCTATAGAGAGAACCTTTACAACATTTCTTATTGTCATTGGAATGGAATGACTTCTGACTTTTCATAAAAGATCATTTTTCCACTGTTTTTTTTTAATATGGAGGATCAAAGGCTGCATAAACCATTAGTAATGTTGGGAAAATTACAAATAGTGCTCCTTGAATGTTCAATTTTTTTCTTCCATGAATATTTACTCAGACTTGTATATTTATTTTCTTTGACTGTGTTCAAGCGTTGTGTGCATTTTATTAATGTAGAACTTATAACAAGTGGGTTTACAGGCTTGTAGAAAAAGCAAACTTAAGGTGAATGTTGCAGATTTTGAACAAAGTGATCCACCACCACATTCTGTTTCCCCTTCACCATGTTGCACAAATTAGGCCATCAGCTACCTGGAAGCGCAGTCAATTCCCTTCCAAATAGAGGCAGAGGCTCAGAGCGAGGTTTGAAAGACAGGCAAAGTTTATTTTGTGCACAAAAGGAGTCACAGGGTTACTACCCATAAATGAGTAGCTCTCTGATGAAAAATACAGGGTCACTTTTATAGGCAAAAACCACAAAGACAAAACAGTTACAGCATTTTGCTAAATCATTGTTTTTAACACTTTGCATCCGGTTAGTCTTCGTTCTTCCCATTTTTACCAAGGGGCGTATCACTTAGCCCACTGGGGGGGGGGTCAAAGAGGCGTATGGAGTTAAAAGTTTATATCACACATATATGGATCAAAAGAGGTGGTTACAATACTTATATGATAGGTTACAGGTTTAGCTTTTCCCGGTAGGAGGCTGAACCTGCCAGGCAGTGGGCATATACAAGAGCCACCCACAGTTACAACAGTATTGCCAATAATATTTCTCTAACCTACTATATGTTACAACTCCATCTATTACTAAACATACCACAGAATTTATTTTTACTTAGCATACTTAACCACATTCTTTGCTAATTATTGCTAAACTGAAACAGCTATTCTTTTTAAGAAGTTGATCCATATGTTACATTGCTACAACCCAATTAATGCTAGAAGCTTTAGCAAGCACTAAGTTTTTTCACTGACACCACTCTGTGGTTCTGCTTTGTAACCCTGCATCTGCCGTTTCTGCTTTCAACACAGCACATAGCCTAACATTTTCTAATGATCTGTGATTCTACACCCTGAGCTAAGACTTATTGATTTCTGGTTCCATAATTATGTAACAACCACACCCTCGATAAATTCAGGTATTGTCATCAAAAAGAAGATTCCAGACAGGGTAAAGGAACATCACATAAGTTAAATATCCAAACAAAACAGGTCAAATTTCTAATTTCTGATATCCAATACATAGAAAGGACTGCTTAAGTATAAATTATAGACTAAGAATTATTTGCAACAAATTTAGAATGAGCAAAATTAGAGAAAATTGTGATCTGCTTGTAAGCAATCTGCAAACAGAAAAAGAGGTAGGATTCATCACTTACATCGTTCCTTAGGAGTTATTCACCCAGGAATGCCTAAGAAAACACTTGACCGCTTATTGGAAAATAGTAAATAATTGTTGCATTCAACCTTTCTAGGGTTAACTTGCAAATTTTCTATATAGAATGTGCCATTAAACCCTAGAAAGATTGAATGCAAACAATGATTCACTATAATATATATGTTTTCTGCACACTTCAGAGTATTTGATATAGATATAGATTAATTGATAGATATCAAATACTTTGGGTGCAAAAGGCATAGCAAATTATATATGATTGTAGAATTTGCAGTGTGTGCTGTTGTTGGGCTCCAATCACAGAAAAGGGGCTTATCTGTCTTTTTAAATCCAGTGTATTGCATTAATTTGGATTCTGCACAGATGCCAGAGTGTGTGCATGTGGATCCTTTTATAGGACAGGGGCTTTGAATAGCTACATACATCATCCAGGACTGGAGCAGCCACAATGCTTTATAACTGATCAACAAAGCACAAACTGCTTTGCATATTTGCTTGTAAAATTCACAATTTGTGATGGGCTGCTTAGTTACACAAGTCATTCAAATGGAAAAATACTATATAACTCTCTTAACTTATCAATCCAATGCAAACTGTGAATTGTAAATATTCACAACATTCTTTGAGTGAAGAAGCATTCACTCAAAAAATTAATGAAAAGTTTCAGATAATAAATAAAGTCAATTTCACAACTTGTTTGGAGGTAGGGGAGATATCAGGAAAAGCAAAGCTCATCCAATTATGTAATTTATCCACTCAACTGTAAATGGAGGTAGAATATTAATCTGATATGTCAAAAGCCTATACAGCACTACCTTGACTCACTACCCTCACTTGAAGAAACAGAAAAGGCAATCACTTTGATGAGCTTAGGAAATTCCTCGGGCAGAGATGGAATACAGGCAGAAATATATAAATCTGTGGGTCCCAACTGGTAACAATACTCCTGAAGATCCTTACTGACATCTGGGATAGTGAATAAATGTCACAATACTTCAAAGATGCCACAATTATTTCTTTAGAGGCAGAAAAATGGTATGTGATAACTGCCATGGGATCTCTCTCCTATCTGTGACTGGAAAAATCTTTGCTCATGTCCTCATGAACGAATTGATTTATTCTGTCTCAGCAGCCAATCTACCTGAGATTCAGTCCAGATTCAGACCTAATCATAGCACCACAGACATGATTTTCAGTATCAGGCAAATACGAGAAAAAAAATCAAACAAAACAGTGTTTCATCGATCTGAGAACAGCATTTGATACAGTCAATAGAGAAGGATTATGGATGATCCTCAGCAAACTTTGTGGCCCATCAAAACTGTTAAAGATCATTCATTCCTTTATTTCACGAGGGGATGCAAGGTCAGGTACTTTTTAATGGCGATCACATTGATTTCAACTGGAGTCAAACAAGGATGGGCTCAACAGAGGTGTATAAATCAGATACAGACATGATGGTTCAGTCTTCAATCTTGCTGAGCTTAAAGCGAAAACAAATGCAACAGAACTACTACTAACAGAAGTACTCTTTGCAGATGATTCTGCCCTCCTAGCACATGCACAGGGAGATCTCCAGTGCATCGTAGATCGCTTTGCTGATGGATCAAAATTGTTTGGCCTCACGATCAGCCTGGAGTAAACTGTGGTGTTGCACCAATCATCTTCACAGCTCTGTGCCATTTTCCCTGTCACGGTGGTTTTCAAACTTCGGGTACAACCCAGTATTGGGTCATGGAAAGCAAGGCCCTGGGTCTCCTTGCTCAGCACCCAAGGATCCTGGTGGCCAGCCAGTAAAAACTAGTAGTCCCAACCTGTTCTGACACTGTACTGTGCCCTGGAAGTGGCCGGCAGCAGATCCAGCTCCTAGGCAGGGGGCCCATGGGGCTCTGCATGCTGCCGCCACCCTAGCACCGGCTCAGCATTTCCATTGGCCAGGAACCGGCCAATGGGAGTTGGGAGGGGCATTGCCAGTAGGCAAGAGCCACGTTGAGCTGCTTGTGTGCCTATGCCTAGGAGCTGGACCTGCTGCTGGTCGCTTCTGGAGAATTGGCACAAGGACATCGGAATCAAAGCCATCCCAGAAAGTGCTACAAGGACAGTATCAAGAACAGAAAAACTTTGGTGCAGTAAAACTGGATGATCTTCAGAAGGCTGTGTTCAATAGAACAGCCTGGCAACACAACATTCATAGCTTTCCAAGCCTTTGAAGAGGGCAGAAATAATCGATTGTTAGCTGCAATCATCAATGACTGTCTGCTGGATCTGCTCACGAACATGCCCGTCACACTGTGGACTTCAGAGTCAATCCAAAATCCACAAAAAGATAGAGCATGAAAATGTCCTCATTGAACCAACAGACTACAAACACATGTATATTATATCTTGTTTGTTTAAGCATTTATTCTATTGTATACAACAAATTAATGAAGGGAGAGGAGCTTTAAAAATGACAATTTAAGAATTTGCCTGAATTTGTCATTTGGCAAAGCATAATGAAAATTATGTTCCAGGCCAACAAAAGTAACTGTTCCTTTATAAAACTAGAAATTGTTAATATCTATCAAAATGGTTATGATTCTTAATCTTTGATTTAACATATGATTGAAATGCAGTTGGTCAAATAAAACATCCTGTAATCTCTTAGCTTCAGTTATCAGTTTATTGCCTGTGTGCATAACTATATAGCTCTTTCAATTAATATTCCATGAACCTCTTTACATAATTTATTTAATATTCAGAGTTGCTATAAAAGTTAGCTTTCTAAATAATACATTTAGTAACAAGAAACACAGAGGAGGTGTCATTCTGTTCAAATAAACTGTTTTGGCATCAGCAATATTTAAAAGGAAATCTAATCTGAGTATGCATCCACATTCCAAACCAAAAGTGCAGTTTTCTTTTCTTGATCTATTAAGGTAGGCATGGGAGAAAACACTGAGGTCTGTCTTTACTAAAACAAAAGAAAAATGGATGGATTGATGAAGGTTAAATGAAGGAATGATAATGTTTTTTGAGTGGCAAGATTTATCTGATCTCAAAAGGAAAGCACTTTACAAACCTAATTTTATTTAGTCACACAACAATCCTGTGAGGGAGGTATTGTTACAATAATTTCATAGATGAATTAATTGAGGCATGAGATTGTATGGTATGCCCAAGGACACACAGTAAAACAGAGGAATAAAAGAAACTTTATACTTAAGTCTTCTTTTGTAACTTCTGATAATATGGCTTCCTTGCATTGGGAAAGCAAGTGGAGGAAATTTCTTATATATATGATGTCCCTTGTGTCATTAGGTCTTCTCCCCGGATGCTAAAGTCTAAGTTGATTACTCTGGGAGTTTGATGCCTTGCCCTATACAAATTACCTTTTCATTTTGCAAGATAGAATTGAAAGTGAGGAGCTTCTAAAATGTATTTTTAAGTCTCTTGCAGTATCATTAAGTTTATATCATTTCACATTCTCATTACAATCACTGTCAAAATAATAGGTTCACATTTGTGTTATGTTCTCATTACAACTTTGAATGAGGTATCAGAATTTTAATGCCTCATATAGTCAAAGAATTAGAGAAGTATTCTTCATTGCTTTGACCTTTTCAGTATTCTATAAGCAGATTGATGAAAGTTCCACTTTCCTTCCTTGTTTACAGTTCCACTTTCCTCAGTTTTTCTTCTTCATTAATTTATGGGGAAGGGGGGAAATGGCTGAATTTTTCAGTATTCTGTGTTTTGACTGGCTAGCATAGTAGTACATCAAAAAGCACACACTACTGCATTCTTAATGACAATTATTTCACTTTGATTAACATTTGGAATAAAAATGCACAAGTACCACATTTTATAATATTGTAAGGTATCTGAGGTATTTGTAGAACACATTGTGTTATAAAATCTTTTGGCCAATGATCAAATGGAGTAAGTATGAGGTACGTGCATTTCAAGGGATTAACTTTGAGATTAGAGGCACTAGCAGGTCCCTTTGACGTTTTAGCTGGATTTGTGGTTGCTCAAGACTTGTGAAAATCAGGTACTGGCCCTTGCCTCTCACCTCATTTATGCCACTCTTGTTATTGTTCTGATAGTTAATGGACAGTGTCATAAGACTGACAAGGGGGATGAGACAGAAGAAACTGATGGAATTGGTGGCTCTTGTCTGGTGGGGTACTAGTGAGGGAAGGTACCGTTGATGCAATTTCTGGAGCTTGGTAGCTTGGCAATATTTCCGTAGATCTTTGGGATAGGATAGCTCAAAGCACATGGGAGAATGAGAATTAGCCTGAGAATTTTGCAGAGAGTCCATATTTAATAACTTCCTTCAGTATATGTGTGACTAGAGACCAGATTGTCCTTCCTAACTAAGGTGACTAGATGTCCTGATTTTATTGGAACAGTCCTGGTTTTGGGGTCTTTTTCGTATATAGGCTCCTATTACATACTGCCCTCTGTCCTGATTTTTCACACTTGCTGTCTGGTAACCCTATTTCTAATGCATTTAGCAAGATCTAATACTTCACGTGAGAGAGAGACTCTGGGAAGAGCAAACTGTTTTTTAAAAGCTCAGAAGATTTTAAACCTAGAAAAATGTGGGGAAAGGTTAACAATGAAACTCTATACTATGTGTGCGCTTTTGTTTTGTTATGGCGGGATAAGACTTTCAAAACAGGAAAAAAATATAAAGGATTTTTTTTAATGGGTTACTATAATGGTAGTACTAAAAGAGGCACACGGCAGAAGGAGAATCTTTGGACCAATTACTGCCACATGAGGTGGGCCATCACTCAGTCATTGCTTTTGCTCATCTGATGTTGTGATCACCTACACATACTGAATTAGAGAAGTAATATAGCCTAAAACAGGTGGAAAGGAATCAGATTTGTGGTCTTGTTATTGTAGCAAAATTTATGTATTTATGTATTTATTTATTTATCATTCTGGTTATGAATTTTATTCTGAATTTTGGCCCAATTCTGCTGTCCACTATAGTGGTCAAAATCTAAACTAGTTTCACTGACAGTAATGGAGTTAATATACTGTGAGATAAGAATTAGTATCTTTTAGATTATAATTGGATTTGTACATTGGACACTGTTCATTCATGTGGATTTACCTCTAAATTGCTATCTGATAGAGAAGCAGGAATTCTATGTATTTAATATCATTAATACTCTACTATAAATGTCTGACCTTTTTTCTTCATTAGTCAAATGGAGATTACACTGGGTTATTTTCATAATACATTTTGGTCCCACAAGTAGGGGCTGCTGACAGATGAAAGCAGCCAGTCTCACCTGTATGCCAAATTCTTTGGAAACTTCTTTCTCATTTTCATAAATGTTCAGTGATTGAGATTTTCAAGTGGAAACATTGTGATTACTCAGTACACAAATGGAAGTTCATTTAGGTTGGGTTTCAATTAATCTAGGATATAACAGTATCTTGTTCTTCGGGGTGGGAAATAACCCATTATTACTATAGCTGGAAGGATATATTGCTTCTCCCTGTATAGTCTACTCCTTATCTCCTGGTTCTATTAAATCTTTAAATCATGTCTTCATAAATTACTGTGCAGTATAAGAAAGCAAGCTAAAAACATCACGCTTGATCTTGAGAGATGTTCAGCAATGAAATCACAGGCACAGAGAACCTCTCAGGATCAGACTCCCAGCCGTCTTTCTAGTGATAATGGCAGAAACATCATTTCAACTTTTGAAAGCCATAGTCTAGGGCTAAATTGCAGCAGGGGCTTTCATTAAAACTTTGATAGGTTTAAACTTATTCTGCATGGTCACCTGATGTGTACACATGTATATGCTACAAAAACTTTTTAAAAAACCAGATTTCCATATTTTAATACAGATTTTATACAGACTATAATTCCATGCATCTTCTTTGTGATTTTTTTGAGGGCTTAATTGCTATGTCATGGTAATGCTTATCAGAAAGCACTGAAAAGGTTTAATTTGTACTTTGGTTAGTTATGAATGCATGCAAAAATTAACTATTTCCCCATAAGCAACTAAAGTCCACATTTATTATGTTACATAAAAGTTATGGAATGATTTAGAATAATTAAGCTAAAGGCTGCCTTACTCAGGATTTCACTCATTTAAATGGTGCATAAAATTAATCTCCGAAAATTATTTCTTATTAAGCACCCATGCTAGACAAAAGAAGCAACAGAAGGGATTCTCCATCAGAGGATTTCAGGGTAGGAAAATGCATTTTATATAATAAGACCACAAATAAGTCCATGTAAAGTAATAGAAGCACAAAGTCATCATAATTCCTCAAATTAGTCAAGCAAAATAATCAGTAGAAACAAAAAAAAAGAGGTGGTGATTGGGGACAGATATAGAAAGAAATATAGATTGGGTAAGGACAGGGGAAGAGGGAAAGGAGAAGAATCAGAAAAAGAATGTCAGGGAAGTGGAGACATGCAAAGGATAGGAAGAAAGGGTAAGTAAAAAACAGAAAAAAGATTTTCAAACTCAGCTGTGCACTCTAATACACTAGCAAACCCTGAATATGCAAACTGGTCATGTGCATGTGAAATTAATGGTGACTAATTGGGCATGTGCATTTCCAAACATCAGATATGAACAGGCAAATCCAGGATTTCTGCAGTCTAGTAAGCATGTGTGTCTAAAATTTATTTTTTTTGGCATGTGTGGTACACATTTCTCATTGAGTCAGGTTTTTAATAACCATCTTCCAGCAAAATAAATAGAGATAAGCTGATTTCTGAACCATGTTAGTTTCAAAATGTTGACTGTGAAAGGGCTAAATCTGGCCTGCTTCACTCCTATGAGTTCCCATACTGATGTCAATGGGAACTATTTGCATGATTAAGGCAAGTGTTATTTATTATTTCATATTACCCCAAATTATGCTAGGGACTTCCTGGATAGAAAGGTACAACCTCTACTCCACAAGGATTATAACCTACATGTGATGTGAGAAATGAGAGTAAGACAAGGAAGGACCAGGGTAACAGCAGTACAAACACTTACCAATTTGGGAATGTGCATGTCTTAGTGATTTTGTTAAGGTTTCTTTTGTTCCTTCTTTTAATATAAAAAATAAGGAAGTTACACATGTAAGGTGGTGATTGCCATTGACCCATTCCAGGCATCACAGCTGCAGTGAGTTTTGAGGAGAGAGATGTAAGGCTGAGATGGTAGTAAAAGGTTCACAAACTGCTATCTCAGGCCTCGTCTACTCTAGTAACTTACATCAGTATAGCTAGGTGCCTCAGGCGTGAAAAATACAACCCCCTGAGACAGCTGGCTGTACCAACCTCACTTCTGATGTTGATAACGCTAGGCTGACCGAAGAATTCTTCTGGTGCCTTAGCTGCTGCCTCTTGAGAAGATGGACTACCTCCTCCATTGGGGGAAGCTCTCCCACTGGTGTAGGTAGTGTCTACACCATTGTGGGCAACCTGCCACCCATGGACTGCATGCGGCCTATCAGCGTAATCTGATTGTGGGCTGTGAGACATTTTGCTGATGTTAACTGTCCACAAGCATGTCCCTCTCTCCCACCCCTCCCTGCAGCTCCAAGTGGATGCAGTTCACCATTCCCAACCCATGGGAGCTGCGGGAAGTGGCAGGCCACAGATAATGGACCAAAAAATCTCAGTACAATGGAGGAAATAGTTTTCTAGGCCTAAGCTTTGTGGATCGAACTCCCAGGAATATTATGTATGATTAGATCAACCATAAAAAAAAATGCAATGCTAGATTTTCAAGTACTCAGCATCCATAACTGGAGTTACATTTTCAAAAGTGCTGTTGTATTAATTAAGATGGAATAAATGGATCCAAAATAACAATGTAACTGTCCAACTTTAAACAATTTTTCAAGGTTCTGAGAGTGGTATCCACAGATGTAACCTTCTTAACTCCAGGACAAACACATCATTATACGTTTTAAAAAAATCTTTTATTAAAGAAATAGAAAAAGAAGGAAAAACAGTTGAGGCATCTGAAATGTGAAGTATTAAATAAGGCTCTCATTCCTGACATCTCTGGTTCCCTTCCCCTTTAGAGAGAGTTTAGGGATAAACAAAAAACAAAGCTTGTTTGACAATCTTTTAGCTGGTATTGAAGAAAGTAATAACTACCCTTTTTGGGGAAGAGAGGAGTTAATTGAAATGGACTGGAGCCATTGTCGTTGCTGTTGTTAAAGTCTAATCTAATTTTCTAGAAGACAAAACAAGAGAACTACACAGGAGAGGGGAGAGAAAAGAACGGCAAGGATAGAGCTTCATTTTCTACCTCTGTTATTGACTTTCATTTTTAACCTCACTGCTCCACACAGGCTTGGAACATGATCTTGCTAGCCACTTCGGAGACCTGACAACTTGTACCAGCATGTATTTTTGTACTCTTTCTGGTCTCTTTTGGGTTCTCAGCAGTGTTGCAAAATACACAGTCTTGGCCAGCTAAGCCAGACTCTTGTTAAACAGAAGGCAAAAAGGAGAAAGTTAGAAAAGAACAGAGATAAGGATGTGGACAGGGCCTGGAGGAAAAGAAGAGACACGGGATGTGTATATGTGTGACACAGCCTCATATCCCAGGTGGCATTTGGGATTCAGACAAAGCTGGTGGAGAGGTGATGTCATTTGGGACACTCGCTCTGGCCAGTTTGATCAAAACATCTCTCACGACCAGGACAATAAAGGCCCAATTATGTCAGGGTAGATCCCAGAGTTCCAAGGGATGGTGGGAGTGGGAGCCATAAATTATGCTGTAGCAATTATTGGCGGATAGCTGCTTCTGCTGCTGATAGTTTACCCCTTGAACTCTTGGCTTTTTAAGTACCCCAAAAGGGATTTATGGTGAAATAGTCCATCTCTTCATTATTTTGTTTGCCAATTATGCCTAATTTCCAATACACCAATTTTGGCCATTGATTTCTGGTTCCACACCTTTTCTACTTGAGCAAGCAGGATTATAACATAGTCCTGGAGTTTTGTTTTGATTTAATTCAGTCTTTCTGTCTTCCTTTTCCTATTAAGGTAGGCTATTGTAACATTTTAAGAACTTTCACTTGTCACAGTTGAGCTCACAATTAAGGTAAATCTATGGCACAATTATCAACACTATTTACATAGCAACCAGCAACTCCCACTGTGACACATAGGGCCAGATTTTCAAAAGCGTTCAGAATCCAAAGCTGACCATTTACTTTAATGCCTAAATGTGGTCCATAAAGGGTCATTACTAGAGGCAAGCTACAATATATGTTGAACAACTGATACTACTATGATTTTATCCAGTAATGATCTATTTGTGTTTGTTTACAATAGCACATATGAAATGATAACCCTGATTTCGCAAAGGAAAAGTGCCTTAAGTTACTGTATGTTCTCAGTTGTCAGAGCGATATCTTGACAGTACAGAAAACGTCTGCCTTCTCAATTGGGTATTATTAATTAATATTGTGCTGCCTAATTAGATTTTTTTTCCTTCTCATTTGAATTTTGATCTCTAAAGCTCACTGCCACATTGACAGCATGTGCTGTGTTCCAATGAAGCAGAACATCTGGCAGACCACCAAGATAATATAATGTAGGAAAGTAGACCTTCCCTGAGAGACTCTGCTAGACTCATTGTGAATAGCAGAAGCTTTGTGACACAGCACATTTTAAACCAGGTATTGGTTTATCATCATCTTGAAAGCATTCCAGGACCAGGGCTGCTCCAATTGAAGTCAGTGACTTAGCTTCCACTGATCTTAATGGGAAACATTCCCATTTTCTGGGATGCTCTAAAAAAACCAAAAAATACTATTTTAGACTCATAAATTTGGATCTGATGTATCCATATGGGAATGCTAAAGAAAATCACACCATCTCTGCCATCTGTGGTCAAAGTATATAAGATGTTTCTGTTTAAAGGGCCACTTTAAGGACTCTAACGTGTCCCACACCTTCACATCAAAAAACCCTCCCAACCCGACATGTGTATGTTAGAGTCTAACATACACATGTCGGGTTGGGAGGGTTTTTTTGATGTGAAGGAGTGGGACACAATAGATAATTAGAGGTCAGGGGGATAAGTGGGAATGAAAGCTAGGAGAGGAAATGGATAGAGGGTATCAGGAGATGGGGAGGGATGGTGGAATTTTAGTTGATTAGGAGTGGGAGGTGTGTCAGCTCCACATGCTTCTCTCCTTCAGGTATGCAAAGATCTGATGAGGCCCTGCTCTTCTAAGGGTGTCTGGGTAGCTCTGTTAGATCTCCCCCCCTCCCCCATGTGAGCTGGGATCTGTGGGAGCAGGGGCAGGGAAAGTAAGGCATGTTTTACTTTGAAAACCAGAAAATACAAAGTTAAGGTGCACACCAAGCCAGAGTAGGGAGGATGTTTGTGGTGGGGGTCTGAACTAAGTGGGACATTAGATTGTTCCAGAACATTGTTTGGCAACACACATGCTTTTGAAAGCCAGTAGATTGACTTCAGCTTCTGAAAACCAGGAACTACAAAATTTAAGGTATATGCCAACACAACCTTAACTCTGCTGGGGGGTTTTGAGCAAAGCTCCAATACACCTATAACGTGCATACTCTCTTTTTGCTGAGGAAATAGGGCACATGACCACTCTAGGATAGAGCCTTTTGTGTGCCAAGGCAAACTTTGCATTTAGGTGAGCTGTACTGAACAGGAGCTACCTATACCTACTCTACACTCAAACGCTTAGCCTACTGCACAGAAACAAGATCATACCTTTGAAATTAAACAGCCCCTTTGTCCCATTACTCAATGCAATCTAACAGTACCAAACATTAAACCCACAGGCAACTCTCATTGTTGACAATCCTTATGGCAAGAAGATTCCTATGCACTGCTACTGATTCTCCCTAACAGAGCCCTGAAACAAAGCAAATTGGATCTCTCAAGGTACACACGTATCTCTTGACTTTTATTACACACATGTGAAAGGGGGTATGGAGAGTAGTTCAAACCTCCAAAATTTCTACTCTTGTCAGTCTCTACTCTGCCAAACTGCTTCTATTGATCTTTTGGCTATTCAGGATCCACCGCGAATGCAGCTGGAGTGCGTGAAGATAATTCCCAGCAGCTATTGCTAGCTCCGGGGGGCACAGTTAAGGCTGTGTTTGCATGTACAATAACTGTATTTCCTAGCTTTTCAGAGATTTGATTTTTGCTGAATTTGACTTTCCAGAAGGGCATGAGCTATCACTGGGCAACCTTAACTAAGTGTTTTTTTTTTTCATCAGTGAATATGACAAAGAAGAGTTTCTTGGCTAAACCACTCCCACAGATAGTCCCATTTAAACCAATGAAACTACTTGTGTCAATAGGATGAACATGATTTGGTTCTTTATCCAGAATTTAACTAGGTGGACAGAAATGGGGATTTTCAGTTTGAGGAGTTGTTTCCCCCCCCCCCCCACCCCCCCTTCTACAAGAATGCATTCTCATGGCTTTGGAATTAATCTTAAATGAAACTTGACAAGATTTCTCTGGATGAGATCCAGAGCACAAAAGTGCTCTGTACTAAAAGTCATTAAAGTAGCACAAGTTCTTTGGCAGAGAAATTGGCCAGTTCTGAAAATGCTGTTGTAAATATCCTTTTACATAAGCACATTAATGATCAAATATTAGATTACCCTTTTGTGATATTTTCTGAGCTCTAATTTTTATTTAATTGAAGTAATATTAGGAGTGCAGTAACATTTAGAAGAATGTCTGTTGTAAGGTCAAGTGCTGTTTATCCATAAGTACATATTTATCCAGCAAGCTAACATTTTTAAGAGACAGCCATATTGACTGTTATCCAGATTATATATGTTTCCTGTACAGGTTGTGCTGGTTTTTTATGTTTTAAAGAGTATTGTAAAAAATTGTACTGTAAATCTTTTTTTTTTTTGCATCGTCACTATAGTTGTCTCAACAGTCTTCCACCTGCAAAATTGACCAAGTTGTAAATAATATTACAGTATTTTTTCTTTTTATTAACTGTTCAATAATAAATATTTCCATTATTAAATTTTTAGTACCCATAAGAATGTTTCCTTTTCATTATCCTCACTACTTCTGACACTGGATCATGTGATTTAAAAAATAGTTACAATTATTTGCAACATACAGTGCTAATATTGCTGATCAGTAATAGTACAGAATATGGTGTTGATAGAATGTTTAACTCCAGTCTTCCATACAGAAATATAATCCTCCAGAATAAGACATAGAACATAATTATCCTGTGTCCATCTGCCCACAGTGGGCAAACATGTTTTCTTATTTTGAAAGTTTCTGTTAGTTGGGGCTGTATTTTCATTATACTTATAGGGAATATCTGTCAAGCCAGAAAAAATGCTTTAAGAGTTTCCATTGAATTTCCCATTAGATATTTAGATTTCCTTGTTTGACTCATGTATTATGGATTGTCTCTGTCAAGTGAGGAAAGCATTGTTGGCACTTACATTTAATATTTGTTTACACTGTGACATCTCTTCCTAGAGACAATTGTATGAAATCATCAATATGAGAGATAGCAAAAGACTTATTAGACATCTTGTCTGCACCCTAACAGTGAAGGATTGTTTTTTGCAATAAGTCTTCTAGTGTTACCCGGTGGGGGTGTTCTCACCAGTATGTCTTCTAGTAGGTTTTCCAGTGTAGTCTATTGCATTTTAAACCCACAGCAGCGAGTCCAGAGGTCTACAGACTCAGACTCATGGGACTTACACTAAAGCAGTAAAAACATGATGTGGCTCTGGCTGGAGCTCAGGCTTTGAACCTCCTTCTACCGAAGCTTTAAAGCCCAAGCTTCTTCTGCCTTTGCCTATCAGCAGCTGAGTATATATTCCCCTCCCCGTTTCCTCCCAATGAAAGCATCTGTTTGGAAATATTAAAAATGGAATCTCAATATTCTTTGCTCCCCGACACCCCTTTACCTTCAAATAATGTCACAATGAAAGCTGATATAGTCAAGTAAAGTTATATGGCATCTTTCATCTAGGAGTATCCTGAAACCCAGGTGTGAAGACTACCACTTAAAGCTTATTCTTATACTGTGACACTAGGTAAATAAGAGCACCTGGTATACTCTCTCTGTACTAGCATAGTACTGTGAACATCTCTCACATCCTGCTTATGCATTTCTTTCTAAATTAAGCAGTTATAATCTTCTCCATCTTTCCTAGTTTAGGAATCTCTTCAGGCCTTTCCATTTTATCACTTTTCTTAGAAGCGCCTCGATTTTTGCTGTCTCTCAGGGTGACTACAACTAAAAACATTGGACCTGATATTCAATTGGTGTAAAGTGTCATAACTCCATTAACTTCAGTGGAGCTATACCAACTCACCTAAACTGAGGATCTGGCCAGTATTTCAAGAGAGAGTATACCAGTGATTTATATAATGGCATTTAGATAACGATGTAGCAAAACCTTTCAAAAGTAACAGACTTGTTAAATAGTAATACCATCCCTATTAAGACCAATTGTGTTTGCCAGAGGTTTGGGAACCCTTTCAAAATGCTTGTTTTTAGCTCATTTTTTTCTCTTAATTTATCTGTGAAATATTTTAGTTTGCCATAATTCCATTGGCTGAAAGTCATCTTACTTTCAGTCCATACTACTACAAGATCTGAGGTTCCCCTTTGAGAATCGCTGATAAATGATGCATGTGGAGGGGAGACTCTCACATATATTTCTCTGACTTTGGGGGATCTCTTATTCTCAAATATATATTTTAATTGAAAGGAGATTGGTCTCCTGAGTAAAGCTTACATACTTCTAGTACTGTGGAACTCTGCCTATCTGCTGAAATGAGTTGTCACATATTCTTTTCATGTATATACCGATAGTTTGACTAGATATAGTTCTTCGGACACATACTTTACATATCTGTAAGGGTGCTGCTTTTGACAGTCCATTTATTAATGCTAAATGGGGTGGAGTAAAATGTACTTTTTTTTCTTACACGAATCCTTAACTAGGGTTAAGTTCTTTTAAAAAATTGGTATAATATGGAAACATCCATCTAAACTCCATGTAAGACTGACACAAGTCTTACTTTTCTTTTTCAGTTAGAATCCTTCAAATCAAAGAAACAACTTTTGTGTCTCTTTGAATTCATAGCCATATTATTTTGAATTCCAAATGATAAAACTTCCAGATTCTTGCAAGACGTGAAAAACTGTAGTTGACCTCTTAAGTGACATTTCTTGTTGATAAAACACATAACAGTTTCTCTATCTGCAACAATATTTTATTTTTTTAAAAAATAATAACTATGAAATTAGAACAAATTATTCACTTTTTGGTGTTAAAAATTAAACATTGACTTTTTTTCTTTAATCAAGGTCACTATTATGAACTGGGTGAAGCCTTGTTAGGGGTTGGGTTAAAACCCAGTTGAGGTTGATAGGTGTGAACTCACCCATCAGTTATCATGACTGTACTCATAAACCCAACCTAGGACAAATAATGTGTGTGAACACACCCAAGAGATGTTGGCCTGAGTGTTGTTTTGGGCAGATGTGTATGGGAGTGTGAAATACTGAGGTCACAGACAAGGAGAGACAGGCAGAGGAAAGGAGTCCCTCCCATCCTGCCCCCCCCCCCAAAAAAAAAGTCAAGCATGAGCCTAAGAATAGTGTGACCCTGGAAAAAGCTAGAGAGAGAGAGAGCTTTTGGGTTTGACGGCGTTGGTTAAAGAGGCTTGGGGGCTGTAAGCTAACAAACTGCTTAGTTCCGTCTTCATTTAGAGACAGAAGACTTTGTACATTCTTTGTAAATAAGCAAGATTGCATCAAAGAAATACCGATCACTAAATATTATTCCCAACTGGAATATCCCCAGTGTCCCTTTGACTAGCTTAATGATCAGTTAAATTAAGTATCAAGGAGACAATCCTAATAAAGCGGTATTTAAATGAGGAAAATGAAACTAAAAACAGACAGTCCTGTAACTTCTACCCCCCAGGCTTTGAGTGAAGCTTTAACTAGGTTGCTGAAGAAGAGGTCACTGGAAGCTCAGTGGAAAAGAAAATTAAATTTCTGAGAACTTGGAAAGGACTGATACCTTGTGTGGTCTCTTACTTGCATAAAGATCTTCCAAGTCTTGACCAAACTTAGGGCTTAATTAAAGTGACCTGGTATTGGTTTAAAATGCCCATTTCCTGATCTCTGACTTTGATCCTACAGCATTAAAGCAACTGGAGTATTTTCAAATGGTGGGTTTTTTTAATTCTCCTTTCCTCCCAGTTTAACTGATTTCATTAAAGTGGAGTGGTGACCTTTTGCTATTTAACTGTGAGAATTTTAGCCCCATATGCAAATATTCAATAAACAAGTTGAAGTGTGATGCTCCTGGTGTCAGCCGCAAGGATTGGACCTGCAATCACTGGATTTAAAAAAGCCTGAGCTTCTGCTGTCTGAGCTGGAAGTGCCTCTTCACATAGCTGATAAGCTGTTGCAGACACATCATTCTCAGCCTCTAGAGGAAGGGGAAAAAGCACACCATGAAAGCATAGGGCATACAAACATAAATCTCCCTCTCTTCAATAGGTCATGACTGTGACCTGCTTTCATGGTGCTGAGCAGAGGGAAATAAGGGATACACAGATGGACACATGCAAATTTGTTCAACGCCATTTAGTGGACAACAGTGAAACTTCTCCCTCATTCACATTCTCACACACACACGCCATTATTTAAAGCTAATTCTGGTAAACTAAAGCCTTTTGCCAGTTCTTCCCAGGCTTCTCTATCTATCTAACACTTTGCTTGATAGCCACTTGTACAAAATTGGAAGTTCAACAAATCACCTTGCATACTCAGTTAAAAAGTTAATGAAAACATGACATTTAATAGAAACCCATAATTATAGTAATAATTTCCACCCCTTAGTTCCCATTCCCAAACTGATGATTATAAGAAAAAAGACCTTTCTGCTTCATAACTCACTCTTTAATTCCCTATTTAGACATGACATAACAATGATTCCCAAAGCAATAAAACATTACAGTACAAATAGTAGATTCTGACACATTATTAGGACCGGGTGACAGAGGAAGAAAAAAGGGCCATGAAGTTTTCTGTGTATGAAAACTCACGACTAATCAACTACTTATAGAAGAAAAATGCAAGATAAATATATCCCTCAATTTATATAATTTTCTTTGTACCTTCTGGTAAAACACACGTGATCACTCAAAGTGACCTGCCTCCCTTCTGATTTAGATTTAAAATATGAGATTATATATAATATATAAGGTCATTTATCAATTTTAGTGGAATCTTGATATATTAAACTCATTATTGATCTTTTCAAAATTATAAATGTAATATATTCAGAGTAAGCAATCAATGTAAACATTGTCCTCTAGTGCTTCATCTGAATCAACTTGTGATTGATTTTCAGAAAATCTCAGTATGCAGCTATGCATCCAAAAACATATCTTTAATTTGTACTCAGTGGGTAAGCACAATTACTACAATCACATGTGCAAATTTGGTTTTGAAAGCACTTATCAGTATTCCATTCTCTATATGCTATAGACTCTACAAATGACTTAGACCTCTTGATTGAGATACGGAAGAAATACAGAACAAATTCTCTGCATGTACAAATGGCCTGTTCATGTTCTTTTCAATGTCAAATACTCCTGATCAAATTACACATCTGTTTTTTTTTTCTGAAAAGCATGAGCTCGACGGGTATGTGCAAACCAAAGTTTTCTTTATGATGGATATTCTTGGTCCTATATGAACAGCACAGCATTAATAGCTGAGCAGATGTATAAGGACTTTTCACGAAAATAAACTGATTTATTTTAAACCATGTGATGGATAAGCTTCCTTAATACAGTCTTTAAGTAGGATATGGAATTGGCTTGTAACTGTTGCTGCTGGGTCCAGCATACAGTTGAGGAAAAGAAATTCTGTCCTCCATAATGAGATGTTGAGTCATCTTTACTCTCTGTGGCACTTCTGCTTCTGTCTCTGGGGAATGAATTTGTACAGATCTGGCTCCTCCCAATCATCTCTCCATCACTCCTGTAGGTCACTGTAGAGGGGTGGTATGGCCCCCGCTGGCTGGGAGGGAAACAACCCCTGCCCGAGGCCAGAGGAGGCGGAGCCAGGGCCGGTCAAGCCCCGCCCCCGGAAGGTCAGGGGCCGACCCGGAAGTTCAAAAACCCTGCCGCCGAGCTCACTTGGGCGGCAGAGTACAGCTCTACCCATAGCTCTACCCGGTACAGCTCTACCCATAGTACCCCCCTGTCGCCGGCCCTGGCCCAGGCCATCCATTTCAAGACCCTACCAGTGCAGGAGTGTTCTCTGTTGTACTCTCACTATCATTTTGTCCAGTCTAGTTTTAAATATCCCAAACTGGGAAGCTACCTCCACTTCCCTTGGGAGAACACTCCTTATGCTAGGAGATATCAATGAATTATTTCATCCATCCATCGGTTGTAACACAAGTAGGTGGAGAGTTGTTTTTTTAAAAAAACTGAAATGGCATTCTATGGTGACAACCAGGTCATTGCAATAATGCAGCAGACATTCAACTTAGTTATTTGATAGAACACACACATTGGGCCTGATTCTCCTTTATATCAGAAGAAACTTCTGAGGGGGAATGTCTAGTTTAAACTTGCAGGGCTTCCTTGGAATTCCTCAGTGGCTGGGATTTCAACTTCAAAAACTTGTGAATGTCTCCTGTTTGGATCTTGAATGTTTATTTTTTTTTTACAATGTTTAGAATTATTCTCTTTCTGTCTGCTAGAACTCTGGCATTATAGTAACTTTTAAAATCAGGTGAAAATCTAATCCAGCTGGAGACAGTGTGAGTTTTATTCAGTGGATCAGGATTTTGCTCTGAAAAAATAAAAACTGAAAAGAGGTCAAACCCAACAATTTAATCTAAAACATTGAAACAGAAGTAGGAAACAAACCAGTCTTCAGTCAGCTCTTGGCAGGAGGGTAAGAATGGGAGGAAAGAAAAATCATCTAAAATTAGGTTTGAGAAAATCATAGCAATGATTATCTATTCTAGGGCCAGGAAAGACAATTCTTATCTGCCCTCCTGCATAACACAGGCCAAAGATCTTCACTCAGTTGCAAATACTACTCTAATTTGCTCATGTAATATAATGGTGCCATCTAATGCAAAACATTAAATAAGCATATATGCATGTACTTTATGCTCTAACATTGCCATTAACTTTTTATGCTATATGGAAAAAAGAACATCACAAATAACTGAATGGTGACACATGCCATCTGTGACCAAATATATTGCATCTGCAGAAATCTTGACTGAGCCAAAGTGGTTGACAAGAGGATGGGGAATAAAAAACTTGACAGAATATTTTAAACAGATTGGAAGGTGCCATAAACAGATTGGAAGGTGCCAAATCCTGGTCACTTTAAGCATACAAATACAGTGAGCAAGGTCTGGCCTACGTCCTTATAGTCATCCATGTGAATAACACATAGTTCTAAAAACAAACCTTTGCTTTTAATAATAATAATAATAATAATTAATAATAATTAATATAATAAAAATAGCTAAGGCAGATGTTTTCCCAATATCAATGTATTATAATCTTAAATTCATTGAGATACTTATTATGTTAAAAAATTCCATTGCTAGTGGTTTGTTTTGAAGTCAGCTACTTATCTGGTATCCACACCTCTTGCTGAAGTAAATCCACAGTAAATAAGAAAAAAGTCAACAAAGGATTTACAGTGTTACACAGTGACTATGCCTTATGAACTGTCAAAATAACATTACTTGTTCTAATCTGGCAATCTTTGTGGAAAAAAGTGTCACCCCAGGTTGCTATTCTGTCCAGTTTATATTCAGATAATGATATAAATGGATTCCATTCCCTTTGAAGTTAATCAGAGCTTGTTGTGGTTTAGACCAGGAGTGAATTTAGCTTTAAAGATGCTTCATAAGTTAAAATGGGAGGGTGGTTTGTTTGTTTTTAAATCCTATATTCACTTATTTGTTGTTCTTGCTACACTTCTCTACTTTTGCTCCTCTGCTTTGTGTGTGACGCACTCTGTTCTAAATTCTTCTCTCAGAGTATATTTGGAGTAACTCCTTTCACGTATAGATTAAGTTCCTCCACCTATACACTGGTGAAACAGGTAGAAAAAAATAAACCACTAAAAGTCATATTGATGCAAGTAACATTGTTTTGCCATTTACACACACTCACTGACAGATTTTTACCTGATTGAGCTGATTCTCCTCTCTTTTATACTAGTGTGTCTCCATTGATGCCAGTAGAGTGGCTCCTGGCTTATACTGGTAAATGACATGCAGTGAATCAGGCCCAGGCTTTTACATACAAAGCACAGTAACACTTACCTTTGTTGTATCCTTGGGGGCAGTAGTTTTAGGAAGAAATCACTTGAGACACAGAGAGCTGTGAACCTTAAAAGCAGTCATATATTTCCACACACTGAACCAACCAAACCAGCCAACACTGGCTGGGCTATCCCCAAATAATCTAATTCAGTTGCCAAAGCAACAACAAGGTGCTATTACCATGATAACCAAATATGCAACAACCTTACTCTAAAATTTGGACCAAAGGCTTCTATGGAAGCTGCACCATGTGATGGGGCATATAACCTCATATAGCCAATGAGGAGATTAAAGCTTGTGAATCCAGATGACCCCACCCTCCTACACCTGCCACCAATGTCAGGCATGGAGAGGGAAATTAAAAGGAAGAGATCTAGTTCAGTTCAGGGCTGACCATGAAAGAGCAGAGCTTTGCTAGTTCCTGAATGAGGGAAGTGTGATTCCAGCAAGGAGCATAAAACAGCTCTGTACCTAGACAAACCACTTTGTAAATGGGACAACTAGGCCCAGGAAGACAGACAAGAAGGGACTGGCCACATGCAGATGTGTGGATGCAGTGGGGTCTGACTGATTCTGATTTTTAGTTCACTGATTTACTTTAGGTTTTGGACTGTAAAATGCCAGCAGGGATTGTTCTCCAGTGTACCTTAGTTGGAGGGCTATAACCTTTCAGCACTGGATCTGTGAGGGCCAAACACAACCGTTTGCAGACCCACAGTGGGCAAGTCATGCCTCGATAGGCTACAAGGAGGTACTACCTAGACAACTAGCTATATACAGTTTTAACACAGATTTCATTTGGATTAAATCGGCCTTAAATTTTACTCCATATTCCTGCTAAAAATCCTTGCATTGCCACATCAGTGGCGAGTCTGTTTTTATAACCAGATCAAGGGAAATAGGTGCTTAATTTGCCTTCTAAATCAATCTATACTTGTTCACTTTGGGCCCAAGTGAATAGCTCAAGTGAATTCCTGAATGCCCACAAGTGAATAGGGGTTAAGTCACAAAGCACCTGTTGGAAAGAGGCCTCTAACAACTATTTTTCCATGTCTCAGTTCTTTAAATATGGTTTCGTTTTGCTATTGGCAATACTGATGCTTGCCTTCATCTTTTTTGAGCCAGTAACAAACTCCCTTGTTCTCTTGCTCTCTCACTGCACTATCCACTAGGACTACTGCATCTTTTGGACTTTTTACAGGTAGTCACTGATTGTATTTTATTTCTCAGAACAATTTTTGAGTGTGCATAACTTATGAAATTCTGCTCCTTTTTTGTTTTGCTTTTACTGTGACATTTTATAAAGCACAACCCCAAGCTTCCCTAGCTCTGCACATATGTCCCTCCAGAGAACATTTCCAAATTAATTCTCTGAGTAGTTTCAATGAACCGAAGAGCTTTATTTTTGACTTACCACTGATGTTTAACTATGGGACACGTATGATCTTATGCCTGAACTATATATGTCAAAAAATACAACTTTTGTCTCCCAGTTCTCGAGGAGTCAGTGGGCTCTGAATGCAGAACTAAAGAACCAGACTTGCTTCATGTCATGTTTTCTCATTATTTATGAGGGACGATTTTCCTCCATTATTTATTCTAACATCTATTTTTACGGGACTTTTGTTTTGACAGTTTCAGCCTTATTGCCTGAAATTTGCTGTTTTCCAAGATGTAGCACTTCTCTCTGACTTTCCATTTTTGACTCTTTTTTGTAACCTCCTCCATTGTTTCTTGAGATCTTGGGCTGAGTATTCCATCCCTTTCCCACCGTTGGCACCCCTTTCTCTCTCCAAGAGGACCTTATGAAACCCACTATTTATCATTATGTCCTTTTGAACTCTGTCTTTCTCTGGCTCATTTCATGGCCATCCTCTCTCCTAGTGCTGCATAAGAGCATCTCAAAGACTTGTAAGGTGAATGAGGGAAGAAAACAATTTGAGTGCTTAGAACTCTGTTTTAGGGACCATCTTGTGAGATAATCTAATAATTTTTCAGTCAGAGTAGTGATGACCATAGTGCTTTAGATATATGTTGGTCTTGATCATCACATAACCCAGCTCCTAATGCTTGTGCATTATCGATGAAATCTGCAGATTTTCAGAAAATTGTTGTTTCAATAATGACAGTTCCTGTGCCTGAAATCTGTACTTTTTCTTCTGAATTTGTATAGTGCCTTGCAAAAATGGGTCTTCAGTCATGACTAGGGCTACTAGACTCTACATCAGTGCTTTTGCTTCTACTAACAACTTATTGGTGAAAATTGTCTTTGGTCAATTTCTCTGTCTGTGTAACATGCAGGCACCTGCTGAGGCCAGCTGAGCAGCTTTGATGCAAAACTATTATTTAGACAAGTAGAGGACCCATGGGAGCACTCAAATATTAAATTACTAACTTTTGAATCTTGCAGCTGTGAAGCAGACATGAAACATGATACCTCAATTTTTTTTAAAAAATGTAATTTTGGTCAGGTACAAATTTATTGTTGCCAACCCATTTTCTTCAGCTGTCATATATTATTAAAAGCTTCTATTTTATTACTCAAGAGTGAAGACCTGGCCCTCCTCTCAGATATAGGATGTAAATCACATTAAATCTGCTTTTCTAAGGTGCTATAAAAACCTTACATACATAGTAATATGCACGGTGTACCCCAGGGGAGGAACGGACCATGAATGTTAAACATTTTAGTTTTGCTGTATTGGCCAAACAGGAAAATAATGTACTAGCTGCACAAACAGCTCACAGTGCTGTGGAATGTTCTGCACCATGGCGTTATTGTTAATAGCATAGTTTCAAGGCACCATGTATCACTGGAATCATGGGCATTGTTGCTGTTGGAACTGTTCTCACCTGAATGACAGTATCATTTGGGCCAAGTTCGGTGAGGCAAGTGCTGTTTTGTGCACTGCATTAAGTTCCATGTATAGAAAATAAGAGTCCAGATCACCTTTTTTTTCTGTTTCTTTTCCCATTGTATTTGCACATAATCCAATGCTATCTTGTTGTGTATTTTTTCTTCCACCAGGTAATCTCTGCAGACCTACTTTGAATAGAACATAGTGACCAAAAGGAAAAGAATTATTATTGTAATGATTATATTGCACATGAGATAGAAAGGGTATTCACTTAAGCAGTTTCCAATTGCACAAATGTTGGTGTCTGTGCCTATACAAATCCATTTAGTTAATTTGATAAGTTTCCTGAGTATCTTTAATAGTCCGCGTCTTGTATAAAGTTTTGTGGATCTCAGTCTGTACAGATTTTGTATAAGAATTCTTCATATGTAAGTGGTTTTGCTGGTGAGTAGTTAATGAAGAAATTATTAGAACTATCTCCAGTATAAACATTTCAAGGAATAGAAAATGTGAGTAACCTCCTTGTATGGCATAAATAATTTGTGTGTATGGTTTTAAAAAAAGTCAGGAAATGTACATACACAACATTAACTCTGCCCCCTTGTGCATGTATATTTCAGTGCCATCTTCAGTTACCTTAAGAAAGAGAATGTGTTAAATATAATGCCCCAAATTCTCTCCTCTGCACAGACTTGCTCAACAAAAGACGCTAGGGAGGGTAGGTGCAACAGTGATCCTGTTATGGAATTACATCTCCCTGGTTGTCTGAAATGATCTGTGAGAGTCCTGGTCCCAGCATAGGTTAGAGGGCTACTGTAAGAGCCAGGGGCTACTTTAACCTATGATGCCACCTGGCAACAGTTTCCCAGTGATCATCAGCCTTTTGGGCATTATTGGAACACATTTTAGTCCAGCCACACCCTCTTCCTGCAAATCCCTTCTGCCTCTCCTACCCTGGGCTTGGGACAGTTAGGTCCTGGTTTCAATAATTAGTTTGTTTTTAAAAAAAACTAATTGTTTGAGACACCTCCATACTGGGAACAATCCCCAACTGATATGGTATTAGGATTTTCTACTTCCTTTGCATCTCAGGGATTGATCCCAGGGCTAGATAACTCCTCAACAATGTATGTGTTTTTCTCTTGTGCATTTTAAGTTGTGAAAAATTAGAGGCAGTCATAGGATGAGTCTGAAAATAATAGAATCCCCTGCTCTCTCCTTTGGGGATCTTTGTGTCTAGCCCCATGATAGGGTCAGGCAATCCTAAGATAACTTGTTCTTGTGAAGAAACTTAAATTCTATAAACACTCTACCCAGCTGAAGAGAGATTTCACGTCTGAGACTGGTAGTCCTTGTAGAGTCTTAGAAAATCTCTTCCCCTCCAAAAAAAAAAATGCTTCTTGGGAAATGAAATCCCACCCCTGTTGTCTGTTTTTGATGTTTGCATCCCTGACAGGATAGTGGACATGTCATACCACGTCTATATTCCTAATGGTCTGCTTAAATAGTCTCCTCCAGCAGCCATTTCAGCCTTGTAAAATTTTAAATAATTTGTGGCTGCTGGAATTTGTCAAATTATCTTCCTTGGAGATCACTTGCTATGAAATAATCTGCTGGCCTACCAGAGATTGAGAGGCCTCCAGCAAGAAAAGTTGAGTGATGGAAACCCTCTGCGGCTAGTTTCCTTTCTAAAAGATGTATTAAACAATGTGTCTTCCTTACCTTTTTTCAGTTTGTTTGTAGTGGAGGGGCTACTTATCTTCATCTTCCATCAACCTTGGGTTTGGTTTTCCCAATTCCAAGGCATATGTAGCTTTGAAGCTACAATCAATCACTCTAGCACTGAAGTTAACATGGTTTTTTAGTGCCTTCTGGAATGTCCATAGTGGTTTTTCCTGTACTTTTCTAAGTTTCTGGGTCCCCCTGATGAATACCAGCAGGCACATGTCCCCCCCAAAGTGGCAGAAGTGTGCACATTTAAGGTGACCTTTATTTGCTCCTTATTCTTGGTGAACAGCAGTCCAGGTGTCTGCTTGTGGGAGATATTTGAAACAGGTTTTTGTACAATAAACCCAATTAACAACCAAACACAATAAGTTCATGTTATCCATTCCACTTCATAGATAGAATAGCTTACTCAGGAGTTGTATGGAATTAGGTTTGACTTATGCAGTTTGCATATGGAAATCTGCCCTCTTTTGGACAAATCACACCTATATGGTGAATATTTTTGCCTTCTCAGAACCTTCTCTTTTGCTGAGTATCTGCTAGGTATTTTTCAGGCAAAGCTGCAGCTTTGTGATTGTTCAGTGAACAATAGTGTTCACTGTTATATGCTGGCACTCTTTTCTCTGCATGAATCCATGAAGACCCCCTTGTCAGAACAGTACAAAGTATTCAACAAATCATTATGCAACTTGGTTGATTGGTCAACCAGTTAGGTTTAAATTCATGTTGATGAAAGTCTGAAAGTTTAATAAATTAGTTTAATAATGTTCCAATAATGCATTTAAGAAACAGAAAATGGTCCACATGACACATTTTCAGCAGCTGTTTATCTTATTAAACAACTTTCATAGTCTTACCCTATATTAAACTCAGCTTCCAAGCACTGAAGCCCAATTGAACGGAGTATTAAACTGTTTCAGGAACTGCAGAATGGTATAGGCTAGAAATGTGTCTTGTAGAGCATCTGATTCTTTTCTGCTTAAACCTAGCTTCTGTATAATGTGCATCATCTTTAATCTCTTTTGAATATTTGTTTATCTTTCAGCCATTATACACAGTAAAATTTACAGTTTTTATCTCCACAATTGTTTTAAAGAAATTAACTACCCTTTGGTAGTTGTATTTTAGATACTGTGTACCACTAAAACAAAAACTCTTGCATTCACTTCAGTGAGCTTTTTAACATTCTCTTTTCTGACTATAGTTGTTGTTGGTAATAGCCATGAGAGTTATATTCAGAGTGTGAGAAATAATGCATGTTGTCCTCTCATGTGTGGTGGCCCAGCTATGCTGACACTTCAGGGGAAGTGGTGCTGTAGCTTTTATGGAACAACCATGATTCACACTTATTATGTATCAGTCCAACTTTGTTTCTTTCCAGTACTACAACTTAAAAAACTGCCACACTTTTTCCCCCCCTTTCAGTTTTTGTTTTTCAAAACTTGCTGTTGGGCTGAGCTCTTGTATGCCAAGTTTCAGCCTGAAGCAAAATTTTATGGCTGAGTTATAAATACATTGATGGATTCAGCTGTAGCTGTCTCATATAATTTAATATGCAAAACAATAATCTGAGTCATAGATGTAGACAGGCTTCTTCAGGTTAGCAGAAAGTCAGTCAGCTTGAAGTTTCATTTTGGCCCTGAGGCCAAACAGGTTCAGCACAGATCTATACTACTTATAGTTTTTTTCTCTCTCAAGTCTTCTCTTCTATTAAAGGTGTCAGCTGACTGGCTTAGATCCTGTTAGCTCATAATAATAATGCAAGTTGTTTGGTAGGTTTTTATGTAGGTACAGACCTGTACTGTTGCTGATATTTTGTGAGGGGAAGAATGGGAAAGTTGCTATTGATTTCTTGGAACTATTCCTTTCTTTTGGAACATTCACAGATGTACATAAAATCTCCCCCCCCCCCAAAAAAAAAAAACTTGTTAGCATTGCCCTCAGATCAATGTGCCATTCCTGTAGAAATAACAAAGTAAATTTTAAACTAATTACATAGGCAAGGCTTTTGAGTCACAGATACTCTGTGATATGTAATTGGGAATATGTTCTTTGGGCTTGTTCCTTTATTTAATATTTAGTAGATGACAGACATGCCCACATATGTTACAATGCTACAATTCAAAATTGTTACTGCTAGTATTATTATAATCAGCTGGGTAGAATTGAGTTTACAGTGTTATAGATAATGCTTAATCAGTCATTAAATTTTAGTTTCTAATAGTATATATAATGTGTCCATAGGAAATTTGTGGAGCTATCTTCATTACTGTTTGAAGTGCCAAAATGCTACGCTGATAAGCACTTTACAAAATACCATAAATAAATTTGTTTAAAGTTGTTTGAGATACTCTAATGCAAACGGCTGTATAATGGAAAAAGATATTACAGCCATTGAGGGTGGGATTTTCAAAAGCACCTCAGGCAAGCTAACTGACCAACTCCCATTGAATTTAATCTATACCATTATATTCATATGTAGATTTTTATATAAAACATACCATTAAAAATGAATCAAGCCATTGGGGGGTGGGCTGATTATTCTAAGTTTTAAAATCTTAATAAATTATTAAAATAAAACTTTGACAAACATTTTCTGACCATTGGAGAGAGTGTTTTATAAAGATGAATTGGCCTCATTAACATTCAGAATGTATTGTATCTAGTTTTTATGTCTGGGCTCAGCACATTCACCTTCACTGTGGAATACTTACCTATGATGCCAGGTTGAGTTATCAGCCCATAAGTGCAACTTCTTTGTTTTTCTTCAAATGAATGAATTTTAGTTTGTGTAGGAGATGTTATGAGAATTGTGGGTATAGGTATCGTTTTTTAACAGAAAAATGGGTATAAATTAGAAAATGTGAATGAAAAAACTACTGCTTTTAAAGTCCACCATTTAGATATTGGCAGGTTTTTTTCCCTCTCTTGTTTAAAAGGACATTGTCACATTCTGCCTTCCCTGAATACCCAGATATTTTTAATAACACAGGGTTTTTTCTGGGAATGGGGATGAAGACAGAGAAGGGGAAAATGGGATTAAGAAAGAGTTTGACTTTTTGCTGCCATAATTTTTTCCAAGATCATACCTATGAGGCTGTTATATATCATCCATTGATCTTTTCTATTGCTTTCCATTTGACTGTTTGGATTGTTTTTTCATAAAAGGTTGTGAGACTCTTTATCAAATATGTTTAAGAATTCTAATATAATATTGATTATATCTACTGAATTCCTTTTATCCATTCATTTTATACCCTAATGAAAGGAGATTGTCTAGAGTGAACTGTCCCTTTAAACCGATGCTGCTTATTAATGCTTGTTTTCTCTGTAATATTTGCTCCATTATTTTATGGGAGACTAAAGTTAGTCATTCTTACTGTTCTCCTAAAATAAATATGCATGTTCATAATTTTACTCATTGTGGCATGGTTCTCTACTGCCCTAAGACAACATTTTCACAGCCATTCTGTTAGCTATGGAATTCCTTCATATTTAAAGCTAATAAAACATATTTACAAGACAAATAAGTCTCTAATTTGAAAATGTTTGATACTAAAAGGTGATCTAGATGAGTCATGTTTAGCTTGTATTAGCAAACACTGAATAATATTAGAGAAACCAAAGTAGCACAGCATTGAAATTATTCCATATACCTTGTGGGATGTACTGAAGTTTTTATACTGTGACTGCAACTTTTTACATAGCACCTCATTGAATAAATTATGGAGCCAAACTCTGACCTTTTACATCAGCGGGATTGCATTGGGTGTAAAACAAATTCTTAGTAATTTATGTTTTCAAAGTGCCACAGATACATATACATTTTTCCCAACGTCCAGCCCCGAAATTTCAACTTGGAATTTGAATGTCTAGGTGAGTTCCTTCCTTTTGTGAGCCTCATTATCAATAAGGGTTTTACCAGCCAAATTCTGTTTACAAACACACAAGTGCAAAACTGTTGTATTTTATTACACCCTTGTTGATGTGAGAGCAACCCAGTTCCTTTTAATGGATTTGGATAGATGTAACTTGCTGGCCTTTGAACTGGAAATGATATATTGTCTATTGACAATACACAAGGAAGGATAGAACCTGCCTACTTGCTCTTAGGTTTGTTGATTCTACAGAGCTCATGGGAGAAAATGATAATAAAGTACTTCAGTCACTGAAGTCAGCAGATTTGAATGCGCAAAGGGAGAAGTTCCGTTGTGTAAGAAGGCTCTGTTTTTACATCGTCACTGTTCAGAGTAGAAGTGTATGTTAAAGTCTGCAATAACTTTCCATTAAGTGTTTTAAATGATTCTAAGTTCAGTAAGTACAAGGGGAACAATAAATCTTTATTTTTCTTTTCCTTTATAAGATGCACAATTGATAATGGTGGAGTCTACAAATGAAATTTTCTCTCCATTCAAATACAAAGTAACATTCTTAAACTGAGGTCAGTGCAGTTAGTCCATATTTATACCAGAATAATTGAGATCAGAATCTGGCCTTCATAGCTGACATACCTAATTCCTCCAGTTTAAAGTAATTCTGATCCTAAGCCCCAAAGGAGAGCATCTCAACACAAGTTACTTCAGTGGCAGTAAGGACACTCAGCCTAAGAGATTCAAAAAATGTCCTAGGACACAGAGAAATAATGTGTGAAGATTTTATTTGCCCACACCTTATTCTTTTCTTTGTTTCTGTTTCACAAGACAAAAAAAGACTTTAAAAAATGTTTGAAATTAAAAGTCCAAGGAGACATGCCAAATGACAAAACAAAATCATTAAAAAGTGAGTTATATATATAAAATATATAATAGTTACCTCTTGGCCACATACTGATATAATTCACATACATTTTGAATGACTAGTTATGTCAAACCAAGCCTGCTTTGCTCTTGTGAGTTTTTGGAGATTCCTTACTAGAAGGTGTTTGCTACAGAAGGCTGCTACAAAAACATTTAATTCCACGTTCTACCATAGTAGACAGAACACCACAAATCTTGTTACATCTTTAATCAGAAACAGGGTTTTTCCATTCTGAGAAACAGAAAACGTCAGATAAAAAAAGACATTGAAACTCGCATCTCTACACACGTCCTGTTATACAGAATGAAAAAAATTGTACAGACAGGGACAACACTTCAATCTCTTCAAGGTTTGCTACCCATCACTTAGTTCTGAAAACCTTGTCAAAATAAACATATATGTGTTTGATGTTAATGGGACTTTGCTCTGTGTGAGGAAAATCCCTGAATATGAAAGGTCTTGTTCCCAAAAACAACTGGAAAAGAAAGGCTCTTTAAAAGAGAAAATCACAGCTATTGTTTTGTTTGCTGCCTCCTGTCAGAGTTGGAGAACATGAACTCTACACCATACTTTTGTATTATGATAAAACCAAAATGGAGTTTTTTAAAATTACTGCATTAATACAGTTCCCATTTTTTTCCATTCCCCTTTCTCACAAAGACCTGCATATGTATGATTATAATAATTTAAAGAGGTTTAAAAGTATCATATTTTTTTAGGGAAAATAAATTTGGGAACCAGTTGAAATATGGATAAATTAAACATTAATAAGTCACCAGGACCAAATGATACTCACACAAGATTTTGGGAAGATGAAATTCCAGAACTAAGAACTGTGGTATGTAACCTATTGCATAAATCAATCTCTGTGCCAGATGGCTGGAAGTTGGTTGCTAATATAACAAGAAATTAAGAGGTGACAAGTTTAAAATGAACAAAAGGAAGTACTTCACAAAACATACAGTCAACCCGTGGAACTCATTTCCAAGGGATGTTGTGAAGACCAAAAGTCTAACTGTTTTTTGTTTTGTTTGTTTTTTAAAGAATTAGGTCAATACATGGAGGATAGGCCTATCAACTTTTATAAGCCAAGATGGTCAAGGATAAAACCCCATGATCCAGGTGTTCTTAAGCCCCTGACTGCCAGATGCCAGGAGTGGATGGCAAGTGATGGATCACCTTATTGTGTTCATTCTCTCCCTCCACCCCCAAAAGCCTTTGGCACTGGCCACTGTCAGAAGACAAGATATTGGGCTAGATGCACCATTCGTCTAACTCAGCATGGTCATTTTTATGTTCTTATGAATACTGAAGCCACCAAGATAAGTTTGTGGATATATGGTCAGAATTTTTGAAGTATTGGAACAATCAATTCAATTCCCTTTTTTGCAATGCCTCTCCCGTATCCTCAGCATATCCCTTCCATCTTCTCTCTACTTTCATTCCTCTTCTATTTTCTTCCTCTCAGGTTTTTCTTTGGTTCTCTTTGTACTCTCAACACTTCTTTCCCCTCCCCCCCCCCTTCTGCTTATCTCCTTTGCTGAAAGGGAATAATTCTGAAGATTAGTTTATGATGTTATTTTACATAGAACCCTAAAATGACAACAAAATGAAATAAATGAATAACAAAATGCCCATTCTTGCATTATTGTAACAGCAAATTTCCTTAACTGGCCAAAAATTGTTTGTGATATTATTTATTCCCCTTAATAATGAAATTTGCTTTTACCTACCTATCTTGTTGTAAAACTGGATATTGACACTCTAGATACTTTTCTTCTCTTTGTTGTCTTTACTGATGTTAGCTGTGTTAAAGTAAACACTAAAGAATAAATGTAAAAAGCCCACCATTGCCCAGTACCATTTATGGTTTTTGTCTTTAAATAATTCATCTTTTTCCCTCTGTAATAAATGTCAGTACACAGTTGCTAAGATACGGTGTCAATTTAAATTATGTACCAAGAAAATCTTGTATACTTCCAAAATTTCTTACCATTTTAAACATTGAATTAGTGTAGCCTCATACTTGTGCCAGTGAGAATCTCTAACCTTGAATAATATAAGTATGTGTGGAAGTTTCACAGATGAGCTCAGTGAATGCACGATTGCACAGAGAAGTATATTTCAATGCTTTGTTTTCCCAGTGCTAGGCCTCTCCTAATCTGAGATTTTCAGTAAACCCGAATTGTTCCAAATTACACAGACATGACATTTGATTGCATAAGGTCGGAAGTGCTAGAAAAATAGAAACCATCAAGACAAAGATCACTATTGACATCAAGACAACAAAAATGGCATTTGCTGGACTATCAGCTGGTATTTTGAATGTACCTGTGAGCATCAAGCTATTGCTGTACCTTAGCTAGTAGCTATTTCGCTAGCAATGATGGTGTGTACCGCTTTTACTAGAGATTTAATTACATTTCTAAGAGCCTTCTCTAGCAAAAGCCCCTTTTGATTGTCTTCTGGTTACAAAGCTACCATTCTCAAGGTTTGTAGTACAGTACTGTATTTGAGGCCATGACTCAGAGGGTTGGGCATTACAGGTATTAACTGTACAGTGAAATGCATTTCCATTAATTTTTTCTTTAACTTTTCATCTGTGATGATTTATAAAGAAATAGCTTTATATGAATGTATAACTGCAACAAGAAACTGAGCAGGATTTTAAACCCTGAAGTCATTGTAAACTAAAGATCAATCTATAGCTTTAACTCAGTGCAGAACTTCTCTGGTTTTCATTCTGTACATTTTAAAAAGTAAAAAATATGAACAAAATGTTATTTATACTTTAATGGCTCAACCATATAATATTGACTTATGAAAAACTGCTTTTTAACAGCAGCAAGGACTGTGAAAGTGGACTCTAGCATAGTAAAAGACCTATGTAAACTCGTTGTGGTCAACATGTTTCCTTTTTCAAGTCGTGTAACACTCAAGTACAGTAATCTTTGTTTAAGCCTTTGTTTATGAAACAAAGGCTAATCTGTTGAAGCAGAAATGTCATCTGAATTAACTTTTATACATTAACTAGATATCTTATTTAAATTTTGCTACAGCCAACCTGCCCTAAAAAGCAAGCCGGTATTCTATTGCCTATTCTCTTCACATGTTCAATTAAGCATCACCATGTGAGCCTTCCAATTCCAAAGACTTCGATCTTCTCATTTTTTTTCTATTTGATATCTTTCATTACAAGTCTTTCCCTAGTATCATCCTTGTGTAGTGTGGTATGAAGGTATTCTGTCATATTTTTTAGTATGAGCCCTGCTTTCTGTGTGAGTCATAAGTAATAACCCACATTAATCTACCCTGACAACTAAATACAGTCAATCATATTTCCCATCTGCCCATCAGGGTATGTCCATGTCAACTTATGGTTCACCTTCATCTGAGACTGGTTATTTATTATAAATTACCACTATAGTCTAATTTCATTGTTTTATCTTACTGTCATTCTCAGATTCAGTTCCATGCAATCTAAGGCTATTCCCTCACACAGTAAAGTTGTTTCTTGCCTGCATTGAATTAATATCTCCTCTGAATACTAAATTCAGTTCTTTGTAAATAATTGTCTATAAATTAGCTCCTTTTCTGTTTCTTCTATCATTTTAATATAATCACAGACCTGCACTTTCACAACTGAAAGAAAGGAAGACAGAAATGAGAGATGAAAATTGTCCTCAACATATACAATCTATTGCATACTCTTGATATCCTTTACAATAGTCAGGAAGCTACAATAAAAAAAGTCATTACCTGTATTGGAAAAATCCTTATAATATTACAGTGATTCAAGTGAATGTCTCAAAAATGTGGTTGTCTTATGCACTGTAACTTATTTTAAGAAATGTTTGGTTAGGAAGGAACTGAATGAGGGATTCTAGGTATATCAGGAATCAGGGTGGTAGCCGTGTTAGTCTGGAATAGCAGAGTTAACAAAGTCCTGTGGCACCTTAAAGACTAACTATAAAGTTTTGAAGCATGAGCTTTCGTGGGCTAATACCCACTTCGTCGGATGCAAGCAGTAGAAGTGTTCACAAACAGGCAGTTATAGAAAAGTAGGTAAGTAGGTATATCAGAATATAAGGGCAGCATTCTTGTGAGTAAGCACTCTAGTATAGGTGAAGATGTAATCTAATGTAGTAATATATCTACAGAACATTTTATTTTTTCAGCGCTGGCAATATGTTTAGTACTGAATCTGACTCTGAAGATGATGATCATCCTTTTCCCAAAAAAGATTTAGGTGAAAGTGGTATAGGAATAGATCCAACTACAGAGATCCTAGCGTGTTCTCTACAGTATTGATTTATATATATAGCTAAGGTTTGTTGTTGTTTTGGGTTTTTTTTTTTTTTTTTACTTTGTTCACAGAGTGGGGCAGAAAAAAATAAAGATTGGTGAGGGGGGTTTCTTTCTCTTTGGAAAAAGCAATGTTTAAATTTTCCAGTGGATGCATTAGATGGTGATATTTTATGTTATGTTATCTCAACCACGTCAGATGATACAAAGTTACATGATGTAATTGTGTGACTTGCATTGAGTTCTCAATATGACATAATACGCAGGTAACCTACATTAAACGGAATACTTTTCTGGAAACTGCAGATAATTTTCTCCGAGAGGAAGGCAGTTAATAGTCACTGCTCTGGTTATTAGTATCGGGACTGGCATTCTTTGGGCACATTTCACAATCAGAAAGGTCCTGAGCTTGCTTCCATTGAAGTCAAATGCTACTGGGTTCAGTGGGAATAAGACTCTTGCCATAACTTGTAATGGGAATAGGATCAGGCATTAATCAAAACAGAATTTTTTATTGTGCTTAAGTTTATGTGAAATCCTAAAATTATGATAATAGTAAAAACTAGACACGCTCTTCTGATGTGTTTGTTTTTCTTTGAAATCAAATTAATGGTCCTGTGCTTTCCCTGCTATGTGAACACCAGATAAGTCAGTTTGTTTTGATTACCACTCTGCAGGTAATTAGAAGAAGATAATCACTGTGTCACAAATACAGGTACCCAAACACAACTGAATCAGTAGAGTAGCATTATATGTGAGGAACATACTGAACGATATCTCAGTTGTTACTTATGTACTAATATCTACTAGGGCCCTATCCTGCATTTCTGGAACACCCCATATACTCTTTGATTTTTTTGGATTCAAAAGGGGAGATAGAATCAGGTCCATGAGCTTTTTTTGTTTTGTTTGTTTGTTTAAACCAGATACATGTTCAGTGCCAGTCTTTATGTTCAGCATATAGACAGTCTGCAGGCTCCATTTCTATAAACTATGGACTCGTTTCAGTCAATACCAGCACCTGTTTTTCTTGCATCAAATACTAAAATAATAGAAATAGTTTGTAGCTGAAGACTCAACTGTAGATCATACTTACTCTAGAGAGTGTTAATGAAATAGCAAAGTAACAAGAAACAAAAACCAGCTACTGATAGATTCCAATTCTGCCAGCAAGCTGAAACCTCCAATTTGAGAATCTGTGAATCTTGCCTCATTCATGGAAGAATTCTGCAGAGCTGAAGTAGAATATGTTATTGATCATGATCATACATACACTACAAGATGCTGCAGGCTGATGAAAGTTAGCAGGTGGCAAATTGTGACTAATATGCAGTGTGCTAATACATGCTCATTTTACTGCTGCTTCATCCTCCACCTGGTTTCTTTCTCCCTACTTCCCAACCTTTAATTTGCTTCATCTCCTTGCTGTGTTCTGTTGTAACCTACATTGCATGTTCTTTTGGGGAGGGTATGTCTTTTAAATAAGTGTGTGCAGAGCACCTCTCAGAGTGCTGGTCCCTGAGTGGGACTCTGAGGCACTTCTGAAATACAAATATGAATACTGTAGCCCCTATGTGCTCAGAATATGGCACCATTAGCATAATTATATGCTGAGCTGTTGTAGCCATGCTGGTCCCAAGACAAAGGTTGTCTCTCTCACCAAGAAAAGTTGGTCCAATAAAATGTATTACCTCACCCACCTTGTGTCTTGTAGTTAGCATAAAGTAGTCGTGAAACACAATTTAATTAGACTTATAAGGGAAATAGTGGATGCCCCATTTAGAATTAAACTGGAGAAGTAACTAACACAGGTAGAGTAGGGAATAATCCTATACTGCCTGAGAAACAGGCTAGATGAATGATTAATCTTTAATTTATGTGATGATGACACTGTCCCCCCTGAGAGAAGCAGTTAAGGGAGAATATTTAGGAGGGGAGATCAAATAATAACTCAGTAGCTTATGAAAAGTTTGGTAAGAGCAGAAATGACTACTTCCACCTCAAACCCAGATGGTAGTATTACCACCCCCCTTCCCTCAACACTTCCTGACAGATTTAAGATGTCCTAAGGTACAGAGATAATTGGAGGAAGCAGAAATTGATTTCTTTTTAAACACAATGTATATACTGAATTTTGCTTCTAGGGAATCTGCGTTATTGGGTAGTGAAATTTCTAGAGAGAAATAATGTGTCTTTAAAAATATCCCATTCCAAATTCAACTGCTGGGTGGTAGGCAAGCCACAGCACCAGGTACTCTAATTTCATTGGTGAACTGAGTTCATGCAATTTATTCATGTTGGAATATTGATAAGATTCTTGCCATCTTTTTATGCCTGTGACCATGAGAGAGAGCGAGAGAGAATTGCTTACTATTATATTCACAGAGGTGGCTTGAAAAATGTGATATGCTTTGACTTAATTCTTGAGAGTTATGATTTAATGAAAGGATTCTATTCCCTTTTTATGCTGGATCAATATTTATTTTAATAAGAATAACTGAAATACATACTCTTTCTGTTGGCACGCTTTACTGTATCATGTCTGGGGAGTGGGGTGCAATCAATATACAGACAAGTGTATATTTCATTAGCTATTTCTTTTGCTTTGAAATGTAGAATGTTGTCCATTTTGCTTTCTTGTGCTCATGTTAATGACCCAGGCACACATTTTTAGGAGTTGTTTTCCTCTCTGGTTCCAATTACTAATGTTTCAAATCTCCTGAAAATAATTAAGATCGTCACCAAAAAACCAAAAACACATTAAAATTGTTTTCAGCATTTTTATTCGATACTCACATGGGATAATAACCAAGTCATTTAATAAAAGGAAATGCCTTTGGAAGATTTAAAATAAATCAGATGATACTGCATTCTGTGTCTGCCTAGCCGGGATGATGTGATGTAACTTGACTGGATGTGAAGTGCAGGAATTACATTCTAAATCATTGTAGGTGTTCACTGTTATAATTACATTTGTTATTAAGATTAATGGACTGGACTTGCCTTTCCTTGGCTGATGGGCGGGTAAGGCATTCATGAGTTATACCAGTGATAACTGTTGCACAAAGGTAATCACACTTGTTTCCAGGACACTGCCACACTTACTGTCAATGTTCCCTCTAATTTTTGACATGCTGTGTGTGCAAAATATTTCTTCTGTGCCAGTTTTTGTGCTTCTGTGCTATTGTTTGTTTGTGCAGTGTCTTAGAGGAAACAGTGCTTACTGCCCAGTTCTCCCCCACGTGCACAACCATTGATAGTACCAACCCCCCTTTTTCTAGACACCATGAAGGGTGATCTGTGGGTTCTTAGGGCCCATCTAGGCAAGAGGGAACAAGCCAGGTGGCATGTTGTTTTCCTCCTCCAGCCCTACGGCGACTACAAAGAGAAAAGGAAGCTCGGTCGTGACCCCTCCCCCGCCACCTTTTACAGAGATCCTTAAAGGCATCCACAGCCAGAAGGAATCCCTGATAAAATGGCCTCAGGGTGACAAAGTAGAAAATCCCTGAGGAGGAATTTGTAACTCAGTTAAGCTGGTGAGGTATTAGCTTAGTTTTCTGCTAGGGAAGACCATAACCAGCTAAAACACAGTTAAAGGCGTAACACTGTGTCTGCAGCAGTCAAATTTAGGAAAAGCTTAGCTAGCATGTGATGATAGCTGACTGTGACCTAAAGGTAACCACTTTACCCAGTCATGATCAGTCCTCGGGGCAGGGACGGGAGACTACTCACAAGTACAACACTGTAAGGGAATTTGTGTGAAGGACTTTTCTTTGAAGTGGATTTCACCACAGATGGAGTAATCCAGCCCATATTACTTCGACCCATTACTTGTGAATAAATATATTGCACGTAGTAGATAGAGGCACCACACAATTAAGTGTCAAGGACTAGGCCCACCCAAACAGAGACATGAATGATATGTGCAGTACCTTTACTTTTTCTATAGTATAGGAAAGGTTGGCAGGATACATTATTGCCTATACTGACTTAGTGAAATGTGCGATAAAAGAAAATGTTTTAGCCATCTTTGCCATGCATTGACTTTAATGCTAAACAACCTGCCTTGACTGTTCTTCGTGATCTCTACTGTTTGAACTTGTGTGAAGTCCCTGCTTGAAGGCAGGTTGCATTGTAATATGTTATGCTAGAGTGTAATCATGGTTTCTGGGAAAATGAAAGGTATTTCAAGAACAGAAATAGCTTGCTGGTAACTTAGTTTTGGGGGTAGGATAACAAGGTAGGTTCACTGGTGTGATAATTACTGTAAATGTACATAGCTGCACATGGAAGAAGGGCACTATTATGAAAAAATACTATCGTATTCAGTAGAAAATTATCATTTTTCCATGTTTTCTGGCACTGTTGTATGTACCTCAGTCAACCAGTTCTCTGCCTGTGGCACATAATAGTTTAATCTCCTGTGGACTGGAAACTTTGTTCTAAATGTTGTTGCTGATTTAATCGGCAGGCACTGGGTTGTGTTGGTGGCCTGTGATTAACAGGAGTTCAGAATGGATGATTTGGTAGTCCCATCTGGCCTGAAACTCTATAACCCATGAAACTGATTAAATCCTTATCTGAAATTGCTATGCCACATGAATACAATAGAGAATTATATTACTGCTTGGAATTCAGTGGCATACAAAGGATGACATTCTTTTTTTGCAGGGAGGGAGTGCTTGGCAGGGAATGAGGGTTTGGCTGGAATAAGGCTTTGAGATGGGGAGTATTTTTGTTTTGCTTTTTAAATAACTAGCTCGTTAGTTTAATATTGTCGTGGGAAGTTGTGTTGGATGATGATCTTTGTATTGTTTGCTATTTTAAAAAAACCTGTTAAGGTACTTAGAGCTAGAATAAACTAAATATTTTAAAATAAATAAATAAGAATAATTAACCCTCTTGGTATCATCCATATGTAACTTCTATAGGACTTTTCCAAAAGGGTCTTGAGACAAATCCTGCAGCTTTTACTTGAACTGGCTATTGTCAGGAATAATCCTGACGCCTTTACTCAGGACTTGTCTATGTGAGGAGATTTAGTGACATAACTATATCAGTATAATTAACCTGTCTAGTTATACCGGTGGACGTTGCTTCTGGGATAAGCATGCCTTTTTCAGGTTTATGTTATATCACAACATAAACTAACCTGGAAAAATTCAATCTCATTCTGGATCAGTGTCCACATGGGGATCCATTCTGGTATGTTTATATTGGTATAGTTAGGCTGAAAAATTGTCCAAGGTAGACAAATTTCCATGAATTTCAAAAGTAAAATTCAAGTAGAGACTGTAAACCCTGACTTCAGTAGATTCGTTGTCTAAACAGGGACTCTGGACTTCGAGTTGGTTCATGAGTGCCAGTCCTGCAGTTTGATCTTTGCAGGCATTAGGCGGTCTGCCCACACAGCTCAGATTGCAGGATCAAGGCCAGGACTTGTAATCCTGAAAAGCACGCCGAGGTTTGCAAAATATACTGTTGTTTGTACCTCAGTCCACCACTTCTCTGCCTCTGGCACATAATAATCTAGTCTCCTGTGGGCTGGAAACTTTGTTCTAAATGTTGTTGCTGGTTTAATGGGCTGGTGCTGGGTTGTGTTCGTGACCTGTGATTAACAGGAGTTCAGAATGGATGATTTGATGGTTCCATCCAGCCTGAAACTCTATAACCCATGAAACGGATTAAATACTTATCTGAAATTGCTGTGTCACATTCAGGGCACTCCTTATTAATTCATGTTCCCATTGACTAACCCCATTCAACAAAGGATACAAGCCTTCTCTTCCAAGGCCGGTATTTCATGTTTCTGCTTACAGAAATGTCAGTTCATAAGTGGGAGTTGAGAGCCACAATGACTATAGCAGTTTTCTAGCACTGAACTATAATGCATAGTATTAGCCAACTTGTAAGCCTCATGACAGATGTGATAACTAACCATGCTGACAGAAGGTATGTATCTAGAATGAGCCACAGGCATTTTTTGATTTGACCAGAAATGTCATAACCTGACAAAGCTGCCTTGTAATTAGTGGTCCAAAGCTTTGTCATGTTACAGTTCAAGAGTTGCACAGCTGGAGAATTCAGTCTATGAACTACTTTCATTGACTAAATAGGACTTGGACACAAGATGTAAATGGCATATTCTGCTCTCCTTTGCCTCTTATGCAAAAAAAGGGCCAAATATTGCTCCAGCTGTAATTAATAGGATTTTTCCCTTTAACTTCAGAGGAACCAGGATTTGTCCCTGAAATATTTAGCAGTATAGTAACTTTAAACAAATGGAACTATCCTTAGGGGAAAATCTGGGATCTTCCACCACCTGCTCCATTGGTTGCTTTGCTGTGTCACAACCATTCAGTTTGAAATGCTCTTTGCAAAAGTATATACCTGGTATGTACATTGCATGTGCATCTACTGGTGTGTTCTCAGTGCGTAAATGAATACCATCAAATCAAAAGAGAGTACAGACCAGTGGATCCTTACTTTCACATGTGGATCACATGCAATGATCACTTTAACTATGGTGCGTATTTTGTTGAGTCTTCAACAGAAAATATTTGACCCAGATCCACCAAGGCCAAATAATTCACTTTCTGCATGTTGAGTAACATACATAGGAAAGGTCTCTCCAGTTGCAAGAGACAAAACCATTGATTTGTCTTAAGCAGAATAAGGCCCTCCATATTATGAGCTAGAGATTATTAGCCAAACCAACAACTAGACTTGCTAATTACTCATGACAACTGATTCTTCAGTCCACTCACACGCTGAGCCTGGACCTTCAACTAAGCTCTAACGAAAAGCTTCCCTGAGGCTACCAAACTGATTTCTGTTTTCCTTCCAGAAAAGTTCCTAAAACTTGCATTCGCTGAGTCAGGCCCATTAATCTTCACTAACTCCTTAAGCTTCTGTGTATGGATGATCTGGCCTTTATCAGCCTGATTCTGTGTACAACAAGGCAAGGGTGAGAAGAGGAAATTTTAAAGTCAATATAAAGAGGTAGAATAAGAAATGGAATAATTGAACCCATGCATGATTGTGATTCTTTTTTTTCCCCTGTGTTCTCTCTATATCAAAGGGTAAATGGATTCAACAAAATCTTCTCATAGTTAATGAATAATGGAAAAAACAAGGATTATGAAACTCTGAAGCTAACCGTGAATACTACAGGAAAGGCATTGCTGGCAATGCAAGGTTTTACCATCATGACAGTGCAATGAAATCCACGTCACTCTCTGAATCTTGCCTCCAAAGCTAATCCTGCAAAATTCCATGACTTGTGGGTTAATTGTGGATACTCTTTAAAATTCTCCAAACATCCACAGAAATAGACTCAGCTTGGTCAAATGCAGCTTCAAAATTACAAAAGGGCTAACTATGCAGTAAACAACCTTGATAGTCTCTCCCTCTGCAACCTTTTAATGACTGTCATTGCTTTAGCTTCAAGAGGTTATGTGATCTAATTAGGCCAAATTGAATAAGACTGCTTTTATGCTAAAGCGTGGGAAAGTTAATTGAAATCAATCCATGTTCAGTGAAAATGCTGGAGACATCACTGATAATTTAAAGCAATTAAAAGATGTTGTCCTGAAGCAAGGCAGAAACATTAAGTCTAAGAGCCTGTTAAAGGAAAATTACCTAAAATATTTAAATTACATTATTCCGCGAAGATGGACTAAGGACATCTCAAGCAATTAAAAGCCATAAAGCATAAAATCAGTCATACGTTGTCATCTTTAAGCTATTTGGGGAAACCATTCATTGTCTCGTGCCAATTGTTTTTGTGAAATAACAGGTTTTTAAAGGAAATAAAAGGTTTTGTAACAGATTGTTTGCAATGGTGTTTTAAAGAGCTACCTAGTGTGCCTCCAAAAAGCTGTGCCAGTTTCCATTTGCTCGGCCAAGTAGAATTTGAGCCCGACATCCAAAAATGGTTTTGACTCCCTTGGACACATAGCACAAGTACAAAAAAGTAGAACTCACTGGTCCTTGCAGAGGGACTAATTCTGCTGTTAATTCCAGCATTTCAACCTCAATCAATCCACTAAGTATAAGGAGAGGGATAAGCCTCTTGTTAGTAAAGAACCTTCACAAACAAATGTATGGCACACCCTATAAGGAAAAAAAGAATAGCTGAATGAAATCTACACAATTTGATTATGCAAAGTATTAAACCAAATCTGTGTAAGCATCACTATTACTTCGTATTAAAAATTTGTAAGCAGGTTACTTTTTGTTCAGTCTGCCCAGGAGATTCCAGAAGATGTTTTAGTCACTGTAACTACTTATGGGCTGCACACTTTGGGCAAATGCTCATCTAAAATGCCACTTCTTTTGCCCTTTACTTGTCTATGTGTGTGTTATACTGATTTAGAATACAGCTGTTTCACAATTCATTCTTTTTAAAATTTTTATTTCAACGGAAATAAATAAGTTAGGATATTTTGCATGTTGTAACCTACCCACACAATAACTCATAGATAAAAGGAAACTGATTACTATAAATTAGGAATAACTGCCCCAATCCCATAATGAGCTCCATGGAATTGGAGCCCTGCACTAGGTGGATCAGGATCAGAACAAAAAATTTAAAATTGTCGCTGTGCTGTCTGGACTGATTCACAACTGAGAGTGCCAACCTCAGGACAGACTGTCAAGAGGCATGGTAGAGGGTCCCAACCGACTGTGAATTCTATAATTATAGTCCTACCACAGAGTGATGACAGTCCCCTTGGCCATTCCAGTCTATCGAGCCACGAGGCAAGTTGGACTTTGTGATAGTTGGTTGCTATACACCAAAGATGACAAAATATTCAGGTTGCTCCCAGTCCCAAGAGACAAGTCACTTACTCTAAGTCGGCTTGCACCATAGACCTCACACTGAAGACAACACTTGAAGCCAATCTGTAATAAACTAAAGTTTTATTAACTAAAAAAAAAGAATGAGAGTGTTATTACAAGGTTAAAACAAGCAAAGTTATATACACAAATGTGTTACAGTATAGGGTTTTAAAAGGTGACACAGGTGTAGTAATCTGTCACCTCTGAATGTCTTTTAGGGCTAATCAAGGTTGACCATAGGGATCTCTGCTTTGGTTTTGTAGCTGCAGCCTTGTCAAACAGCAAAAGAGGGGGGGGGGGGAATTGTCAGCTATTTTTTCTTTCTTTCTTCGAGAATTCAAGTGGATGGGATGAACTCTTTATTAAGTAGCCTTTTCATGGGTGTAAAGGGCAGTTAACAAAGTCTTTGTATTGTGCTGCCCCACAATGGCCCATTTAGTTCTGATAATTTGCTTGCTGTGCAGGGACAATCCCATCTCACAGGTTTACTGTTGCAGAGAAATTTTTTTTTACAGTTATAAAGAAAAAAAACGTAAATATTACTTTGTAGCAAGTGATAAAGATATTATCAGTGAGGTTAATGGATGCACCTCATCTGCTAGTGTCACAATTATCACTAATCCTTGTGCTTTAAAAATGGTCTTTATTTATATCCTGCATTTGTCAGATAATCATCTGTACATTTGGGGGGTTGGGATATCAGACCATCTATCCCAATCCCAGTCTCACATTCCTCTGATAAATTATCTGGTTATCTAATAACCATTGTTGTGGGTTTTGGTTTTGGTTTTTGCTACACAGTTGCCCACCTCTGTGACTGGGTATTTTACATTACTTTGTTATAAAATAACAAAACAATGCATCCGATGAAGTTAGCTATAGCCCACAAAAGCTTATGCTGAAATAAACTAGTTGGTCTCTCAGGTACTACAAGTATTCCTGGCTTTCTTTACAGATACAGACTAACATGGCTGGTATTCTTAAAATAAATCACGTTACTTTGGTATAAAATGAAAAATCTTTATTCTCTAATATTAATATTGTGCTCGCTCTCTCCTAATATTGGTTGCTCTTTATTTGTATTGCAATAGTGCTGGGAGACTTCAACCAGCATTGGAATTTACAGTGTTAAACATTGTACATACCGATAATAAAAGGCAATTCCTGGCCCAGAGAACTTATTGTGTAAATAGATAAGACAGAGGAAAGGTGGAAAAAAAGAAATATCCCCATTTCACAGACGGAGGCACAAATGTGCCATTGACTTGCTTCAAATTATACAAGAAGTCTTTGATAGTCTCCTGAGCCCTAGCCCAATACTTTAACCACACAATCACCTTTTTGAGCAAAAATTAAAAATATCTCAGAAGACCCAGACAATGGAAGTATGATCCACATTCTGTGGCCTTGAAAAATGATCTGGAAAGTCTTGTAAGAATGGGATTCCTGGAGATGTCTAGTATTTTCAGTTTCCACTTTTCAGTTGTGAGAAAAGCAGCCATCTAATATTTCAGCACTTCTGGGCCTAACAGAAACCAGGAAATACTATATTACCTGTGTTTTAACTGAAATTTTAAAAAATATTACCTCAACTTTTCCTGCACCTTAAATGTTCATTCTGAGTTTTTAGCAAATGGTGGAGTCAGTTCTCAGTTTACCAGAACTGGTTCTTCCTGTACCTACTACTTAGTTTTACATATATCACTTCTAATGAATTTAGCTGCTAAGCTATTGCATATTGCACTGGAAACTGACTATGAGAATGCCATGCTTTATTTCCTTTTCAAGAAGTTTAATCAAAAGTGACCCACAATTTCAAGGATGAATGCTTAACATCTCATTATTAACCAACAGCTGAGACATTTTATAGCACTACCACTATGGCTTGGGATGTGGTGGCAGAACTCAAGGGCCCCCTGAAATATATTTATGGTTTAGGTAACGTTTTACTAAACCTCTCATTTGGTATGATACAATATGAAGGAAGATAACTTCGTACAGTTGTCTCCAATTGGGGGTGTTTTCTTTTTACAGACACTTATAGTTTTCTTGTAAAGGTCTATATGTTAGATTTCCCTATGCAAAAGTTTCTGTTGGTATCAAGTTTAATATTTAAAATACTGAGAGTCACTTTAGATATCAAAGTTAATAAACTAGTTCTACATGAGCTTGTCAATATTAGGTAACTCAAGCAATCTCCTTGCTCAGGCTTCAGTGATCATGCATGTAGCAATAAGTGTGGCCACTTTAAAATAAAATTAAATCAGTTCTAGCCTGTCAACCAGAGTCTATCCTGCAAAGGAAAGTTTGACTTCTCCTTCCCAAGACTTACTCCCATAACTTCTCTCCACAAGGAGTCTGTTTTATCCGGTATGTTCCAGAACTTTTCAGAATAATTTAATCAAAGAACTTTCACCTCACTTTAAAGAGACTGTTAAGTTCTATAATACTTTGAGGCAATGTGGCATTGTTGCTATTGGTGAAGAATAACAATAAAAGTGGAGGAGTTCTAACTGTATGCCACATTCCCTTTTAACCAGTTTCCTATTAACTAGGTACCAGTTCCCAGAGGCAATTTTTGACCCTGTCAAACCCAACACATCGTGTCCCCCCACCCACCCGCAGTCTGGAGGACCAAGATACATAAAGGAGAATTCCATCTTGTACTTAAAATGAAGAAGGTTTTTAGCCTTAATCATTATGAAAATAAACTTGAAAGTGCAAGAAAGGCAGACTGATCACTAGAGGTGAAAGAGAACTTTTTTTCTCCTAAAGGTCACAAGTTAACCACCATTCCTTCATAGTCATTCAGGACATAGTTATCTGAAAAATCATAGCTCTCTTGATTTATAGGAAGAACCCAATCATAATACAGTATCACCAGGTCACCACTGTAGGAGACAGTGGCACCCAGACAACCATTGATGGAACTAGTGCTCTCCTAAGCTACATAGGGCTAAGCCAGCTCCTTTGTTGAGCAGCCAACAGTTCACCTCCACTGCTGAAAGCCATGATGAAAGCACTAGTATAGACTGATGGCTGCCAGTGTTGTAGGTACTGTATCATGTAGATCTTTCCTGAGCAGTGTTAGATAATCAGCTAAAGTCCTCCCTACATTAGCATACCTACCATAGGTACCAGTAGTAGCTGAAAACAGATACAAGGTATGAGAAGGCTAGTTTTTTAAGGGAGTTTTCAGTAGGAGGCTCAGGGAGAACAGGTTTGCTGTAGGAAAGTCAACAAAAATGTTATGCAAAATGACTCCCAATCAGTGACATTAAGCTACAGTTTGATCAATCTTATCCACCCCAGGATATATATATTTGTTTTTTTTTAACTATAAATATTTAGCTGCTGGAACAGTAAATGGTCAGCTCGAGAGGCTTGAGGGCTGAGGTCCTCTATTTAGCAACAGAACCAATAAAACAGTTGTGCACATTTCCTCAATAATGTTCTTCAGCATTGTTCTAAAGGGAATACCTTTAGATCTGAGAAGATAGTTTAGTTTTTATGATCCATTCATTGGCCTCTTCTGAAACTCCCCACAAGGGTGGTGGTTTTGAGTGACACTTGACTACTACCAATTGGATTGAACCTATAAGAATCATTGCTCTTTGACTAGCAAGCTGACCTTAGAGTTGCTCTTGGCAAATTTCATTGAACTTGTTTACATATGGTGGTCGGGAAGTGAAAGGTTTTAACTCATTACCAATCCCTAGAGCCATCCAGTCCAACATTATATGAATTGTATCAATGATGGATCCTTAACAGGAACTGTGATGGTGCTCTCATTTTTTTACATGGTAATGGGGAAACACTGTATACATACCTGTTTGATTCAGTGTGTTTTCCTTAATTTCCAATTAATGGTAGTCACTGTGGAGAGAAAATGTTCTTCAGGATTTTGTTTCTTAATCTCAAACCAATTTGTTAATGTAGTTTTTTCTTATTTTCTCTCATAATATCCTTTGCCTCCTAATGCCATTTTTATGATGATTTGTAAAAATAATCAAAGTATTAATGTAATTTTCCTTTTTATAATTAAGTTACATAGAAGTAGTATAATAATCCACAAAAGGGTTTAATTTTCTCAGAGTCTGAACACAGGGAGGTTTAAAGGGTATATTTGGGGGAGCCATTTACAGCTTATTATGAGTATTCTAAAACTGCACAAAACAGATGAGCCAATGTTTCCAATGGCATGGCAAGCAAGTGGAAATCATGACTCCTGCATTCCTTACCCGGCTCTGTGTGTGCCTTGCTCTGTATTCCTGGGCAAATTACTGAACCTGTCTGTCTAGGTTCTTATATGGATCCACACACAAACTTCTTTCCTTTAGGAAGGGCTTCTCTCTGTGTATATGTGATGGGTTTTGTCTGTTATGAAAGTCCTCTTTAGAGAAGTTGGGTTTGAATATTGTTCCAAATAACTGAGGTTTGTAGCCAGCCTCTTAGCTTCTGAGAGCGAGTTACAGATTTATACCTGGGCATTGAGAAAGCTCCATCTCCTGCATGTTAAAAACTTTCTCATTTCCCCCATTTGCAAAACTGATCATAATAAACCGACCTCCTGTGTATAATGGATGTATTTCTAAAATAGAGATAATTAGTTACCTGCTATACCTTGATCTCGTGAGGCATAATTAATTAGTGTTTGTAAAGTGTCTCAACAGATAAAAGATAACATAAGTGTTAAATATTGTTTTAATTACCATTAAAGTATTAGGATGCTCACATAGATTGGGAATTCTGATCTATACTGAGCACGGTTTGTCGGAAAGTACTATGTGAAATTTATTGTCCGTTGGAGCTCCAGGAAGGGCTGAATTTTGGAAATGCTCTGATGAATAGTATTCATCTGAGATTTCTGGACAGCGCATCAATAAGTGGACAAAGCTAGAAAAACTAATCTCACCCAGGGTTGCCTCCAAGTAGAGCCTGAAAACTGTCACTGTAATAAAGAAGTCACTGGGGGCATAACTGTCCCATCTTATTACTGAGGGAAATGCACTGGGTGGACTAGGATAAACTGTCTTACATGAAGAAATACTTGCTAACTCCTTTACCGCATTCCTGTTGCCTGTGCAGGCCTTGCTTTTTAAATTTATTTTTTTGATTTATATAATTAAGGATCCAGAATGGGATTTTAAAAGAAGATAAAGGGGAATTAGACTCCCAGCCTCCATTAGCATTCTGTGGAAGGATGGATGCCATACTACCTGCCCTACTTCATTGAAAGGACATTTCATATGATAAAGATACTTTCTATCCTTTTTTCCCCTGGATTATTTGCACTTCTGTATCTATGCAATGTTCACCACATTTGCTGATGGTACACTAAGTATATTACATTCATTGTTGCTGTAATATATAGCACTTTTCCTTCCTTCATTATTGATTTTTAGGAACAAGTGTTCATAAATATCTTGGTAGCTCCTATTAAAATAATGCTGAAGTGAATACCAGATGCACAAGTGTCCTTGGGTATTACAATAACATGGACACAGAACCATCACCTCAAACCCCAAGGGGAACAGCCTTTCTTTCTTGTTAATACAACTACAATCTATCCCTTAGGCATGCCTGAAGGGAATTCTGAGGTCAGCTGTGTCTTCGAACTATTTGTGGAAAATTAGGTGACTAAGGGTTGAGAAGTTATTAGACAGAATGTCCCTGTCCATTATAATATCCTGGCCTTTCAGGAACCAGCTGTCCCATGCTATTACAGTCTACAGAATATTCTTCTCATATTGAATAGCAAATAATTTCACCCCATACAAAAATAAAGCATTTTGAAGTTCATTGCTAGTTGAAGCTTTTGCTGAAATACTGAGAAACGTGCCCTCAAAATATTTTCAGATTACATATGAGCCTGAGCCATAAAATTTGGATTTGAACCTGAATCTAAATTTCCCTGATGATCAGGAGTAACAGGAAGTTTTGAACTGAGCTTGTTAGGATTGCCTGCCCACTCTGAACTTTAGGGTAAAGATGTGGGGACCTGCATAAAAAAAGAAATAACCCCCCAAGCTTATTTTACCAGTTTAGGTTAAAACTGTTCCCCAGAACACAAACTTCTTCAGTGTTTGGACTTGGTACCAGCTGCCACCACCAATTTATGCCCCCAAAACAATGGGTTTGGGTAAATTGGAACCCCTTTGTTAATCTCCCCAGCCCCCTCCCCCCCTTTTACCTGGGAGAGGCTTGAGAACACAATGGAAAAAAAACCTCACTTTTCTGTGAGGCTTGCCCGATCCAAACCAGGATCTACCAATGGAAACAAGCAGTTAGAGTTTTAAAAGAAAGATTTGAATTAAAGAAGAAAAGGAAGGAATGTACAGAAATTAATAGAAAAACCCCACTTGCATCACACAACATCATTGACTCCCTCCCTAGGAATTCTTCCTCTGCTAAAGCTTAACAGTATAAGGAACACCATGGATCAATTATTAAGTGATACAATTTAAGCATTCACTTACTGCTGAACTTGACTTGTTAGAAGATTATAGAAAGGTAGAGTAAAAGACATAAGTGTGGTTCATCCCATACCTGGAGAAAATGGAGCGAGAGAGATAAACCGAAACTAAAAACTCTTTTTGTCTCCAAGGTTGATTAGCATCTCTGGTTCGTTATCCCCTCTCATGTTACCTTCAGTTTAACCCTTTACAGGTAAAAAGTAATTCTAGGCTACTTTATACTTATAACAGACCTATTATAGAGATAAAATAGTCAACAGCTGCTAAGTATGGATTCAGATCCAAGCTTCTTGCAAGCTGCAAGGAGTTTTGAGCTGGGGTTTTGCTTCAAGCACATATTTAGTTCAAATTGTTTAGAATGTATTTGCTTTCTTGATGAAAATGCATTTGTTATCTGCTATGAAAGCACAAATTAACATTTTTGTTTAAAAAGAGCAGCTAAGTACAGTTAGAATTTTGGAATGATATGTTTACTCCCAAAATTAGGATATTTCTTAAAGAGGAAATGTATGGGGTTTTGGAAATATTCTATATTTTCAATAGAATGTATATGGTCTGCTGGTTTCTTTGTTTTGTTTTGCACACAATTTTTCAGTTCCCATTTTTCATGTTTTTTTATTACCACTGTACCACTTCTGATTGGCTTGGTTAGTTATCTTTTGAATATATTTTATTTTAAGATTTAGTTTCTTTTTTTTAAATGTTTTTTCTTCAAAATTGAAACAAAAATACCCCTTCAAAAATAATTTCCTAGAAAACTTAGAAAATGAAAGCTAGCCACACCTTCAAATATGTATAATGTCCAAAGAGTGTTCTAATTTTGTTACCAGCTCTGTTTAAAAAAACATAGTATTTTTTGTCTGTGTGTCAGGGAAAATTAACACAAAAAAGGTAGGATTTTACTTCCCAAAACTATTAAATATGCATGAAAATAGAAGTTAAGTTGAGATAAAAGTTTAGTGTTCATAATGTAATTTATCATTAAGCGTGATATGTAAATACTAGAGGGTTATAGTATTTTAATATTAATAATACAGTTGTTAACCTATCATTAAAACCATTCTCACCTCTTGCCCATCAAAACTGAAATATTTCCAGGAAAACAAGATAACTAGGAAAAATAATAACTATGTACATATTTGTGCTTGTTAAAGATGAAGACTATAAAGCAATATACTGGTTTAAAAAACAAGGTAGTATATGATTATGGGGAGATGGCATACTGGAGAAGCATAATTTGTGACTGCTTTAGACTGATATTGAAGTATACTCTTCTTTCACTTGATACAACTGAACTTAAACAAGTTCCTTTTCACAGCAGACTGCCTGAGTATTTCTAAGCTTAATTGATTGATGATACCCATCCAGCTCTCACACACAATTATGTATTGTCATTTTGTCCCCCTTGGACTAACTGATCACAATTATGTCACTTTATACATGCAATTAGTTTGCTGTTTCCTCCAAGGATCAAAGTGGTTTGGCCCTTCAGAGTATTTTGATTAGTTTGTATATTAGAAAAGATGGCTGCTTCATTGATTGGTCACCTGCTACCCATTGTTTGCTAGTTGATTCTGACCATTATTTATTTAAACAGCTTTCTGCTCTCCCCTTCCTTCTGGTTTTCAGACCTCAGCATTCTTCAGCAATCTCTCAGAAATGAAAATGAACTTTCATATTGCCTTTTTTGCTGCAGATCATTCAGATATTAATGAGCAAAATAAAGTGGTTTTTGTTTTTTAACAAGCTCAGACACGGAAGTCAGTTATACACAGGCCAAATTGCCAAAGCTTTAGAAATGTGGTAGCTTCCATAATAAGAAAAGTCAAAGCTATTTATTCTTATAGTACATTCAGTCTAATGGAGAGAACCTCTTGAAAATTCTAAAATCTCTATTCCCTAGATTAACCAATGTTCTTTCATTCTCAATTTCTAGTGATTTATAGTTTATTCCTACCAAGCCTTTACCCTATCAGAGTATAGCTACAAGCTGTCCGAAACTATTTCTGTGGCTTGTGAATTTCATCAAATCCTTGTATCTTCTGTAAGTAATAAAACATCATCAAGATGTAAAAGGAAGTTCTTCTTCACACAGCGCACAGTCAACCTGTGGAACTCCTTACCTGAGGAGGCTGTGAAGGCTAGGACTATAACAGGGTTTAAAAGAGAGCTGGATAAATTCATGGAGGCTAAGTCCATAAATGGCTATTAGCCGGGATGGGTAATGAATGGTGTCCCTAGCCTCTGTCTGTCAGAGGGGGGTGATGGATGGCAGGAGAGAGATCGCTCGATCATACCTGTTAGGTTCACTCACTCCGGGGCACCTGGCATTGGCCACTGTCGGTAGACAGGATGCTGGGCTAGATGGACCTTTGGTCTGACCCAGTATGGCCGTTCTTATGTTCTTATGTTCTTAAGATTCTTTTTCCAGGAACAGTTTTAACTGTTCAAAATGGAACTGCAAACATGGGTGTGTCTAAATCATAGGATGTGCACTGTATGCTAAGCTTTTAAGTGAATCTGTTGATGATCTCCTCTCTCACTTCAACTTGTGCACTAAAGGATCTATGGTTTTAAGAACAGCCCAGTAGTTGCACTAAAGGACTCCAGGACAGGTCATTGCAAAAATTCAGGAGAAACTTAATGGAAGGTAACTTCTACCAACATCATATGGAGATATGCCTATCTCATAGAACTGGAAGGACCTTAAAATGTCATCAAGTCCAGTCCCCTGCCTTACTAGCAGGACCAAGTACTGTCCCGGACAGATTTTCTGCCCCGGATTCCTAAATAGCCCCCTCAAGGATTGAACTCACAACCCTGGGTTTAGCAGGTCAATGCTCAAACCACTGATCTATCCCTCCACCCACAGTGTTGCCACATTCTGGCAACGGTGAAAATGGAGCAATGCCTGTTTGTAACAAGTATATGCCCATGGCACTGGGAGTGGAATTGCCTCTTTCCATGAAAAATAAAATCCCACAGGAAGAATCCATAAGGAGAGAAACACACCATAAGTTCTCTCTTAGTTTCCTCCCAATTCTGTTATTTAAGTGCTATCAAAAGTAATATAGGGATGCTGCCCTCAAATCTATGCAGGAAGTCAGGATTTCCATATAATTTCAATATTAGAGAGGTAGCCATTTTAGTCTGGATCTGCAAAAGTGACAGAGAGTCCTGTGGTGTTTTATAGACTAACAGATGAATTAGAGTATAAGCTTTCGTGAATCAATACCCACTTCGTTGGACGCTCTTATATAATTTCAAGGATTCCCTTCCCTCCATCCCGAGTTACATTTGTCTCATAGGCTATGTGTACTCTGCAATCACTGGTATGTTTGCAGCTTGTGTAGACATACCCAGGCTAGGTAGATTGAAGCTACATTAGGTACCGGAGCAGTGAAGTGACAGCAGCATAGACTTCAGTGCAGACACCATAAGCCAGCCTCTGGGTAATTAGCTGGGCAGCAGCCCCATGCTGTCAGTATCTTCACTGCTCCACTACTTGAGCTAGCTAGACTAAAGCTAGTTCAGGTATGTCTGCACAAGATGCAGTCATATCCTCTGATTTGCAATGTAGACATAATGGAGGGGAAGCATTCTCAGTCTCAGTGGTAGCTTCAGGTACAAATATAGACTTGTTTGAGTATTGTGTATGTGATTTCACCATGACATGTGATGCCCTTATCATCCTGCTATGCCACCTGCTCATACCCCACAGACTGGCTGATGCTTTCCCACTTCCCTCAGCTGTCTCCTTGGTAGGCCTATGGATGCCATCCATGCTGTGAAGAGGCTGACTCACTGCTAGCACCTCCTTGTGGCTAGGTGTGGTGTAGTGGCTCTTTCCCTAGTGGGTGCTCTTGGACTGTGCTGGGCTGCCTCTTCCTTGGCCTTCTTCCTCTTGACTTGGCCCTCCAGTCAGGTCTCTTTAAAGTCCCTCCCCTTCTGGGGTAGTCAGCTAACCAAAATAAGGAGAATTAACACAAATCAATCATCCCAAAGTTGGGTTAAAGCTCTCTTGCTTTGCTTCAGAGGGTGCTCATCAGGCTGTGGCCCTAAACTAAGTTCAGGGGTAATACAGGGGACTGGTTCACTTTCAAGGTGAGTCAGCATCTGGACAGCCTGCTGCCATACCCTCCCTGAAGGGATGATTAAGTAGGAGTCGTCTAGGAAGCTTCTGCCTTCCATCAGACCTCTTTCCGGGAGCTGAAAACTTAAGGTCTGCTTTTCTCCTGAGTCAGCCATCAGCTGAGCTGGGTTTCTTCTCCATAAGCTCCTCCTTCCAGCCCTGACATCACAAGTGTTATGGGGAGGAGCCACCTGAGGCCACATTAGCTCATTAACCTCGTGTTGCCCAGTGTGAAGGGTATATCCCCATCCCAAAGTACTGATCTACAGGAACAGTTGGGCCTATTATTTTTGCTCCGACTGGAGACCATTGGCAGAATCTTGCTCTTTTCTCTGCTTCCTCTCCCTGAAGTGTACTTATCCCCAGTGTCTGCAGATTTCCATGATAGAAACTGGAGAAAACCATGTTCCACAACTAGAAAAAGCTGAATTCTGGAATAACGATATTCCAAGTATTCAAAACCATGACTCCTCTCCCCACCCAGATCATTAGGTTTGGCATCATTAGGACATACTCAGATCATGGTTTCCAGTTTTACTCTGCAACCATGAGTGCTAGCAACATTCTCTTTATTTTACACTAGCGAAAATACCCGGCGTTGCTCGGGTCCATCGGAGGTGGGGAGGGGGCAGAGAGCTGAGCAAGTGCGGGGTCCGTTGGAGGGGGAAGGGGGCAGAGAGCAAACCTGACACCCCCACCTCACCCCCCCAGCTCACTTACCCCCCGACCAAACCTGACACTCCCACCTCACCCCCCGACCAAACCAGACATTCCTACCTCATTTACCCTCTGACCAAACCCAACTCGGGTCCGTCAGAGGTGGGGAGGGGCAGAGAGCTGAGCGAGTGCAGGGTCTGTTGGAGGGGGGAGGGGGCAGAGAGCTGAGCAAGTGCGGGGTCCGTTGGAGGTTGGAGGGGGCAGAGAGCTGAGCGAGTGCGGGGTCCGTTGGAGGGGGTATTATGACATCATAACTATGTCACAGAGAACAGCAGCTGCCCAGCTGATGTGATTGGCCTTTAAATAATTCACCCCTGGGGGGCGTCAGAGGTGAGATTTGAAATTTTTTTGACTCTTACCCGATTAGGACCCTAAGACCTGTAACTGTACCAAATTTCAAGTCTCTAGCTCAAACGGTGTGGAAGGAGTAAGCGCACGTACATACACGCATACATACACCATTTGACTTATATATAAATAGATTTATATAAGAGGTTCTCCTGTAATTGCATCCTCCAGGAGCTGACACTTCAAGAAAAACACTGGGAGGGGAAATTTCTAAAGGGCAGAATTCCAGTTAGACGCCCAAATCTCATGGACTTTCAATGGAAGTTAGGCGCCCAACTGCCATTTGTGCTTTTGAAAAATTGAACACAAAACAATAAAATCACATGAGCTGGCAATACTGGAATGATAAAGGCTTTTGTCACTCTGGGATCCTCAGGATAAAAGGCGCTTTATATTACTGTGAATTTTTATCCATCCATGTAGACAATTGCCATTGGCATCAGCAGGATTTTAGCATGTGGAGTGAAGGTGTGATGTGGCCCTGGCTGGGTAAAATGTCACTTTTTCACAGTGCTAATTTTTAATTATAGCTTGTGGGGGGAAGTGTCTGAAACTGTTACTAAAAAATCTGTTTAAATGTTATGTAAAGTAATATGGAAATAAGCCAGTTGTACAGAAAACAAACTATTTGTGGGCACTGGCTGGCTCAGGAAATGGGTAATGAGAAATGGAAGCTTTTGTGTCTAAGCTGCCAGTGACTACCCTTATGATGGCATGCAGAGTACAGATACTGCTCGCCTAACTAGCATGGGTATAAATAGCAGTTTAGCTAGTGAGGCACAGCTTAAGCAAATAGAGTACAGACACGCCAGAACCTTGGGGTGTATGTACAATACACAGCTCTCTATGTGCCCAAGCAGTGCCTCCCATGTCTACATAGCTATTTTTTACCAGTGTAGTATTACACAATGAAGCCTTTTCCTGCTGCAGTAAAAGTCTAGTCTCCGGGAAAGGCTCTGATTAGGGGGAAGCAGCAAGGGAAGACTCTACCAGCTCCCTGCTGACAGAGCTTTTTCCTGTTGTGGACTCCACTGTGGACACAACCTATTTTTTGATGTGGTGTAAGCTATACATAGCCGAGGATTGCATGTGGGCCTGGGCTAGGAGTAATTCTTGCCAAGTCATCGGCCATCTCTTCATTGTGAGGAGGAGTGTAATTTCTAGCTCACATAGTCATACTCATACCTTGCTCTTATCTGACCTGGAGTGCTAAAAGTACTAGTGTAGCCATGATAGCACAAGCAGTGAACGTGGTGGCATGGGCTAGTACAAACCTGCCTGAACTTCATAGATCTGTACCTGTTCCACCCTTGCTTGTGCTACTGCAGCTACATTACTATCTATCTCTAGCATGCTAAATCAGATGAGAGCTAGCACAGGTATATCTCCGTGATCTGGCAGTCACACTCCCTAGCTCGCACTACAGACCTAGCCATTGTTCAGGCACTGCTGGTGGGGACATGAGGAGGAAGCTTACAAAACTGGCAAAATCTTTCTTCAATACCTTGAGTTTTATATGGAAACAAAATGGAAATGCTATTGCCCAAGGTCTGAGGATAAGTTAAGGACTTTGATCTTGGGGGCGCTCAACTTGAAATCTTTCATTTAAAAGATTAGAAACTATCATAAAACAAGTAAACAAAGCAATTTTTAAAGTAATATCATTAAATTTTACAGCATTTAAATACTACATTTAAAATAAGTTTATTTGCAGCAGCAGAATTGCAGATGTTACTATAATTCACTTAGCCTTCACAATTCTCTTGTTCTGATCAAATAGTGTATAGAGCCATTTATGATTGTGTGTTTGTAGCACTTTCAGCTGTGCAATACATTAAAATATACATTTCTCTTCATCTGTATCCTTAAACTTCCATAGGAACTCTACAAATGGATCAACTCATATAATTATACATGACCCTCAATGTGCAGTGTTCAGTGCTGGACCTAATTAATTTTTTTGTAGCTTTTATGTCATGGTCATTCAAACTAAGACACCCGTGATTCTACTAAAGATCTTTTTCTCCCTCGGTTCTTTATGAACTCTTCCTGACCTACTGAACAATGTGTCATCTTCTGCCTGTGGCTGATATTCTGCATGGTTGGATTAGCATCAGTCAAATACCTAATATGTTGTCTCTGCTTTCTAGTAGAGTGGACACAGAAGTGCTTATACTAATGTTTGACTTGGTACATTTTAAAAAATATGTTAGTGTGGTTGTTCATATCCCAGTATAATACTATAGAACTGAACTATTGTTTTGTTTCTTTTGTAAAGCGTGTTGAGATAATGTTGTTAATTCTGGAATTTGAGGGAAAAATCAGGAATGTGGCTCAGAAGGAGATCTTAATTAAATTAGGTCAGACCATTATAGGGTTAGGACCATAACAGAAATATGATTCTAAACTGGGGTTAGAGAAGGTTGTAATAAGTAATTGAATTAGGCCAACCTATCCTTATGTATTATTCTATCTAACTGCTTATAAACCAGGATTTAAAATATTAACTAGAAAATGTGATCCTCCACTTTTGAATGTTCAGCTTCAGATTCTTTATAAGGGTCTAATTTCAAGAGGATAGAACTGAAGACCCCTCTAAAGTGCCTGACCTTTGGCACCCAAAATCAAAATCATTAGTCACTTTTGAAAAACTGGGCCATAATACCCTTATTAGAATCCTGATCCTGCTGCAGTTGCCTTTCTCATGCCATTTCATGCATTGCTGGGAGGAGCCTTACTACAATGGACCTTATATGGCTACATGCACATGTCTGAAGTACTTAATATAACTGTTCATTAAGAGCCAGATTGTACAGAGCTGAGCACCCAGGCGCTCTTATGTTCAGTGTTCCTCATGGGAGTTGCTAGGTTTATTTCACTTTGAAATATTTAGCTACTTAACTTAGGTGCCTAAGTAGGAGTGAAGCTGTTCTGAAAATCACTCAGTAACTCTAAAAGTGGAGAGAGAAGGAGGGATGAGGATAGTGGAGGAATAAGGAAGAAGTGTGCGTATGTGGAGGGGAAGGGGGTAGAAATAAAGAGAGAAGTTGATTTCCTGAAAGAAAGGTTACAGTTCTTTTAACACATGGAATTTTCCCATAGGAGATTGTTTTGTAATTGTCTTGATTTACCAGTTCCATGCGAAACATTTTTTAAAAAATTCTCTAGAAATCACACTTTTTAAAATTTCAGCTCTAGGTCATTTCCATTTCAACAAAGGCCGAGAGGAATACAATACAGGACATTTCAATGTACATGATTTATGTCTTTCCTTCGAATGGTAAGAATTGTTATACTAGTTATGCAATATTTAACATATTAAATTTACTACTTATAAGATCCTATAACTGTGAAACTGACCTAAATTGACCAGGAATTTGCTAGGGCCCTATTTATCAGGTTTGAATAGCTGTTTAAGTCATTTTCTTCAGCTGTTGTGCACACTGGAATTGCATTCATAAGTGGTGTGAAAAGTGATGTTCTACTGTGAAGAATAACTCACAATGCAATGATTTATCTTTTGTTTAAGTTTGATGCCACAGCTGAATTGACAATGTAGCCTTATAGAACATTTATTTAGATTGGATCCAAAATTATTTTTAACTATAAAAATCAGGTTTTTGAGACTTTAAGACCCTATTTGGCCTACCTGTCAGTGTCTTTCTAGGCTTTATAAACCCCAGAAGGTTGATTATGGGGGATGCATTCTGGAACAGTCTATTCAGAGAAAAAATTGGCTCCACAATATAAGGGAAGAAAAATGATACATCAGAGAAGACTGCCTAGGTTTGGTGGGTGTGGGGAGGAGGAAGCGTATGCTGGCCATTTTTGCTTCCTTCTTCCTCACTCTAATTATGCATCAAGCACAGCTCAGTCAAACTAGATGATCTGGACAATTAACAGCTTCTCTTTGCCTTCCTCACCTGTGATCATTTGTCTTCAGCATAATGGACCTCCTAGCTGAAAGCTAGTTCAGTTTAACTTCTATGAAGAATTTCCTTTGTCTAGTGGACTGTAGCTTTCCCCTGCCCCATAGGATACCTGGGGAGACACGGAAGGTGTTTTTCCCTAGAACACCATTAACACAAGTGCCAGACATACTGGATGGAGACAGACCTGAAATGGGGAGGCCTGGACAACCTGTCTAAGCAGAAAATCTAATAGGGAACAGCTCCTGGTGCCCAGGAGATTCGTGGGGCTTTCCTGGGGACTGCAGAAATAGAAGCAGGATCACTGTGGTAAAAGCCATTTGATTGTAGTTTCAATCACCAACCTCTTTCTGCTCTTGTCATGAATATAGGTGCTTTCTTGGGTGACCTTTGACATGGCTGTAGTTACTTCATTTGAGAGATCTTTACAGAACTTTCTGCTTTGCTTTTGGCATCCGTTCTCTAGCTGCTAAGCAATATTGAACCTATCAAGTCATCCAAGAAGACCAGCCAAGATGAATTAGTTGCTTAATTTTCACATCAGGAACTTGAGACAGACTAATTATAAAAAGACATTTTGATAAAAATAGCACATATTAGCAATTGCCTGTACCACAGAATTATTAATGATAGATGAGGTCTGGGCTTGAATCTTTGCTTGAGTTAATGTGTAAAATATACAACAAAAGGCACTAGGACAGTCATATTTTACTATATTTTAACATAATTATAATTTATGGTGTGTGGGGATGTGGTTACCCATAATAATACAGTTAAGTATTAGAAACTGTACAGTAAAAAACACTATATAAAATTCAGCAAACACATTTTGAAATTTTCTTCCTCAAATTAAAAGCAGGAATTCACTATATCTCAAATTGGAAAATAAAGCTTTCTGTGCACTCAATGTTACACATGTTTTCAAAGGTATTTATAGAGCCATACATTACATATTCTACCAATTATGTTTATCAGGGCTGCAAGCCTAATCAAATAATTATTTTCTTAATGATGAGACATTGCATACAAAATTAATGCTGTATTCAGATATTTTGGGCATTATGGATTTAACATATATATCATAATGCAATTTCTGGGATTCAAAGTGATGAATCTTAGAAACTGAGCTCTTAATTTCCTTAATTTCAACACTCTGGGCCAAATTCAGTCCTGGTATAAGTGGGTAAAATGCCATTCAGTGCAACAGAATGGCATTCATTTAGATCTAAGATGAATTCAGCCTCAGAGTGGAACTATAGCTACTGCAAAACATGGGAAAAGACAAAGTGGGAACAAAAATCTTTAAAAATCTTGTTAGGGAGTCATGGTGTGATACAATTCTGAGTTCAATTTTGATTTTTAAAGAAAATGTGTTTTGTTTTTTTCCCCCATTTTATCTTGAGATGTACCATATATAATCCTAGGTCTCTGTGTAGGGTTCTGCTTTCCCAGGGGCCTACCACCTATGCATAGTTTGGCCACCAATCAGAGCATCATCCCTTCTTGCCAATTGAGACTCTGGTCTGACTGTAGTGTCTGCAGCAGAACAGAAAAGGGGACCACATGTAATGAATATGTTTCCAGCAAACAGTTTGCCCAGTTCTATTGGTAATATTGAAGGAAGCAGTTCTAGGATGTATCATTTATGGTCAAATTTTCAGCATGGTCTCTTAATCTGTATTTACAATCTTGCAAGCATCAACTCTGCAATGAGTGACAGCTGAGTTTCTAACTACTTGAACTTTGAGTGCATACAAATCCAAGATGTTAGACTTGCTAAATTTCAGCTGCTTTTCAAAGTCTTCTTTGATCACTTGGTCTAATAAATTAATATTGGCTAGTATATTAATGTTATTCTCCAAACAATACATAATTACTTTAGGTAATTCTACTGCCCCTTTGCAATGAGATTCATAAAGTTTGTCCTTTGGAATTCTGGAAAAAGTCAAAAATTTGCATACCACACTGTTGTCTTCCCTCCCACACACACTTTTTTCTTCTTTTTGATTGATAAACACCTTCTTCTTTCTGCTTTATTGTTCACCTCTCATTTACACATCAGTGAAATTGCAGTTTGTAAAGGGTGTGAAGACAGCTGGGGAAAAAGGCTGTTGGAATATTTGCATGTTACACATATGTGCGTTGGAACAAAATAGAAAAATGTTAAAAAGGAGTAGTGTGAGAGATCGTTGCAAATCAAGGAAGCCCTGTTTATTAATGCCAGCTCTTTATAATTATTTGCTCTTGAGATCAAAAGTAAATGTTCATTTGTAGAATCTACAATTTACAAGAAAGATACAGAAAAATATGTTTAGAAACTTTCCAGAGGATTGGACTATTAGATAGGAAGAACAGTAAAGACAACACCCTTATCCCAGCCTTAATCCTAAAAGTTTGACATAATTCATGGTAAGAAATATGTCTGTCAAGCTCCAGCACAAATGTGAGTGAAGGCGTTACAAGGTTAAGATTAGGTTAAGTATTAGACCTGCATGCCCATCCCCTTATACTCAACGCATAATAAAAAAGAGGATGGGGCTGGAAATGGGGGGTACAAACCACCAAAGGCTTTTAATAAATAAAGAAAAGAAAAGGAAGAAAAAAAAGAAATTTACATTTAAAGGGCCTGGTCAGACTGATTGTATGTCTTGCTCAACAAACAGTATCATAAACCAACTTGATTTGTTATTTTACAGCTGCATTTTCAGCTTGGCCTCAATTTGGGAATACACACTACAGAATATGCAATCACTTGTGAATGCACTTTTTTGGTGAGCTGCCCTCGGTGCATATGAAATGATAGAATTTGCATAAGGAAAACTCACATAACATACGTGCCTACTGAGATTGGCTACAAAAAAAACAACGAATAAATAAAAATTCACCCATTATTTCAGTGCACAAAATTGTGCACTCAGAACTGGAAAATACTGCCCTTAGATTGTATGCTTATGGGCAGCCGCTTGCAATACAGTGAACGAGTTTTTATAAACTTAATATTAACCTAAGCTCTCTCTCATGGTGTCATAAACATGCTAACTGTGGATCTGACTCGATAATAACAATTCAATTTGATTTGGGGATATTTTATTAGCAAACTGTGAAACCCTATTTTAGTACATTTTTGTATCAGCCAGCAGCCCTTGATTAACATTGATACCCAAGAGAGACACATTTATTGCCTTTTCTACAGAAACAAATATTTAAGTATCACTTGTAGAATTGATATTTATCTGCCAGTATCTCCCTTGGGTCCTAGGAAACATCAGTACCCTAAAGGCACCATCATATTATTTGTGCCTCCTGGGCACAAATAAGTTTAAAAATCCCATATGAGTATGTAAGTTGTTTGTTTAGAGTAGTAAAATAGGGCAAATGCTGGACAAGCAAGGTAACACGGGAGAATATTTAATCCAATTGGCAAATAATACAAGTATATTTATTGTAATTAATGCTCATCTTTATGAACTGGAGTGTAGAAATTGATGTCTATTGCTGCAATTTGTTTTCACTTGTTTTACCTTGACATTGGACTGCAAGATTTAGCCAAACATTTGTAAAACATCCATTGAGATTTGGATATGTGCCAGTGTGTTGGAATAAATATTAGGTAATAACAAATGTTTTTAACCTAATAGCTACATAGGAAAACAGAGACACAGATAGGTTGGGCGGTTTCCTGTACACCATACTTACTACTCACTATGGGTAGATTGATTAGACAGGCTCTACATCCCCTCAAATGTCAGCCCTCTCCCTCTTTTTCAGATATTGCTTACCCAGATTGATACTGCCAGTCCCATTGTACCCTGAGCTTGTTTTCGCTGAGTCTATCCTATCTTTCTTGGCACTGGATTCTCTTCCACTTGCCTCCAACTACAGCTGGGTGATTTTGTTGTTGCTGATTGATTGATTGTAGGGATAACTGTTTATTCACTGAAAAATGAAATTTTGACTTGACTGAAAATAGTGTTGAAATTGAATTCAGTTCACCCTACCCCCAATTATTATTTTCTCCTGAAAAAATCAAACCATTTTGATACTTGCAAAGTTGAAACATTTAATTTATAATTTGTAAATGATGTTTCATTTCTAAATTAAGCTAGACTTATTTAAAAACAGAAAACACCCACTCCTCCAACCCTCCTCCCCAAATAAACCAAATAAAAATGTTTCAGGTCAAACACAATAATATTTTTTTAAAAAATCAGTTCAGCCACTAAACTGAAAAAATATTTATTTCCTCAGCTCTTCAATCTCCTCCCCACTTTTCTTCCCCAGTTTCCCCCTGTTTCATTGTCTTCCTTCTTCCCCTTTTCCCCTCCCACTCCAGGACCTATCAACAGTTCTCTATGAAAATGACCATTTTTCCTGTCTTCTATACTCACTAAAGCTGGGTAAATAAGAGATTTTTTCCCCCATTTTTTAAGCCAATAGGACCACACCCCCTAAAAAATAAAAATACATCTGCAAGATCAAAAATAATGCAGACAGAAGTCTAGGAGCAGAGTGGGGAGTGGCATATGTGTGCATTTGGTTGAAGCTACTTATGGCCCTCAGAGACCCACTATGGACCAGGAGATAGAGAGGTATATAGACAGTGGTGCAAGTAAGCCATTCCAATCAGGTATATCGTACCATTAAGATATTTGTTGCTGGTATGCTGTAGTATGAAGGACACATTTTCAAGAATGAATTGTAGTGCCTTGCATACATACAAATGTATACCCACAGATGTGGATATCTGTGGATAGATATCAGTACCTGGTGAACGGCAGGGCTCTCCCAGGAACCACAGCAGCAAAAGGAGCAAAATGTGGGACCACTGTTCCCAGGAGCCAGTGTTTCACGCCAGCTGTACCACCTCTAGCTCTCGATGGATAGAAATTCCATACTTGAATAATGATATAGTGGTAGCGATATATTATCACCAGTCACCCAAACATAGAGGTGCTGGTGAACATTAAATGCTCAGGGAGATTAGAGAGGTACAAAGATAGAAACCTAATAATAATGGGAGTTTTCAACTATCCCCAGATTGACTGGGTACATATCACCTCAGGGCAGGATGCAGAGATAAAATTTTGACATGGTTAATAACTGATTCTCGGAGCAGCTAGTCCTGGAGCCACAAGGGGAGAGGCAACTTTCAATTTAATCCTAAGTAGAGCAAGGATCTGGTCCAAGAGATGAGTGAAAAACAGGATTATCAGATGCATATATGAACACTATATGGAGAAGAGTCAATATGGCTTTTGTAAAGGGAGGTCATGCCTCACCAATCTACTAGAATTCTTTGACAGTGTCAGCCACCAGGTTGACAAAGGTGACCCAGCTGATACAGCACAATTGGACTTTCAGAAAACCTTTGACAAGGTATCCCACCAAAGCTCTTAAGCAAAGTTCGCTGTCTTGGAAAGGGCCTCTCATGGATCAGTAACTGATTAAAAGACAGGAAACAAATGGTAGGAATAAATGGTCAGTTTTCACACTGGAAAGAAGTAAATGATGGAGTTCTATGTGGATCTGTGTTGGAACCTGAGCTGTTCTACATAAATGGTCTGGAAAAAGGATGGAAACAGTGACGTGGCAAAGTCTGCAGATAGTACAAATTACTCTAGATAGGTAAATTCAAAGATGACTGTGAAGAGTTACAAAGGGATCTCACAAAAGTAATACACATTGAAAAAAATAACCCCAAAGTGATGGGTTCTAAATTAGTTGTTACCAATCAAGTAAAAGAGCATGGATTCATGCTCAATAGTTCTCTGAAAACAACTGCTTAATTATACTGTGGCCATCAAAAAAGCTAACAGAACGTTAGCAACCATTAGGAAATTGATAGAAATTAAAGCTAAGTATCATAATGCCACTCAATAATTGCCCTGTTTTGTTCATTCCTTCTGAAACATCTGGCAGTGGCCACTACCAGAGGACAGAATGCTTGGCTCGATGGACCATTTGTCAGATCCAAGATGGCCCTCCTTTTGTTATCATGGCTAATTAAATACTTTTTCCTGGTCACTCTTCTTAGTAGAACTGAATCCTGAGACTTTTATCTTGCTTGTTGTTTCTTAGTAAGTATGCCTTCAAAAAAGGGAGCGGGGGAAGGCAGAGTCTTTTCTTATTGCTTTGTCATTCTTTTGAAGAATCTTGCCTACTAATTAAGGCAGGAAAACAGGAGTCCGGATTGTTAATAAAATAGTCCATTTAGCCAATAAAATTGAAGATGCCACTGAATGCTTTGTGTTTAATTTGCTCACAATTAAAAAGGGGATTTTGATACTCATTGTAGCTACTGTACACATAAAGTTCTGTTTTTCACAGATTGGGACAGATTTTCAAAAGAGCTCAATGCCCAACGGCTCTCATTTAGGAAACTAAATCAAGAGGTCAGATTCTCAAAAATGCTCAGCGGCCAACAACTTCGACTGGCATAGAGGGGCACAACTGGGGGGAAACAGGATGTGACCAGGATGCCCATATCTTTCACTAATCCATGCCTGCTTTATTGCCCCCCTTGGAACCAGCTGTTGCTATCTGGCCCAGCTAAGACAACTATTGGCATTCTCTAACCTATGCTGGGGGACAATCAGATTCAGGGAATGCAAAGATTTATTTAAATAATTTGTGCTAACCAAATCCCATGAAGTTGGGTGAGTTTTACTTTTTACAATGCGTGTTCACTGTTTTGTGGTGAAGTTGAGAATGCCACATGTTCACAATGCCCTTACATTAAGTGAAACAAACATAGCAATATAATGTAAATGTATTGTCCTATCTTGACAAATAAGAGCATTTCCCCAAAAGATGATTATTTGAAATATATTGTATGTGTATATAATCTGGGAATACACACTATGTATAGTGTATACTCCTTCCAAAGAACTGATGAAAATGGGATGCTGTGTCTCATCAGATTAGTTTCCTGAATACATATGTATTTGAACTGCCCAGTTCTTGAGTATTATCTCAGCATCACCATTCAAGAGGTTAATTTAATGGAACCACTTGAATCATGAATGTGGTCTTTCCATGGCTGAGATAATTAAGGAGTTTGAAAACAAGGATTGATAAATCATTATAGCAAGTTGTTTCAATTAACATTATAAATGTTAATACTTTAGCAAGTAATTGACATCTGATTAGTATGTTGTGGGGTATAGTTGTTTAGATAGTAATCAAAGGTCTAAATCTTGCTTACAAATTTAATGACTAAAAGATGTATATATAGTTTTGCTTTACTTATATGGCAAGTAGGATTATGTTGTACATGTACTTCTCAGAGACACAACTTGAAGTATATTTTGGCATTTTGATTATTAATTATAAAGGATATTACCAATATGATAAAAAGGCTATGACACAACATAGCTGCCTTTTTTAAAAATCAATGTAATTAAGTCTTAGTACCTAGAGAGGTTACTTTTGAACTAAATACATGATGTGCTATTGATGATTTTATATATTTTAATTTGAGGGCAATAGTAACTTTAATTCAGTTCTTTTAAATATTGAAAAAAATGACTGAAAATACTTTTGTGAAAACCCATCACTGGTATTTTTGATCAAAATCTTCTTTGACATATAAATACACTCAAAAAATGCACTTTTTGCATCCAGGTACAGTTATCTTTGCATTGAAGCCATTTATGTTAAACCACACAAATGTTGTCCTGTTAGTGATAATATTTGTAACCCTGGATCTAGACTGGGGATTTTTTTATTTATTTAACAATAACCCAAGGAATCTGCAGGCCTGTATTTTGTGAGATAGTGACTTCAGCCATTAGCATAAGGCTTAAAGCCTACGAACTTTAGCACAGATAAATGGCCCAGCTGTCAACCCTAAATTTTGGGCAACTAGGAATAAAGTGTTTAAGGGGGAAGATTGTATATGATGACACTAGGGAACCACAGGAATATGAACTAACACCAACTTTTGGATATTTTAGGATAGGAACATCTGTAGATGTCTGACCACAAGAGTGCTATGGCAACAAATTGATGTATATGATGATAAGATGAGATCATTGTGGCAGGGTGCTGGCCAGGAGTGCCTGAGCCAGCCCTGCTGGCCCTTTAAGAGGGAACAGAAGCCTGCAAACCTCCCCTTGCAGAGAAGACTAATTAGCCACCTAGGCTGCAGAAGGCTCAGGGTTGATGAGTTGCACCTGGCAGCCTCCCCAGGGGGGATAAAAGCCTGCCAGGCAGGAAGCCCAGTGTGGTAGTGTGGAGGAGTGAGATAGAGAGAAGGAGCTAAGCTGTAGAGCTGGGTGTAGAGCTGTGTAAGGAGCTATGCTGTAGAGCTGTGTATAGAGCTGTGTATAGTAGGAGGTGGGGTTTGCACAAGCTGCACTGTGAATAAAGAGCACTGGTGAGTCAAAGAAGAGTCTCCTGCCTGTGTTTGGAGTGGGGGCGAGAAGGCGATCTGTTACATCATTAATATACTAACCTATAGGAGAAGGGCACCCCAATGTTAGTAGGGTGAGGAAATATAAATAAGGAAGAGAAGGGAAACACCTATTGGATACGCACGCAGCATAGTGGCATCAGTGTAACATTTTATAAAAGTTGTATCCCAGCCTGCGTGCAGGAGGAGGGAAAGATGTAGCCCTTAGATTAGAAGGTGCCAGGATGTGATATACTGGCAATGGTGATGGGAAAGATGGTGATGAAGAAGGCTAACATTTATGCAAGGGACGTGTGAGTATATGGATACTCGCGTGTATATTCTGTATTCTCTCTATCTACCTTGCTGGGTTAGAGTGTATGAGACTTTGCCAACTATTAATAAAACTAATGGAAATATGGAAGGATTCCTAAAGCGTGAATGTTGCAACTGTGCACATAAGGGTCCCCGACTGAACAATAATTTTGATAATATTGGGTCAGATCTTGGGACAAAATCCTGTCAAATCTCAGAGTGATAACTTTCACCATTGTAATAAATGACCAGAGGTCTATTTGATTTCTTTTGTTAAAAGCAAGAACCCACTAGAGTGAGGTGTTACTCCATTTAGTGCTTGGTGAGGCTGTTTATAAGAGACCTTTCCCTACATTTTAAATCACTTATTGATGCTTTGGCAGTGTCTGATAGATTCCATTAGATTCATTAGCTTTTCTAAAGAGCGTTGCTCTGTGGAAATAGCTGAAACAGCTTCCCTGTGTAATTTTGTTATTGCTTTAATTTACTCAGAATTCAGTTTTAATACTCCAGCTGTCAAATATAAAAAGGGGGAAAGCAATCAATATAAAAGCACTTTTTACCTTACTGTTCTTATGTGTACAGTGTGCCGGGAGAAGTAGCGGCAAATGTGTTTTTCTAAAGAGGGTTCATGACCTGTTGGTTCTAGTGCTTCTAAAAATGTGGTGTGTGGAGCATTGCTTCTCTGTGAGGCTGGTCCATGTCATCTGCCAAGCTTCTTCTGTCACATGGTGAAATATCTGGTAGTATTCAAGCAGCGATGCTTCCTGTCCAGATGTTTTAGGGCTCTTTCTTTCCTTTTCCTTCATTTTTGGTCACACCTAGGCTGGGTATTTGTACCAAAACAGTGTTCACAAGAATTCTGGAGAGTAAGGCCTATCAATTCATTGTACCTGTATCCTCAAAGCTTTTTATTCAGGAACATTTGGGTGACAGTAAGGATGTCTGTGTAAAACAGAAGCATGGAGGTTGTGAGCACAACAAAGCTACTAGCAGACAATAAACAAAAATATTAACTCTGAAAGTGGCCACTGTTTAAAGCTATTTTTATTTAATTAGTAGCAAAATAGGTTAATCAAACAAATATAAATATTCATGTGTCACTTTGAGAGTTTTGTCCTATTATAATCCTTGCTAGGTCACCCAATCAGGGATCATAAGCAACATCATGTGATGTGAGCAGTCGTGCATTCAGCACAAATTAAAGGACCCGTGGACTAAAATAGTTCCTCACACTAGCCGGCATTGAACAATAATGAATAAAACCTAAATTAATCAAAATCACAACCTGAACATTTTCCATTTTGTCAGAGATAATTTATGGATAACTAAAAGAGCTAAATCTGGAGAATAATTTATTTGCAGTAAATAATTGGATCATCTCTGACCATCATGTTAAAGTGAAATTATTTTATCTTGCCTCTTTGATTGTGTTTCACACAGTTTTTTTCTTGCAATAAGTGCTGTAATTAATGAAGGAACATTATAGGAGTGTGACACAGGACATGTTGGCATCTTGGGGTTCCAAGTCTAGCTTTATTCTGTTTGGGGCAAAAACATGGAATCTAGGCATTCTTCATGTGTTATTGGTAGCTAGAGGGGTCACAGCAAAATGTGTTGGGAAAGGGAATTGTATACAGTAACTCATTTTTTCCTCAGTCTTAGGGAGAGATCTGAAGAAAACAGGACTTTTCATTCAAGTAGAAGATTGCCCAGGAGAAGGTTTTGAAGCACCTGGAAAAGCTCTAAAATGTCAGCCAGAAGTCTGGTTAAAGTATCCCAAAGAAGGGGCAGTGTTTTATCTAGAAAGCCAGAGAGAGCTTCACCCTCAGAGGATAATTAAGGGACTGTAGCAGATCATAGGAAACAGTCTGAGGGGAGGGGAGAGGAGGCGTTCCAGTGCTGGCCATTAGAGAAGAGGAAGCATGTGAGCCTCCCTTAGGCTCTCTCAAAAGAGGAGAGAATACTGATAGACACGACCTATTGGAGGGCTGCTATCTAGAGGAAGAGACTGGATAAAGGTTTTCAACTTCTGTTAACCTAGAAGGGTTGTAGGCTTTTTTTTTTATAGAGCTGAAGGGCTAAACAACTCATCAGTAGGGGCATACTGTTATGGGCAAATATACTTTAGCTGAATCATAAGCTGAACTACACAATCTTCCTTATACATAAAATCATTTTTCTCGAATACACCATTAATCCCCCGCCCACAAAGTTTAATGACCTATCCCTTCCAGTCTGTTTTTGTCCTCACCTGTATTTTTTATTCCTCCTCTCCCTCCTCCTAAATGAATATTCTAAAAGACTAAGAGCTATTGCAGAGCTAAGAAGGATTAAATAACATGAAGCAGGTTCTATCACCTGTATTCCTTTAGTAGCCAAATGATTCCCTGGTGCTGACCTACACCCCGGTTAAATGGAATTTGAAAGTGGGGGAGCAGAGGTCTGGCCTAAGTACTCAGTCTCTTAATGAGAATTACTATTGTATAATTCAAATGGGCATGGACAACTCTCTCTTTCAGTGAAACATCTCTTGGTGATTCCTCTAAATCGTGCTGCTACACATCCCACTCCTGAAGATGACACTTGACAGTTGATTGACTTATAGTTGGCAGGAAGGTTGGCAGTCTAATAGGGAAAAGAGAGTCTGCAGCACGGTAATTAATTCTTTTTCTTCTCATTGCTCTTCTTTTAGGCGCTCACTCTCTCTCTCTGATTTATATAAAATTTGCTTAAATTTTTAAAATGAATATACTAAGTAAAATAATAAACACACTCTACAATCTATATTACCACACCCACTAGCAGAGTAGAAAATGGTGGAAATATCCACTTTCACCCAGAAGTTGTCACTCTCAGCCTCGGGAATTATTTAGTTTGTATCAAAGTTTTATTTGCATTTATTTATTAAAACCTGCACCTGTATTTGTTTTGCACATTTCACAAATCCATTTTGCTTGCTGGCGCTCTGCTGTGAGTAATAATGAACAGAAGACACATGATCAGATTCTGATATCCGTTATGCTGGTGTAACTGTCTATCACACTTTCTCTGTTTCCTTTTGTTATTCTATACTGACTTCTCTTGCTGGTGAATACCTGCATACAATGGGTGAAACTTTATTCAGTTGTTCTCTGCCAACACTTTCCATTAACTCACAGAGATATGAGATCACTGTCTGGCATTTTTCTATGCTACCTGGTGCTACTAGGTTTATTATTGTTTTATTTAGATATGTAACACAAAGGGGAAAGTGCCTATACAAAGCTTTAGCTTAGTGGTGAGCAGTCTGCAGGCCACATGCAGACCGTCAGGGTATTCTGCTGGCGGGCTGCCAGACAGTTTGTTTACATTTGCATGGCCGCCTGCAGCTCCCAGTGGCTGTGGTTCACCATTCCCAGCCAATGGGAGCTGCGGGAAGTGGCGGCCAGCATGTCCCTGCAGTCCGCACCTCCAAAAGTCTGAGTAAAAGGATGAGTCTTGCAGCATGACTTCAAGGTCAATGGATCTGAGCCCTGGTCTACACTACAAGGTTAGGTTTAATTTAGCTGCATTAGGTCGATTTTATAAGCAATGCGTCTACACAACTAACCCCAGGTGAAATCCTGGCACCACTAAAGTAAAAAAAACAACCACTTCCATCCACTTCAATAGCGCCAGGATTTTACCTGCCATTTCTCAAATAGGCAGTTCTCTGGTAATATAGTGTTTTTTATCATAGCGACACCTTACATTCTACTTGCAAGTCAGTAGGCTCCCAGTGCAAATCCCAGAGCCCCTCCCTGAATAACATGTTGACAATTTCTTTCATTAGTAGAACCAGTTCTTCTTCAATGGGATTCATCCAGGAAGGTGTCAATCTTCTTAATTTAGAAAATTGATTGTTTGAAACTAAATACTAATTACCCCAACAATAACTTTTGACCTTATTGACAACTCTTACTTGATCACACATATCAAGAGCAGTAGATTGTTTTTTTACTGAGTCTCTTTATCGATAAATGCATACGTTCCAAACTACTGTGATGATTTTGAAAGCTTTCTATTAGACTGTAGTTTTCTGATATTACTGTGATGGAATTTAGAGGATACATTGACAAACATTTTACTTCTGATATTATTGATAATTTTTAAATGTTAAAACTTACATCTCAAACTTCACACTCAAGTGTTTGTTTACGTCTTCTTCGATATCTGTCATGTTTACTGTGACTCCTTCTGTCTTTTCCCTTAATTACCTTTCACCACATAATCTTCAAGATTAAAGGCCAAATACCTTGATTCAAAGGTCACAATGAACTGAGCAGTGATGTTTCTTTCTACTTTCTGTAACAATCAGCTCACTTCTCTTGGTGTAATACTGGATAAATATATTTCATTTATTCTTTTTCCTGGCATAGGTTTGTTTGCTGTATATTACCATACGGTACATTTGTAGGTTTTTGCAGTCCAATTTTTAGACATGTTCTGTTTTAATATTAGTTCACTGTCAAAAAAGTCTACTTATCACTTATTCAGTACTTTCAAAATTAGGTAGGGTATGTTGATTATGAACTGTAATCTTAAAAAAAAAATAGGCCTGAATCATACCTCCATATCTGAATAAACTTCAGGGAAGTGTTTGGATTCTCTAATTTTGATGGGGATATCTTACAATTGTGTCACATTCAGTATGGCTCTCCTCCAATTGGCTGACAGATCTTGGTTTTAGGTGAGAAGAACGTGTCATTGGAGACTATTGAACATTCTCTGGGCATCTCTGCTATTGGAATAAGTGATTATGAGATTAAGTAAGACCTTAAATAATGATTTAGTCAGTTTCCTCAGAATAGCTATTGCTGAAAATTGTGATGTTCTTTGAGGCATTAGTTAATCACATCCCTCATTTGTATTGCACTCCAACAGGATTGCCAAGAGACACATTCAGTGTAGAAAAGAAAATTAAGCTTTTGAACACTGGAATGGTTCACTGGCCTGGGTAATTTGGTGAACCTGGAAAGAGTTAATTATCAGTTTATATTTGTTGCAGGCTCATCTCTTGCCATTCCTTTGGGATCTATGAGTTCTTCATCATGGTAGTTGGTCACCATTAGACCAACTGAGGGGAGGGTGAGAGGAAAGACATCTACACATAATGAACTTTTGAATGGCATTTGGCATATTGAGATTGGTTCAGTGCAAAAAGTATTTTTGAAGAATAGCTAGAGAGACAAGAATTTTATTATAAGCAAAAACATTTTTAAAAGGTATTTATTTATTGTTTGTATTATCATGGACCGGGATGCCATTGTGCTGGGAAGTGTTTTCTTGGTATCTTATGTTTACATGTTAGGAAAATATGCTACATGTGTGTTTGGATTCTCTCATGATTTTCCAGAAGCCAAAAAGGTCAGGACAGGATTTGCTTAAACTACCAGCTTCTTTTGTTCAGTTGTGATGGGCAGTTTATTAACTAACCTTTTTCAGAAAATTGACGTGGACAAATCAGATTTGAATCTTCATTTTGTAAGAACAGTTGAGGTGGTGCAATCAAATTTCAAGTTGTGCTTCTTTTGTCTCTTTTTCATAAACTGATGATAGAAAAGGACATCACCTTTCTTGTTTTATATTTTAACGACTCATAATTTATATGGGTTGTGTTTACAGATTTCAAAGTTCATAAATCTTAATGTGGCAAATTCTTGGAACATCCCAATTCTGTGTTTGGAATTTCAGGTGTTTAATTAATGAACACCTTCTCTTGTCTTTTTCTTCATCTTTCTTTTGACATTCAACAGGTTTGCAGTCTTTACAAAGCTTCTGTTGGTCCCTCGGTTCAGGGTAGAGTAACCTCCTTGGCCAGCTCTGCCTGACTTTATTTTCCATCTGGCAATGCAGTGTCTCTTCTTTACACAGTCTATTTTGAAGTTTCCTAGTATTCACACACTGCAAACCTTGCCTGATGGTCTTGTAAACTTAATTTATGCAACTGTTACACAGTGCATCAAGTATCGGTCACTTTAAACATTTGTTCTCCAGCAGGTTCTGACAGCAATTTTCATAGCTCTTTCTCTGAGGTAATGTTGAACCAAGCTCTATATTATCTTTATTGATATTTATTTGACTTATGCATAGGAATCACCTTATTTAATCAAACTGTTAACCAGCTTCTGTGAATATTCATTTCCTCGTGACTGTAGTTGGTTAAAAAAAGAACAGCCCCAAAACTTCACTGAACATTTCTGACAAAAAGTTTAAGCAGCATATATATTCAGTCAGTCTTTTAAATAGATAATGAACAAATCTGTTTTATATCTGTTATAATATGTTACTTCATTTTAATAATTCATTTGTTAACATATTTGCTAGTTAAATGACCTGGTCATTTTAATAGCACATTCTAGTTATGGTTTCCCAGAAACAGAACTTCCTTTTAAGTTAACCACTGCCTTTCATGAGGTCTGTACTTAAAATACATTAAATAGACTTAAATTTCCATTTATGTTCTCACACTGAATTGGTTTTTTATACAAGTTTGAGTTCCTATAAAAGTTTGAGTTCCTATGTCTATCATCTCTCTTTAGTGGTTTCAGTGTGAAATAAATGCCATGTAATGAAATAACATAGGGTTAATAATGTCTATACTTCAGTGGAAATAAGATCACAGAAAGGAAAAGGAAAGTTCCTGTTTCTCAAATGTACTGTGTGCATGTTATTTGTAGGCCATTTGTTTCTTAAGCTTTCTTAAGAACAATCACCCTGAAGGGGAAAAAAAATTCAGTGGAAACAGCCTTTCTGTTGTTGTCTTTTACTGGGGCAGAGTTAGAGTGACCAAATAGCAAGTGTGAAAAACGGGGGCATTTTTTAGGGGGGAAAGGTGTATAGTCACGTATATAAGAAAGTGAATGTTGGTGAAAGAAATACATCTTTTAAATAGACTAGTCCCGGCCTATTTCCCAGCTGAGGAGGGTTAGGAAGAAACAGGAATTGCTTAAGAATACGTGTGCTTGAATTGCACCTTGTCTTGAAATTGTAAGATTTGAGGCCTACCAGCCTGCATTTTTGCTTGCTTGTTTTTAGCAGCAGCAGAGCTGCTATTTAGCCAGTGAAAAGGGAGCATCTGGAGACACTGTGTGAATGAACAGTATGAAATAATTCATCCTTGAAAAATCCAAATTCAGCCTTCCACAGATATAGCTGTGCTGGTGGGGGAGATGCAAGGCAAAAGCCTCCAGGTCTGGAGAAATTATCTGTGCAGAGACCAGAAGTAGTATGAGATTTCTCAGCTAGCCATGGAGAGAACTCTTGGTAGCAGCCCCTCCAACAGCTTCATGAATCTGAAGCAGGAACTCCTCTATACAGCTTAACAGCAGCTGGCTGGCTGTTAAGGGGCAGCTGGGTCTTAATGTGTCATGACATCGAGCTGCGCTCCTTCTGAACCATTCAGCACTTGGTGGTGGTTCTGTTCTTCCCGTCACTTGCTCAAGGACTACAGATGGTAAAATCATAGCTACCTGCTGCACAGGAGTTTTGTTTATAATTGAGGAAAACCTAAAGTGATAATATGGGTATTGGATTTAGGACAAGAGGTGAAAAAAATCAAGGTGGTTCTGATGATCTCAGGAATGTGGTTCTTTGGCCATAAACTGGCTTTCAGCTTGCTCTTCTGATGACAGTGCATAAATAGAAGGTAAAATATTCTACCTGGAATTATACTTGTATCGTTGTAAAGAATGGTGTTTTCTTCTGGAGGCATTAACCCCACCACGTATAATAAGAAAATGCTGTCACTGCTTTCTCTGAACATCTAACTGACTCTTCTACTACACCCAAACCCACCAACAATACCATAAATGCACACTGGTTCTGCTGCTGCTAAATTCTGCCTTTTCAATTGCTATATAAAATATCACTGATTTCCCCATCCAAAACATTTTTTCCGAAACGGTTTCTTATGTAATTATTTAAATCACTACTTAGAGACGCACTTTTCAAAGCTAATGCCAACAAATTCGTTTTCTCTCTCTTGTTTTTGTCACTCTAACACTAAAACCTATTCACTTACATTACACACATTACACATTTTTGAACATTTTGACAAGTGACTGTAAGCAATTTTTTATTCGAGAAAATATATTGCAGGTATTAAATGTGTGTTCAGATATAAATCTGCATAACCAAAGTGATCTTTTCTGGCTCTATGTTCTATGGCTCAAAGTAATACCATCCAGATGAAATGAAGGCAGCAGAAATGAATGCCAGTACAGTAAACCCTCGATTTTACGGACCCTGATTTAACGGACTTCGGATGCAACGGACAAAATTTCCGATGCATCCGAAATCCGTTTTGGGGGCTGCCGGCTCCCGCCCCAGGGAGCCGGCTGGGTTGACAGCTCCCGCCCGGCTCCCCACAGCGGGGACCCCTGCGGGAGCTGTCAAACCCCCCCCGCCCCCCCGCCCGGCTCCCCGCAATGGGGAGCCGGGCGGGGGGGGCGTTTGAGAGCCCCCGCTCGGCTCCCCGCAGCGGGAAGCCGGGCGGGGGGTTTGACAGCTCCCGCCGGGCTTCCCGCTGGGGGGAGCCGGGCGGGGGGGGGGGGTTGAGAGCCTCCGCTCGGCTCCCCGCAGCGGGAAGCCGGGCGGGGGGTTTGACAGCTCCCGCTCGGCTCCCCCCCAGCTGGAAGCCAGGCGGGAGCTGTCAACCCCCCGCCCGGCTCCCCGCAGCGGGGAGCCGGGCGGGGGGAGGGGGTGGGGTGGGCTGACTCACGGCTGGCTCCATATAATGGACTAATTCGGGCGGGGGGGTGTCCGTTGTCACCCGAAAGTCCGTTATTTAATGATTTAAAAAAATTATTAAATAACGGACTTTCGGTTTTAACGGACACCTCCCCGCCCGAATTAGTCCGTTATATCGAGGTTTCACTGTACAGTTATGGAATTCTATTATCAACATGTAGAGTTTTGTGGAAGACCTTCACATCTGTGGTTGAGATAAAACATATGCTACCTGGTGAAACAGGGGTGGGAAATGATATCTTGCTGAATGCATAATATTACCCTATGTAAAGTATAATAAATGAGTAATCTTGACACAAGTTAGACAAGGCAATATCTTTTTACTGGACCAACTTCTGGTGGTGAGAGAGACAAGCTTTTGAGCTACACAGAGCTTTTCCTCAGGTCTGGAAAGGTACTCAGTGTCACCAATAACTACAAGATTCAACATATGGTTTATCATAAGCATTTGGCACTTATTCTAAGGGACCATTCAAGGTGAAGTTGCCCATTAACCCCCCTTGACTTCGGACAAAAGGGGTTTGGGGATTAGTGGGTTACAGATGGTTGTAATAAGCTATAAATATAGTGGGCGTTTACAAAAAAAAACAATTTTTAGTGTTTAGCAAAGATATGAATTTAAGCTCCCAGACTCATCTTTAGAAAGTGCTGTGCAGGTTTCCTTGGAGGATGAGAACTGATAGTGATCACTTTATCAAAAGGGTTCACCCACAGGTGAGCTAGTATCTTTGTCTTTGATCATTTTCCTGTGTGAGTTCATTTAAGAGTGTGGTGATTGTCTGGTTTCACCCACATATTTGTTATTGAGGCATTTAGTGCACTGATGAAGTACACCACATATAGTGTGTAGGACCCATGCATCTTGAAAGGTGTGTTGTGGGGTGGTGGAATTGTGTGGGATTGTAGGTACAGCTAGGGTTGTGTGGTTGGAAGGGGCTTTTTTATGTTTAGAAGCAAGTTCTCATTGGGTGTTTGGGTGGTCCATTCCACAATGTGATCTCTAGTGGAAATGTCCTTGTTAGGTGGTTATGAGTGTGATAAGGTATATATCCTGGACTTTCTACTTGGAGCATATTCTGTGGTCTCTGAGTGCCTGGCTGTAGATAACAGAGTTCTTGGTGCGTTTGGAGTAGTTACTGGGTCTATAAAGATAGGTGTGGTGATTGGTGTGTTTCTTGTGTGTAGATGTGTTCCTTATCTCCTCTGTTTGCAGTATTTCTCTGTTCAGTGTTTTATAACTTTTGCACTTTATGAGCTCTTTACCCTCCAGAAAGTTTTGTACGTTTCTCCATGTAGATATTAATTTACATGCAATTGCACATGTGGGTTCTGTGGTTCACTCTGATTCATCTTCCAGGCCTTCTTACGTATCTGTATTCTCTTTCTCTAATACAAGCACATAGCGCTTAACACACGGCACACACATATAGTACTATCCTTCCAGTAAAATATGATAGAATAATAAGGTCATTCCTTTAGGCATGGTGGGTGTTATCTAATATCTCTGTTGAATAGAATAAACTTTTTTGAATGTTGACCTAATTTCCTTATGCCTTATTCCTCAAAGAAAAATATCAAAATTTCTTCTGTGGATGACAAGGGAGTCTGACCTCTATGGTGCCTCTAAGATAGACTTCAACAGCTTTGAAAAGTTAAAAGGGAGCTATAAATATGGAATGCAAAGTGGATAAATATTGCAATGGTAGATAGTATAGTTACTTTTATTCTGACAGGAATACATCTGAATGTAGATCTTTATCCAAAGATTTGGGGCCTTATCAATCTTGAGTCCGATGCCAGTCCAGGCTGCAAGAAGGGATAAGTCATTCCTTTTTCAATGGGTCAAGATATGGCTAGGAAGCACAGTGCTGAAGTCCCATGTCACACAGCTTTCATTCATAAAGTCCTGACAAATGGTGAGTTATCGAAACTGTAGATTGCATGCTTTCATGTTAGTGTGTGAATAAATATTTTATAAATTGTTTGTCATACTGATGTTTAATCAGAGCTGACTTACAGTTTTACATATCTTTCTGCAACTAAGGTTTCATTTGATTTAATTTTTCTGTGCTGTATTTCAATAAAGTCTTTCTTGTAATCACATCAGTTGGGGAGAATGATCTGAAGATTGTGCACTGAAAGAAGAGCAAAACAATTAAATTGGGTTAAAAGGGCTTATATGATAACACTAAATTCTTTAATTGTTATATAGCTTTGGACAGAGATGGACTCCAGTTACAAAACTGGGATCTGTTGTTTGGATTTGAGATCTTCACACTTTTTCAAAGGATGTTTGGAAATAGTCCTTAGGTCTGAGCCGATCTGTTGCTTTGGGTCACAACCAACCACTTCCTACCACGCCACAGCTACAGACCATTGTTAATCCTTTAACTATTACATTTAGAATTAATGGCAGAGTTCTTTCTGCCTAGGATCCACTGAGAAGGTGAAGATTGATACCAACAAATTGAGTATTTTCTTGTGAGAACCATACTGCATCCTGCTGAAGAACTCAAACTATGCTGTTATTTATCAGCAATCCATGTGGTGGCACTAACGTTCTTATGTGCCAGAGTGAGCATAGACATTTGGCAGTGTTCATTATGGCCTTTGCCTTCAATTCTAGGAAGCTGAGTTGTGTTTGGGAGTTTGTTCATCTACTCTCACCCCATCCCCCATTAATAACTGTTTTAGTGCTCAGATGTGTTCCTGATATAACAGTCCCACCTGGAAGGCCACAGAAAGAAATTCTATTGCAGTTTGCTGCTAAAAGAGATGAGATGTTAAATCAATGGTGTGGACTGGTCCTTATGATTGTACAGATAATGACTTAAATTGACGGATTACAGAAGTGCATCCCTTGACAAAGAACATCAATGTGTATATTATATAAACATACAAAAATTATGTTAAAAGAACATTACTGAGGTTGCAAAATAAAGTACTTAAAAATTAGGAAATGCCACAATCAAGATTTTCTAGAGAAATCAACTGTTTGGGGGAACATGTGTATTACTCTAAATGCTTAATTAACCTAAGGCAGTTGGTGGGAAATTACTGTTTACAGATAATAGATTTGAGGGATAAAGTATTCAGAAAAAATGCAGGGGCCAGAGTAACAGTCCTATTACTGGCAGGGAGCTTGAGGATCACAGCAGCTTACATTGAAGTGCATATATTGCTAAAGGCTTGAAACTTCATAGGTCCAAGAGGATAAATAAAACAAATATTATTTACAATGCTAGTTAGTTGCATGATTAAACTGGTGCACCAGCAGAATACAGATTTATCACACAGTCTCTTTGGTTTGTTTCATACAGAGATGTGAAAGTCCATTTATTTTTAAACTAGATCAATATCTCTCCTAAATGAGCTGAGGTAGGGTCACTCATCAGTAAACCTCTGTCAATTTTTTTTTTATCAGATTGTCCAGCTCTGCTCTTTAATGGCACTGGCTTGAATTAGACCTTAATATTATGTCTCTTCAAATTAGTAGCTTTAGTTCAACCATGACCATAAAGAAAATTATCCAACTAGGGTAAACAGTTTTCTATCAAAACAAATCAGTCCAGTTTAGAAACAGCAGCATCATTGTCATTTCTTTCCTGTCCAGTTGTCATTGCATTATGGGCTGTAAATGAAAGTAAATATTGGAATCTTTGTAATGTAGTATATGTAATATTTTAATGTGATATGTAAACCACTACACCTTCACACACAGGCTCAACCATAAGCATTCTAAGCAGAGCACTTCTCTCTGGTTCAACCCATTTTATCAAGGCATTACTATGGTAGCATATATCAACTAGGCTCATGTTTTCCCCTTTGGCTGTCATCTCAGTTATATTGCAGTATCCTCATCCTGTACTCCTGAACTGAAGCAGCTCATTTATCTTTGTTCCACTCTCCCTCAGCCACTCAACCTTTTCCCACTTTGACTGGCAGTTCAGTGTTGCTGTGCATGATGTCATTCAGAATGTACCAGCCTTCCTTATCACCTTTGTTTGTTGGATACCAAAACTGACAACTGTTACTTGCCCAAACACTTACATTTTTTTCTGAGATCCCTCCCCCCCCCCCATAGTTTCTTTCTTTCCCTCACCTTAAATTGAAACATTTGTGTGTGTGTGTAAATACAGAGAGAAGCTGATTTTTCTACAAAATATATGTAATTTACTTGTGGGGCAATTTTTTTTTAAAGCAAACTTTTATTTTCATGGGACTGGATAGCTGTAGGGAATTAGTTTCAGAGTTCTGCATTTCCGTGTCACAGTATCTATCTGGGGACAGTAGTGAGTGAGTTATTAGTCTCATGGGTGCTCAGCAGCCTATGCAGAAAGTTGGTGGTTTCTGTTCACTTTCTAAGTTAAGCAACATAAAAAATAGCACCACAGTTAAGTCAAAGATTAAACAGTTTAAAGACTGAATTACATCTTCTATGTAATGTAACAACCATTGCAGAATTATTAAAATTAAACAAGAAAATAAATACAAATCAACAGCTATGTAAAAAGTTCTCTGTCAGAAAATTCATGGGTCTGTGCTGCTGGTCTTTTCAAATTCTTTAATTTTATTTCTCTGAAGAAGCAGTGCTTTATGAATGATAGAGCATTAATTAATGTTATACCTCTATGATGGGAGTCTTTAAACTGTAGGATTCCATCTGTTCTTCAAGAGGACAAAGGTTTGTTTTTTTCTCTTACAGGAGCTCAGAGTTATTCAATGGCTTTCCCCTAGCAGGTGAATAACAATTTTAAGTCTCCAGGACTGTATTTTATATTAGGCTGTCTGAGCCCAATTCAGCAGCTTTAATGTGTGCTTATCGCTGAAGTCAGTGAGAGACTTGAACATTCTAGGACTTGCAGAATTCGATCTGAATAATCTTCTAGCTGTCTACATACTTGAGAAAAAGAGTCCAGATTCTGTTCTTAGTTGTACTGCTGTAAATCTATAGTAACTCCAGGAACTTCAGTATAGCTACACTGGTATACCTGAACAGAATTTGGCCCAGATTGTTTGTGAAAATATTTGGTTGTATGTATTAAAATAATAATGGGATGCACATTATGCCCTGTTCAAACTCATTGATGGTAATTAGGTTATGTGGGGTCTACGTTAGGACAAAAATTGGCCTAAGGGTGTGGAGGATAGGGCCGGGCCATCCATGGTTATTAACCAACATGGTCAGGAATGTTACTCCATGCTCTGAGTGTTCCTAGCCGCTGTTTGCCAGAACCTAGGAGTGGATAACAGGGGCTGGATCACTTGATGATTGCCCGTTCTGTTCATTCCCTCTGAAGCACCTGCCATTGACTGCTGTTGGAAAACAGGATACTGGACTATATGGACCATTGCTCTAACCCAGTATGGCCATTCTTATGTCAGAGAACTATCTACCCCTATCAGAAAAGCAGCATGGCTAACTCGGAAGAGGAGTTTTTTTTCCTACCACTCTACATGAGTCTTTCAAGGGACAGAGATGATAGGCTCTAAAGACTTGTTTCCTTAACTAGAGGGATGGTGAACATGATGTGAGCAGTCGTGTATGTAGAAGACTCCTCAGAGATCCAGCAGGAACACAGAGGAACCACAGTTCCTAGAGAATGGAAATACCATTTTCATTTCTTTCCTATCCTTCTGTAGAAGTCATATAACTGACAAGCATTTCATTTAATTGATGAGTGTTTGCTTTAAATGGCAAATGGTCCCTTTTTAGGTCTACAGTGCCTGACAGATGGAAAATAACAATATTGTTTAATACCTCTTTGACAGTTTCAAAAATAGTGAGATGTACCACAAAAGTCCGTAAGCCATTGCAACAAGAAAAATACCATCTAACTGATAGTGTTTCTAATTAGCAACAACCTAACTGTCACTGTTTCTAATTAAGAGAATAAGATATAGCACAAAACAGTACAAATAGCAGATGGTATTAAAAAGGCATAAAGCAAGTATGAGATCTGACTTTAAATAATTCTAACCATGCTACAGAATATGGACAGTTCTGCCTTCTTTCTTGTTAGTAAAACTAAAGTGAAACATGATAGGAGGTGAGTCAGAAAGAGATGAAGAAAAGTTAGTAAATTTCACCACTGAACTTTGTGTGGAATATATTAGCATTTTGGAGGTGAGATAAATGATTTTATAAATGATCTATGAGTGCTTAAAACCATTTTTTGAGAACAGGATGTCTCAGAGCTTAATATCTCTTGTTGTAGCAGTACTTTACAGTTCTTCGCTTAGACTGGTGCTGTTGCCGTCTGTGCTTAAAAATAATATAGTTACATCTCAAATGTTATAAATGAATCTCACTCTATTCTTTATTTATTGTAGTCTACATCTAATACTCAGAGTAATGGGGAAGGTGACGACTAAGTCTTACAAAGGAACTATGTTATGGCACATAGAATCTTTGAAGGATTTCATTTTCATGCCTATAATAGTGAGGGCCAAATCTTCCAGCCCAAGAAGGGAGCAGGGAAAGCCTGAACACAGTGGAAGCAAGTGCTGAGAGGAGCATATGAAGAATAAATCTGAAACTATGCTGATCCATCAGCCAAACCCCAACACAAGGAGGAATGTGGAGTGGTGGTGTTGACTGGTGTGTTCAAGTCCATTTATTGGAACTGTGCACAGGAGAGAGAATTTGATCTTAAATAATGGCTGGTTCATCCAATTCCAGCTGGCATTTTTTAAAGTTCTAATCATCTGAAGACTGGCTAGTGGCTTATGTGAAATCAGTTGGTGGTCTTGGTCCAGTTCCATTTGGACAAGAATACATATCGTATAAAATGCTAGCACTGGTGCTCAAAATGAATCTTTCTGAAAAGCCGAGGATTAGATGGGTATAGGGAGGGAATTACCCTCACATCCCTAGAAGGAAGATGTCATATTTCAGTTTGGGTTGGATTAGGCCCTTAGTGAGAAACTGAGTGTGATTGTGCACATACATTCTTACTCTATTGCACTTGTGTGTTACGTGCATCTTTTTCAACCTGGAGCTTTAAAGAGATATCAAATGAGGTTCCTGGACAGACTATATCTCCCATAATGCACCCAGAATCAAACACCCATTTAGAGGAAAATCCATATTGCATTATGGGAGATGTAGAGCTTCAGGGAGTCAAGGCTATTTGAAAGAATATGGGATAGAACTACAGTGTGCCATGGAAATGCAATTAACTGATTCAGAATATTCCAATTCAGGTTGAACTGACCCAAAGTGAAATCTTTTATTTTGATTTTCCTGAAAAAAAATCATGGAAAATTCCATATTAGTTCCAGTAACAATATGATCTGTCAGCAACGTTGTGCATCACTGTGCAGTGGACTACGTATGGAGGCACCCTGCTTGAGGCCTATGGTTCTGCCTCACCCCACCCTAGAAAAGAGGAATAGACAGGTCTTGCAAGCTGCCTAGAGCAGTGCTGTGGGACACAGCCAATGAGAGAGGCTTCGGGGAGCATATCCAGGGAGTATATAATAGTCATACCAGAGCATATTTTCAAGAACTGAAGCAAGCATTGTTAATCAACTATTCTTGGTGGAAAAGACTTCCCTAAACACTTAAGGCAAATGGTTTGCTCACAGTTCATGTAGTTGCATGCGTTGAGGTTCTGCTCCCTCCTTATTGACATAATTCTCTTCAACATAAATGGGAGTTTCTCATTGTGTTAATGTAAAGATCCAAATCACGGTGTCATAGAAGTTAATAAGAATTTTTCCTCATTGAGTTCAACAGGACCAAGATTTTGCCAGTAGGGAGAGTAGAAGATTTCAGACAAGTTCTTAGTGTGTATGAAAGGATATTTTTTTTCCTTTAATAAGCATAAGAGATTTTTGGACAGCACTGGGAATATAAGGAAGAAAATAGACAAAAATCAGCATGTACTTTGTATTAAGCGTGATTTCCAGCTCAAGGAGGTGTGCCCACATTATCTCGGATTAAGCGAGCTTGCTAAAAAATAGAAGTATACCCATGGTGGCACGAGCCGCAGGAGAGGCCAACCACCCCATTATGTGCCTGCAATGGGATCATCCTCAGGGAGGCTAGCACCTCCCATCATTTGCACACCCATAGCTACATTTCTGTTTTTAGCACATTATCTCAATCAGAGCTAGTGTTAGTATGTCTCCTCGAGCTTGGAATCATATCCCCAGCGTGAAGAGTAGACATACCTATAATATGCTAATGAGTCAAACAATAGGAACAAGTTTTTTTTCTAAAACCTAAGTACAAACTATTTAATAATGAAAAAGGGGAGACTGAGAAGAAACTCCTGGTGAAGCAGAATGATATAAAAGAAACAGTTGCAGAGTTCTTAGCTGTGCAAGACTTTGAGAGAAAAATGGATGGAAAATTATATTAATTAAATGATTTCTTAAACACGGTTCTAAAATCATAATTGGAGGTTGACTTAATGAGAAAAGCAAAAGGATTATTAGCAGCCTCAAAAGAGGCATTGCTAATGACATCATACAAAAGACAGAGGGAAACCAGTTACAAAGGTAGAAAAACTGTGTGTAATGATTTCCTGCATAACAAAGAAGAGATTAAGACTTTGCTACATACTGGTGACCTGATGCAAAACCACATTTTATTAAACCAAATTTGTGTTCAGAACCATGCCAGCAAAGTTATCTTGGCACAATATTAAATACTTAAAGGAGTTAGACAATCTGACCAACATTTGAACCAAGAGGTTCAGTCATCTTAGATATTATTTACAGAGATACTCTCCTGAAAGTGTTGTTTCTTCTTGGAATCAGCCTGCCTAATATAGCTATGCTGCTTTTGTGATGATGCTCGTAACTTTATTTCTCTTGGCTTTTCAGCTTCTGTTACAACACTTAACATTCATACTGTTTTAGTGGATCCTGCCCTTCATCCCTCACAGATCTGCCAGTTTTTGTTTATTGTTTTTGCTGTTTGTAATAGTTACTGCAGGAAAGTAAAGAGCTCTGAAAATGGTCAAGTTTGAACTCAGCTTGTCACTTCTAATAGATTGCTCCACCATCAAGAGACCTCAGAAGAGGTGGCCTTAACTCTGGCTTTTGAAAATTTAATCAGGAGAGGGTCACAGGTAGCTGCTTTATGTATACAATGCCAGTAACAACGATACTTTGAGATCCCCAGATCCAAGGGTACATATCAATTTCCAAGTGCTTAACAAACATTAATGTGCTTTTCTCATATTTCATAGCAGTGCTTTTTTATTGTTCAGCTATCTATATAATATTTCTCAAAACCATTTGACAAAACAATAACTTAATTTATGTATTTCCAAATGCTCCCAAAGTAGTGACTTCCCTTTACCTGTTAGTGGTTTGTAGCCTGAGAAGATTGAACAGAGAGAGAGAATTGTAAGGTGAAAAATCTTGTCCAGATGGAGCAGGCAATGTATTCACATAAAAACAGGAATTATCTAGAGTATTTTATAGTGTCTCCTTTTCCCATATTTCTAAAGCTATTTTTCAGCTTGAAAAAAATAATTTTAAGTCTCCCCCTGAAAATGAGAATTGAACAGCCTTTTATTCTTTGTACTATATCTAAAGAGGACAACTCTCATTTTAAAAAAGAGTCAAAATAGTAAGATAATTGAGAAATCCAGTTGGTTGAATGTTTCAGGGGGCACCACAATTTTATACAAGAAAGTTTCTAAATTCCTATTACACAGGGGAAAATATCTTCTCAGATCTCCTATCAGCTATATATTCTTTATCTCCATATTACAAATAGCCTAAGGGATACATGGAGGGACCTATTCATGTTTTATTAATATCAGTGGGAGCTATGCTCTTATTCTATATTTTCACGTTCTTTCTCTTTATTTAGTTAAGGGAAAATAATTACCTAACATCCTATTTTTGTATCCGCTTTACTCTAAGGTAGCTGATAACAGAACTACTAGTGACCAAGACAGTCACAGAATCTAATATTAAACCAGAGGCCTGATTATGCCAATCTCCTTCATCTTGAGCGTTACCAATACTTTATGACACTGGTTTCAGTGAGATTGCTGGTGGAGTTCACAATGGAGTCAGTACACTTTTCTCATATTTCATAGAAGTACAATTATGTAAAAAGGTTTCAGAACTAGGTCCCATGTGATACTCCCATATGCACTGATACATATGGACTAAGCCAGAATTTACTTGTCACCTATATTTATTATTTCTTCAACTACATGTTGAAGCTCCAAACTACACTAGATATGTTAGGAAGATTTAAAAACAATACACATTTTCCTTGTTATCTTCTGATTAAAAATATATTAAGAATGCAAATAATTGTATACCTCTGGAGATACCAAAACCTGGATCTCATTCCATCCAGTAGACTTTGTAGCAGTCATTCACTTAGAAATAGTGGGTTTACAAAATGTCTCCTTTAGAAATGTGCCGTGTCCTTCATCCACAAAAGTTGATGGAAGAGTTCCTATTGACTTCAGTGGGTGCAGAATTAATTCCTCATTTCATGTAAAGAAATAAACAGTAGTCCAAATTCAACCCTAGTACTCATGGAAATCCAGTGAATTTGGCTGATTGTCATTTGTCTGTGCATTATACATTACCATTTTGTCTTCAGCAACATTAGCGCTAAATCGTTCACCAAATCAAGCTCAAGTTTAGGTCCTAACTGCTAAATACATTGTAACGGGATTAGTAATATTGGGTGGGGGGTGGGTTTAAATATTGCCACATCCATGTTCCATTTCACACTTTGCAGACTTGGGCTTTGAGGCACTTCCGTAACAGGTAGTGTTAAATAAATTGATTGTGCATGACTTTTATGCACTTGTGTGGGAGAGGGTGAAGGCAGACACAATTGCAACCCCTGACATCAGGACAGCAAGGACATCTCCCCATGTCCTCGGAGGTGAACATTGTTTCAAAGGAAGTGGAAAGGAGGCAGAGCCATCAATCTACTATGCCCTGCAATGTCCCCCTCCCCAGACCACTGGATGGGATTGAAGCACAGAGCAGGGTTGCACCTAGAGTGACCAGACAGAAAATGTGAAAAATCAGGATGGAGGTGGGAGTAACAGAGGCCTATATAAGAAAAAGACCCCAAAATTGGGACTGTTCCTATAAAATCGGGACATCTGGTCACCCTAATTGCATCCCATAATGATGCAGAATGTGTCACAGTGTTCCCCCTGAGGAGATGCAGTTCTGCACGACCTGTATTCTGCTCTGTGCTTCAAAGGTATGTTCTAGCTCTTAGTACTTTCAAACACATTGGCTAATTTTTTAACAGAGTTCTTAGCTCTAGGATTATGAATATATAACTTGAGACACTCTGCTGTTATAGCTCTGTTCAAGTTGGTGTTGTCAAGCACAAAAGCGCCTATAATCAAGAAAATGTAGTTCAACCTGAATCAGTTCATAATGGCATGGTACACTTCCCATATGGTATTATTACTTTAAATATGATTTCCATTCTAGTCACTTTTCTATTCCAGTCACTCTACAAAGTATATAAAACTGTCACCAGAAAGATGCAGTGCTTACTGGTTTTAATAAGAACAAATTGCAAATTTATAAAAAAGGCAATTGTATGTTAGAGTTGTAGGGAAGTAATATGAATGTCATAGTATATTCAGTGAAGTTAATAAGAATTTGTGTGAGACACACCATAAAATGTAAGGTCTTTTTAAGAATAAATTAATGGATTTATTTTATTTGCATCATCTGTTTTAAGAGGAATGAAAAAAAAATTATTAGACTGTTCACATACCTTAATATGAGAGAACAGCAGCATGGTAGATTAAATGCTAATCAAACTGCTTTATCAGCAGCACTTAGAAAAATAAAGCATATCAGCATATTTAAAATAATAAAAGCAGATTAAGGGCAGGGGAAATATAATGCCCAAGAGTATCCTTAATAATAGCATCAGTGATTAGTAGGACCAATGCATGAATGATCATTGCTCAGTACGTACCATTACTAACATGACTTAGACACATACAAGAATAATTTGATAATATATGAATAATAATGTGCAATTTTCTTTTCACTGTACATGTATTGTATTTATTGTTGGTTAATGTATCCTACTGAATCAAGAACTAGCCACAGAAAAGGCAATGGTGCTTTAGTGCTTCAGTGTAGATACTACCTATGCACATGTGATGGGTTCTTTTGTTAGCATAGATAATCCACATCCCAGCAAGACAGAGGTAGGTCGATGAAGGAATTCTTCCAATAACCTCATGCTATCTACAACAGAGATGAGGCTGGCATAACTTAATCTTTCAGGCATGTGGTTTTCATACCCCTGAGAGATGTGGCTGTGCTGAATTCTCAGTGTAGTGTGATTCATTTTTAATGGGGAAAACTGATGCCACCACTTTTCACCCTATGTACGTTCAAATTTTTCTTCAAAATTCATTAATACCAAATGGCTGAATGTGACATCCATAAAGAAGAGTATTTTGTAATTAATTACATCATCCCATTTTACATTATATTAATAGGAGGATCATTTGGAAATTTTAAGCTGTGCAAAGAAAAATATTTGAAGGGTAGTTCAAAGTGTCTTTGCATTTTACTTTGGAGCCAATGAGATTAGGGGATAATAAGGAGAGTGCCAAATTGTAAGATAATAGTGACAAAATCTGGTATTCTAAATAAGCATTGTCATCAGAATATCTTTTATGTCTCAATTGGATTTTTCACCCATTGCCTATATGCCATTGGTTGAAGGTAGACTATGCACTTGGTTGCGGTTGAGTGTGGGATATTGTCAAAAAAGACATCACAAATCCTATTCATCAAGAGTGTTTACTAATTTGATGCTTCCTTTATATTTAATAAAAGTTGTCACTGACTTCAACAAGACCTCTGATTATGAATGCACCTGTGCAGTTACTTGCTTTAACCTCAATATGCCATTACTCTTGTACAAGACCAGTGACTTTTTTTTTAATGTGCAATATGTTGAGCAGGTGTGTTTTCCTGATGTATCAGCACATTAAACAATCAGTACAGCTGCAGTACCTTTTACATAATTAGAGTTGATTTTCTTCAGATCTTGTGGAAACAGGGAGAGAATTCTTTGCAGTCACCTATTCAACACTAGTTTAAATATGACAGATGAGTCATTGTTCTTAATTTAATTTAAACAACTATTAGCCAAAGTTTTCCAAAGTGACTCGTGACTTTGGTGCCTCCAGTTTTGGATTCCAGGTTGAGACATCTGAAAAGGGTTTGATTTTAAGAAGTGCTGAGTACACATCCTCAAGTTGGACACACAGATTCACCAGTCACTTTGGAAAATCTTGTCCAGTGCAGATGATAGGTATCTTTGGAGTGCTCTGGCAGGTAAACCTTGAGCTGTAACACAATTTATTTGAAAAAAACTCAAATCTGCCTAGGGAAATTATAACTAATGTTAACTGGGTTGGGATTTGAAAATCTCAGTCTAAATAAATGCTTTGTCAAGCACACATGTCTAAACAAAACTCAAATGAGGCAAATGGATAAGCTCAACTGAAATGAACAGAGAAATGAAAAACAGGTTCACCCTAGTTGACCTTTAATTATTATTTAGTTATCTTCTTCAGGGTGAGAGACTCTTCTTCCCCTATATATCCTATATAATAATCGGCTACAGACGGTGTGTGAAGCCGTCATGCGCAGTAGAGATGGCCCTGACGAACGGTATGCTGGGGGTTGTAGTTCGGAGGCACAAAATGGCCGCCATGCATGCCCGCCTGAGGGATCCTCACTCACACGGAGCTACAGCACCAAGGAGCAGTTATAACAAAGTCCTGTGGCACCTTAAAGACTAACTATAAAGTTTTGAAGCATAAGCTTTCGTGGGCTAATACCCACTTTGTCGGATGCAAGCAGTGGAAGTGTCCAGGGGCAGGTATAGAAAAGTAGGCAAGAACCAGGTAGGAGGTAACAAGGTTAGTCCAATTAGGCTGAACCAGCTTGTTATCTCCAATAAGGGAGGGTGGGTTATTCTTCTAGCAGTTGAATAGGGGGTGTGAACTCGGAGAGAGGAGAAGCTATTTTTGTAATTAGCAAGCCACTGAAGGTCTTTGTTCAGTCCCAGATTGATTGTGTTAAATTTGCAAATGAATTGCAGCTCTGCAGTTTCCCTCTGCAGTCTGGACTAAGTTTTTTTGCTGCAGTATGGTGACTTTTAAATCTGTAATTGTGTGTCCAGGCAGGTTGAAGTGTTCTCCTACAGGTTTTTGTATATTGCGATTCCTAATATCTGATTTGTGTGCATTTATCCTTTTTCGTAGGGACTGTCCAGTTTGGCCGATGTACATAGCAGAGGGACATTGGTAGCATATAATGGCATATATGACATTGGTTGATGTGCAGGTGAATGAACCAGTGATGGTATGGTTGATCTGGTTAGGTCCTGTGATGATGTTGTTGGTGTAGATATGTGGGCAGAGTTGGCATCGAGGTTTGTTGGTTTGGTTTGAGGATTGGTTCCTGAGTTGGAGTTATTGTGGTGCAGTGTGCTGTTGCTGGTGAGAATCTGCTTAAGGTTGGCAGGTTGTCTGTGTGCCAGGACTGGCCTTCCTCCCAAGGTCTGTGAAAGTGAGGGATTATTGTCCAGGATGGGTTGTAGGTCACTGATGATGCATTGCAGAGGTTTTAACTGAGGACTGCAGGTGATGGCCAGTGGTGTTCTGTTGTTTTCTTTCTTGGGATTGTCTTGCAGCAGCAGGCTTCTGGGTACACGTCTGGCTCTGTTTATCTGTGTCCTTATTTCCTTGTGTGGGTATTGTAGTTTTGAGAAAGCTTGGTGAAGATCTCATAGGTGTTGGTCTCTGTCTGAGGGGTTGGAGCAAATCCGATTGTACCTCAGTGCTTGGCTGTAGACAATGGATTGTGTGGTATGTCCGGGATGGAAGCTGGTGGCATGAAGGTAGGCATAGCTGTCGGTAGGTTTTCGGTATAGGGTGGTGTCGATGTGGCAGTCATTAATTTGCACTGTGGTGTCTAGGAAGTGGACTTCCTGTGTGGACTGGTCCAGACTGAGGTGGATGGTGGGGAGGAAGCTGTTGAAGTCATGGTGGAATTCTTCCAGAGTTTCTTTCCCATGGGTCCAGATGATGAAGATGTCATCAATGTAGCGTAGATAGAGAAGGGGTGTGAGTGGACGAGAGTTGAGGAAGCGTTGTTCCAGGTCAGCCATAAAGATGTTGGCATACTGTGGGGCCATGTGGGTGCCCATAGCAGTGCCACTGGTCTGGAGGTATATATTGTCACCAAATTTGAAATAGTTGTGTGTGAGGATAAAGTCACAGAGCTCAGCAACCACCTGTGCTGTGGCATCATCGGGGATACTATTCCGGACAGCTCGTATTCCATCTTTGTGCGGGATGTTTGTGTAGAGAGCCTCTACATCCATGGTGGCTAGGATAATGTTTTATGGAAGGTCACCAACGCATTGTAGTTTCCTCAGGAAGTCGGTGGTATCACGGAGATAGCTGGGAGTGCTGGTGGCATAGGGTCTGAGTAGAGAGTCTACATATCCAGACCGTCCTTCAGTGAGAGTGCCAATGCAGGTAGACATATAAAGTTAGCTGGGCTGTCGGGCGCATGATGAGGGGTTGAGGGGGGAGGGAGCTGAGCGGGGGGGGTCGTTGCAGGGAGAGGGGGCTGAGAGGGGGGTCGTTGCAGGGAGAGGGGGCTGAGCGAGAAGGATCATGGGGAGGGGGCTGAGCGAGGGGGGGTCATTGGGTGGGGAGGGGGGAGAGAGCTTAGCAAGTGGGGGGGGGGGCGCAAGCCGTTTCCATTGGCCCGTGCCCACAGGCTTTTACACTAGTATATATATAAAATAGAAGTCTTTTCTCAGTTCTGGATATTCTAGTCAGCGGGTAGAATGTTTTCTCTGAGAGTTCAAAAGTGCAATAGAGAGAAGCAGGTAATTAATATCCTGAAAGCAGAAACAAGGAGCTTCTGAGTAGCTGAGTAATGCCATCCAGTGAATGGAGAAGCTGGTTCAATGTCCATTTGATGTGAGTACCCCCGAGGATAGCAGCAAATATAGCAGCACAATGCTTCCTGAGGCAGAAGTTCTTGTACCCTCCATGGTAAGAGAAGTTTTAAAATTGCCCGAATATTAACTTAAAAAAACCCAGAAACTATATTTAAGGCCTTTGAGCCTAATCTTGCCTTGAAGTCATACTTAGAACTCTCCTTGAAGACAATAGGAAATTTGAATGCGAGTTGACAGCATGATCACATCAACTGAAAGTATAATTTTAAATTAATAAATAAATAGGTGGGTAAAACTTGGAGATTACAAAGAGAAAGAAAGAAAGGCAAGAAAGATGTTCTTTTTTCTCATTGTCTTGAACCAAAGTATTATGTGGCTCGTAATGTCAAAAATCATATTCTTAAAAGGAAATGTTTAGGTTGTCATGATTTAGGCACTGTGCTGCTGTAAAGTGTCAATTTTTATTAAATTCAATGCAGCCAATTACTTTGTGATCATTAATATTATTTTATTTATTTATTTATGTTTATTTTATTAACCAGTGGCTCTCAATATCATCTTAATTTAAGTTGCTTTTTAAGTATTTACTGTTATGGTTTGCCTCCTGACAGTTCTGAACCTTGTTCTCCTGTTCTTGTCTCCTTCCTTCAGCTTCCCTTATATGCTTCATCATCTTACACTCCCTTCTATCTTCCTGTCAAACTTAATATTGTTGGGATTCAAGTGTTGGGATTCCCTGAGATTTCTTCCACTCAGTTTATCCAAAACAGCTCTCCCAATTCTGGGAGAACACTTCACCCAGTTCTCTGGGATCCAAAACTCAGTTCAACTCCAGCTCATCACTCAGGTTATTTTATGAGGCATGCAACAGCCCTGTACCTGCTAGCCAGGCCCAATACTGGGTGTTCAGGTACACAGTGATACCATAATTCCAAATCATGTCCCACACTACACATTTTTTTAAATGTTTTCCTAGGTACTAATCTCTATTTACTTTTTAAATCTAATTGATTTGAACATCATACAGCTCAGGTAAGGACCAGTTGCCTTGAAGATGTGTAAGGACCAGTCGCTTATTATGTCCTCATCTTCTCTAGATTTCAAGCTTATCAGTTCCCATTTATCTCAACTAACCCAAAAATATCAGCACACTCTTCTTTATAGTTTAACTTTATACTCAAATCAAGGTATATTCATTTTTATGCTTGCCCATCAAGAACTATGCAAAAAGTCACCAGGGGGCACCGTTACCCATAGATTTACAAGTTATTTTTCTGAGTGTATGAGCAAGTTTTTAGTCTTTGAAGAAAGGCTACATTGTATTATTAGATTTGGTTATGTACAGGTCCTTTGAGAAGATGTGTGAGCCACAGAAGAGTTTGCTCTCCACCTTAATCTCTCTAGCTAGAATTAATTCTTAAGGCAGAGTAGCCTTCTGGGCACCAGCCTTAGGTGTCTGGGCTGAGATTTCTGGGAAAAGGAATTACCCGTTTGCTGTGCGTAACTGCCTCTGTTCCATGACTGGTGCCTATATTTGTAAAATATAGCAAGGTGCTTTTGGCTTTGCCATCTGATTTAGCAATATATGCCTGTGATATGTGCACTCTAGCTACTAGAATGCAAGTCTGCTCAATGGCTAAAGAAGAGGCTGAGTCAGATGCACAGAATCTGATTGATGATGCACCCTCTTAAGTAAGCAGAAGATACTAATAAAATTACCTTAGCTGATGATTTGTGTGCTGCTTGAATCAGACCTGCATATTCTGCAATCCCATAAAACAGCAAGCAGCAGCAGTTGCTTCAAACTCTTGTTGCAGTCAGAGGATGTCTCCGTGGGTTTTAGTAAGAGAAGACCTAGGTGTGTGTGCCAGTTATTCTTGCAGTCACCATACTCTTACCAGTCTCCCACACACATGTATTTACTTCATGTCTGCATCACTATTGCTTCTATGTACTAACTGCAAGGAAATTTGCTCAAGGGCTGAGTGGTCAACGTCCAGTAGATAAAGCACTGTTGGCCAGACACTGCAGTGAATTAGATACACATAGAAACTTAGTACAAGCTATGGCTGCAACTTTTATTAACTGTTTTAACCAGGATCCCAGGGATGCATTTGCCTTGCCAGTCCAGCCAGTGTCCAGCTGAACATTCATCCTGTGCATTTTCTCCTTGTATACTCATTTTATTTTCAACTTCACAGTCTCTTTTTCTCATCCTAAGTCTCCACCTATTCTAATGCAGCCATGACGGTACATGGTCATCAGTTCAGCCTTACTGGATGGAATCTCAGTCCTGATCTATTATCTGGTAGCTACCCTTGCAAGATGATATAAATATTAATACAAGTAACACTAATGCAGATTCTCCTTTAGCTAGTATGGTAAAGGCCTGTATTTATGCAGTAGACTGGACTGACTGCTCTAATATATAAAGTAATGCACACCATTTAAATACTGATAATTCCATGCGTGGTCATGCTGCAGTGATTTGTTACCGTACACTTACCACCCACAAAAATAAAATGAACCAAGGAAAATGTAGTCCTTACCTTTCTAATTAAAAATAGTAAAACAATAAAGAAATAAGGTGGATGAGGTCATATATTTTATTGGACCAACTTCTGTTGGTGAGAGAGACAAACTTGAAGAGCTTGTTGCTCTCACCAGTGGAAGTGGTCCTCGCCCACCTTGTTGATCTGATATCCTGGGACCAGCACTGCTACACCTGCACTGCATAAAACAGTAAAGAACAGACTAAATACAAGTGAGAGGCTTAATTCTTTTCTATCTTATGCAATGGGAGTTAATCAGGAGTCAGTGGAGCTACACCAATATAAAACTGGTGTTTAGATGAGAATCAGCCTTGCAGAATGGAGGGAGTGAGCCATATGGAGTCAAGAGTCTCAAACTGATCTGAACTGTGAAATGATCAAAGGAATGGGTGAGTCTGTATTTTATTTATTTTACAAACCGCATATACATCTCTGATCAATATGTTCCATTTATTACTTAATACAGGTAGTACTGTGATGACTTTTCTTCTAATTGAATTTCTCTACTAATAAAATAGCATAATAGACACTTCACTACTATCAGTCTCTTCCATATTGAGAACAAACACTTGTTCCAAAAATACATATTTTTCTTTCTAGAGCATAAGGATCTCCCCAGGATATTGAGGGGAAAGATACTGAATCTGAATGCTTTCAAAGTAGATTTGATTGACCTTTATATCCACCTTGCTGTCTGGATTTAATTCTTCTGTGAGCTGCATTCACATTCATTGGATCCATATACAATTATATTCTATTTGCAGGCAATTTTATACACAATGAATGCTTTGCTATGGATTCTAGTTTTCAATAAGAATATTATGTTTTCTGCCAGCCATGAGGATTGCAAATCTCTGATTATGGGATTACTTTTTCTACAATCAGGGGTTTCTTGTGTCAGAATAATTTTGGTTTCTCTTCATGTTTTGTCTCATTGCTTCTCCTCCGTTAATATTTCCCTCCTCTGAATTTCCTTTTTACGTTGGCTTTACTGCACAGAGACCTTATATATGAGTAAGACATTCATTTATTCCATTTAGTAACATATTCAGGCTGTGGAACTCTTCTCATTCTTTGTAACGAGAGATTCATTTTACACTATTGTGGAAGGAGAATTAATTCTTAGATTTATGATTTTTAAGCATTTTCTGTTTCAGAGTTTAAGCACATAAAACAGTTGGGCAAGCTGAGCACATCTGGCTGCATCTCTCTCTTTGGTTTCTGTAAAAGAGCTTCTTGTTTATAATGTTCTTCCTGTCTTGTTTAGAGACATTACAGAGAACTGGGCAGGATTTAATTTTCCAGCAGCACAAACCATTGTGATTTGTTAATAGTCTTACATCCTCATTCTAAGCTTAAATGAAATCAAATTAACGCACTCAGAGAGGCAAATGGAAAGGGCTGATAGAGGAAAGGAATGGAAGTAGAATTCCTGGTTCTATTCCAAGCTTTCCCACTGTTCTTTGATCATCATTGGGTAAGGCATTACGCCATAAATGGAGGAGTTGACCCATACGTGCAGTACTTTTAGAACTGTCTCCCAAGTGTTCTTTGATTCATAAATATTTTATGTTTGTATAGTTTTCCAGCATCCTTTGATGAAAGGGGCAATAGAAGTACAAAGTATTATCATTCAATGGAGATTTGGTCAGGAATCTGGAGTTCCTGGGATAGGAAGAATGGGTTCTGGCTTTTCAGGATATGGACTGGAGCAGGAGATTGTGATGGGAATTGTTGTGTTCTGAGTGGGACATGCAGAAATATGGAAAATGGCATTGCTGCAGAGACAGGGGCCAGAGGTTCATTATACGCACATGATCCAATTAATGGAAGTCCTGGTGAAAAGGAAAAATATCTAACTAAAACTGGTGATTCCTACAGATTTTTCCTCTCAAGGAGGATAGGGAAGCTGTAAAAGGCACCTTAGGCCTCAAGGGCTTGAAGTCAATAGACCCTTTTTTATAAATTTTCTCAGTGTTGCCTCTCCTTACAGCCTTCCTTCTCTAACACCTGCTCTTCCTACCTGTCCTCTCTAACTGTTTTTTCCCAACTGCATTCCTTTACTCCTCTGGGTCCTTTCAATGTAGTTGTGGCCATGTTGTCCCCACGAGGGGCAAGTCACAGCCTCCCAGCAGACTATTTCACAGCACAGCGTATCTCTGTTTAGATTACGTAAGGGTTGAGCCAAAGCCTACTGAAGTACATGGGATCTTTGATTCAAGCCCATAAGTTTTGTGTGTCCCCAGTTTTGCATTCAGGAAAATAAATTCATTTTTTAAAAGTCTGTTATAAACTTCTCACTCAGCAGACTTTCTGTTAAGGGCAAATCCAGCAAAAAAATAAACCTCTCCATATAGAGTATATACCATGGGTTTTGCAGCACTGGTGATCAATATGCACTAGATGTCATACAGTCGTCATCTTATTTAATGTAGGTTGGAATGAGGATAGGTATCAGACAAGACAGAAAGGGCCCAGGCAATATCTAAGAAACTTTTCCTTTTCACTGTTGTTGTTTCATTTTCTCTCCTCTTCAAGTATTTGTAGTGTGTCCTTCACAGTGTTTGTAGTAAGGAGTTTTTATGAGGTAATACTTGATTATTTCAAGAATCAAACACTCCATTTGATTCTTTTTACATTTACTTTATAGGGTGAATAAACTGAAATATCTATCAAACTAATCTTTGGTACTCATGGAGGCAACTCATTTTAATATGTTATAGTGCTGAGGCTTTTAAAATAAATCTTGCCAAGTGAAATTTTCTGATGGAACCACCATAAATTAAATATTGTTTTATGGAGAACATAGCACAAGTTTTAACTAACAGTTCCTGGACTTATGTCTTGAACTAGGCAGGCAGATGGAATTCAAGTATCATTATTTAAGCATTAATATTTTTATAGAGGATTTTTTAAAAAAACTAAAATTATGATATTGAGAGACATAAGTGGCATGCAGCAGACCTGACAGATTTGAAAATGTAATAGTGACCCCTAGTGACTACAGAACTAATTAAATTGTTCAGATCAAAAGTTAATTTTCCTGTAAATCTCTTTCTTTATATCTGTTAGTAAAAGGAATATATGCGGGGGCAGATAATGACTTTTCCTCCAGCTGGAGTTCATCATATTCAAGTGACTAATACGGATTTCTTGTTAAAACATCACTTTAGTGAAATTTGAGATGCATATATTCCACCCTAGAAAATAAATTAAACTTTATTAAAAGCTGGTTTGAACTTATTTCCTGTGTTCTCTATGAGACTTAGAATAGAAGAAGAGTATATTTACTGTGGATTTGTGTTTAATATCTAAAATAATATACTGTCTTATGCTTAAGAGTATGTAGAATACATGAAAAAGTTTAGCAACATGGGGAGTCTTTAAGAGCAACATTTCCCTTTTCCTGAGGCTAGTTTATTCAGATTCACTAGCTCCCCATCTCTATTCAGGGTTTCACAACCCTCTTTCTTGGGGCTATGTGATTTCTGTCTTTGTGAGTTGTCCCTCTCATTTTCAGCAGCCCCCATGAACAGGGTTGGAGCCTCATTTTGAGTCACCTTCCCAGTCAGTCTGGATATTCATCCTCTCCAGGTGGATTTTATAGCACCAAATGCTTGTAGTCTAGGGGAGAGAGGAGCCTTGCTCCACCCACTCCACAGTCTCCTGGTCCTGGGAACTTACAGGAACTTACTGATAGGGCTCTAGCCTTTCTTCTTCCAGACCCTGCCTGTTCTCTGGAACCTTCTTCCTGTCTCCCAATGACTGTTTCAGTTATTCCTGGCCTTCATCTGCTTGACTGGAACAAGCTAGCTGACCTCCCTAATTACCTCCTCTGGTCTTACAGGCCAGTACCTTGTTAGAATGACCTTTGTTTCACATGTTTCTATAAGGTGTTTTCACATCTTTATGTTTACTTTTAGTTGAAATCAGGTTTATTAGTAAATTATTGACCAAATCAAAAATTATAGAGGAGAGAATATTATGTACATTTTAAAAATTAATCCTTAATAGTTAAATTCACTGTAACACCATCAGGGTCCTTTAAACCCTTACCGTGTGTGCACTATGGCTCACTATACCGATTTGATATTTTGTTGCTCTTTTCACATTTGGTTTGATATATTCAATGTTTCCTTAATTTATTGGCTAAGGGAATTGTCCTTTTCAGATCATTCTTGGGCCTTGATGTTGAAAACCTCGGAGGTATTCATTCCTGTTTACTTTGTTGTCTGGTAGAACAGAAATTTTGATTTATTTACAGGTATCTTTTGTAAGGTTATGTCACTGCTGAATTGAATCCAGCATATTTTGTCAGCCACGTATGAAAACTGAAGGCTACTTGATTTACTCTTTTGTTTACAGATTATTTTAGGGGCTCATGCTCTTTTGACTGTATGATAAAATGATTTATATAATGCTCTTTGAGATTATGTAAAAGAACTTACTATCATCAGCAAAGTCTATTTTTTTTGTTTTTAAATTAAGAGTTATAGTAAATGTACAGTCATTTTCCAGAGGTTAAATCTTTTCCAGCGAGTATGCTCTGGCTATGGGAGAATCACACCCTTCCCAAATAATGTGTATATATTTATTATCAGACCCAAAAAAAAAAAAAGGGTCTGTTTCCATTTAGCAACCTTAATGAAGTGAATAGATTTTCAAAAATCCTCAGCCCTCCATGGCTCTCATTATCCCCAGGCAGTGCTGAAAATCTTCTGAAAGTTGAGTTCTTAGTATAAACATCTAAGGTTCAATCCTGCAAAGTGCAGAATACTTCTCTGAGATGCACTGTTGAAAGCTGAGAAAATTGTATGTTTGCAGGCTCTCCTTAACCCGTTGTTTTTCCTGTTTGATTTCTCCATCATCTCTTTAGCTTGCTTTGCTGAAGAGGAGTTAGTATTGTTTGTTTATCTCAGAATCTTATCTCGACTACCATAAAGCACTAGGAGAGGATATCCTAAATTTGTTTTACCAAAAAGTAAATGAAAGAGATGAATGACTGAATTAATAAATGCAGTAATTAAAGTGAGTATTCAGTAATGAAATAATATTATCCATTGAAAAAATAAAGTGTTACCAAAAATGTTATTGACCAAATAGATATTAGCTGACATTTAGCTACCATGTGTTATACGATGCTGTAATTTTTTGCTGCTAAAAGCCATCAAAGATCTAGCACAAATCATTAGAGTGTATTATGGGACTGGATTGCAATTATATAAATTATAGAAACAAACCCAGTTTAAAGCTTCTGCCTTCTGTAATTTTTACAAAGTAGAATTCTTGCACACTGGCTGACATCAATGCTGATAATGTCCTGATTTCTGTATTCCTTGCACACCACAAATCTCCTTCACTCAGAGTTGTGGGAACCCACAATGTCTGTGTGTTTCAGTTTTGCAAGTAAAATCATAAGTTGTAAAATACTGAAATCTCACCAGAACTCAGACTTTGAGAGACTTGACTGGTCTGTATTTACCACTGTGTTTAAGAATATCTATTGCCTTGGTGACTGAATGTTTAGGGTACCATAGAGAGACAGGATTTAATGTCAAACTTTCATCCACTTGTCAGCACACTTGGAATTACTGCAATTCTAAGGTATAGGGGTGTTCATGGAGCAACAAATCCTGTTTTCTCTTTGCAGGTGTTTGGAGTGCATGTGCATTTCTATTGTGTGTATGTGAAATGATCAGTTTAGGTGGCTTACCTGGCAGGTGTGCACCAAACTAAAGAACCTAACTTTGAGGAGAGTTAAGGTGGACAGGTTATAGACTGGTGGATATACCTATGAATAAATTGCTCTGTAGCAAGAGCCATACATCAATCATGAGGCTAGATCAGTGGCTAAAGAACAACTCCACTGATGTTTTGGAGTTACAATTTCTTCCCCATCTACCTTCACCCTGAGAGATATCCAATCTCCAAGTTGTCTCTGGGTGCAGGACTTGGGGTGATAGGAAGATGAAATTCTATAACATTTAAAACTTGGCATCATTTCTCTCTGTTACTTGTTTGGTTTTCACTAGGTATAAAAAGAAATCCAGATCTGAAGGTTATATTCACCCTCATGTCAAATTCTGTGTTAACTTCTCTGTTAAGGAGCTGACAATTTTAGTCTGTGCCTGATGAAGAATAATCCAAATGTTTGACAGTACTGTTACAGTCACAGTGTGTCCCTCTCACTAGCCAGGTTCAGATATGAAAGCTAGGCTACATTCGCTTGGTCATTGTCTCAATAAGATGATAAATACCTGAAGTTGGAAAATGTTATTCTAGTAGCTTGACATTTTACATTTTTGGTTCAACTTGGACTGTGCGTTTAAATTCAGAGAAACATACTGTAGCTCTTTGGTTCAACAGACTGATCACTGCTACTTCTTCTGCTAGACAAAAATGTGTGTTTTTAATGTTAGGTTAACCCCTTTATTTCCAAAGGTTAGAATTACCAGTGGCTGTTATTTTAAGATACTGACTGCTAATCCAATTACTTTAATATTCAGTTTCGAAAATTATCTCTGAGACGTCTGCCTCAGCTGCCAGACTGTAGGGAAGTGCCACTAGGACCCAGAATGCAGAAAATTGCATCTGTTTCTGGTGCATATGTATTCTGTCTGCTCTAGATGCACAGAGATGGTGGAGTGCTGTGCTGGAGGAAGGAGGAAAAAAGAGACATGACATAACAGGAAGGCAGGAGAAAAGGAGAGAGGGAATAACAGAAAGCAGCAGGAGCTGGTGGGGGAGAGAGGAGGAGGAGCCTCTTATATACCTCTCTAACATCCCCCAGGAGCCTGGACTGATTAACATCAGCTTCTCGGGGAGCTTCCTGCTTCTTGCTGCTTCCCTGAACCCACTTGAGGAGAACAGACAGTCAGCTGAAATAGTAGGAGCCAGTTAGGCCTTTAAGACATTGATATCTTCCCTCACTCAAGCCCTGTTACCAGCCTGCTTATTTGTCCCCTGCAACTGAGTGTTGAGAGCTACTCTAGCTGGCACAAAACAGCAGTCATGAGTGAAAGAAGAAAATGCCCTTTTGAGGCAGCATTCAGAAAAAGCAAGCAAGCAAAGGAAGCGTATCTATCTAAGCAGGAAGGAGATCTCCTGAGATACATAGACACAAATGTGCATGGTAAGCTTCTGGCCCCACTGAGGATATGAGTGGTGAGGAGATACCTGATATTCCAGTTACTCAGAGTGCAGGTGACGTGGAAGCTACTGCAGCATCCATATCTTCTCCTCAAATGGATGTAACTATGCACATGGGCGCCGACTTTAGCTGGCGCCGGTGGATGCTCCCACTCCCCCTCCGGACCGCCCCTGCCCCCATTCCAACCCCTTCCCCAAATCCCTGGCCCAGCCTCTCCCTCAGGTGTGCTGCATTTCCCTTCCACCCCCTCCCTCCCAGGCTTTCGCGTGGCAAGAGTGGGAGGGAGGGAGGGAAGCAGCGGGGGAGAAGCAAAGCAGTGGCGCGCTCAGGGGAGGAGGCGAGGCAGAGCTAAGGTGAGCTGGGCTGGGGGGGGTATCATTTTTCGTGGTAATTATGCTTAAAAAAAGACTTTTGCACTTGTTCTACCTAATATTCTTTTTATAATTAATATTTTGGAATGTGTAGATAGCAGAATTGCTTTGCTAACTACTTAATAGCGTACACCTGAGTTTCTACCGACTGGTCTCACATTTTTAGCTAATACCTGTACGCTGAATTTAGCATACAGTTATACTCTACAACTGAAATTTAATAGACATGGACGGGTGGGCAACCTGTGTAGCTAGACAATCTAATTTTATAATGAATCGTTTCTCTAAGCCTTTGTTTCAGTAGGCTTCAGTCCACTGTCTTTTTTGCCACATTATATTCAGTTTCTCAAAACAGGCATCAAAGATATATTTATATTCATTTTTACAGATACCAATGATTTATCTTTAGCCCTTTGTCCTTCCTACCCCAGTCAGTGAAAATCTATCAAATCCCAACTCTTAATCCCACCTCTCCTTTTATCTAACTAAGATGTTTTGGTTGCCTGGATACAGCTGTAATATGTGAAAGAATGTTACTGAGCTACTGTCAAGATGGCCATTTTATTACAGTGATTTATAAATGGATTACCTGTGAAAATGGCTCAGCCTTTTATGCAAGCGCCCTGCAGAGGCAGGCATTCTACATGGTTAGTCTGGACAACAAGTCTTCCTTTCCTGATATTTTACAGCAATAGACAGTTGCTTTATTGCAGACAACAGCAATCTAATCAGAAAGAATTAGTCAGTTTTTAATGGCATTGACCTCAGAATATATTCATGCATTTTCCCTGTCCTTTGTTTCCGATCTCTTTGCTGAAGTATCTGGCGATTCTCAGTCCCCCATCCTATTCTCTTCTTAATTCTCTGTAACAAAAGTCATCAGGTCCACAACTGAAACCCACAGAAGAGAATCTCCTTTTTGTCTTGTAAAATGAGTACAGTTTTGAAGTCTAGATCTGGGAAGGTCGGTATGTAAACTGTAGTCTGTTTCACTGCTATATGTCATGTGTGAGTATTCCCGAATTGTTAGCAAAACTTTTTGATTATTTCTCTCAATGCTTGATGTTCACATATTTAGCTTTATTGCTAATACTTGGTTAATTAGAACAAAGACTATAATAATCAAGTTATTCAGTAGGTTTTAGTGTAGCTTTCCCATGATCTATGAGAAGTACACTGCTACCTCAATATAACGTGGTTCTCAGGAGCCAAAAAATCATGCCATGGCATAGGTGAAACCATGTTATATCAAACTTGCTTTGGTGTCAAACTTGCTTTGGCCATGCCCTCCAGAGCGCTCCTTTAATGCATTATATCAGAATTCGCCGTATATTGGACCGCATTATATCAAGATAGCAGTGTACATTGAAGTGTTGTGAAACTAGTAGCAGAATGACCAGAATATTCTTCCCAACCTTTTATTAAGAATTCAGTGGAGCAGTTCACCTACCAAGAAATGTGATGTTCAGTTTAGTATGTCCTTTAACTGAAAGGAAACAGCATTTTAATTACCAGTGATTAACAGATCATTATTCTCTTTATGCGTAACAAATTCACTGAGGGAAAAAAAAGTTTAATAAGTGAGCATGAAATAAGTATTATCAAATTTCTGTTTAGACATAAATTAGCACTAGACTGCTGGGGCTAGTGCAAATTTTTCACCACAAATAAAAATTATGTCTACCAAAAATAACAGAGGGGCCAGGGATGGTAGGAAGCCAAAATAATGTGTGTGCGTGTGTGTGTATATGAAAATATATTTAGGAATCTAGGATAATAACACAGTTATTTTCTTATGCGCGGCAGTTTGCAGAAGGTGAACATTTTAGGCATAAAATGCTAGAATTAAGCAATTCAGCAGTACTGCTCCAAACATCAAGTTGCAATTTTATCCAGTTGTTGTTGTTCACCTTTTTAAGGCTTTACAAAGATTTGCATTTCGTGCTATTTTTACAGAACTCAATTTTCATGCAAAAACAGTCAATGTTTGGTGATCCAGGTTTTTTTTAAGAATAATAAAATAACATTTCTAAAAAGTAAAAGCAAATGTTATGCAGGATGATACTTTAAAAGCCACATCAGTGTAATACAAGAAAATTAGGAATCGTATTGTTACTGCTTGAAATACAATATATTACAAATGCTTTAGACAATGGAAACCTTTCTCAAAGAATCTCATTATACAACAGAGTGCATATAAAGTACTTTTTTGCCCAGTAGGCTTCTTTCCCCCTAATTCTCAAAGCAAACTCTAATTTAATTCACAAGTAGGCTACAAACTTCTAGGGTCTGTTTGTACACTTCTGCATAAAGAATACTTAAACTTTAGGAGCTCTGATTTACACAGAAGTTTTACTGATGGATTTTAAGTAACAAATTATTACACAATGTTATCTTATACTCTGTAAGTTAAATATGTTTCTAACAATCAAATGGAAATATTGTATTAGAGAGGATAAGACAATTTAATCATAAGAAAGGCCATTGAACAACAGCATAGCTACTAACCCAATTGCATTTGGAGTTTCTGGAAATATTGGTTACTATCATTGAAGAGAAATTCTGGTAGTTCTATATGAAAAGATAGTTCCACGTAGGTCAGGTATCATGCACATTGAGGGGCATTGACTTGGACATGAATTCTACAGTGGCTCAACAGCAATCTGTTTTATATTTGAATTTCCAGCCACCAGTATCTTAAACTGCTATCCCTCAAAGTAACATATCTGATGTTTTGTTTCTAGGAATTACAGTGTGTTTCCCCATGCATTTTCAGTTCTGAATTTGTTTTATTTTAGAGTAGGGAAAACAACAAGAAGGAATAACAGAAGTTAACTTTCAACTCTAATGGAAAAGTCCCTTTGTGTTTAATAGAAAAATTATGTACAGCCAATCGATTCCTGTCACCTTTACCCCTCCTTTAGCCATTATATACAACTTGGAAGAGAGAAAACAACTGTTGGACTTCTTTGTAAGACATGAAAGACAAAAGAACCTTTACTTTAGCATATTGTGAGTTGATGCAGCATCCCATTTCATCTTCAAACTTCCCCACTCATAGTCCCAATAGCACTTAAGCACAGGAAGCCTTAAGAATGGTCTTAAGTGCTTTGCTGAATCAGGGCCTACGTTGATACTAATTTTTGTCAATCTTTCTAAGACTTATAACTGTGATGTGGAACAAGTGGAATCCTGGCCTCACTGGAATCAAGAACAAAAGTCTCATTGATTTCAGTGGCAGCAAAGATTTCACCCACGTTTGGAAATGAACAGAGATAATTTAATTTTTTGTCCTTTTGCATTGTGTATTTGAAATTTATTTTATAGCTAAAATAGTTTGAAATAATTAATTCATTAACATTTAATATCCAATGCTTTTTGATGCCATGTGTAATTTTTTCCTGATCAGTTTCCTGGGATTCATATTAACATCCCAACATCTCTATTTTACAAATAGACATATTGCGATAGAGGCACAAAGAGGACTGATACTCAGCATAGCAATGTCTCATGCTTGGAAACCTTACTGCTTCATGGAATCCGCCTCCCTGTGTTAGGTGCCCGGGTTCCCTATACTATGCTATGGCATAGTCTGGGTTGGAGTTTTCTCAATTTTTACTGTTGAAGTTATTGCACGTAGTATGAAATATTCACTAGTCACTAAGATTGAGTGAGGATGACCTTGTAGTCCAATGGTTAGGTCACTCAACTGAGAGGTGAGAGTCCTGGTTTAAATCCCTGCTTCACATCTGGAAGAGAGGAGATTTGAACTTGGATGAGTGCTTCAACCACTGGGTTATGAGAGGGCCACCACCATTGTCCCTTTGTGTTTATGTTAGGCATGCTCAACATGCCTACTAGATCGGGCTCGGCAGGTGACATATGCAGTGCAATGTTAACTTTGAGGATCATGTTGGGGCTTAGTCATGAGCTAGGATCTTGGGCCTTAGGAATTAGACAGCTGTACACATGCCTAACCAGCAGAAATTTAGGCACCTAGGAGACTATTACAGTAGTAACCTAGGATCCTAGGGGCTTTAGGCACATACAGTGTTAGGTGGAAGATGAGTGAGGATTTTGAGGATTTCAGTTTTGGATTTAGGCATTTGCAGTGTCACTTAGATCCCTAAATATCTCTGTCGATCTAGCCCGTAGCACAAGATAGGTGAAGAAGTTGTTAAGGTATTTTAATCAAAAATCTATTAAGTATGTCATTTTAACATGAATTGACAGAGTATTCCATAATGACTCCAATATATCCTGTTGTTTCAAAAACTTGTGGATTTAACCCCAGATTTTCAAAGAGTTTTACATAAGAGTTCCTGCATATAGCTTTGCAACTGATTTAGGAGACTAAATCTAATTTTTCAAAGTAATTTAGGCACTTAGGAACCTAAATTCAACTGATTGTCATTGGGACTTAGGCTTCTAAGTGCCTAAATCACTCTTGAAAATGAGATCTACTTTCCTAAATTAGTTAGGCAACATACTATTCTTTTAATTTCTTAAATGCCATGAAAACTGACATCAAAATGCCTAGAAGAACTATTTTGGGGAAATATAGTCTGTATGCCATTGTTCGATTGTTAGTACTAAAATTTCCTTCTTTAACAACCAAAGCAAGAAAGTCCCTAGTTATTGCAACATATGCTCACTTCTGACCAAACACACCCTCAGAATGTTGGAACTCGAGTTTAAACTGTAGGTGGTGAAATCATGGAATAAATAGACATTTATTCCCAGTCTTGCTGCTGTACATTATCTTTTTCTTACAAAGCGGTACACACCCATTTTGGAAAACTCTGAGCAAGTTGTAGACCAAAAAGCTAAAGTAGGAAAAACTGTGTTTTATATAAAACACTATAAATGCTTCAACCATAGCTGTGTCCTAAAGTTGAACGAAACACCCTAATTACAAAGAAATACTCTTTTGTTAAGTGCAGGTTATTTCTGAAAGAACGTAGTCATATTACTAGCTGAAGCTGTTGAGAGAAGAATATAAAATGCTGAAATAACAGTAATTTCAAAACAAAAATCTGTTTGCAATAAGAATTTGAATTGATGCCACCTACATATGTTGATTTTCTCCAAGGGAGGAACTGATAGTCATCCAACATATCTCTGGTTGCTCTTATATCTTGCAGTTACCAGAAGAACTTGGCCAGGAGACCTCACATGTCAACACAAACATATTTGGCTTGTGGAATAATTTAGTTTAATGTGGTTAGAGATATGATGATCAGCATTTCTTAACTGCTGGCTTTTTTACTTTTGTTTTCTTAACTCCACTATCTTGAAACCAATGCTGTTCTTAATGAATGACATGACTTCTGAAAACTTTGGGCTCATTTGCTAGTTGGGTTTAAAATTGACTGTTTTTATCACATTTATGAATTATAATTTGTGGAGTACACTAATTACACACAAATATTTGAATCCCAAAGGTTATACTTGAATAGCATTCATACTTCATTTACTTCAAAATCAAAGATCTTCCTTTGAAAACCATAGTTTTAAATATTGTTAATTTTTGCCCTTTAGAGACTGTTTTTGGTACAACTGGAACAATGTGGTGAGTTAGGGGGCTTAAATATGTTACAGTTATATTAGCACCTACATTATATTTTTAATGGGGAGGCAAGGTTCTTCTGTCGACCATTCCTGATTGAAGCTTGCAGGGAGAGGCTGAATAATTTCTGCTGACTCATTGTGACAGGTGTAAACTTGGTAGATCCATCCTGGGTAGATGGGAGATGTGGGTGGCTCTTTGGAGCCAGCATCTGGAACAGAAAGATCTTTACAGCAAAACCGTAGGAACAGTCAACTAAAGGGGGAAAGTTTAGGCTAAAGTTAGTTTTTATGATTGTCAGAACTGCTAATCCCAAACCCCAGGAAATGGTGAACTAAATAATGGGCTTGCTTCTCCAGCCCCTCTGCTCTGCTCCGATCCACATCTTGGTTTTATCTCCTCAGTGGCATCGTCAGCTCATACAGTGCCGGTGCTAGCCCATTGGAAGCCCTAAGCAAGAATATTTTGGTCCTTCACTCGTAATGACTGACTAGGGGGGCCCTTTATGCTGCTTGGGGGCCTAAGGAATTGTTTAATGTGCCTACACCTAGCGCTGGATCTGACCTCATATACCAGCACCCCTTGCAGTCTCCAGTGTGGGAGGCAGAAAGGGAATACCTGAACCTGACGGACATGTAGTCACCCCTTCTCAGTTGATAGGGAAGAGGGCCTTTTATCCTTCTAAGACTGTTTTCTAACCCACCCTTGCAGCTGCCTGTCCTGAGTTTATCACACTGGTCAGGGTCAAGTCTGGACACTTGTTTAGGCCCATGTTGTTAGTAAATGGAACCTGTTTTGCTCTCTGACCATGGTGGATGATGGTGACATCAGACAGCGACATCATTCCTTTGGCATCACCACTCCCCAATTTTAATTTATGCAATCCAAGCTGTATACTTAGGTTCTGATACTGCTCCCATTGTCATGCTATCCAAATTCTTGAACTACAAGCACTCCCAGAAGAATCACAAAGGACATTAAATCACTGTTTGAGCATCAATAATTTCACTTCAACATGCAGTACGTACAATTGCATCAGTTATCACAGGCACTTTTAAAATCAATAATACATGAAATGCAGTGTTGGAAAACATCAATGATTTTTTTTTAAAATGTTGTTTTTTTAATTAAAAGCAGTTTTTTAAAATATGAAATGAAATATTTTTTTTAAAAAATAAGCATTTAAAATTCAATTTGAAATTATGAAAATATATCTTAAGGCCTATATTTACTTACCTCTATTAAAATCACTTATCTTAAACAAAAAAGTAATAATATCCAAGCAGTGCATGCTTATTTATGAGATTTTAAAGACCACTAAACTGGTGGAAATCACTGGCTAAGCACCTGGAACCAGAGTTTGTTGACATGCTAAACTAGATTTAGGCAGCAGTAGCCACTTCTGCTGATGCGGAGAGAATATTTTTCTTCATTTCAATTTATTCAACTCACTCAATTCAATTAAGTGACTAGTTCATTCAAAGTTGAGAAATGGAGTAGGAGTTGAAAAAAGAAGAAAATCTTATTATCCCTTTTCCAATCTATGAATGAAAATGAGATGTGAGAGAGGATATCTATTAGTTCTACAATCTTGAAAGACATAGTGACCCCAAACAAGCAGTTCAAATCTTGAATTCCAGATGACACTTCCTTTGTTTAATAATTCAGCTAGTTTTAAATGCAAAACATGTTTTGATAATTTTACTTATTCTAATATATCCACCACATTTAAAATAGTTTTATTTAACTAATAAAAACTGTTTGAAAAGTGCACTTTTAGTTGAATTCTGAGTTTTGTGTCCAAATACAGCTTGATACAAGTCAAGAGTAGAATACTAATCAGTAAATAAGAAATGTCATTTTAAAATACAATAAAAAGTTAAAATTGAAATTCTGAATAATTTTATGTTAAGCTATATAACTGATTAAATGTGAACAGATATTGTTTACCTCCTGGTTACCAAAAAGAAGTACAAAAAGTGCTGTAAAGGCTATATTTAGTTGCAAATCAACATGTTCATGAATACCAACCGTTAAGAATCATCCTTTCTTTAGGAAAATAACTAAAAAGTGTAAATGCAAAATAAGATTGAAATCTATTATTTAAATCAAGGTTTCCCACTTGTTGATTGAAATAATGATTGCATGCCTGCTGAGTTGTAACTGGAAAGGAAGGAGAGATAAGTCTGGCTCTCTTCCAAACTAAGGGAGAAGGGCACCCTTCCTTAACTGAGCCATAGAAAGGTGTTCTGCCTCAGAGTTTACAGGGGTGAATTTGAGTGTTCTGGAACATAGAGCCAGTCTAAATTGATATAACTTATGTTGCTCATGTGAAAAAGTGCCCCCTCCCCTTCCAAGTGATGAAAGTTTCACAGTGTCCACACTGACACTATTAGTCTGTGGGAAATGCTCTCCTGCCGACAGCTTCTGCTTCTCGCTGAGGTGGAGTAATTATGCCAATGGGAGAGCACTTTCCCATCTGTATAGCATGTCTTCATCAAACATGCTACAGTGGTACAGCTGCATCAGTGAGATTATTTGTACTTCTGTCTAGAATAAACTGTGTGGAAGGTGCGTACATGAGCCCAGTGTGTAGTACATGAGTTCTATCTTTTAATCTAAGCCTGTGTTGGCAGTAAAATGTATAGAGACAGATTTTGTTTCTGAGCATGTAAATGGTATAATATACTTACAGTAAAGGCAGAAGCATCTCTGACAGCCTCTAAAAGACAAAATGGGTGAAATATTGATTAGAGAAGCTTGTTTGTTCTGTGGAGAGATCAAAGGGGAAAAATGCAGTCCATAACATTCACTGTTTTTTAATTATGAACTCTAATTAAATGATGCAGAATAATCTGCACCATTCCATCTGGCAGCTATGAAGGGAGAGAGAACAGCAGTTAGTGACATTAATCAAGGTTTGAAGAAGACAGGTTCAAGTTTAAAATAAAAGATGAGTTGGGGACAAGCTAAGTATTTAGCTTCTAAATAGCAATGCAAACACTTTGTGTGCAACAGGAGAAAGATGAGCATAGCTGTTTACAGTAGCGCTTGGATTGTTGACATTTTCTAGATTTACAGTCAGATGATTATCATACAGGGTACACATATAACAAATATCACTTACTACCTTATTATCTGCTAGTTACCCATGCCATCAATCAGAGTAACCTTTTGAGAGATGGTGCAATCCTGGCTAGTTGAAAACACCTCACTGTTGCAAGATGCCAGATGGCTGGCTTGGGAGGAGAAGGAAATTAATCGTCATGCCATTATATTTTTAAGAAGCTCAGCATAATCTTTATTCATTCAATCTACTGCAATTATACAACAGATTGTAAAAAACACTAACATTATTAATAGATAATACTATTGACTGTATAATGTGGTACGTAATGTGCATTAGTATATTTTGATCAAAATACCAGACTAGAGAAATATTCAGCCTTGGCAATAGGAAAGAATGTTCAATATATAGAATGCTGCATGCAGAGTAGTTGAAGCCGCGTTGGTCCCAGGACTTTAGAGAGTCAAGTTGGGCAAGGTAATATCTTTTATTGGTCAACTTCTGTTGGTGAGTGGACCAAATTCTATGTCTATTAAAAATATTACCGCACCAATTATGACCATATAATATGCTGGGAATTTTTATTTAACTTGAGAATTCACATTCCACTGTGAAGAATTTGTACATCACTATTACCATATAAATTGGCATGACCCTCTGTAGCCTTGGACCTTGCACAGACATTTATATCAAAAGTGTGACATTCTACTAGTCTGATTTGGTGGTGTTGTATACAACTTTGCACTGTTATAAATGTCTGCCGAGGTACAGAGCAACAGAAAACCAACCTCAGTGTGTTTTCTGATTCACAAAGGATTACCTCAGAAGGGTTTTGACATAAGCATAAAAAAAAATCAGTTACTTTTAGAAAGCTTTATTTCACACCATGCACCAAATTACCCACTAGGTAACTCTACTGGCATCCATGGAGTTTTGACAGCACAGAACTAGGTCCCATGAACAGAAGAATGTCAAATAATGAATATGACAGTGCTGCATTTTTATAAGTACTAATACATCTTGGAAAATGAGTGATGCTTTTGGCTGGTATTTTAGACTATGACTGACATTCATTCTAATCCTTATAAAATGATGTCATTTAGTACAATACATACCAACACTTACCAGGATTGTTGGTAAGGGAAATCAAATATACTAATTTGAATAGGCTGATCAATTTGTATTTCCTTGTACTATCAGATATATGGTATGTATGTATATATATATGTTGCTTCACTTCATCATATTACAATGAGAATCCCATAAAGGTTATCAATGCAGCACAGTATAGTAAATGTGCTATAAAATGTATCTAGGCAAAACTCCCATTAAAGTCAAAGGACAGCAGTCTGCCCGCTTTACTTGGAGGGTATTTCAATGTTTATTTTGTTGTTCTCTATGGGTTCACTGGACTACTTCAGTTGTAAAGTACCATAGCTGTGGAAGGACCTGTCTCCATTGCATTGTTGGTTTGAGCTATAACTTGAGTTTTGTTCCTAACCCTGTCCACACACAGGAAAATCTCTAGTTTGAATTCAATGGTTCTTTACACTCAAGCTGACTGGTCAATCATGGGGAAGCTTGTGGGCTACTGACATTTGAGCTAATAATGTAGTGGGAATGCAACAGTTCCAACCTATCCACTGCTAAAACCATCACTTCAATAATCCAGTCACTGTAGGCTGCTTCTACACTATATGGCTATATCCATAATAGCTACAGTGACAGAGCTATGCTAATGTAGCCTGTGAGGTGTAGACATCCCCCTTGACTAACTCAAGTGGAGTAACTTGAACTAAAATTGTTGCAGTGAAGACAAGCCCTTAGTTTATGAAAGATTGGGGTCTTTGTCCAAGATTTTCAAAAGTAATCCATGATTCTGTGTACCTCAGTTTTGTATACCACAGTATATGGCATAGATCTTAGAGACCTGATTTTTAGAAATCTCTGAGTATCCACACAATGGAAATAGGTTCCTTTAAAATGTCTCTAGCTGAGAACTCAAAAACTGAGCACCCAAAATCACTCTTGAAAATCTTCACTTTCTGTGTTGCTTTTCAAGAGGTAATTTATTCCTTTAATAGTCTATTCAGTTGTTTATACAACATGCACCTTTTGTTTGTTTGCTTTGTTTGGAGGGTTTCTTTTGGATAGTGGTTGTTTGTTTAATGTTGCTTCACAACAAGTATGACTGAGCGAGGAAGAGTTGGAGGGTTGCTGATATACATTTGTCACATCTTTGAAAACCAGTGATGGCCTCATGACATAAAACAATGCAGATTTTTCAAAATCCATTCCTACAGGTTATCTGGATTGATAGTAAAAAATATACTTCTATTATTCTGCTAGAATCCTTTGAAAAGATAAGATTGTATAGTCAGCATTTAGTACTTTTTCTGCTCTGGACTGGACAAGTAATAGGCACAAATAATTATTGTAAAATTGCAGATGGAATAAAAAAGTTATATTGGAATGTTTTTTAATGTTCATGTTCTTCTGCTAGCAGAGCATTTTCAACAGGTAAACATGTATTCAGTATGACCAAGTAATTCATTATTCTTTTTCCCCCCTTCTTCTTAATTGAGAGAGTAATTGGGTTCATTAAGCCCTGTCAGTGTAACTATATAGATTTAAATACTGCTATATATTACATTTTGTTACAACATCTTGAAAAAAAAAGTCACCAGTACTGCAACGTGACAGCAGAGGTTGGGCATAACTGAGTTTGTACTTCTACAAGGGAAAGGTGGGTGGGAAAAAGCATTTTGAATGATTGAAACCCATAGAGCATTTCTGTTGAAACTAAAGATCAGGGTCAATGGAGCATTACCTTAAACATCTGGCTGTGTCAGATTTATACTATAAAATAAATAATACTAAGCTATTGAAGAAATTCACAGGTCATTAAGGTGGAGACTTGAATATAGAAAAATATGGAAATACAGTTAAGTGTGAAACTATTTCTTGCTACAAAGATTCCCATTGCATTTAAACTCCTTCTCTTGCCTTCCTTAAGCTTCACCTTTTTTCCTTAAATATTAGAGGCTGAAATCTTTTATTATGGTAAAGTGTGGGAGAGGAGAAGAGATTTAATGATCTATTTTCATATTACAAATGCTAACTGCCTCCTGGAACAATGGAGATAAAATATTACACAATGTGAAAAACACAGCTCCTGACATTGAGGTCAATTCGTGAACTTGAGAGCAACATGCACAACTGAAAGAACTGCTTTTACCTCAGGGCAGTCTTTTATTACAGCTATTGTTTCTGGAGCCAGGTGGTATGTGTTTGATTAAACTTGAGGTATATTTCCCCTTTTCCTCAATTCTTTCTCTTCCTCACTTCTCTCCCTCCACACTTATCCTCTGGGTGGAAAAATCTCAGGTTTCTCCCAGTTAGAAGCAGTTTTTAAGAGATGGGGGGCCTGGATCCATTCAGCCTTGCTTTGCCTTAGGTGGTAATTTCCTGTGGTATGGGAGCCTGGCTGAAGTGTCTCTACACCACCAGAAACTGTACTGAGAAGAGGCCTCTACTCACCATCCAATAGGAGTTTTGTGAAGCCTCATTGTTTGAAATCTTCACATGGAAAGTCGTAGAGCTGAGCACACTATTATTGTTATAAACACTAAGCAAATACAAATCTTTGTGCATTAATAAATGTATTTCCAACATGAAACTTTGTTTGAAGCAACAGCTAGGGTCAAGTCATGTGATGTGCCACTCTTGCTTAAAATTAGACATATTGCTGAAAGCAGCAGGTGAGAACAACCTGTAGAACTGTATTCAGATAAGTTGCTGGTGAAGCTCTTACTACTAATACCAATGCTACATCTTTATGGGGATAGAGGACTTCCATCTCTGGGGATGTCATACAGCAGCTTTCATTAGCACCTAATTCACTTTACAAATATCAAAGTGTGTGTGTGGAGGGATACTTTGGAACTGAATCAAAAGGAAAATATGAATTGTAAGAGTAGGAAATACCACAGTAAGTCAGCAATTTGGATGGCTAATAAGAGCATTGTTTCCGATACAATATTATAGTAATGGAACCCTACAATTTGTTTTGCACATTTTTCCCCCATATTGACATCTTTGAAAAACTGTACTGCAATTCTCTGTTCTTTTTTATTTTCACTTTCTTCCTTGCCAGGAAATGCATGCCAAGTCTTTTATGAGCTCACCATTCCGATATACTAAACAGTTATTTGTTAAACAATATGGTCACCTGCTCAGGATTAGAAGCATATGTTAATAGTGTGATTTCAATAAAGAAAGTCAGCTGTCCTGTCTTAGCAACCAAATTCTTAGTTTGATGCTTACATGGGGCTTTTCATTAAATTCATTAATCTTCAATAACGTGTGTGCAAAGGAGACAGATAATCCTTAATGAAAAGGTCTTTTCTTGGGATCAACTGGACTAAAAGTATTGAGTTTGCATTTTAAGTGTCTGTTTTGAATCACTATTATCTCTTGAGAAAGCTGATTTGGTTTCATTTTTTTTACCAAGCTAAATTCCACATTTGCTTGGTCTCTTTTTTCAAATTTGCATAAACCACTAGCTATTTCCCCCTTCACATATAAGACCTGCACAATTCAGGTTCCTAAAATTTGCACATGAGTAGGAGCATTACTGGATCAAATTGGCAGAGGTGGGTAGTAAAGCCAGTCTGAGATGTATATGAGTTACCCAGATGGAAGGTGTATGCTTTTGAAATATGCACTGGGATCTAACAGGCAGTAGATATTCCCATTGTGTTAATTCACTTGAAAGAATTTACAATTATCCTATACTCCCTCAGCATTGTCTTAAAAAAATAAATAAATACCTATCTCCTAGAACTGGAAAGTTCATCAAGTCCAGTCCCCTGCCAAATACTGTCCCCTGCCAGATTTTTTTGGCCCAAATCCCTAAATTGCCCCCTCAAGGATTGAACTCACAACCCTGGGTTTAGCAGGCCAATGCTCAAATCACTGAGCTATCCCTCCCCTCCTCTTGTACAACAATTCTTTGCATTAGTGGTATATTAATACTTACATTTTATCAATATATGTTGGCTAGATAGCCTGTCTAATATAAAACTCCATTAACCTACAAGACTGGGCTAACACATACAAAGAGTGTCCATTAACATACTTGTGCTAGTACTGTATGTGATCAAATGAAAACATAATCTAGTTATCTAAATAACTTGCTATTTATCAGAGCTCATATTTCCTCTGAGAAGCATGTAAGTGTGGCAGTAACAATTGCCTGATCAAATGAGGACCAGGACAGTAATTTCTAACAGTAAAATTCAGCTTGACACTCACCATAATAAATCCATTAAAACATCCCTAGAGATTTGCCAGTGAATATAAATTGCAAACATTTCCTTTCAATTATTTTGGATATGATCCTACTCTTATGACATTTAATGGCAAAAATCCCACTGATTTCAACAAACACAGAATGTAGTCCTATCAGGACCACACAAGTGGTCTGATTAGTTGCAACAGGTCCAAAATATTTGATTTTATAGGATTTAAGGAAAAAATTATACATGAAGAGAGAAGTGGCATGTGCCATATGTCCATGAAGCTGTAAGGGCTCCCATTGAGTGCTGTTTAATATAGTTGTTTTCAGTATTTATTTTGTGGGGTTTTTTTCAACTTTATTAGCTTCCTGGCCAGCTAAACAAATATTGATTCAGCAGTTTCCAAAGGAATCTGCCTATAAATGCCACAAAATCTTAGTCTCCTGTTCCCCTTTATTTTATGCCAATGGATATACTATTACTTCATAGTGGAGAAGCATCAATCTTTTTGTTTTTAAATATTGGTAGAACTAAGTCTAGGACCAAATAGGAATACCTACATGCAAGCCTAAATCACTATCTTGACTATCCACTATCTGAAGTTGGAAGTGCAGCACTGTAAAAATCAGCAGTTTGGTAATTAGGGCTCTGTATAAAGTTTCTTAGATTTGGATTCAAAGTGAAGTTCATTTGGGTCTATGAATACCACAAGTGTCACAAAAAACATAAATAGGCCCAAGTTCCCTTGAAAGTGGGCTCAGCTACTATCAAAGTATTTATGAATCTCAGCATATATTTTGGGAGCTCTGGTTTTGAGAGTGTAATGAAACCCTAAAATAAATGTGTTTGGGAAATCATGAAGAAACCACTATGCATGTAGTCTATTTTTCCGAGATGCGTCTTGGAGACTTTGAGCATTAAGTGGAAATAATGTTTTAACTCATTCCTCTCAGTCAAATTTCACATGCAATGCATGCTTCTATTTATCAATGAATGCCTTATCTCTATACTATATTTCAGTGTGGCCTTTAATGTTCACATTGTAATTCTGAAACAGCATCTATATAGGATTCAATAATATTCTTACCAAGAAAAAAAAAACTATATTACCTGTTCCAGGAGACAGAAAAGTTGCTGGCTAACAGACAATATTCTGTCCTCAGAATCCCATTGTCTTGAAAATGACACTTTAAATGATGAATTACTAGGCAAAGGAAAGTAGGTGAAGGGGGAAGTGTGTGACATTTGTGTTGTATCCTGAAAGCATACTAATGCAGCACAGTATGGTAACAAATCTGCTATGCTTACAGTGTACAAATATTCTTTTAAAACATTGAAATTTTATTTAAAACTAAGTAAATTTTAAAAGCAAATAACAAATAAAGGAATTGATATCAGTAATTCTGCTGATGCTTTAAAATGAAAAGGAATATTTATCCATTTTCAATTTCAATAGAAGTTCCTGCCTCTTGGAACAGGTTTAAAAGGAAATAGAATTCCCATTAGTTAAAAAGATTTTTATATGGATTTAATTTTTTTATCTGGGTATTTGGCGGGGAAGGGAGAGGGAAAGAGGGCTATGGATTGGTTAAAAAACTAATACAGGTGCCAGAACAATAGTTTCCAGATCTTATGTTACTTAATATACAAGAACATATCTTTATAATGTGAGGTACTGAGCAATCTTAATAGATGATGCTACCAGGTCTGCCTATATTTACATATAAAAAAAATATGTTAAAGAATTTTATTAATGTTGGAAAAACAAGAACTCAAAAGTTAGAAATGGAGGAATTTAAATGGATTGCGTAACCTTTACTCTACCTCTTCTTTGTATGCATTATGATACCATTTTAAATACATATTAATTTTTTCTAAATTCCAAGCTGAGGCAGAGAAAATTTCAACCTGAATGGTTAAAGTTTGTCAGTTGAAAACAGGGTTGTTATTATAGGAAGTCTTAAGTGTTTTTATTATTAGGGGCCAGTAACAGTACTAATTCAATCCTGTAAATCCTCTAGCATGGGGTTCCCAAATTTGGTTCTGTGGCTTTTAAGGTTAAGCCCCTGGCAGTCTGTGCAACACTTTGTTTACCTGAGCGGTAAGGTAAGGAAAAGTACAGTGACTCCCAGCTCCCAGTATCTGTGGTTCACCGTTCCTGACCAATGGGTGCTGCAAGCGGCCATACCTGTGGACACTCAGGTAAACAAAGCATCTCACGGCCTGCCAGACACTTGCCCTAAACTAGCTGAGAAACGCGTATGGGAACCCTTGCTCTAGCAAAAGATAATGGAAAGTATTCAGCTCTGATTTAAAGCCATAGAGTTAAATATAGATACATCAGGAATAAATTTGGCCTAGTTTAGAAATGTACCCACTATGTTACACACCATTCAGAAAATGAGGACAGCTCTCAGAAGATGTAACTTATTGTCACGGGGAGACAGAAGAGATATTTCTGTTGTTTAAAAGCATTGTATACACCAAGAAACTCTGTTTATGACTTGAATGGTTGCTATACAGATTTTATTTTCCTATTGAACATTATTGTATGTCATGTAATTAATAACAGTGCACAATGGTTAGTCTTTGTGAAAAAGAAATAAATATGTGAGTGAGCAGTGAAACACAGCATGTGTATGTTAAATGTACATGTGGATATGAGGTGATTACTGAGTGATATTTATATCAATTTCTTGTTTTCAATAGGAAAAAAAATTAAATTCTCATAGCAATATTTTGAATAAGGGCCAGATTCAATAAAAATCATATGTCGGACTTCCTTATTGAAAAAATCACTAAAATTGATTGTTCTCGCAACTAGATGCATTTTGTATTGAATGCATCTGCCTAAGTTAATTGAGGTTGACCAGGAGTTAAGATTTTTTGCCAGTTGCTTATGTGTAGAATGAAAAAAATAGGTTTACTTCTTTTCACCTGATCTGCCCTTTTTAGGAGCCGCAAAGCATCTTCACATGTACATCCGTGCTGGGAGACTATGTATTTTTTTTATATTTTATATGAGGCATAATACAGGGTTCATTTTTAATGTAGACTAACATCTCAAAGAGTAATCCTATTCAGAGATTCTTCTTTTCCTATTGTATGGTCACCGGAGAACACAAATATCACTTAAATTCAAAATCTCTCTTCACTTCCCAAAAGAGGCCTTTACAGAATCTCTGTAGGGTGAAGATAAGCCTGAAGACCTACCTCTCTCTATCCCCAGTGAACTGAAGAAATGAGATGAGATCATAAACCACACAGATAATCCTGAATATACCGGAGCAGAGAGGGATAGAATAGCACAAGATCTTCCAGACCCCAGACAATATCTCTAGGTAAGAAGGCAGAGGGGACAACCTGTCCCATACTCCTTCTGAGGACTCAATGAGCCGGAATGTTGTTCTCAATCTGCCTATGGGGGTACCATATGAGGGTATGACATTTCACTTCCTCCCACTCTATGCGGTTAAGTGCCTAGTGGGTTCCTATCAGCATCAGAGAAGATGGTCTAAAATCACTCATAAATTGCAAGCTTCTCTCACCATTATCCTATCCCAGTAAAATTCCTATTATGCCAAAAATCATACTGCCTCTATATAAATCCATGGCACACCCATATCTTGAATACTGCATGCAGATGTGGTCACCCCATTTCAAAAAAAGATATATTGGAATTGGAAAAGATTCAGTAAAAGGCAACAAAGATGATAAGGGGTATGGAACAGCTTTCTGTATGAGGAAAGATTAATAAGACTGGGACTTTTCAGCTTGGAAAATAGATGACTAAGAGGGGATATGATTTAGGTCTATAAAATCATGACTGATGTGCATAAATTAAATAAGGAATTGTTATTTACTCCTTCTCATAACACAAGAACTATGGGTCACCAACTGAATTTAATAGACAGCTGGTTTAAAATTAACAAAAGGAAGGGTTTTTTTTCCCCACACACACAATGCAGTCAGTGAAACTCTTTACTGGAGCATGTTGTGAAGCCAAGACTACAACAGAGGTTTTAAAAAAGAACTAGATAACCACCAACGGACCAATGCCAGAAGCTGGAAATGGGTGATGGGATGGATCACTTGAAGATGACCTGTTCTGTTCATTCCCTGTGGGGCACTTGGCATTGTCCACAGTCAGAAGACAAGATACTAGGCTATATTGACCTTTGATCTGACCCAGTATGGTAGTTCTTATGTTGTTTTCTTATGCTCTTATGTTTATAAGTACCCACATCAGGAAACATACCGGATACTAGGCTTTTCAGTGTGGGAGGGAAAATTATAATGTGATCAAATTGCTGGAACTTGAAGCGAGTCAGAATCAGACTGGAAATAAGACACATGTTTAACGGTGAGGGTAATTAACCATGGGAATAATTTGCTAAGAGCTATGGTGGATTCTTTATCTCTGGCTGTTTTAAAATTAAGAATGGATGTTTTTCTAAAAGATATGGTCTAAGAATTATTTTGGTGGAGTTATATGCCCTATGTTATACAGGAGGTCAACTAAGAATTACAGCGATCCCTTCTAGCCTTGACATTTATGAATTAATAAGCAATAGTTCATAATTAAAAATAACTCAAATTAACTAGCAACAGAGACTTATGAGGGCGCAAAAACATTTTTCAAGAAGAAAAATACCAACATGTTTATCTATAACACACATTGTGTTCTTTGGAGGGAAGGAACTATCAACATTCAGTTGACTCAATAGGCAAGATCCTATTATCCAATAGTTTTGCTGTAATGTGCATGGAACAATTATCAGAAGATAAATCTCAATTTAAAAAATCACACTTTCAATTACTTCTAGAATCTCATCTCCTTCAGATGAGCATGACAGGTATTAATTCTGCCTTATAGAAACATTTAGATGCACAATAAGTATCCATTATAGTAACAGATCAATGGGAGCTGTGTGCATGAACTCAAGTCAGATATGTCCCAAAGTTTGCCATGTGCAGCAAATTGTTTATTCATTGCTAGAATTTTCAAAACAAAATAATATTTAACATTAATCCCACTTAACTGAGCTGTGGGTTAAAGGCTGTATGCCAAGAATGTGAGTTGAGTATGTCCAGAGGTTGGTACATCAGCAAGCCTACTTCTTCTAGATAGTGTTCCTTTCCTTCTAACATCTGCCACCTTTCCCTAACAAACAAGTCTTGGGACCCCCAAAATATATCTGAGGTAAGAAGGGGTATCCCAAGACTTGTGAAGGAGAGGGAGAAGCTGCATGATAAGGAAAGGCTATCTAGGGGCAGTTCCCACTTGGATATTCAAGTTCATCAGTCTGGAATCTCCAACTGAATTTGAAGGTTGATTCATTTCCAACCCCTCTGAAACACATTGCAGCATTCATTTCATGAACTGTTTCATGAATTGAATCGACCTATTTATTATTCGGTATCCCAAATGCTGCTTTAGGCCTTCATCCGGAAAACTATGTAAGTATGTGCCTAACATTAAACTTGTGAGTAGACCCATTGACTTCAATAACACTACTCACATACTTAGAGTTTATCACATGCGTAACTGAATTTTTTTTTATCAGGATCTTGAATTGGAATAGAAAAAATATATTGAAAATAAAGTTGCAAAGTGGTGTACTCTAGACAATAGCGTTGGTGGTAAATAATGGTCTTAAATAGCTCATCCACAGTAGTTTTCTATTAATTTTCATCTAAAAGCCTTTTAGTAGAATCAGTAAAGAAGTGAGCACATACAGAGCTACCTTTAGGCTTTTTCATTATTTATCTTGGATATAAATGGAAATTAATCAAGAGAGTGTTAAATCACAGAGAAAGCAAGTTTTCATGTATAATCTCATGTATTGAAAATGATCGTGAGTTTCCAAACAAAGAACCTAATGACTTAATTAAAAGAATAATTAGCACATTCAAGTAGCCCCAAAAAGTGTTCAGGGATGGAGGTATTTTTCACCAGCACAGTGTTGCTTGCCTAAAGTGCAGGAGAAATGGCTTTCAATGGATGGTAGTAAAGCTGTTTTTCAAAACTGTACAGAGAAATTAATCCATTCACACAGCACATGCTACAGCAGTTAAATCTGTCTCTTCCCTTTCTGAGCACAGGAACAAAAATAGTCCTTTTGTTAACCAAAAAGTTTGAATTCTTTCTCATTATATTTTACTAGTCTAAAAGCCCGTGTACACGGGCCAACGGTAACGGCTCACGGACCCCCCCACTCGCTCAGCTCTCTCCCCCTCCCCACTCCAAGGGCCCCCCCTCCACTCGCTCAGCCCCCCTCCCCCCACTCCAAGCCCCCCGCCGCTCGCTCAGACCCCCTTCCCCCCGCTCCAAGGGCTCCCCCCGCTCGCTCAGTCCCCCTCCCCCCACTCCAAGGCCCCCCTGCCTGCGCTTCCTGCACCCAGCCACCCTCCTGCCCGCGCTCCCGAGCCTCTGATCCAGACCCTGCTTCCCTCTCGGCGGCACACGCGCGGCGGTCATGTTGTGCTGCCGAACTACACCTCCCAGCATGCCGTTCGTCTGGGCCGTCTCTACTGCGCATGACGGCTTCACACACACTTCTCTAGCTGATTATTATATAGGATGTGAGTTTCACCGATATAATCAAAATCAGAATTTGGCCTATATTGGCTAACAGGATTATTTCTGTGCCCACTTTGGGAGAGACAGATTTAGTTGCTGTAGCATGTCCCCTGCAAATTCTCTCTCTAATTTTTGAAAACAGCCATGGGTCAGCAATGTTAAAACAGCCAAAGGGAGCACTCGGTAGCTAGTGTCTCTTTCTCATCCTTTTCAACTTTCATATAGAAAAACAGGAGCCTTTGGGCTAGGATGTGCCTAAGCAGCTAGAGTGCTTCTTTTTCTTAAAAGAAACAAATAAGAAGACAAACAACCTGGTTCCTGATCTCTCACGTTCTCCTTCAATGGCTGTTTTCTCACACTGATGCAGATATAAAATTATCCTGGTAGCTGGTGAGTGCCCTTTCCTAGGGATTTACTCCCAGCTTAGTGGGTCTCACTCTTCTCATATGAACAGACCACTTATCAGAGCTGGGTGGAAAGTGTGGTTTTTTTCCCCATTCTCTGAGAATTTGTAACATTTTGAAAATTGTTCTTATCCGAATTCTACACAGAAGGCGAATCCTCAATTTATGTGAACAGAAAATCACTCCCCCCCTCAAAAAAAATAGATCAATCAGAATATTTTAATTCATTTTAACGTTGAACTTTTGAATTACTATTATTTTATTGTTAATTAAAAATTCAGATGAAAGGTAAGAACATTTGGGCCCCAAACTTAGGACTTTCCATTCTGAAAGTGTCAAAGTGGGATGGTTTGATAATTTTGAATTTTTTTCCTAAATGGGAAATGTGTTGACCCTAGCAGCTAATGCCATTTTACAATTAAAAGACTTTTATTCAAAAAAACCCAACCATCTCTAACCCAACCATTTCTAACACTTGCTGGCCAGTGTTGCCCTCTGTTGGGAGTTACTTGAATAACTATAATGTGGCTCTTTCATGTTAAAATTTCCACAGTGAATGTCTCCTTATTTTTGCTAATGATAAAGTGCAGCTGGATTTTTTTTGTCTGAGTTTCAATTTTTAGAGAAGTCTTTCACAGCAGTAGACTAGTTAGTCTTGGTCTGTTTTTTTTGTTCCTAATGTTAATTTAGCTTGTTTAGGGGTCCCTAAAAACTCCAAATCTTAACTGGCCACATCTATCTGTTTGTGAATACAATCTCTGGCTATTGCTGCTGCTTAATGCCTTGATCCAGCAAAGCATTAGCTCACATGTTTAATTTTACATACATGCTTTATGCCATTCCTGTCAGCAAGGCATATACGCACATGCCTGCATTGTCTCATTGGAGATCGTGGGAGTTGTGCACATACTTTAAGGGCTTTTCTGAATAGGGATGTGTTTACTCATGATCTAAAGTAAAGCATTGGGTTGTGAGGAGGGAACATCTAGGAGCCAGGGGTCTGGGAATTGAAAGAAATTCTACACCTCTATAGTAGAAGTAGGGAGGCAGAACTCAGTAGCCCTATTTGGAGGAGTGACCAGAAGGCTTGAATTAAGCATAACCAAAAGGGTCCTCATAGCCCCTCTGTATGTCTCACATCTCTTTTGGGTGGCAGCTGGTAGTAGAGTTAAGATGGATGGGTGCAGCTGATACCACTTTGAGTTATTGTTTCAGGCTTCATGCAGAGTTGGACAGACATCAGTTAAACTCTTGTCATGCTTTCAAGATTTTCTTTGCACACCCACTTTGAAAACTTGATTTAAAAAAAAAAACTTGAAAGATGAAATGCTGAACTCATCATATGACTTCAGAAGCTGGGTCTTTAGGTGTGGACCTATAAGGTGTGTGCCTTAATTCAGTCTTGGAGATCAGTGGGGATGATGCAAGATAGGGAGGTAAATGGAATGCTGCTCCCGGGCTATGGGCAGGCAAGGCAAGTTGAGATCTCTTGCTGCAGGATTGAGACTAATTCCTTTTTTGATGACATAGTACTGTTTTTCTTAACTTAATTAAAATAATATTATAATTAAAATACTTTATGAAGTACAGAAATAGAGCAGGGCTTCTCTTGAAAAGGTCAGCCAGTCCCAGGGGAAAAATACAAAGTCTAAGAGACTGTTTTGTGTGCAATCTGATACAAGTTCCCAGATTCAGGTAAAAGAGAACATGATCTTTTTTTTCTTTTATGCTATTTTTTCATACTTATATATTAATTATACTTCAATACACTGCTTGGTATGTGTATCATTTTCTCTGAGAAAAAATATGCTGGTGGGTTTTTGTTGTTTTAAATGAGTAGTTTTGCCTGTAGGTGAGACATTTGATTATGGAAATACTACATAGAATATTGGAGTTGGAAGGAACCTCAGGAGATCATCTAGTCCAATGTGCTATTAAATGATCCACAGCTTTTTGCCCCAAATACTTAAATGGCCCCCTCAAGGATTGAATTCATAACCCTGAGTTTAGCAGGCTAATGCTCAAACCACTGAGCTATCTGTCTCCCCTCTCTGCCGACCAGATGAAGTTAATGTAACAGATATCCAGACAACACAGCTAATAACCCATGCTGTAAACTGAAATGATTTAAATGATGTCTGGTGGGACCATGAGCTTATACCCAGTACTAGAAGCATGTGCTTGCCAAGATGGATAGAAGAGCAGTTTGTTTAAAATAATTAAAAACCTGGGATAATACAGTTGTTTTTATGGTTGATTAAACAAGAATCTGTTCTCTTTAGAAGTCTGCACATATGATTTTCATCAAGATACTTACCTTAAATAAGCTTTGACCCAGTTTGATGAGGCAATCTGAAACTCATGATCCTTACCCCAACCTTGTCCTCTCTGATAGCCTGCACTGATTAAAATCACTTGGATTAGTGCAATTTGCTGCAACACTAGCGGGGTGAGGCTTCCATGATGACTACAACAAGAGACTCTTGCATATGCTATGCTGAAACTCTCTCATTATTATTAGGTCTGTGGAGTTCATGATATAAATGATAAGCTAGAATGTCTGATGTTCTGTGGTTTCTTAATTCTATAGCATACAACAATGGGGTATTTTTAATCTCTTCACAGGAAAGAAAGAATAGAGCAATCATTGGGCTGATTAATTCATTCTCTTTTCAGGGACACTATGCTCTCTATCCCAAACCTTCTGACCACTAATTAATTCCTAGTGTCCGTTAATGGTTTGCATCATTCATGGACTACAATGCAGTCAGAAATGCTTATGATATTATTACACATTTGACCCTTTTGATTAGCTGTAGTTTAGATTCCGTCAGTCTATGGCTCTGCTACAAAAGTTTGTTCCAAGTGAGAGGATCTTAAATTACAAAGTCCTAAAACTGGGAAAAGGTCCCCCCCCCACACACACACACACCTTATTTGAAAATATCTGTCTGGCTACTTTTTATTGAGTGAAATACAGTAACACTTAAAGATTCTGTACATAAGTCAATACAGCTTTGATGGTTTGACTAGTTTGAGGTATGAAAGGAGTTATTATAGTGAGCATATTCCTTTAGGTATTTCATTTTGAATGTTTTTTTTTCTTTTACCGTGTATGTATCAGCATTTTCATTTAATATTTCTTAGTGATATTTTATGATGCACACCTGTAAATATACTCTATTCATATGCTTGACTGATTCCTATTAAAACATGTACACAGGTAGAGGAAGCACCTCAATTGTGTGTTTTCCCCAGTTCCATTGACTGAGAAGACCAAGGTCCCACGCTTCCAAAGACTTGTGAGTATTTCATACAAGTAACGTTATTCATTGGCAGTTTTTTTGCTAGCTTTGCTGTATTTGGAATTGGTGTGAGCTACACAGACACAAGTTTCAGTGAAGACATGAAAGACTGTCATTGCCTCTCCAGCTATAGATTAAGAAGACATCCATCCAGGTGAGGTTGTAACAATTCTGATAAAACCATGTTTCATCAGAATGTACTGAAACAGCAAAATTGAAATGTTCCATAGAGCCAGATTGATTTAATCAAAATTCTGATGGAAACCTGCTTGATTTCTAACTCACCTACCCAGCTTCTTTGCACCCTTCCTGGTTGGGGAGAGGGGAGAAAGGCTATTGAAAACCTGGGTTTCCAGGGTCCACAGTTCTGAGGGCAAAACAAAATTTTGAATAACCAAATCTTCCACGAATGGAATTATATCCAGGTCTTGTGAACAACTTTTTAGTCTACTGAAAACTTCTCTAGTCATTTCTGATGACAGAAAGTTAAACACACAATACTCCTGATTCTCTTCTATCCTCTCTAATGTTTCTTCATACGGTGGAAAGACTGTAGTTAGCAAACGCTAATGTTAGAAAAGATTAGAGGTGATATTTGTCCAGAAGCAAACAAGGTTCACAATAGAATATTAACAGAGCAGCTTCTCTAGCTGTAAATTATTCTGATTTTTGGGAGGCATTATTTAAAAAAAAGGAATTTTTTTGAGCTGAAGAATGTTACATTCTAATTAATAAGTGTGTCCTTAACTTCAAGCATGCAGGTAGTATCATTGATGTTATTGGGATTATTCACATGCTTAAAGTTAGTGAGATGCTCATGTGCTTTTCTGGATTGGGGCAAAAAGTATATAGGATTTTTTTTTTCAAACCGGTAAAAAATGTCAAGCCAGTAGAAATATTTAAATATCACCATTGCCTCTACTTTAAATAACAGAACAAGCTTTCACTACCCAGCTATAAATCTACATTTTAAACATCCCCTTTTTAATTTTTGGAGGTTTTATATAGTACAGAGTTGCTCTCAGGCACCTGTACGTCTTAGCATACATATTTCTATCCTATATGGCTCACATAGACAGAAGAAAGGTTACGATCATTATCAGGTACTTGGGAAAATTGGGAGTAAAATAAAAGATTAAAAAATTACTTCTCAAGCCCTTTATTCATGCTGAAAGTCTAAGATACAGTTTTATAACTAGTTTTATGTGTGAGTAATTCCATTTTTTTCTGCTATATTGTAAATATAAACATTTCTTTCAGAGAAGAGAAAGTTGTGGCAAACTATAAATTATATTCTATATGAATGAGTGTGTGTACATATTCACACACATAAATATACATATTTACAGACATAATACCTATTCTTCTATTTAAGACGTATCAAATCATTACCTCAATAAACTACTTAGGTTTTACCTCAGTGTTCACTTAAAGGTTAATTCAGGTTTGCATAAAACTACAACTACTATCTTGCTGATAAAAGAGAAATTTTGTAAATATAGTGTCCAAGGCTGAACCTTACTCATTAGTGATGTATTAAGCAAGTGGTGATTGCTGAGCCTTATTCCCACCATCAGATCTTCAGGAGCTGACCTCTGCAGAGTGTCTTGAAGTCAATGTGTTTCCACGTTGGGGCAGGGCTTCACCTGCATGGATCTGCATTTAGGCGCAGGCTTTGGTTATAGAGTACTCAGGTAGACTTGGTTTTGAGAAGTTTGTTTTACATAGTACAGTCCTGGTGTCTCCTGGTACCCACTGTAAGCACAGCAAACTACTGTAGCCGTGAACCGTCTGATCCTCCAGTCCCTACTCTCTCAAAAGTTATTAGAAGCTTTGAATGTGCAAAGCCTGCAAAGTCTTCTGTATGAAACAGAAAATAAAACAAAACACAAAGCAGCTTGGAGTGACATCACATTTTTTGTGCAACACAAGCAGTTTTTACTGGTTCCCTAAACTGCCTTAATGCCTGGCCAAAAAACTATGCAAAAAGAAAAATCATAGGGGCCATGCTTGGATTTAGAGTACAATGTCAAGCTTTAAAGGCTATATTCACAGGGTATATCATAAGGCTTCCAGAAAAATAAAAGAATAAGGCTGTGTGAACTTTCCACCTGGATTTATTATCAAATGCAAACTGGGTCAGTGAGTAATGTACTAGACTGTACTCTGTGTGTAACTCTAAAGTCCAACTGAAAACACAGTGAAGAAGAAAATCACAATTTGCAAAGACTTTTCTGTGGATTAGCAGATCAAATATTTTCATTACTTAATGTTACAACTCCATTAAAACAGTAAGTGGTTTTATCTGTTGGCTTCCTGACAGTAATGTATTCCTTACCTATTTAATTGTGCTGGAGACCTTGCTGTGAATGGGTCCCACATATCATGACAATTTTTTTTAATAATTGCATTTTTTGAGAAAATTGACCTATTTCTTTATCCCTGAGGGTAAACTCAAGCTCTGACTATTACAACCCAACAATAAAACCACTTTAAAGGAAATGACCTCTTCTGAACTGTATGATTAAGGAGAGTTGCTGAAATATGGCATGTGTTAACTCCTTACTTAGCCACAGAAAGGAACAGGAGAATTAAACTATTTTTTGTTGTTGTGGCGTGTTTACACTACAGTAGTGCCTGGGGTGCAAATCAGGATCAGGGCCCTGTTGTGGTACTTCACAGACTCATACCATCTGAACACATGGACCCTGCTCCAAAGAGATCATAGTAAGAAGACAGGTATGATCTGAAGGAATCATAAATAAAATAGTATTGGCTCCCTGGCCATGTCAATTTAAAGATGGTCTGTTAGGGCTAGGCTCTGATCCTAAGCACAGCACCAAGCAAGCAGTACTGTGCAAGCCCATCCAGCTCATACCTTTGGGAGGTAGCGTGATTCAGTTGAAGGTTTCAGGAATTATTCATCCTTGGGCCTGGGTGTTATTAATCTACTCTTGGCCTATACCCTTGTATGCTCTGGGGTTGGCTCAACTATTCTGAGCAGTTAGTAAAAGGATTTGAAGTAAGGCTCTGCCTATTTCATGTCCTCCTGCCGTGGAATGGCAGTAAGCTGGTGAGTAGCCTAATATACCACACATGACTCTTTTCTCAGGGGTTGCATATGCCAGGCAGAGCTGTAATGGAGGCACTTACTCCCCTGCATGGACCTGTAGTCTAGAACACAGCCTACCTCATAATGGTATTAAAATGGGAGGTGCTGGTTTGACAATTAGCGTTATCTATGTATTGCACAAATAATCCTTGAGCTGTAAAACTAAACCAAAATAACTCCTATCACTCTATGCTGTGGATCCTGCTGTCATTGATGACTGTGTCAAATTCCCACTGACTTCAAGGGGAGCCTGATCAGTCATGTGTAAAGATATGAAAAGGGTGTCAAAAGGCTCAGACACAATCTACCTAACACACCCATGCAGGCAATAAAGACGTTATGCATTCCCTTATCTTCTGCTTAATACCGACACCAGTGGTATCTTCCTGCTATGCACAATCCAATTCTAGGTTGGCAGGGGTGAGGAGTGATTATTGGTTGGATTCTAACTCCTCAACACTACAACTTGTCCAACTGAGCCAACACAGAGGGGGAAGGAAGCTGCATCAAGAAAGTGCTGTCCCAGCATAATTTCTCCCTGAAGCAGTTGCGTACTGTGGCTCTCTGAGGCATAACTTGGCCTATCTTCTGCTCATGAAGCAGTGCACCTTCACCTTACCCCAGCTGGATTGCAGGGGGCCAAGCCAGCCTCTAATTGTTAACATTGTCCTTTCATTCATCTTGATCTCACAGGCTTTTACTGCATGGATTTCCATCAGTGGAATCAACAACTCAAGTGAAGTAGAATGACGAACAGCAATGCAGATGGATTCCAGATAAAGGGCAATTGTTTTACATAGGTAGTTGGAAAACTAGAATTATCCTATTAGATAAAAGGCTATAGGTTAATAAAATGAAAGTAAGCTATCAAAGAATATACCTTTGGAAAGCTTATAAAAGTGCCTCATTTTTAATTTAAAGATTCACATGGTAAAATAAGCACTTTAAAGAGTAACATAATTTAGAGTAAGTATCATGCTAAAGGGCATATTTCTGCATGACTTCCCTTAATAGCTATAGTCTGCAGCCTAATTCAGACTTTCAGATTATTGCAGTGCAAGGGCTTTTTATTTTTTATCGTTGTATGGTAAACTGTTTCATTCCTGGGATGGTAAACACGTGATTTCTTTTGACTTTGTAAACTATAATCACATAATTGGAAACAACTGCTAACGTAAAATGAATTAATGTCTTGGAGTTGAAAAATTTCAGATACCTGAAGAGTTTATGCAATTTAAAAACAAAATAATAGATTTGTTGTCCACTGTTTTGTACACAGCTCATCTTGCATTTGTTCAACTAATCATCAGTTAATGAATCTATCAAAATATTTTTATAGTGTAACTTTGATGTAAATTAGTCAAGATTAAATTGGAAAATGCATCAAATAGGATCTATATCCTTGTGTCATTTGTCATAGTCATTGGAAGTAATGTCTTTTTTCCACTTCTCCCCACCTCCATTATAAAAAAAAAGATCTAGTGCACTGCCTCCAAGATTTTGGTGTATAAGTAGAATAAAAACAGATATAAACCTATACCATATGAATTAAATTTATTTCTCAATGCTCCCTCACAAAGATTGACCTGAATTAGGGAATCTTAAGAGGGCTGAGTTTTGTGGAACTCATACAAACACAGGCATAACCACGGCCGGTCTGCCATATAATCTTTTGGGAAATTTGTGTTCAAGACCATAGATTAAAATATTGACCACTGCCAGTCAGTACTGCCTAAGTAGGGTTTTTTAGCTGATGGCTGATATAATTACACATATGGCAGCTTTTCTCTGGGCTATCTAAATGTCTCTTGTGCACCAGCCTGTTCAACACCACTGGAAAGACTACCTCATATTTGCAGCCCCTTTCTGCCAATCCCCACCCCAAGTTCAGCAAGTCTGTTAGGTTTAGGTGGCATAAAAAAGAGCATTAAATGAATCCACTGTGCCCCATGTGAATTTCCCCTGGAATGAACTGTTCCCTTCATAGAAAATATGAGTCAGTTATTTGGAATTCTGTTTTAATCCCCTGTGAATAAACTTTCATGAAACTTATATTAAATCAATTGTTGAATAAACAATTCTTTATATTCCTGAATTTGTACAAATTTCTGGAATCCCTTATTTTTACTGCCAGTAATATATCTGCATCATAAATTCTTTCATTAAGTAATACTACACTTTAAAATTCAATTATCATTTCCAATCAGAATTCTAAAGCCAGAATGTTTATCTGAAAACTCGGGCTCGAATGAAAATGAGACCACATATGAAACACTTGTCATCCCCCTAACTAGAAAGCACTTGCCCACATCAGCCAATCTCCATTTAATTTTAGTTGAATTGGAATTGTATGATTGACAGCCTTTGATTAAAAGAGGGAACAATAAAATTAAATTAGTCTCTCATCTCCTAGTGCCACAGGTCAACACTCAAGGGTAATGTAGTGTGTGCTGGGAAAGAGTGGAAGGAAATTCATTATATATCACCACTTGCAGCCTATAGCTGAAGCAAAAAATTTGGTTATCACTTTCTTATTTTTCATAGGTTGAAAATGTGTTACTTTTCTGCAGTACATTAGCATACTTCACCTCTTTGAATATTTTATATGATGTGGACATGAGTTAAATTGGGTTATCTTGTGGTCGTGGAACCTCACAAATTAGCTCATGACATGTTATGAAGTAATTGACAAAAATGGTGTCATTTTGTGACACAGATACTTTGTGATAGTTCCTGACTTGCCTTGTGATATATCTCATGTCCTCACTGCACAGCTGTGTTGCTTTAGAGTAAAACATGGAAAAACAAACAAACCTAATCTGTGCATATAATGAAAACTGCTTATTCTGACTCTCTCTATGTTAGCATGGGTACATTTGTCTCCAAAAGCAGTGGAGCTGGTTCCATTCTGCTAAAGAAAGGATAACAGCCCATCCACTGAGATGATGTGCAAAGAGACTCTGGCACTCTGTGTAGTTTTCAGGGTGGTGGGAAGTAGGTTTGATCAGGGACACAGTGCTAGGTCACATATTGCTTCCCTCATCTCTGGCAGGGCTCATTGGGTAGAGACAGGACTTTTCCCCATGAAATGTAGTAGCAATACAGAGCCCCCACTGCTTGGGGGCTCTGTATTCTACAGCCAAGATGAAAAGATTAGGTAGCCCCAATTCTGTGTTTAAAATCTGTTCAACTATGCTTGGAGAATCAGAATTTTGTACAAAATGAAACATATGACACCTTTTGTGACATATGGAATTACGTTTAGATGTATGGATGGTGTCTAATGACTCTCCTGATGTTGGTATAGCATAGTGCCTGGGTAAACTGGCCTGGAAATAAGACCTAAAAACACTGCCACCACTGGGGACTAATTCTAGGCCAAGAATGGGAGAGATTCTGAAAATCATCAGTATAGACAAGCTCAGTATGTGGAAATGCATGACATATGCTGGATTTTTGACTGAAAAATCTGGCTGCAAGCTGTGACTTAGCCCAACTAAGAAGCCAAGTTATGGTATGTTTTCCTGTAGCTGACAAACATGTTCCCTGTTGTTAAATACTGCAGTCCTAACATCCAGAGGTTGTTACAGAAATTAGTACTGTATGTGGTATTGCTGTGTGATATGTAAACAAAAGCCTATATTTAAACAAACCAGATCTAATGTTAACTTGGAGGCTGCTGTCAGCCTCTCAAAGACCTAACTTGCAAAATGCTGGAAATCTAATTAGGGCTGGTCAAAATTTTTCTATTGAAACTGTATTTTAATGGTAAATTTGGTTTTTGCCAAAACTTTTTATTTTTGCAAAGTATCGACTTTCCAGGGCAAGTTTTGATTTTTGTCACTAACACACCCCTGTTCAAAAAAAAAAAATTAAAATATTTCAGACCAACAACATATTTCAATTTAGATGCCACATCACATTGCCTCCCTATTGGAAGATGTAGTTCAGCTTCCTCATGTTGCCATTCTCTTCTGTGGGTTGTGCTTCCCAGCCACACTGCATCTCCTATAATTTATCAGGACCAAGGACTCTTGCAATTGTATGCCTCCACTGTGGGGTGAGAAGGAAGATTCTGGTATATTGTGGGAGATGTCTGGCTAGGGAAACTAACGTATAGAGAAGAATGGAGACACTACAGCTCCCACGAGGCACCATGGTGTTATCTGAATTCAAATAATTTGTATTTTGATTTTTCAAAATTGGGGGGGAATTTCAACAAAAATAAAAAAAAAGATTAAAATTTGATTATTTTCTAAGCAGTTCTGGCAGCAAAAGTCTGAGAAGAGAATTTTGATCTTTGATATCAAATAGATACATTTCAAGGAAATATCAGATAAATGTATAATTACAAAATAGTAATAATTTAATCTACACTTTCATTTCCTGTCTAGTCAGCACAGCATTTGAAATTTAGATAATGTACGGACTCAATTAACATGGTATAAGATGTTCTTCAAGTCACCATAATGATTCTTTGAACATTTTCTTTATTTAATAAACTTTCTGATAGAATCCAAGTCACACAATACTTAATGTAGAAACTGATTAGTAAAGGAAGGAAATAATTAAGATATTTTATAATCCTCCTATGTAACTGACTGTATAATATAATCTTAAATATCACTTTGATTATTCCAATGAATAAAAGTATCAGTGAAATAAGTAGGAATAACAGTATTAATTTTACATCTGCAGGTAAGGTATATTTTTATAAAATATAATAGGACAAAACAGAGAAAAGCCTATCACATTAATTAATAATTAATATAGTCTAGTCAAAACAGCATTTTATACATTGCTTGCAGTAGATTATAAATACAATGGGTTTGGTCAGTCATTTTCATCTACTCTTTTGATATGTTATGAAATCTCTTTATAAAAGCAAGCACTATTAGCACAGAGATATAGTCGAGCTCAATTGTTAGATTTACTGAGAATTATTCCAGAGACCTGTAGTAGAGTATATTTTGTAAGTTTCAATGAAGATCACAGAGTTGTGTGGGGAAGTTTTACATAATAGTCAATACACATAGTCAATACTATCAATATATCTATTCCATGCATATATCCAGTATATTTTTGAGTATGCAGAAGATACATTGCGTGTGCGAATAGCAACTCATGACATTTATGTAAAGTTTCAAGATTTCATTTTACCACATCTCTTTATACAGCTTTCCATAAGCCAGCTACTCAGAGTGCAACATGATAGTGCAATTTATCGAGATCCTCCTGCTTTGTGATAAATATTTAAGCTCATAAGAGAGAAAATGGTCATGTATGTTTTGAAAATCTTACAAGATGTTAAGATTATAACAGGGTGTGCTGGCCCTTACTGACTAGCCTAAATCTAGCATAGACCTTTTTTACAATTTCAGACTAGAACCGAGGCTTCTGTGATGGGAGATGTAGTATTGGGGGTTGGGATTAAAGCTGTTCAAATAACTAATTGTTTGGTTTGCTGGCTATATGAAAAAAAAAGTCAAAACTTTATTTAGAGTCAAACAAAGCACTTAGTTCAACCCAAAATGAGACATTTCATATTCAAGCTTTTTAAAACTTTTAAATATTTTAAATAAAATAAAAGTATATTTTGAGGAAAAAATTAATTTTCAATTGACTGTTTTGAAAATGTTGAAAGTTTTGATTTGGGTTGTTGGTTCACTGGCTGCCCTGCACCCTGGTGGGATTGTTTTGTGTGTGTGCTTGGGGCAGAAGGAAAGCCAGATCCAGCCCTGTGAGTTGTGCATTTTTTTTTTTTTGACATCCTGGTTAATCCACATCCTGGTTAATCCAATCCTGGATAATCAAGAGTCTACTGTATATCAAGCTTTTTTATGACTATAGTTTTCTTTATTTTTCTCCAGTAACACCCTAATAAACATGGGGAAGGATCACACATGAAATAAAGGAATGGGGAAGCTGAAATACCTTTGTAGCTGATGTAAAATGGAAGTCCTTTTCTGTGCTAGAAATTCTCCACTAGTGGAAGAACAAATGAAAAAATAACAGATTCTATCCCATAAGGCTCCAAAGAAAATCCATCTGTGAGCAGTGAGCAGTTCCTTCTGAGGTCAAGTGGGAATATCGTTCCATGACTGTACTTGATTTTTACCAACATCTGTGAGGTAAACTATATAATGCCCAAGTAAAGCTTGATTCTATTCATTTTAAATCAGTGAGGGTTTAACTACTGCCCTCAATGAAAGGAGAATTGTGTGCTTAAGTTCTTGTGTGTTTTTTCCTTTATCAGTAGAATAACCTGGTTATTTCAGAAAATTAGTTTGCACTGATTTCATATTTAAGACTACGCAAACCATCTTAAATATAGAGCTCCAGAACATATTTCAAGGTGCTAAATGTGTGTAACAGTTTCTTATGGATATTGTAGAAATCTACTATTGCTGCACAGTAAGCATCTCAGTGAACTTAACAGTACCCTGTATTATTCTCTAAATTAGTGCTCACAAAAGGTCAGGCTGACAGCACTTGGAAATGAAGTCTTCACTTTATCTATAGAACAGGATCAGGATGAAGAATGATTGCAAGCTTCCCCAGATTATCCCCTTAGTGTCTGGACTCTAATCACAAGAGCATAGTTAAATCTTCATGTTCAGACAGTCATTGACCACCCCGTGAGGCTACCATAAAATGCCAATCGGTGTCAGTGATTTATTTGGAATATAAATAACCATGAAATAAAAACTAAACCACAACCTCATTTCATGTACGTTGTCATCATTCAGAAATGAATCCTGCTCAGCTGAGCATTGTCCTTGATGTCAGGGAGTATTTGCATAAATAAAATCAGTGGGATTTGGTTCTGAGGTAACTTTCACTTGCTACCAGCCCAGGCCTGACTCAAAACAATGAGGAAGAAAAGGCATGCTATATATCCTGCACTAATGATATTGAGTAACTTGCCCTTCTGAATCTTGCTTTACATAAAAGTCTAACTTCAGCATGTCAGTGTGTTTTATTTTTGTTTTCATCTAAAAGTGCCATGAGGCAAGATTGTGTCTGTTCCAGAGAAAATGTACAAAGGTAAGGAATGTGGAGAAGTAAGGTATCCTGCCAGCGCCTGGCTTTGTGAAGGGGGGAACACAACTGCAGTCATTAGGGATGAGCATTACCATGGTGCCATCCTTCTCTTGCGCCGCACCAGCCAGCAAAACTAATCCCTGTGAGAGAACGAGTTCCTCTTTGCTCCAACATACACCAAGCCTGTCTGAGAGAGAGTCTCCAGGAGGTAGTGCTAAAGTGGTATTCTTCTGCAACTGCTTGAATTACATTGCAGTGTATGGTATTGTAATGGTAGAAATCTCCACCAAACCAAACAGATTGTTATTCATGTGAGAACTTCATTTTGATTTTTCATTTGCAATTCCTCTGGATTTATGCCTCCTCGTTCTGCTGCAAGCCAGTGTCTGACTATATATGTTAGTCTGGAATACTTTAAATAAGAAGTATATTTAGTGTGTTCCTAAACCAATTATAACTAACTTCATGATAACAAAGACTTCATTTTAGTGATGCAGCCTGATCTAGCATAACAAAGAACAGCTATACTGGGTCAGACCAAAGGTCCATCTAGCCCAGTAACCTGTCTTCCAACAGTAACCAATCCTGTTCCAGAGAAAATGTACAAAGGTAAGGAATGCGGAGAAGTGAAGTATCCTTTCATGGTGCCAGAGCGAATGAACAGAACAGGTAATCAATTGATCCACCCCATCACGCCCATTCCCAGCTTCCGGCAAATAGAGGCTAAGAACACCATTCCTGTCCGTCCTGGCTAATAGCCATTGATGGACCTATCCTCCAATAAGGCAGCTAGTAAATAAGGCACTGGACTGGGATTCAGTAGACTTGGTTCTGGCATTAACCTGTGGTATGGCCTTGGTCACCTCTTTGTCTTGTACGTTTAGATTTAAGGTTTTAAGGGACAAGGATTTAAGGGACAAAGACTGCTACTATGAGTTTGTAAGGTGCCTAGCAAAATGGGCCCCCAGTCTTAAATAGGGCTGATAATTAATAACAATGGGCATGACTCTCTTTTCACTAAGATCACTTGACACCAGTCTGGCCACATAAAAGTGCCTAAAAGTATGGGCTAAAGGTATAAAGTAACCTTAATGTAATGAGAATTAAGCCTAATATGTGTAAGTAAGTTGCTTCACTGGCCAGACTTCTAATGTTCTTTTAACTTTGACAACATAGATTTTCTACATTCTTTTTACTGAGTATAAACTTTTTCTGTTTACTATAAATAACATGTAAACAAAATTTCCACTAATGCAAATCATCACAATATGCAATAACATGGGTAGGTCATATCAGTCCCTAAATCAAAGTGAAACACAAGAAATCCAGAGGAGCTCATAGAATACCCTTTGTATTTGTCATTTAGAAACGTTTTTAATGTGAAAAGCAATAGAATGTGTGAAAATACAACACATCTAGCAACATAACCTTTGCAAATGTACAACAGTCCTATTGGCTTTAAACTAACTGCACACTTGAATATGAGTCCATTTATAAAAGATTCAAATTATAGTCATTTATGGTTCTGAATTTAGTGCTGTACGAGCATTATGGATGGAATAAAACAACCTAAGTTTGATTTTTATTTTTGATACCATTCTACACCATTCAAGTTGTTTAATTTTGCTGCATCCATGTGCTGAGAAACAGCATGAAATGATTGCCTAACATGCTAATATTTTTAGATTACAGTTCTATAAACCTGCTTCATTGAGATGCATATTTTTCATCATTTTATTAGAGGGATTGGTGTACAGTTAAAAATGTGCAATATATTAAATGAAGAGTTAAAATGTTCAGCTAGAATATATACAATAATTATGGGTATCTAGGTACCTAATTTAAAATGTTAACACTATAAATAAATAAATTGAAATAGCCATACATTTCTTGTTTGTTATTCAAATTGTTCTTTTCAGGACTCTAACAATATTATTTATTCATCCAATAACATGAACTTCTAACTGTGTGCACATTTTTTTTTGAACAATCAGAAATGGTGCCTTTGGAATGCAGAGTAGAATTTCAAGTTTAATGTTCCTCAAGAACTATTGGATCTTAATTAATAATGGTGTGGAACAATTATTCAGCCATGCATGCTATTTTCCACCTTTTTAAAAATCGCATTGTATGAATGATCACAAGTGCTTCCTAACCAGCTATATGAGGTAAATATTAATTTAGTAAGATCAACATTTGGAGGCATCAGATAATCATTATCAATATGTGAAGTTTTCTGTGGTGAGGCTCCTTTACTGCTCAGCCTGGTGAAAATGAAAGCTTTTACTGCACAGATATGTGCATAAATAGTCCCCTTCTCGTCCAGTCACCTGTGGGAGGTTGGGGATGGATCAGGCTGACCTGGTATGGAACTGCCTCCCCTTAGAAGGTAACTCTCTGACTCTATAGCTCTTGAAGGGTTGCAACCCTTCTCTGACAAGCCAGACAAAGGGTGGAGAGGTCACTTTGCTACTGTCGGTCCTGTAAAACCCTCAACTTTGGCAGGGTCTGACAATTGTAGAGTTACATAGATGTGACTGAGAACACTTATTGAGGACAATGGGGTTATACAGGATAATTTAAGTCATAATTTCCCAAGGATGCAGCATGGTTCAGTGGATTTATTTTCAAGGCATATTTAGGGGATTAGGCATACTGTAAAACTTGGAATCTAAATGTGTTTCTGATATTGAATTGCCGTATGTCCTTGGCATGCCACGTCACTTCTTCTTGGAGCCTCCATTTTTAGATCAGTAAACTAGGGAGTAATTATTATGTGTTTACTAAGTAATGACCCCTCGCTTTCATGGTGCTTAACACCTTTACTTAGCAAGTATTGACTAGAACTTGGGACCTACTCTCTACTTTATTTATGAGGTCATGTGATATTTGGTATACAGTACCCTGCTCCCTCACCCTCTTACCTTCTTCAAAGTGGCTTTTCAGACTTTCACAAACATCCAGAAGATGAACTATTTTTCACAAAATCATGTGAACCACGTAGCTGATTGAGTTTTGCAAACTTACACAGGCAAATTTCAATTTTGTTACAAATATTTTCTAATACTAGACCTGTTCATACCAACTGCACACTGTAAAAATAACTAACAAAAATTTACTGTTTGTGCTGACTATTAAACCTAAAAAATAATTACAAAGATACAATTACACTATGTTTTACTATGGTATAAGTAGAGCATATATTGTACTTAACAGAGTGAAGTTAGGTTCCTAATTACCCAAAACAGGGTATGTTAGGTTAAAACATTCATCACTTTATCACCAATTCAATTTTCCTGTCCCTGAACTTAATAAGAAAAGGACATTATATGCTGTACAATTGTACACTTGTATTCACAGTAAGGGACATTTATTAATAATGAGAAACATACTATATTTATGCTCATAATATTTTTCCTAATTTGAATGAACAAAGACTTTTTTTTTCTTATACCGGAAAAGTAAAAGAAACCTAGTTATTAAACTGACAATGAATTTTTGTACTTGCCAAATCTGATATTATTATGCACCACTGTAACCGTATTCGGTTTGGAGCCTCCAAACTTATCCATTAGGATAATAAATGTGCTCAGACCAAAGCTCATGATCCAGATACCCCAAAGATTTGGTGTGGAGGGAGATGATCAACATCTGAATGAATATTTTTTAATCCAAGCCCACCTCATATTAATCAAATATTCCATGAGAAAATAACTTTATAATGATACTTAGAATAGAGATATGTATGAATCGAATCTCCTTCACTTTCTATATGGTATCAGAACTGTAACATTCCTTTGTTCTTATTTTATATGGTTTAAGGTAGCTAGACCTGATACTATTGAAAGATTCTTTGTTGTCAGGTATCTCATAGCATAGCATCTCTTTCCATTAAGGCAAGTTCACTTTGTTCCAGCCTGAAGTTGCTGATTTGTGGCATATATGATGACATTCATCTCATTAAAATGCATTTAGTTGCCATGAGTAGAAAGCATTTTCTCTCAGCTCTGGCAGTATTATGTAGATTCCATCTCCTAAGGTGTGCAAGACTCATTTTTTTCTTCCATATTAATGCTCAATTTTTTGACAAAAAATATTCATACAGGACATTCCCATATTCTCAGATCAACTGGTCACAATGTTACATTGGACTCTTGTTCTCACAAATGATTTTACTTTCTGCAAAATGGCTTACACTAAACCAACTGTGGGCCTGGATGCTAAATGTAATTCCAAAATGAGTTTTTAAATACACTTCAAGTTGGTTTGCTCCTGGTGAGAAGTACTTGCCCTCTGAAGTTTCAAACTCCCGGGCTTAGCAAAATGGATGTTGGGGGGGTTTATTCTTTTTTTCATTTAAGTGCTTTAAATTATTTTGCATGTGAAATTGGCTTAGCCTGAGCCCTGGTCACATTTACTATCAACACTGCTTCCAGTCAGTTCAATCTATTTTTTTCTTGTTACTTGGAAATATAAAATTTAGTTTAGTATTCATGAAGACTAGAACAGTATATATAAGGCCAAAACCCTTTCACAGCTCCCATACTATAACCTGGATCAGCAGAAGTCTCTCTTTTCACTCTTACAACTCATTTAACTCTAGATTTTTTTAAAAGTAAAGAAATTTAATGAAAAATCTGACAAAATATGTTCATGCTTTGATTGAATTCTTGTATAGTATCCAAGCACTTGAAGGTCTGATTGTGCCCTCACGTACATCAATTTTATACTGGACTTAGTCTTCATTAGCCTTACTTCGATTTACATCAGTGTGATAGAAAAATCAGTGTTTGCGAGTCTAAATTGGAGTGAAAACCATTTTTTTTAAATACTCTGCAAAGGAAAATTCTGAGGGAAAAAAAGCATTTCAGATTAATTAAAACATTGAATTTTAATTTTACTTTATTTATTTTGTACATAAAGTTTAAACATATTCTAAACAAAGGTTCTTTCAGAACAAAAAAATTGAAATCATTTTCTTTCAAAAATGTCAAAATGGGACATTTCACATTTGTTGAAACTTTTTCTGAAACAAAATTCTGGTGATATTAATGGAACTGTGGATTCAACTGAATAGGTTTCTATTCAAGTTTCTCCTACTAGCTCCACTCAACCCTGAGACAATATTTATGCTCAGAGAATGAGCTCTAAACTTGGCAGACATTTTTCATACCGAACTTCTTGTTAAAAAAAATGAAGATTCTGAAACACCAAAACATGTAATGAATTAGTGTAGTTTTGCCATAAATCACAGGACCTGTGCAATCTACTCTCAAGAGTTAGTATATTTTTGATTTTTTTTAAATGAAAAAAAAATCAAAACTTTTTTCAACATTTTAAGAATGAAATATTTTGTTTTGACATTCAAAGCAACTTTTTCTTTCAAAGTTTTTTTTATTTAAAAACATTCAAAATAAAATGTTTAGATTTGTCAAAGCCAAATCTTTTGTTTTACCCAAAATGTTTAACTTCTTGATTTGCTGCAAAATTCTGAAAAGTTTTATTTCATTTTATCACCAAAATAATATTTCCTTATTAATTTGGGGAAATTTCCAATGACTTGAAAAATCCATTATTCACACAAGTTTGCGCTAGATTAATTTTTTTTCATTTTCACACCCCTAAAAAAATTCAAATGAAGGGGTGGACCCCTTCATAAATGATCCACAGACTCCCTAGCATAGAAGTCTTAGGCTGAAAACTGACTAATCAGAAATCTACTATACATTTTGTGCATATATGGTATGATATTTAATGCAGCATGAGAAAGGGCACTAAATTATGGGCTTCTATGGTAATGACAATACTTCCGGGTTTTGATCTGAGATGAGGGTATCCACATACTTTAGATCAGAAAAATGAAATGCCTGTTCTGGGATCTGAAACTTTTTCATAGTCACCTTTTGTGGACCCCTTTGACATAGTCTATGGACCTCAGGTTGAAAACCACTACTTTAGATACAGGGTATGGAAATGCAGGAAGAAAACAGTTTCTAAGGGACATAAAAGAAAGAGAAATTGAGAAAAAGATTAATAAGAAACTAAACTTACTAAAAAGCAGTAACTAAGAACAGCTAATAATTATTCATGGCACAACATTCCTAACTTTTCATCATCTTCCTGCATGAGGTCAAGGCAAAAGCAAAGCAAAACATTTATAAAGGCCCATTCATAAGTGCATTTCAAATTTTTGTCCTCAGAATTTTGTGAGGAGCTCTGTTGCTAAATCTGTCAGGAACTTTGCAGCTGCTGGCCTCTAAAAATAAGAGACTTCATTTTTCTTTCTAAGAACATATGGTACTTCAGCCGTCTTAATAGCTGTCGGGAGGAGATTGCACAGGTCCCATGCTTTATGGATGGATGATCTGGCACAGTAGGTTTCAGTCAAATACTATAAGAGATTCTGTCAAGAGATCATGCTGAAACACACAATTAAGATGAAATGTTGAGGAGGTAAAGAGTTCACCAAGATAAGAAAGGCCCAACTGTATAACTTCAGGTAAATATTCTAGGCCAGATTGTGGCTCGCCTTCTATGCTATATGGAGTGGCCACAGAAGAATGAAGAGGACAGATAACACCCTGAACATCTGAAAGCTACTGTAATTATATCTTTCAGTGGAGGGCCTTCAGGTCAGAAATATCCTTCCTCCATTTGTCTGACAAAGTCCAAAATGTATTTTAACAGAAGAACTGGTGAAAAAATTTCAAAATTGGAAGCACTGAAGTGATGAAGTGTTTCCATTGACATTTCAGACCCCTAATCCCCACCCCCCAAAAAAGGGGGATAGAACTTTTACCTTTTCACAAAAATGTCGAATCATTTTTTACAAACTCTGTGTTTTCCATAATAAGGCCCTTCTGGCTTATCATGTTTTTGACAGATGGGGAAGGGAAATATTTCCTTATGAATGGTCTGGTGAGAGTGTCTTTTTTTTGCATCCAAATGTTTGCAACATGATATTAAACTGTGTATGTGTGTGTGCGTGTATTTTAATGGCTGGGTGAGTTTCAGAAAAATAAAATTTTAATAACAAAATGAATGAATGAGAAAACACAATGACTAATAAATCCATTCTAGATTCCCACTATTGGAGAAATGGATGTAGAGAATATTTAGGGTGCTTAAAGTTAAGCACATGCATAATTTCGTGCAGGATCAGGGCCTGAATCTTCTCTGCAACTGATGTTGCTATTTTTGCCTCTGCTTGTGAGTGTACAAAGTACTGTTAATCCCTTTTGAGCTGAATAGTTAGCCATAAATTTGGAGACTTTCAGGTTGTTCCAGTTAGGGGAAAGAATTGATGATGGAGTCAGGTACCTTGGTTATAATCTTGTTTATTTACAGAGAGTGTATGAACTCATGTTTCCCTGAACACAGGAGGAACCAAACAACAGAAGATGGATAGTTTCCTTGCTCATGGTCACAATCCCGTTTCAGCACCGTAGACTCAGTTCTTGTTCAGGATGTGACACTAGCTATCTTCTCACTATGTTCCTGTGTGCTGCTTTCTGAGTCTGTTCCTGTGTGCTTCTCCAGCTCCCCAACCACACCAAAATAATGCCCATCAGAGTCTCCCATGCTGGGCAGAGTGACATATGCCTTTGTTTGAAGTGGGGGCTGATAGGAGTGAGCTTAATTATTTCTTACATCTATCTTAAATGAAGGGCAGCAGTTACACCCACCAGCTTTCATGACGTTTCGCCCAACCTACAACACATTTAGAAATGCTTAGCTTGTTTCTAATTTAGCCCTAATTGTATAAGAATGGTTTCAACCTTCTGCTAAAAGAGAGAGAGATTCTCCTCTTTGTGTGACAAAGTTAATTAGATATATCTTAGCAATTTGGTTATTTAAAGATTTCAGTTTAAAAACACAGTGTTCTAAAATGGTCAGGTTAAGAAACAAATACAGATGTTGGGTGGGACAAACAAAAAAACAAGTTATAAAAAATTGCATGGCTACAACATTTTCAAGGCACGCTTCATTTAGCTACTACACCATTCTTGCTGAAGGGAAGCAAAGATGGAGTTTCTTATAAAAGATTACATCTATTGGCTTCTGGTGAAAAAAAAAATCTGTGCTAAAGGCTAAGAGCTTTATTGAAATTCTAAAGGAGAAATCTGCAGAAGCTTGGAGCATCAGGCTTGTTATCAGGTACCTACATTTGGGCATCCTGACACTCTATAATTGAAATTCATTGCTCGACCTTTAGTCTATAAAAATGGTATGCTGTCATTAGCACTGACTGCTTGCTATATTCTCTTGTCACTCCTTAGGCCAGCTTAAACCATCTCAGATGAAATAGCCTATTTCATGTCAGACCCCTGAGTTTGCCACTGTTAAAGTAGAAGGTAAGAGCAATGTTTAGCAATGCACTGAAGTATAATGTAACAGGATTGCTAGAAAAGAAAAGAGATTTTTTCCCCTTCTGAAATAAATTGGATTTGCCATCAATTTTACATTCCACATTAAGAATCCCACATCATTACTGGGATGATATTTTAATTGCATTTTAATTTAACCTTCTAATGCACCTAGCAATTTAAGGGGAAGTAGTTAAATATTATTTCCCTCCACCACCAGCTATAGGATATGACTAAATTATATTATAGTGAATTATAGTGTGTAATATTTTATACCTCATGTGTTATGCATGAGACCAAAGATGTTGCATGATTGTCATCTTCAGTGGAAGAGGGAGATTAACCCTAGATGTGATGTGGAAATTATGACCCCGGTTGAGCAAAGAGGATCAGAAAATTGCACTAAGCCTTTTCTTGTGGCTTAGTCTAAATTGAAACTGTCCTCAGACCACTTTCTTCCTTCTTTTCATTTTCTCCTAGTTATGTTTTCCATACCCAAAGAGCAAAACATACTTTCAATCTTCAATTACTTTTTGAGATTTAAGAAAATAGCAAGAATAAACAAAAGTACTCTCTCCATGAGAAAGCACAGTTGGAGCATCTTTACTGCAGCAAGATGCAATAATTCTGAGAACAAAATGGCTGCTGTCTCTGCAGACATGTAGAGATTCTAAGAATTTAAAGGTGTAGTGCAGAGATAACCAAGACTACTTAGTTACTCATGCCTACATCCTTCGATCTGAACTTGCATCCATTGTTCTGGCACTGATTCCAAATTTCTTTTTTGGATAAGGGTGAAATCTCATAAGAGGGCAGAAATCTCATGAGAGGCTGATTTTAAAATATCTCTAATATTCATGTTGGCTGAAATATTGCAAGATCAATTAATTTCCAAAATATTCACCATTTGTAGCAGAAATCTTGTTAGTAGTACTTAGATAAAACAATAATGGGTGATCTAGAAATTCTTTGGAGAAAAGCACTTTGCAAAATTATTGCATTGTCGAATCCAAAAATTAAAACATGGTTCAGCCTTGGACCTCATCCCTAGCTTAAACTGCCCTGCATCCTATCAACAGATCTCTATTCCATTTCTAATCCAAAGTGAGAGGAAAATTATGTAAAATATATGTGCATACAACAATTTATGCATTATGCCTAGTGATAAACTGAGGAGAGAAATTATACTTCCTCATTAAAAAGAGGAATCAAACCTTCCCCTAAACATACTCAATAATTATTGTTTCATAAATAAATATATACTGCCTGAGGCGGCAAAATATCCATCTTTTGCTATGGTGACCCCAGAGTTGCACCTACTTTTTCAGATAAAGTCTAACAAAGAGCTTATATGGCAAGCAGCACCTCTGGTTTTGTACTCTATCCCTCTTCTGAGTCTTCTAATACAATCCAGCATCCTTTTTGCCTTTTGAACTGCTGCTGTGCTCTGAGATAATTGATTGAGTTGATGGTTTCAATGATTTTTCCACAGTAAATTTCAAGTCCTCTTTTGTTGAATGTTCTAGTGATTTTGTTCTGTTTAACACACAGTCCTTAGTGACTGATGAACCACATTGCATTTGGGGTTTCAGTTCAAAAGATTACCCAGAAGTTCAGGGAGCAGATTAATCCCTGATTTTCAGGCATTAGACTCAGTGGTATATATGGAATTTGTCTCATATGTTTATCTGAAATTTATTTGAACTATCCAAACCTTGTTGAGGGCACCTTCCTCATATATCCAAAACATATTTTTCTTACAGCAATACTCTTCTGCAGATGCTGTAACAGGAGGAAATTCCATATCCTCCTTTCATTAATGGGTAACAGTGTGAAACCTGGTGTTTGTATATTTTTTTAATTAATTAGGGACACTCTGTATGATAACTAATCTTCACACAACAAGGATCAAATAAAAAACTGATCATTAACATAGGCCAATCATCAAGAATTACTTCTCATTGCTGCACTTCTAGATGTGTACACTGTAAACACTGATATATGTACACAGTTAATTGTTTTCCTGCCCAGAGATTTTCAGTGATAGTGGGGATGGGGAATGCGGATGGGTTGTGATGGGTTGGATCACAGAAACCCCTCTGGGGCTGCCACCTGATGTGCCAAGACATTTTTGCCCCTTGACCCTAATCAACTTGAGACTTCAGAAATCCTTCCTGGTTTGAATCAGACTCACTAACCTGCTGAAAACTCAGACCCAGGTCTGAATCACATCCCTTAACAGCTGTAGGCTCACCTGGAAGCAGGTTAAAAAGTGTTCCTGTCTTTAACACTCAGATGTGCAACTCCCAATGGAGACCAAACCTTAAATAAATCCATTTTACACTGTATAAACCTAAAGGGTAAACTCAGATTGTTTGCCCTCTATAACATTGATAGAGAGAGATCCACAGCTGTTCTCCCACCTCCCCCTCCCGGTACTAATATGTACTGTAGGTTAATAAAATCACTTTTTACTTATTAATTAAATACAGCAAGTAGGATATAAGTGGTTCCAAGTAGTAACAGACAGAACAAAGTGAATAAAATAAAATAAAGCACGCAAGTCTATGTCTAAGAAACAGAATACAAATAAAACCTCACCAGTTCTAGTAAGCTTCTTTTTTACAGACTAGTGTTTTTCTAGTTTGGGTCCAGCAATCACTCACACCCCCTGTATTACTGTCCTCTGTTCCAGTTGCTTTCAAATATCCTTGGGGTGGAGAGACTATCTCTTTAGCCAGCTGAAGACAAAATGGAGGGATTTCCCAGGGGGTTTTATAGACTTTCCCTTGTGGGTGGAGACTCCCTCCTCTCTTTTGTGTAGAATCCAGTTACAAAATGGAGGCTTGGAGTCAGATAGCCAAGTCATATGTCCTGCAAGACTGAGTTCCTTACCAGACAAGCCACATTCCTGGAAAAGCTCAGATGTGGACTGACGTCTCCATGTTCATTGTTGGCTTGATTGGTACTTGATTGGATAGTTCTTTCTCAGAAAGCTGAGGCTATTTAAAATTAACCAAGTACATAGCCAATATTCATAACTTTGAGTACAAAAATGACACATACAGACAAATAGGATGAACATATCCAGTAGATCATAACCTTTACAGAGTATGTTACATGGCATATATAGCAAAGCCATATTCCAGTTATATCTTACATACATTTATAAGCATCCCCCCATAAAGTCCTATGGGGTGCACCGTCACAATGGGTCACTAGTTTATCTAATGATGGGACACAACAATGGGTGAAAGTAACTGATTGTTATTGTCATTGGTTACTGTGTCCTAATAAAAACAATCAAGTTCCTTTCTCCCAAAGCCTATACCTGTACGGAACAGAGCAGTTGTGTATAAATAAATGAGAAAGAAGCAACAGTACTAACTAGGTATAAACCCATCATCATCCAGATTGATTTGCTGCATGCTTCCCCTTCTTTGTTTCTTTTCTTTTTCTCTGTAGTTTGTGAGCTCTCCAAGGCAGTGTGTGCCTTCTTACATGTTTGCACATCATCTTGCACAGTGGGGCCCAAACATGATTTAAGTCTTTGGGAACTGTACCAGTATAATGTTTTTTAATGCCATTGCCATTTTAATACAATTTTCTGTCAGTTTAAAATTAAAAATATAATTGTTCTTTCAAGCAAAATATTACATATTTTAAAGTTAGTTCCCCACCCTTCCCCCGCACCCTAAAATGAAATGAGTACAGTAAAGTTGGGGCTCTTATGTAGTCTAGATCTTGCATTCATAATCAGTACATAACAGTTTCCAGACTGATAATCATCTCAATAATTTTTTTTCTTCCGTTGTTCTCTTTATCGTTCTGGGTTTCTTGAGGTTTACTGCCTCAGTTATTTTCCATTACTGCAGCCACAATTTCTGCAGCTGTCATCATCTCAGTAGTTGGTATGTTATCATCAGCATGGATTCACATTCATACAGTCTCTGTGGGTTTTCTGCCATATCCAGGAGAGCTACTATTTCTTCAATATTCTTTCCCATTTCTGTTTGTGGCTCAGATACTATATCTGTATGAGGGTCCCTTTGTTTCATTCCTGTAGAAAACTCCAGGGAGAACACTCACCCAGCATTTTTCTGTGTTTTACCAATATTCAGGGTCAGTGCAGATCTGAATACAACATTCCTTAATGTCTAGCGCACCCAGGAGAGATGAGGCAAAATCCAGGTCCCGATTTACCCCAAGTTCAGGGATTTTTGTGGTTTTGGTTATTTATTATTGTTTTATTAATTTTATTATTATTATTACAGCCCACAAGAAGTACTGTATTTTCCAAAAGATTCTCAATCTGGGGAAACTGGTGGTCTTGTTATTTTAAAGGATTTCAAATACAATAGCAACAGACACTGATTTGCCCTCTCAAACAATAATATAACCCTGTGACTGTGTCTGTACCCCTATCTTCACTCCTCCTACACTGACTATGTTACATTTTATGCAAAGCATATTGTGTAAGGTATCATTTGAAAACTCATCATTTGCCGATCATTATTGCCCTGGTAAAATATGTGTCGCTACATTGTATATAAGATTCCACTGTGTGACATTACTGGGAAATGTTCCACATGTTTTAGAGGGCCATCATAAACAAATTCCCCAGAGACTACAAGATAATGAATACCTTAGCTAGGTGTCAATGGGATCAAAGGGATCATCACCTGATTAAGTTGCCACCCTTCCACAGGTTGTGGGCAAAAGACCTGCATTCTGTGTCCTGAATATCAGATGGAAATCATTCTTGTACAAAAGAAAGGGATATTAAAGGAGAGGGCAGATACCCCAATCTTCTCTCCCTTGCTCTCTACTCACAGAATCATCAACTCCTGAAGAACAAAGGAAGCAACATTGGAGTGGGGGGGAGATCCAGACTGAAAAAGGTTAAGCAAGTCAGACCACTGGAACATGTGGTAAGAGATACCTTTATTTTGTATTCATTTAACAAGCTAAGTTAGGTGTTAGTTGTGTTTTACCTTTTGTGGCAGGGTGGGCTTGACCCAGCCTGCCGCCCCTTTAAGAGGGAGAAAAGCCCTCTGCAAACCTCCCTGCAGAGAAACCTGCAAGCCTCCCCTTGCAGAGAAGGCTAATTAACTACCTGGGCTGCAGAGCAATCAGGCTGGATGAGCTGCACCTGGCAGCCTCCTCAGGGGGATAAAAGCCTGCCAGGAAGGACGCCCATGTGGTGGTGGTGGAATGGTAGTGTGGAAGAGTGAAAGGGAGAGAAAGAGCTGTGTTTAGAGCTGACCTATATAGAGCTGTGTAGAACTCTAAGCTGTAGAGCCGTGTATAAAGCCGTGTATATTGGTGGTGGGGCCTTGCACTGTGAAATAAAGAGCACTGTTGGAGCCAAAGAAGAGTTTCCTGCCTGTGTTTGAAGAGGGTGAGAAGGTGATCTGTCACACTTTTGTTTCTTTGTAACCAATTCTGACCCATATGCCTCATTACGTGTAGTCACTTACAATCTATTTTCCTGTAGTTAATACATTTGTTTTGTTGTTTTATATAGACCAGTGTGTTTGGACTGAAGTGTTTAGGGAAACTCCACTTGGGATAACAAGATTTGCAGATACAATTTTCTATTAATAAGTGACAGACTTTAATTGAGCTCGTATTGTCCATCAGGGTGTCCAAGATGCACATTTCTGGGGGGAAAGTCGGGGACTGGGAGTTTGCAGATGTTGCTCAGTAGTGTAACTCATGAGTGGCTGACTGTAGCATCAAACAGTATATCTGGAAGTGATTTACATACAGGAGGCTGTGTGTGAGCAGACAAGGTGTGGTTGCTCTCACAACAAAGTAGTGTGAAAGCACCTGAGATTAGGGAATTGAGGGGACACAGTTGTCCATTAGGCCAAATTGTACCCTGGATTATGTCACAGTGTAAGGGAACTTTCTTTATTTTTCAATTTTTACAGTTAACCAGCTTGGATTTCCCTTACTTGTTGGGAATCCATGTTTGGTACCTTCTTCCCCACCCTGTGGTGCCTTTTTTTGCTAAATGCAGGAAAAGAGGAAGTCCATGTGACTGATAATCTGCCTTGTAACAAAGCCATATAAAGTACAGCCCTCCAGGCACACAGGGCTGCCCATCTAAAAGGCAGACAGGTACCACACTGTGAGTTGCTGGGGTAGGGTACATACCTGCATGCAAGGATAGCTATCCATCTGCCATCCTATGGTTTCAATTCACACACAACATTGTGGAGAGGAAGGCCTGGGAAGAGAAGAACAAAGTTATCAGCTTACCTCTTTGGACGTCCCATCCACAGGAGCCTGCTGTCACTACCTGCATCTGGTGCTTCATCCTGTCATGCTAGTGGGTGTCTGTAACCAAGCTGCAAGATATGGTAAAGAGACATCTATGCTCTGATCACCTTCCATTATATAGTTATGGGTCAGGGCTTTAAGCCTCTGGTTGTTACAGCAGTAGCTAGGTTTGTATTTGGTCCTCTATAGGTATAGTTTGGAAGTCCTTAGTGTTTATCCCTTTATTACTGCTTTAACTGTTGTGTTATAAATAAATATGTTATTTTATGTTTACCTCATCTTGTAAGTTTTCTTTGGGGCTAACAACCTGATGACACATGTGGGATAGGGAGGTGAATCTAGGCTGATTTCCTGGCCAGATTAAAAATCAGTCAACAACGGAGTCACAGCTGCTTTTATCTTTATTGGAGATGGTCAGAAAATGGTAAAAATATTTTTGGCTAAAATATTTTGGGGTGATTTATTTTTTGGTCAAAATCTCCTTCTGGTGGAAATGTTTTAACAAACTCTACTTTCCAGCTGTTTTTTTTTTTTGTTTTTTTTCCAGCCAATGCCACCAGTTTAATGCTTCTGTTACAATCATTCACCCTTTTCCTAGGCCTGTTAAAATCACTTCAACTGTTCCCACTAAATTCAGTAGGAATTGATTGGGCTTTAGGTCAGCAAGTTTCTCTCCATTATTTGTTTGTTTATACTGTGGTAGTGCTCAAATTCCCCAGTTCTGTTTGGGCCCCACACTGTTAAGTGACTTACAAGCCCTGTGGGAAGATAGTCCTTTCCCAAAGAGTTTACAATCTAAAAAAGGCAAAAAAAAATCATTCATTCCTTTGTATTTATTATGGGCCAATAGAGATAAGAAGAGAGAGATTGGAAGGTGAGAAGAGAGAGAAAATGTTGCAGAGGAGCACGGAAATCCAGCAGTGAAGGTGCTGTGAATAAAAGGGGCAGGAGGAGGGTGAGGTAAACAGCCAGTCAGTAAACTGAAAATAATGTTTGGGGTGTAAAAAACACTGACACCCAGATTCTGAGTAGTTATAATTGTTGGTGTTAGGTGGAGATGAGTAAGATTACTCACACAGCCCTATACCTCAGGATTTTGGTTGAGTCTTTACCTAAAAGAGGTTTTCTACTTTCCTTTGACTGAGCATCTCCACTAGGAACCTTGATTATGGAGGAAAAAAATATGTATAATTAATTCTCTATATTCTTACTGGTAATTTAGCAAATAGACAATCTTCAAGAAGTAACCTTTTCCCTTCCTTTTAGTACATGGCACTGAGACACCTGTGAGGTATTTTTACATTCTAAATAAAAAATCTGAAAATGATTTTTTTTTTAAGTGCAGGGGGGCAAAATATGTTTCATGCAGTAATCCCATTATGTGATGCAGGCTTTTTATGTTAATTTGATTGCTTGTCTAACCTCCATATTAAATTTTATTACTTGCAATCAAGGAAGAATGTTATTGGAAAGGGTCATATTCAAAATAACTGATGAATTCCTTCGCTTTGTCTATAGAATTCTATAGGCATGGACATTAAGATGCAACTCAGAAAAGATTATTTCAACAAGAATGTTTCAAGTACCATAGTAATTCAATGTTGCTTTATATTATATCAAAACTTTGTGTTTGTTTTATTCTGCTAATATTAAAACTACTCAAAAGTAATTATATTTGCTTATATACTTGCAGTTTTGTAATCCCTATCTTGAGTGAGACCTGGAGATGAAGGGAATGATCAATAAAAGTATGCTATAGTGATTAGCTATTTTTCATAGACTTTAAGGTCAGAAGGGATCATCATGATCACTTAGACTGACCTCCTGCACATTGTAGGCCACAGATACTCACCCACTCAGGTAGCTTACAATCTAAGTTTAAATCAAGTGACAACATATGGCTACAGATGCATGGAAGTACAAGAAAACAATGAGACAACCTTCATTAGCATGATAGGCAGTGGCATTTCCTTCCATTCAATGTTCTCCATTAATACTTTTGATTAAGCACTTCCTAACTTTTTTTAACTGTCCCCTTCATTCCCCACGAGTCTAGGTTACTGACCTTTTGGAAATATTTGGAGTTCTTTGGTCTGATATGCCACAGCTTCAGCATTTCATCTTACAGCAATAGAGCAAGTTCACTGGAAGAGGAATGGTTCAGGCACTAGCCTAGGACTTAGGAGACTTGGGTTCAAGTTTGCTGACAAAGGCTTTCCGTATGGACTTTGGCAAGTCATTTAGCTACTCTGTGTCTCAGTTCCCCATCTTCCCTACCTGATGTGAGGATAAATACATGAAGGCTTGTGAGGTGCTCAGGTACTACAGTAAGTGGGATCACATAAGGACCTGCCATAGAAATTAATTATTCTGATATTACATACACTGGGGTAATTCCATTGACATCAGTAGGATTACTTATGATTTACAAAAGTAAATGAGATCAGAATCAGTCCCAATTTGCCTAAAGATGTGTAAATATTTGGGGGATAGTCTTTGACATATATAACCCTGAAGTAAAAGAGGGAAAAATCTGCTGTTAAATAAAAAGGTTTAAAAAGAAGCAACATATTTTTAAATGGTAACAGCTCCTCTGTTATCTCAGGCATCCATTTACTTCCACTGGCAGTTAAAATCCTGAGGGTAAGCTTTTAATTTAATGCTTTACATTAAAGAACTATTTTTGTATAGTGCATTTGCCTTCTAGCCTCTGCAAATAAATAACAAGTGTGCCATACATCACAGTCAAGTGAGTTCCATTGCCAAATGGATTCAACTGCCTCAGCCATTTTTTGTACTACAGGAATACGGAAACATTTATTACATCCATTATAGACAGCAAAGTGATTTAAGAGCCAAACTGCTGGTGTGGTTTTTATAATACTTCCAACTATGAGAAATAAAATAAGATAGGCCCGAAACAAAAGCCAAGATCCAAATATCAACTTCCAGCCTTGCCAAACTGAACGTTTCTATGAACCCAGTGCAAGTTCACAGCTGAAGGTCACAGCAGGTCAGCAGCTTGAACCCAACTCCCTAATTCAAATATACTCAAACTTTAGATGGTCTGAAATCTGGACATGGATTCACATTTCATTTCTCATCCCTTTCTGTATACACTGGAGACAAGTTGGCAGACTGCAGCAAAAACTGTTCAATGCAACGGGGCAAACTGTTAGTCTCAGGGGTGATAAATACGGAGAATTGACCTTAGTTGCTTCAGGGAGCATTTGTTGTTGTATTAGACATTTTGTTGCATCCACGCTGCTTTCACTGATGTTGGATGATTTATTTTTAATTCTAAGGTGTAAGGATGGAGGGAGGTTTTGGGGATACACTTCTAATTCTCAGCTGGGTTAGTATTTGTGACACTTTGGGGATTTTGTGGAGACAGTTGCAGTGTAAGGCCAATCTAGAACTAACCTTACTAACAACAAACTAGGAGAACAGTAGACAAGAATGCCCAGTAGAAGCATGTTTAGGAGGCTGTAATACTTATTCCTGTGCATGAAGTACCCTGTTATACTTTTGTTAAAGTCACACTGTTCTTAACAGGAACTACATTGTTGTTGTTTGATATTTTTCCTCACTTTTATATCTGACTTGAGTTTTAACAGGACTTGATTTGCCCTTTTTCTGTGCTTTTCCTGCAGAGTCTGGTTATCTTTCCGTGGGCCAGAAGTCTGGTAGGTTTCCCCTACGATAGTATTCTTGCATCCTGGGAACTGTTTTGTTTTGTTGTTTGTTTTTGTGTGGTGGTTTTTTTGTTTTTTTTAAAGCCTTTGACGTTTTGAAGCCTCACTTGTTAATTTTAGATCTGTAAGGGGACAGGTTTCTTCTGTATTAAGTTCACAGGGATAAGGCCGTACTTTCAAATCTCAACATTACTAAGAACACAGACAACTTTGCATGTGCTCACACCTGTGCCTGCACGTCAGTGTGCCAAATTCCTGAGTCTGAAGCACGTTTGCCAAAACTAGTTCTTCATAAAGCCTAGGGTAAAATTTGCATATCAGCATCCTAATTAAAATATGAAAGTGGAATACCATCAAATCCATCAATCCCCAAGTTCCTTCCTTTAAATTATGTCAGCTACACACACATTCATCATCATCATCACTATCAATTAACCCTTCCCTCAGTACTTTAGCAGAATTTGCAGGACTGAAAGGATTTGCCTTGGGCTGAAAAGGATACTTCTCATAGCACCTACCCTCCAGTGAGCACACTCCTAGTCAGGGAGAGGATTACTACTTGCTACTGCCAAAATGGTCTTCCAGCTGCTTCTCTGCAACCTGCAGCATCCTTCCCTAAGAATGGTCTAATTGCTAAATGAGTTTCATCTCCATTGCCAAGAAATATAGAGGGCAATCTCTTATGGCTGTCTGTGTGGCTTTAGAGATGCTTTGAACACAAAGCAGCCCTTATGAAAGAGAGAATCTGGGCCATGAGGATTTTGTTTGATTTAGTATCAATGCTATGGTGCAAATCAGATGATTAAGACTGACTATAATGAGAGATTTGATGGAGTAAAGAATGCATGATCCTGTCCTAAATGAATAATGTATATGTTTATTTACATTCAGTCAGTAGTATCTCTAATACAACTTCAGGAGGTAGATAATTATATTCAATATGTTTTTTTCCTCCATATTACAGCTATGTAGTGTATCTGTTTTGTCACACCGGAAGTCTATTTCTAATATTGATTTGGAAAACAGATAAATAATTATCACTCAGTATAGATTTCTTTCCATCTCAGTGCATTATGCATCTCTAAAATATTTTTTCTACACTAATAGCTCTGCCTAGCTTCCAGCCTTAGGAAGCTGATAACACATTTGTAGGCCTAACATTCTAAGTCCTAGACTCACAAAGTCTTTGTGAATAGACATGCATTCCTCCCTTCATCACTTAATTACTCTTAAGGGCCAAGTGTCCTCACCCCATTCCCAGTTAATCTATTCCTGCAACTCAAGGAATTCACTTGTTCTGCAAATGAATTTTTAATGGATCTTTAACCATAGTGCAGCTACCAAAAGTATTGTGAGTAACTAATCAATCATTCCAGGTTCCAATATAGCAATCATAGACTTGATCCTGCAAAAACATATGCATATGCTTAACTTCACACCTGTGACTATTCCTATTTGCTTCATTCATGGGTGTAAATTTAAGCAAACACATGCTTGTTGCAATGCTAGGTCCATAGTCTGCTAGGGTTGTATTATCTAGAAATGAAAAAGACACATTAGGTCACCTAGTCTGTCCTTAGACCCATGCAGGATTTTCCCCTAATCTACATTTATTACTCTTTCATTCAGTGTACTTTAAAATTTTCCAAACAATTCTTTTAAGAGTTTATCTCATAGTTTAACACTTTCTGCCATCTGTAACTTTTTTCTAATATTTATGCTAACTTTTCACTGTCTTAATTACATTCCATTCTTTCTAGTTATGTATTTTCTTTCCCTGTGCTCTATAATTCCTCTTCCTCCTGTGTGGTTACAACCTTGAAATAGTTGTAGATTATTATCTCATCACCCTTTAGTCATTTTATAGCTAACTTGCATGTATAATTCTTCTAATCTCTCCTCATAAGTAGTTCTCTCCTGCTCCTTAATGATGATTGTAGCTTTTTTTTAACTAAGGGCTGGTCTCCACTAGGGGGGGAAATTGACTGTAGATATGCAATTTCGGCTACGTTAATAACTTAGCTGAAATCGACGTCTCTACAGCTGACTTACCTTCCATCCTCACGGCGGTGGCGGTCGGCGGCACGGTCCCCCGTCGACTCCAGCTTGCGCCTTTTGAGGAGCTGGACTTCCGGAGTCGATGGGGGAGCTGCTGGTGATCGATTTATCGCGTCTTAACAAGACGCGATAAATCGATCACCAAAAGATCGATCCCTGCCGGCTCAAGTGAAGACAAGCCCTAAGTAGCAAATAGACGTGCTTGGTATTTTAAAGAGTCACATACATCCCAAGAATACTACGTATTTACTTTGGCACTTGTGACTTAATAAATGTTCTTGACCAACCTTAGGCAATGTCAGTGAAGACCTGTTATTGTACAGTTATCAAAGATGATGTGTTCTGTTATAGTAATACCAGTCTCTTCAGTAGCTCCAATAATGTAAGTGATAATGAACCCACAGATTCTCAGGAAGGTCTACTTTACCAAGTGCATCATTGAGAATAGTAGGTAATAAAGGTTGATGAAAATGTGTTTCTGCTTTTCTGAGGGGTAATGAAATAGACATATCAAAGTATTAGGAGGTTGGGCTGTCATTTAGCATTCAGTGCAGGATTTTTCTGGCCATGTTTCATGTCAAGTTGAGTCATTGACCATGATGAAAAGCTGAATTGCATGCTAGTCATGAAGCTGTACATACAACTGCCAGTAGCGAACACAGTAGTTTTCTCCATTCTGAGTTGGACCCATAGTTAAGTTTCTGTGAAAATTACCCATAAGCTTACAATAGACTTTTGTCCAGATGTATCTTTCTGGTTTGCTAATGAATCTTGTCAGTATTCTTGATTGCAGCACATAAAGCTCCTGTGTCCAATTCTCTGGTCTTTGGGGTGAGTTTTTTCTCTCACACTGAAAATTATTTCTCTGTGCTCTGATAATTGCAGCACTGAAATACGTGACACACATAATCAACAGGTAAGCAATAAAGTGCCAGTGTACATAGTATGAAGAAGGTGATTTTAAGATAGTCATGATTCCCAGTGTCCTTATAAAAATATGGTGTCATCCTTTCTGCAAGAACTAAGCCAATGTTTCCATAATTTTTGAAAGCTGAGCAACTCCCTTTGATGCCCTCCCTAAAAGGAAACCAATTATGCTCCTCCCTGGAATCCCATCTCTTTTTAAAAGCCTACTCATTTTAATGTATAAAACTTCTGCATCCCTCAGGTTAGTGGAGTAGAGTGCTGGTGCAGAACTCCTTATATATTACTTCCTTTTTTTTCTTACAGTCTTTGAACAGTGAAAAAGTTAGCAATGTTCACATTTAAAATACCATCATTGGTGTCTAAGTTAGTATCTATTGAAATGCATATAAGTAGTTTATATCTCGGAGCAGTGGCTTCAGTCTCTCTGCAAACTGCAACAAACTGCATGGATTACACACTTCATTTTTAAGGGTTTCTTTGCTACCTTAATATCTAGAGTATTACCTTAAAAACAAAACACAAAGCAGGGAACATTGAAACTGGAGAATAATAAGGGGTCTGACCAAATCGCCTCTTACTAGTCCTTCATATCTCCCTGAGATGGCATGCTCCAGGCTTTTGAAGACATTGCACTCAGCAATCTCACAGGATTTATAAAAAGATAATTGTTGTGGAATGCTGAATATTTTGAATTTGTAAAGAACAGCGCACTACAATAGTTTAGAACAGATATATCTATTTGTGCTGTAAAGGAAAATTCATAGAGACCTACCCTCATCTCCTTATGGATACATGGCTCCCAAAGACATCAGTGGGATTGACATCAATCTAGGGAGAGGTAAATAAAATTCATAGTTTGTAATAGCAGTCAATCCCATCCTTTCATCTCATTTGTGAGCTGATCATATGAAAAGTGATTTTTTATCAGTGCAGTTTTACAAACGCCTGCTGATATGTGAAAAGCAAGGATGGGTGGAGGTAGAAAGCTGTTAACAGGAAAAGTGCTCTCCACATTGTGAAAGCATAGCTTGGGCAAAGCAGTGGATGCATGAGCTGAAGGTCAAAGGGTAAATTCCACCATGACACACTTTTGAAAGCTGAATCAATACCTGCCTGATTAACAGCACTCACATTCATTACTGGTCGACTGTTGAGGGTGGAAGTTCTCACGGGTATACAAGATACCTGAGAAAATGATAATGTTAAAAAGTGCTACCATGATAAAAAGCACTATCTGCATTTTTCCTGCTTTAAGACTAGAGTTTTTATTCATAAATCAAGGGGCTGGTCTCCACTAGGGGGGGAAATTGACTGTAGATACGCAATTTCAGCTACGTTAATAACGTAGCTGAAATCGACGTCTCTACAGCCGACTTACCTCCCATCCTCACGGCAGTGGCAGTCAGCGGTATGGTCCCCCGTCGACTCCAGCTTGCGCCTCTTCATGAGCTGGACTTCCGGAGTCGACAGGGGAGCCGCTGGTGGTCGATTTATCGCGTCTTAACGAGACGCGATAAATCGATCACCAAAAGATCGATCCCTGCCAGCTCAAGTGAAGACAAGCTCTAAGTGGGGTCATAAGTGATATAATTGGAAAAGACTCATGGTTTACTTGAACCTAGTAATCACACTAGTTTAAAGAAACCAGGCTAAATTATCAAAAGTGTTGCCTCAGATTTGTATATATGCACTGACATGAAGGATAGGCACATATATTAGCAGTTTTTCCTTTAATTTTGCAAAGGAATAAAGCCCCTCCAGAATTGCTCTATTTACCTCATGTACAAGCAGTACCAATGCAAGCTTCTGGGCACCCCTCTGACAGTGCTCTTAAGGAGCGGCTTCTAGGGGTGAGCATGTATTTGACTCCTTGTTAGTGCAGGCATTGGCCTCTCTTCTGAGAATGCTTACAGAGTTGACGATAAGTGGTTGTGAAAACCTCTCAAGTGAGAACTAGCCTGAGATCATCATTTCATTTTAAGATAGTTAAAATAATTATTTATTGTCTTTGTATTTTTCCAACTACAAATATAAAGCATTTTTTTTATTCAAAGCAATTTTTTCACGTACTCCACTGGCTCAGCTCTATTTTTTTTTTTTTCTTCCACCTCCATCATTCTTTTCCTGCAGGAAGGAAGAATGCCTTTCAATTCTTCAATGTAGTCCTGAAAATAATCACCTCCAGTACAGCTCCTCTTTATAATACCTTAATTGTTTTCTACAATTTTAGCTGTTTACACATTGGCTTAAAGAGAATTGAATAATTAGAAGATGGTGTGACTTTTTCAGTAAACCAAAGGAGAAAAATCAATATTTATCATAGTCCATTTCACACTGAGAAAGGATCGAGAAAGGATGTTATGTAGCATGAAATCATGTAGAATGACCTTGAAAGATTTTTAAAAGTAATCATGAACATTCCATTTGAGCCTGCAGATTTATCACAGCACAAAGATGCTATGAGTTCACCCATTTATACTACTAACTAGCAAATGGAGGATTCATAATGGACATGTGTGATAGGACAAAGTTAAATTCCTGAAAGATGGTAACACCTCATAATATATATGTGATGGAGGCATGAAAGAGATGTTAAAGAATTCTCTAATGTTTTGATTTATTTCCACATTAGAGAGGAGAAGAATGAATTCTCTTCCTTATGCCCGGACAGGGAAATGGTTAAATCCTCATTTATTCTGTTGTATGTTTCGATTTTTACTTTCAGCTGCATCAAAGTGTGGTGGAAGATTTAGGGGGCAGAAGAGATTCTGTAAGAATCCCTCGTATTTCAGACTGGTGTGCATTGTGAAGCTAGTTACTAAGGGGAATATGAATTAGATTATTTTCCATCCAAAACTATATTTTAAAATACAAAAAAAATTAGAGGATGTTTATGTTTATCAAAGCTCACAATCAGTCACTGAAATATAGTGTACCGTAAGAGTGCTGGATCGGGCCCTGAGTTAAGTGGAGGTTGTGATCTAAGTTGGTCTCAGTCTTGATTTCAGTGGACACGTGTTCACCACACAGTTGACATTAAGACTATAAAGGGGGAAATGTTAAAATGGGAATATAAAGTCTGGTAAGAAGAACTATGCAAAAGGCTTGTAGGGGCTGGTCTTCACTACGGGGGGATCGACTGCAGATACGCAACTTCAGCTACATGAATCAAGTAGCTGAAGTCTGCATATCTCCAGTCAACTTACCTGCCATCCTCACGGCAGCAGCAGTCGGCGGCGCGCTCCCCCATCAACTCCAGCTTGCGCCTTTTGGCAAACTGGAGTTCCGGAGTCGACGGGGGAGCCGCTGGCGATCGATTTATCACGTCTTGACGTGACGCGATAAATCGATCCCCAAAAGATTGACCCCTCCCCAGCCTAGTGAAGACAAGCCCTAGGACTCAATCAACCATCTCATACTGCATTCAAAGCATATTATTCATGGAAAGAAAACCTTCACTCAGCTGGGAAATCATCACCAGACTCTCCACATCTCTACTTACTATTAGTGTGTTCAGGAGGGAGAAGCCAAAACATCTGGAGGTTTTACTCTGAAAACTCATCCTGTACTGTCTAGAAAATTTTTGGTTGTTGCAGGATTCTCGAAGATCCAATGCAAAGGCAATGCTTACCATTATTAAATAAGTGAACATGGAAAAGGACACGTGCATCACATGAAGATGGGATTAATTTAAAAGGCAACTAGTTTTCTTCTTAATAAAATTGTCATTCAGCTAGGCACACATTAGTATCAAGTAGCAGCCCAGGCACACCCATATTTTCTGATATATCAAACTGCTTTGGAAAAGTTTGACACTTGTTGATGCATTTTAATATAATACAAAACTCTACCATATTTGAAAGGTCTCAGAGATGATGATGAAAGGGGGATGAAAGGTTTCCCACACAATTTGATCTGAAGTTTAGAACTAGTCCTAATAATAAAAGGTCTTCATATTACTTTAATTCCCTTACTTTGCTTTAGCTGTTTTACTAGTCACTAGTCAGTTTCGTGATATTCATCAGTTCCTGAATTCTGACTTGTTTTCATAGCCTACACTATAACATTTTACTGGATGTTCATTTTTGATGAAGTTTTTAATGTTCTTTTCTTTTTTTCATTTTAAGAAGTGTGACAGCTGTTCCTGTGATTTCCAACAGTCTGATAGCTCTCATTGGTGCGATCTCAGTCACAATCATCTATAGCAATACTAACACTTTCATTTAGCATTTTTCTATATATATATAATATTCATAACCTGAAAACTGCTACAAAATTCAATTCTTTTTTGGTATCACTCAGTGTTGTCTGTCAAGTGCCATAAACTATCATACGGCATATAAAGTGGAACAGCTCTGAAGTAGATGCATGTTTCATTCTGGTTGATGTTAACTTCCCAAAGGCATTCAAACTGTTCCATGTATTTAGAGATTTTGTGATCTCTTTCAAGACTGATAGAAAGAATTTTTTTTATTTTCTGATATTAAAGAAATTTAAGAACAATGTCCAAGAAGAATTAGGGAGAATCTTGATTATACGGTGCTTCATTATTGTTTTTTCCAGTGATGCATGGTTTTTACTCCTTTGTTACAGTTAGAAAGCTGCATTCTTTTCAATTCCCTGACCCTCAGAACCAGCTCCAGCCTTCATACCACTTAAAGCTGGGCAGAATTACATTTTAATGCTGATGTCATAGCAGAAAGGAGCTCCATCACACCCCCAACACAACTACTCTCCCTCCATGAGCTGTATGCTGGGGTAGGGGTAGCACAAAGAATAGATACTGTTGTTCCCAAAAGAGAGTTTCCTCCATTTTGGGAACTTTCCTCCATCTCAGGGGAATTGCAGCCTTATTATAACTCTTTTATTCTGCCTGAGCAAAGGGGCCATAGTGCACTAGAGAATCTGACCCATTGCCTAAAATATTCTGAATCACTGAAAATCTAGAATGTCAGCACATCCACTGGAAAAAAAAAAAAAAAAAAAAAACTAAGGGAGAAATCCCTTATTTAAAGTTTGTGGCAAAACTCCCATTCACTTCACTGGGGCCAGGATTTCACCACTTGAGTATATTTGATCAAAGAAATCCATTCTTTCTCAAGCCTCTTGTCTCCCAACAGGGAAGTACCATCCTCAGTCCTATAATAAATCAAAATTCTGTTCTTACAAGTTCACGGTAATCAATCCAGAATTTTAAGACAAACCGGCTAACAGATATTGTAGTCATATTTTTCTTACAATTAAAGAGATAAACTGTATAGGTTACTTGGACTAATGAGCATTTAAGTGGAAAACAATAATAGTACTTTATGAAGAGAGCTCAGTGTCAAAGGCCTTTAAGTTCTTTGGTAGATTATAATTATTTAATATTTTACGGTTTTACTTTGTCACACTAGAGTCTTAGAAAAGTAAAACTAACATTTCTGTCACAGTAATCAATTTCCCTTTTCCATTTTTTAAAAGTTGTGCCATTTGCAGAAAAGCAAGCACAGAAAATTGTAAATTACCCCTCCTTGCACCTCTCTTAGAGTACATCATCCTAGTGGAGGGTGGCATTGGAACTGCCTCCTCAGTCCCATAGGCTTTGCCATTGGGAGAGAGAAAGTGTAGACCTTCATTTTCAGAAGGATGACCACTAATCTGGGGGGGCATCAGCTTTTGGATACTCCACTTGAAACACTCTGGGCCAGATTTTCATAGGCCACCTGCGGTTCTAATTCAGACTCAGTGCTTTTGAAAACTAGGCCCTAGGACAGGGATTGGCAACCGTTTGCACGTGGTCCATCAGGGTAATCCTCTGGCAGGGTGGGAGATGTTTTGTTTACATTGATGGTCCACAGGCACGGCCCTCCATAGCTCCCAATGTCCGTGAGTCACCATTCCTGGCCAATGAGAGCTGCAGCCAGTCATGCAAATGTAAACAAACTGTCTAGAGGCCTGCCAGTAGATTACCTGACTGGCCCGCAGGTCACAGATTGCCCACCACTGATTTATACAGATACATTTCAATTAATGTTACTGATTTCTGAACATAGAAGTTTTTTAAACAATATATAGAACTCATAAGAGAGAGCAGCCATTCTACTACATCTCCATTATATTTTTAAAAATAGCTTGCCCTCAATTTTGACACAACTCCCACAGAGTAGCTGAATAACAGAAAAAAGACATAAATATCTTCGAAACTTTCTGTCGACAAATATTGTTTTCTGTCATCACAATTGCACCATGAAATATGAAAGTTCAATTTCCTCTTCATTTCCTTTTAATAAAACTTCTGTTCATTTCATTTTTGAAAAGAGATTGGATCTAAATTACTTTGACTTCTTCTGGCCTAACTTTGGTGAATGTTCTAAAAAGAATCTGAAATGCTTTTAAAATCCACCATGGAGATTAAGGACTGTATTCTGGCTTTTTTGAATTTACGTTCTCATATCTCTTTCAGTCCAGATCGTTTATATTCAGGGGTGACAGTATTGACTGTACCATGTGATTTCAAAAAAACCCATGATGTTATGCTGGTGCAGTATTTGCCATTTAAAAATTAACATTTACAAACAGATATCATGCAATTATTTCTTATTCTAAATAGGGGGAAAGGGATACTGTGGGGGTAAAATCATCCAATGTCTTGACAAATGTTAACTTTTAAATGCCAGCAACTGTACTTTTTGGTATTTATTTGGTTCACTTTATATATATACAACACAATGTAAGACACATACTCTTTTTACCATTTTCAGATACCATTAGGCCATCACCGATATGTCAGTCAATAAAATTAAACCAGGGATAAATTTAGCTCACTCAGTGTGTAAATGCAAATTTCACATGCTGGATCATCAATGATGTGTATTTGTAAAGCGACATGGGCTGTTTTTACTTGAAAAGAAAGATGCTCTGAGGTACATAAACCAGTATACTTTTCAGACTTCTTTGTCAATGGCATGGAGTCTGTGCTAAGAATTATAGCAGTGACTTTTGGCATGTCCAGTAGTATTTTGAATATGAACATCTTCACACACACACATATAGTGGGGGAGCCTTACTGAGTTAAAAAGAAAGGTCTCACCCCCACCCCCACCCCACACAATTGGCACTAATTAATGTATTCAGCAGTAAAGGTAATTTTGGTAGCCTCTACAGTGAAGGCAAGGAGTGACTGGGCCAGGACAGTGAATTTCCCTGTCACTTCCAGAAGTAGTCTCTCATAGGCTAGGATAGTGTGGGAGAAGTTTACACTGATGCCCACATTGAACCTGGTCTGTGGATTAATGTGAAGACTTTAGTCTCCACGTCTGTCAAATATAAATCCAGGAGCAAGGAGCTTGCCCATGAGGGGACATTTCATATCTATAAGGATGTATTCCTTGCCCATATCCTAGAGGGAGATTTATGGGTGACATCCACAGACTCCCTTAATCTTTTCAGAATGTGAATTTAAGACTGGTGTTCTTTGGATGAACTGACCTGCATAATATCTATGAGATTCCATCCCAGAGTAGTAACTTTTTTCTTTACTGTACAAGATTGCAATCAATACATCTCTTTTTAGGCAGAAGTACCGCATGCACAAAAACATGTTTTGTATTAATATTACACTATAAAGCATTAAACATGAGTATTTAATAAAGAGTGTCACCCACTTTATTAAATTATTTATATCAGTTCAGATTTAGCAAAATATCATGTAATATAATATATCCTCTCTGCAAGGATGTTATTATGCTGATGTTATACCATTCCAGCAACTGTCAAGTGCACATGGAATCAAACAAATTTGGAACAATATTCCATATCTAATTTCCATTGTGTAATTGAGAAATTTACTCTTAATTTCCTTTGTTCCTTTGTTGGCAAAATACTATAGAAACATTCATCTGAAGCACATTTTTTTTTAAAAAAAAAAGGACAGAAAGAAAAGCAATCAGACCTCAATTTCACTTATTATAATAAATCAATTTCATACTCATTTGTGCTTAATCACTATTGGAAATTTACATTATCCAATCAGAACTGAACAACTCCCTGAGGGGAGATCAAGTGTCACATAAAAATTCAACAGGAAATTCATGCACTAAATCAGTGAAAGTAGGACTGTATGTATGGAGATTTTTAAACCCATCTAAATTCTATTAAAAGCCTCTAAATCCTGTTTTAGACAGACCAAGAAGGAAGCTTGGGAACAGTAATATCCCTAAGAGGCCCTCCAGAGTGCACCTACTAATATTTAATCATTGAAAAATCTTTATACATCCAAAATTAAGTAATTTAACTTTGGTCTCAATCACACATTAATTTTAGATATTTTCTTGTTCTGACAAGGGGCAGTTTATATAACATCAATGAAGTTATGTCTGCCACGTTCTTCAAATATTAGCCCTTCAACAAAATTTAATTCTGAACATCATAACTGTCCATGAAATAACTTCCGCTTACTCTAGAATGTTCAGCATAAAAAGAAATACATCAGAAATGTACATTTTAATGCCTTGTGTAATCTGGTATGTCTAACAACAGAGCTGTTATGATGTGCACTGGGTTTGTATTAGATGCCAGGAATACTCTGTGAAAATATGGATATGCCTTAAACTTAATAGGCCTTGTACAAAAGATAAAAGGCGAGTTTTAAAAAATAGGAACACATCTGCTTCATGGCATACATTCAGTTTTACTTCTGTGAGGAGACACAGCTGCTTTTCAAATCAGCCTAAGAGATTTAGCCACCCGTCTCAATTTCAATGGGAATAGGGTGCCCAACTCCCACAGGTGCCTATGAAAGTCACAGTCACTAATTAATATTTTAATTTAATCTTTGAGGTAAGAGTTAAGAACATAGTACAGTAATATAAAATCTTCCTTTCCAAAAGTTTCCCATAGCATTTTAAAAAAACCCAGAAAATAAACTCCATGAACCACTAGAATGTTGCCATGTCTGGGATGAGATTTGCAACATTGCTATGTTACAAATCATATATGATACTTATTTGTGCTATTGAAAATACCTGAAATTAGATATAGTATTCTTTCATCTTTAATAATTTGTTTCCTATCACATGTGTAGTTTGGTTTCTTTTTGTACTTTGTTCAGCTCAGACATTAAGTAGACTAGTCTACTTTATGTTCTGGGTCTTATGCCTCAGCACAATCCTGCAGTCCAGGGGAATGGTTAAAGTCAAACAAAAATAAAATGAAAATGGTTTCAGTCAATAGTAGGCTGAAAACCATTTTTGAATATGCCTTGTAACGTTATCTGATTAAAATATGACCATAGATGGGTCATTGTTGCAACTACTGTTATATATCTGCAACAAATCTTGTACAAAGGTTATTAAGTAAGGTGTCTATGGAAAGAGTATGTTTTGCTAAATATGATTATGCTATTTCTATGCATGTATCATTTTTTGTATTTGAAGCTATGAGTATTGGCTCTATACTTGGATTTATATTTATAAAGTATTTAGCCTGCACATCTTGAAGGGACTATTCAGATTAAGTGGCTCAGCAAGGGACACTTAATTCACAATTTACCATCTACACTGAATGGACGTTCCTCTGGACATTCCTGAAGTATGCCCATGTGACTCCAAACACTATCTTGTGGCCTGTGATTTTCCACTAGCTGTGCTGAGGGCTTTGTTTGGAACAATGGGTTTCCCTACTCATGGCAGAAGCTATAAAAGGCCCTGGAAACACCTCCATTTTGCCTCTTTCCTGCTCAAGCCTCTGGACATATACTAATGTTAAGTATTGTAACCAAGGAACTGAGAACCTTCCAATGGTATGGAAGCAACCAGAGCCAGCAATTTATTCCATCACTGCTACAAGCCTGAATCAAGAACTTTGCAATTGTTGTATGTATTTGATTCCTTTCATCAACTTTAACTGTCACCTTTCTTTCTTTCTTTATATATATATATATATATATATATATATATATATATATATATATATATATATATATATATATATATATATAAATTAACCTTTATATTATTATATAAAAATTAACCTTTATATTATTATATATAAATTGACCTTTATATTATTATATATTATTATATATATAAATTAACCTTTACATTTTAAATACTAAAGGATTGGCATCAGTGTGTTTTTGGTGAAGGTCTGAGTTGTATATTGACCTGGGTGTGTGACTGATCCTTCAGGATCAGAAGAATCTTTTGTTTGATGAGACTGTTTTTAAAGAACAACACATCTTTAAATCCAATGTTTGTTGCTAGTTTGATATATCACCTGGAGAAATAACCACCAGTTTGGGGTGTGTCTGCCCTATTTCTCAGCAGTTTGTCCTGAATTTGGTATTTTTAGTTATGACCCACGGAAGTACGGTTACTAAGATGACCAGAGGTCCCAATTTTATAGGGACAGTCCCAATTTTTAGGTCTTTTTCTTCTTTTTCTTGACAGCAAATGTGAAAAATCAGGACAGGGGATAGAGGAATAATAGGAGTTATAATAGGAGCTCCTATTACTCCTCCACCCCCGTCCTGATTTTTCACCCTAACGGTTACACACCTAAATATCAGTTTTAAGTTACTTGTCATCCTAACAATTCACAGTAACATTATGCAGAAGTAGGAGAGAAAGTGTGTGTGTGTGTATTTTGGGGAAACTGAAACTATATTGGAAGAATTTAGGAATCCCCAAATTCTGTTAACCTATGGTATGTCTACACAGCAAAAAAGAAAGAGGGTGGAAAAAAGCTCTGCAGCAACTCTCAGAGCCTGGGTCCACTGACGCTGGCTCATGTGACTTGCACTGCAAAGCTAAAAATAGCACTGTGACCTTCAGACTCTGCATCATGACCTTCCACACCCCTCACCACCACCAGGGTCGGAGTCCGGGCTTCAGCCCAAGCCTGAAGTATTTTTAGACCCACCGTGTGAGCCCCATGAGCCCAAGTCAGTTGACTGGGACTCTGAGACTCATTGCCAGGGTATTTTTTGGCATGCATGTTTGTCTGTTTTGTGCTGTAGATGTATTCCAAGTTGGCATTCAGCCTGGTCAGCATTCTTGTGAAATATACCCAGGAGTCTTTAGTGAACACAAGCAGTTAAGAGCTTCTTATGTCTCAGTCTGAGTAATCCAGGTTCATTTGGGACTCAGATGGCAAAGTGCCCCCCCTCCCTGCCCCGGTATCATCAAGCGTTAGGGAAATGCTGCACTATTGAAGTAAGTGACAAAACTCCCACTGACTTCATTGGGGGAGGATTTCACCCACTATGTCATGCAACATCTGAGTTTCCTTGGAGGTCGCATATTCACAGTTTGAGCGGTTTAGTTTGAACTTTTGACATAACATCTTGTGGTGTTTTGGTTGCAACCTATGTAATTGCAACAGTACATTAGTTACCTGAATGATAGTATAGAAATTTGTTTTTTAACCTTTTGTTGTTGTTTATATGGGAAAAAAGGGAAATATAAATACACACTGTCAACAGCTGAATTTCCATTAATGCCTGTGTAGTCATGTTCAAGAATAGCAGCCATGTTAGTCTGTATCCATAAAGAAAGCCAGAAATACTTGTAGCACCTTAGAGACTAACTAGTTTATTTCAGCACAAGCTTTCGTGGGCTATAGCTCACTTCACTGGATGCATAGACTGGAACAGAAGTAAAATGCATTTATACACACAGAAAGAAAGAAAAAGAAAAAAAAATGTGCATTAGCATACCAGTTCTAAGAGGGCTGTTAAATGTAGATGGTCCATTATCACTAGGAGAAAAAAACACCTTTTGAAATGGAGATCTGTTGTCAGTGAAATTAACTCAGGAAATGCATTTTACTTCTGTTCCATTCTATGCATCGGATGAAGTGAGCTATAGCTCACAAAAGCTTATGCTGAAATAAACTAGTTAGTCTCTCAGGTGCTACAAGTATTCCTGGCTTTCTTGTGTAGTCATGCTGTCCCACATAAGGTAATATGTGATCACTGGCCAAAGTAATTCCCACTGCAATCAATGGCAAAACTTCCATTGAATTCAATGACACCAGGATTAGAGTCCATCTTTCATCAGTCTACTTTTAATTTAGATATAAAGTGAATTTCTTTTCTATAATAGCTAAATCCATCCTCTTTAGATACTGTACTACTTCCTAGCAAAAACACAGATGTAAATAACCTTAATCAAAATATTTTTTTACAGAAAAGGATGGCAAATGAGAGCCTAAAGGCTGAAAATAAAATACTGATATGAACTTAACAACTGCAATTTTATATTATTGCCAAAATTCAGGTACAGTAAATAATTAACTTAATATAAATATTGAAATCCTAGGAGAAAGATTTGTATAAAACCTTGTATATAAATGTGTTTGTTATAAGCCAGCTTGTACCATGCAACAAGCTGAGCCTAAATGTCTGTGGTAAGGATCCTCAGAGACAATATTCTGCAACACATCAAATACATTAAAAATGAAGGATTTTTTGTTAATTATATATTAAAATGAATAATTCACTTAATATACCATGTTGATAATAAATTCAATGTCAATTAGGATGCCCAATTCTACATCTTGTCCTGACCTGCCACCATGATACACAAACTTTCCCAGGCATCAGTATGTTGGATATACTTGAGGAATAATACTGTTCCATCCCAATACTTGACCAAATCCTGCCCTTTCTCAGGAGCAACGTCTACCACATGCAGGTAGGATGATAATTGTGAGTATTAATTCATATTTCTAAAATGCCTTCCACTTGAGAATCTGAAAGAGCTCCCGGTGCTCTTTTATATGTTGTTGTTACTATATTTTGGAACTGTCTGTATTAAACACGTGAATACAAAAGACCTAAAGGTTGTAAAGCTCTATAAGATGGTGGGTTTCTGTTCATATGGAAGCATGTCTTTAGCAGATGGAGAAAGGATTTTTTTTTTTCGTTGAGACCATTGTGCTTGGATTCTGGATAAAAAATGATAGTCCTATGATGGTTAAAACCCAGGAATAGTTGACTCTGTGGCAGACTGCCTGTGCAACCTTGACCAAACTGCATACACCAAATGTTCAAAAGTGGCTATTCATTTGGGATATCTCCCCATTCTGAAACTTCTCCAAATCACGAAAGTTAATGAGAGTTAGGTGACTAATTTTCATAGGTGCTTGTATAAATCCTGTCTGCATAAATAGGTTCCTATCTGCCTCTTTAGACACCTAAATATGTTTGCAAATCTACCATAAGCACTAATGAAAATCTAGGCCCTAAGCTCTTTTTTTGTCTTAGTTGCTTCAATTCCAAAATTAGGTTAATATCTACCAACCTCACTGGAGTGTTTAAATCTTTCACTTCATTAATGTACATAATTAATTTTGAAATCCTTGGAAGGAAGGTACTGTACAAGTGGCATATGTTATGTTATTCTTTTTGGTTAATGAGAGGTCAGCGGTCAGTCACTGCTCACTAATTGCTATGCAACTACTGAATAGCTGGGTTTATAGGACTGGTCTCCCTGAGATCCTGCCTGTGATCATAGGTTCCACTATAGCTGGAATTGTTGACTGTCAAAGGTGTAATATTGTGAAGGTGAAAGGGGAGCATGACATCTTTTGTCAAGGGCATAAAAGAAGAATGCCCTCCTCTTTTATTATGTCATTTTACAGTGACTGAAGTTCAATTATTTGGTTTCCTTTTCATACTTATGAACCAGTTGCTATGTTTGGAGGATTTTTTTTCCAGACTTCTCTTTCTTTGTGTACAGAATTTATAGGGTCATGTGGCCTTTTTTTATTGAGCTGTGGTTATAGCTGTATTTTGTTAGGCGCCTAGATGCCTTCAGGACAGGTATGGATACCCTATAAACAAACGGTTTAGACTTACATTAGCAAAAATATGATGCAGACATGCAGAGAAAATTTTATAGGGGAAGAGTTTATATTTTCCGGAGTGGTATGCAATTTAATTGTTACTGTGGGTCTCATGCATGCTTAGGGGGTGCTCTTTTATGGATAATCTCTTGGCAAAAAGCTCTGCGTTCCCCCCCCACACACACACACACACTCTTGAAATAAAAAGTAATCTCTTTGTTTAACGCCAAAGTTCTCCTTAGAACATATTACAGATTTAGGCCCTGATCCAGTAATGCATTGTCCCTCATTTCAATGGGGTTCAGTGTGGGCTCAGGGGTTGTCTTTCATGCAATGTGTCACAAGAGCAGGGCATCAGGTATTCGCCTAAGTCTGAAAAGTGGATCTTAAGTGCCCTGCTTTGTAGAAATAGCTGAATACATTTCTTCAGCACATTAAATCATTTTGTATTTTATTTCAATTATGCTGTTTCATGAGTTACGGGGGGGGTCAGAGATAGGGGTTACCATCCTGCAATGAGCTCCATGCAGACAGATGCTTACAACTGTTCATTGCAAGACTGGGGCCTGAGTTTGTGTTGAGCTGATCTCTGGGTTTCCAAGTAGTTTCTCATCTGTCACCCTGCTTAGCAAGGGAAGTCAGAATGAGACCATAGAAAAACTGTGGCATATTACTTTTAATATAAAAAAAAGTGATGATGGCAAATATCTCTGCATTTGTACATTTAGAAGCACTTTTGGATGATGAAAATTGATACAGCCTTGACTCTGCCTAATAAGACTCCTGATTTATAGCCCTGGATTTAAGGTCAAGCCATGGACTTTTTATTTCTCATTCAAAGCCTCCTTAGTTGTTAGGTACAGTAGATCCATTCTTTAAAGACATCCCTGCAAAGTAGAAAACAGATATAACATATAATCAGTAAGCCACCATAGCTAGAGGACTCTACCTGTGCATTACTTGGCTTTTATGATGAGGGTAGTAAAGGACACATAATTTCAGCAAAGAATGATAGCTTAACTATGAACATATCACAAAAGAAAAAAAGGCATAATTTAAAACACATTACTTGGACTAATTTGCATAGGTTCCATCTGAAGGACAAGACTGCAATACAATTAACCTCCCGCTCTCTGAATATTTACATCACTTAGTAATAAAAACAACCTGTAAATTAGTTTCATTTTCACTGTAGAGGAAGTTATTACAATGAAGTCTCATTGTAATTGACACATGTGTGCTGCCAACTTTTGTTCATTATTTCCTGAAAGGTAAGTCACAGGTAGTCAAATAGTATGTTTGTTTGAGCAGGACAGGGGTGGACTAGAATAAGTTAAAAAGAAAGCAGGAGAGCTACCCAGACAGGGAATGGAGGGCATTGTAAATCTTAACATTTCACTGGAGACATACAGTCTTTGGGGGTATATCTTATGTTGCTGTGTGAAGGTTTAGGACCATAACTCTAATTTAATTAATGGGAGCTATGGCTCTGATTCCAAGAAAGTACTTATGGATGTTTTTAACTTTAAGTCCCATTTCAATCAATATGTTTTAAGCACATGCTTAAGCATGTATTTAGAGGTTTTCTTGAATTAGTAGTGCATATGCAAATAAGCCCCTATATATTTAGCATCAGATGAGATATACTTTGGTCACTTAGAGCACTGTATTTGCCCAGTGAAAGAATATTTACTCAACTTTCCAAGGTTCTCCACAGGAAATCCAATCTTTATAACTCTTCCATCTCATTTACCACTTACCATCTCTCCCATCACTATTATTTCTCCTCAGAATTCTTGCATTGCTCACAAAAGGCCAGCTATTTCTGCTGGTTAGAATGAGAGAAACAGTACTGAATGGAATGTGTTTGTTTTGAGAAATCTGTTCTTGTCTGCTGATACAGAGCACCCATAGGAACTATGTCTGTTATAATGTACGTGGTGTGTACTGTGTAGAAAATTTGATCTAAATTGCTATTTTATTTTAATGCAAATGAACTGAATCTCCAAAGAACAAAATCAACAAGCAACACAAATTAATATTTCATTTTTGTTGTTCCAGCTCCATTTAATAAAAAAACATCATAAGCTTGACAGATAAATCAGAATAATGTGATTCCTCTATTTACAGTGCACCCATTTTGTTAACTTGGCAATAAGTGATGATAAAGGGAAGTGAGTTACTGTAGTCTGTAATCTGAGACAGTTATAATACAACCCCCTTTTCTTTTTATCTCATGCTGTGAGTGAAAGCCTGCCAGTAGTGATAACAAAGTTATGTTCATTTGAATCTTTTGACATAGTATATGTATGACAGAGATTTTTGATTTAGTGCAGATATTTCATATAAAATAATTATCTGTAATAGAGTTAAAACATTAGTAAAATATTAATTGTTAATAAAATATTCTATTTTTTAATCTAGTAAAACCACTTCTATTGACAAGTATAAATAGATTTGTATCAAGAGAAAGAATGATGTATACAATACCTTTTTAGCAATCTGAGGATTTATAATTCTTCAATAGGGAAATTCTAAACTACCTGTAATAGAACTCTCTAGTCTACCACTTGTATGTAGGATTTCAAATTCAGACTACCTCATGCTTAAAACACGTTAGTATTACACTTGGGAAAGGCCAATGAAGCCAGATACTAGCAACAGATAAGTGGCCAAGTGGCTGGAGGGTACTAATAAATAAATAATGGATGTTTACACCAATTGTACATTTTAAGAGAGGCTGGGAAATTTAATTTGACTCTGGCACTAAGCAAAACCAAACATTAAACGTTTCCCCCCACTAGCCCAACCAACTTAATTGCATCTTGGAATTTTATTATAAGATGAAAATGCTCAAATGAGTAAAAAAAAGTTCTGTGACTAGCTTTTGTTTTATTTTTTTAATTGACAATTTAACAAAAATAATAATTAGCTAACTCTTCTAAGACTGTGTTTTGAGATAATAAATGTATTCTTCTATAAGTATAGAATTAATTAGTTGATGCAAAGAACAAACCTACTAATAAAAAACTGGTTATCTTCAGGATTGTATATGAATATATTTTACTTTTACCAATGTTTTTATTCTGTATATTCAATAACTGTGGAATACTTAAACAGGTTTACATTTTTTTTTACATATTAGCTATTTTCTCCATTGTTAGTGTATTCATAGTATACTATTATATCATGCCTAGGGATTTTTTTTCTTTCCAGTCTGCTACATTGTACCACATACTTTTTTGGAAAATAGAAGATATAGAGTCCTAAGATCCTTCATCTACAACAGGACATTACATTACAATACTGCCTTTGTGCACCGCAATTTAGGCAAGCAACATACAAATTTCTACGCGTGGCCCATGGGCTTTCCTTACTGAAAACATATCCATATTTGTCGATATAGGTTCAGAATAGTATGAAAAGGTCAACATTCCACACTGTTACATGAGTGAAACTCCACCAGTTTGAGCTCACCGTGGTTGCATGCATGTCAAAGTGTTCATCTTTGCTTACCATATGTCTGTTTGGACCCTCCTGAAAATGAGATGTGCCATGAAACTATTCCAGTGAGCAAACCATTAAATACACATGCGGGAATGTGTTAGAGGTCCTCTAAAAATGTTTGTGTAACTGAGCAGGACTCACCGGTGGCGCCTACTGCTGGTTGTCTGGGAATTAGCTTCACCAACTCTCAGAGCATCCTCTGCTCGTCGCCGTCCCACTTGCCATTGGCCCCGTGTCCCTTCTGGACTGTGGTGCCCTTCTTTGTCAGGGTCCTGCCCCCAGGAGTCACCCACTATCAGGATCACCCCACCCAGGGGCACCCCCACTCCTTATCCCCCACTCTGCCCCAGTGGCTACTGCCATTCATCTTTCACTGGGACAGACTGCAATCTGTACAAGCCAGTCATCATTGGCTGGGGGGTTTGGACCTGCTGCCTTTCTCTGAACCCAGTACCTCTATGGGGCCTTGGACCAGGCCCTGCAGCGTGGGGAGTTGCTGACCTGGAGCTCCCCGGCCCCTTTGCCCTTTCCCCTGCCCTGCCTCACTCTAGGTACCCTAGTGAGCCCCCAATAACCAGGCCCATCTCTCTCAACACCTAGAGAGAGACTGCCTGAGTGCCTGGCTCACAGCCTTTTATATGGCCAGCTGGGGCCTGATTGGAGCATGGCCCCAACTGAGGTTGCCTTCCCCATCAGCCTAGCCCCTGAGCCCTTACTCTCCCCAGCCACAGCCCTCTTCAGGACTGCTCCAACCCCCCAGGGCTAGAGCGGGTGACCACCCCACTACAGTCTGTCTTAAGTATCTATTAATGCTGGGACTTTTCATTCCCTTGAAATTAAAGCCAAAGTTTTCAGGGACTTGAAGTGGAAGATTTGAAAAAGAAAATGGTTTGTGGTGAAAGATTAACTTTAATTTTTGCCATTTAACTCATCCAAGAGAGTAGATCATTATTCCGTCTTTCCAGATGTTTTAGAATTGTTTCATCACGGGGATGTACTTTAATTTTAAAATGTGGTCAATATTTGCTGGGTTATTAAATCCCAGATATTCTAGAGTTCTGGAAAATGCCCATCTAAAACTAAAACTAAAATTAGACGGCACTTCTATTTGCTCCATCTGTTCTACTTTTATTACTGCCACTATGGGGAAGAAAAAAAAAAAATATTAGGTTAGCTTAAAAGTCCTTATAAAAAACACTAATTATTAGCCTTGGTATTGTGTCAGCAGGATAGTAGGCTGATATGCAGAAAGAATCTTGTATTTAGAAGGAAATTTAATTCAGGCTATTGTCAAATAGATTCTGTACATCTGATAGCGTCTCTGACTGATCCAGGTTGTGGTGCTCAGACTTGAATCGTGAAAGGTGCCATATAAGAACCCAGATAGAATTAACATTTCTTTGCATTTATTTAATTTTGTTTTCCAAATATAGGAACTCCTCCTGTAGACCTTTTGCAGGTAAAACACTCACAGGAATGATCTCCCATAAGAGTACAGAATTGGCCACGCATCTTAGTCTGTGTCTCTTGTAAATGGGCACCTGGCCATACATGCTTTATAAAGTATTCTTGTCAGTCCAATGCACAAGAGTGTATGTTGACTGTGCATACTTTATATAGCCTGCGGGATTGTATCTATGGCTCCACAGGTGGTTCCTCATTCACTGTGTGACTTGTGTATTTGTGATTTTCATGGACACTGTTTTACCCACATAGTTGCTGGGCATGTTACTAGAGCTAGTAAAAATGTTCTGTCGAAACATTTATTTATGAATGGAAAATGGCTTTTTTGACAAAATGGAACTTCTCACAAAAATAGTCCAACTGCACTTCGCCCTTTTTGAGATTGTCCTCTCTCCTTTACGTGCCATGTACTTTGAAATGGGCATTTTCTCTGTTGGACACCTCATAGATGAATGAATCCCAGTTTGTGCCAATTTCTATTTTACATACTCTGCCACTTTAAACTTCATCTTCTTCAAAAATGTGCAGGATAATTAGTATCTGATGGCAGTTCAAAGGATCTGGGTGACATATGTTGGTGGTTATAAGCTAGTCCTGTTGGAAGTATATTGTTCAAATCACAAAACATACAGTCAAACCTGGCACAGTGTCACTGTTGCAGAGAGTCTCAAAGAGTCAGCAAGTGTAGAAAATAATTTATTCCCTCATCTCACACTATAAACATCAGTTTCTAAAAATCACAGGAAAGGGGTTAACTGGCAGTGGGAGGGTAAAATGGCTTGTACTCTCAATGCCTCTTGTAGGTAAAGGATTTCCGTCTCCAGAGCTGTCAAACCAGCACTTGTCCTGTGAATTCCATTATTTCATTTGTTTTTAAATGAAGTAAATAATAAAGTTTAAGGTGCTCATCTGGTGCCTTCCTTGGCATCTTTTCTGCTGCTTAACTGTTCTGGGCTATGATAATAGCCTGGTAGCCATTTCCTGAGAAATTTCACCCCTGACTCCTTTGGCCTCATCTTGTTTGTCCCTACAATGTTGCTGCCAACCTCCTATTCTGTGTAACTTTATGGGCTGTTCCATCAAGACTCTCAGTTAAGTTTGTTTGACTGTTCACTCAACAAGCTGCCTATGTGCTCCCCACCCCATGCACTTAGAAATCTAAAAATACCCAAAGAAATTCAATGGCCTTTTTAAAAATAAACAAAACCTTATTTTAAATGTCTTTGGCTGGTGTGGCAAAGAAAGACTTAAAAGCTGTGAATAACATGTAATATAATTAGTATTAAGTATATGACCCCTTACCATGGTTAAGCTTTTCTCTGCTATTCACCACCATTGAGATGAGATACTGTTATTTTGCATTTTTTTTCAATAATCCGTATTTATAGATGATTTTTGTTGTCGATCAGGTTAGATTTGTTATAGCTGAAATCTGTAATAGTTCAGGTGGCTATAATTCATGGGTTAGCAAAGGATCTGGGTAATTGGTATATTGATGCTCTGCACTGTTAACCCGTATGCATTCTGACACCATTATTACTACTGGTTACCCCAAAGTGTGGATTTAATAATTTCAGCAATTATTTTTTAAACCTTGAAAAAAATATTTATATTATTTAAAATGTTTAACATATATAGTAGTGAAAAGACAGCTGTTTTCACTTGGGGGGGGAGAAGGAAAAAAACATCTGTTTAGTCTGTCTGTCTTGAGACCACAAAAATGCTGTAAAAGTTAATTTGGGGACTGCTCATTTGTTCCCATTCTCATTAACTCGTATAACTGTAGAAAAACTTGTTAAAGATAAATTTAGTATTCTAAAGAAAAATGGATATAGCTGAGTCTTCCACAAGTTTATGAAGAAAAAAAGTCTTTCTGAAATACTACTTTGTTGCAGATATATGTCATTCTGGATGAAACCAAGATCACCTTAAACACTTTATTCATAGATATTTCTGGTATCCTATTTCCTATTAGAATGGAAGTTCTTTTTCTCCACTGGTTGCATTGTTTCATTTTTCTACAGAAAGATACACTGTTATAACGATATAGCGAACTTCTAATGTTGATAATTTCAGTTATTATGATAATCCATTGCATTATAGCATGCACAAATTTCCCTGAGTTCTGATGTCTATTAAACGTGGGTTTGGATGACCAAAGAGAGAATCTCACATCATTATCAAGACACATACCTACTATTCCATTAAAAAATGTAAATGCAACATATCAATTGTGGAAAATATGCCATCCAAAGGCTTGAAATAATAGTATGCCAAAAAGCACTTTCCTACTATTTCAGATATTTCAAAGGAAATCATTACAGGTGCAAGACTAACATGCAAAGATTTGTGAAAAAGTTTTATGGATGGTAGCATTTTATTATCACGTATACCTTAAGATCCATATTATAACACCAACCCTACATAATTCGTATTACAGTACCTTATGTCTGATAGCTCCAAAGAATTACAATTACTTACCAAATGCAATACAAAATGCAATACAAATGGCATCACATCACATTCCATGCTTTTTCCATTGTCCAGCTATTTTGGCAGAAGGACAGGAGACAGTATATACCATGTTAATTAGGCCACAACTTTACTCTTAATCATAGTGGAGTGCCCAGCATGTAAGATTGTACGGTGCAGGTAATTCCATCATCATTTCCATAAACTCAGGGGCTTTATCAGCCCTCCCACTTTTTTTCATTCAGGTCCCAGGCTACCGCTACTATTCCTTCCCCTTGTATGATGATTAAGGGAGGGGCTAAAAAGGAAAGGGAGCCCCAAAACAGCCAGGGGGGCCCTGAACCTCCTTTCTTCACTCCTTTACCAAATGCCTATTTTAAATTCTTTACCAATCCATTTTATCTGATCGCTGTATCTGTTCCCTACAGAGTACCTGCACTGGATATCTGCCCCAAGCTTACAGAATGAGTGGTGACATCATAGTCTAACCTCCACTTTACCTGCACCTCTAGGCCCCTCAACTTGCTGTGAAAATCCCCACCTTGCCTTAGCCAATCTAGCGGTCAGGGGAAAATTCCTTCAGAGAAAGGAAGAACTAGCATGCTGCGTCACCGGGGGAGAATATCCACAAGTTACTATGAGGTTTTTTCTATAGCTTCTCTGACCAATTCAATCCATCTCCATGCTATTTTCTGGTTATGTTTTGTCCAGTCTGGTTTTTAAATGTACCTCCTAATTGGCAAAGCTTCTCCCATTTTCCTTGTGAATTAAGGAAGTGCTATTATCTGTTTTTTTATAGACAGGCAAGTGAGGCATACAGAGAGAGAGATATTAAATGACTTACCTCAGGTCACTCACAAACTCATGGCAGAGCAGAGAGTGAACGTGGTTCCCAACTCCCATTCTAGACTGATTTCATAAAGGGGGGGAGTGAAAAATATTTTTTTCTGTTTTTCACCCAAATGGCATTTTCACAGATATTGTTTTCACTCAGCTCTCATTTCCTTCTGTTTAATCCTGCAGCAAGGCCCCGATCCAATAACCTGTAACACATGGGTGGATCCCTTTCTTCGCTCTAGAGCTTTGCCCATAGGCAACAGTTATAGCTTTGGGGCCTAAAATCCCAGTGATGTTGAATTTGTAATACCCCAGCAATTTGCTTGCATAGCAACCGACTCAGTCCAAAACCATAGGATTATGACTTCATTGCAGGATAACGTAGAAGCTGGCCTATGTAGAAGAAAGCCTTCCTTAACATACAAATAAATACACAGGGCGCACAGAACATTTACTGTCCAAGTATATTTGTATTTTTGCAAACAGCTTTTCTTCAAGCTGACTCCAGCTGGTTCATAGTGTTTGCGTTTTTTAAAGTAGACCTTACTGGTGGAATAAACATAAAAGCAATAAGGTACACAGTAGTACGGTGCTATCACGTGGGTTTTTTTTGTTTTGTTTTGTTTAAAAAAATCCCTGATACTTAACCTAAAGAACAGACATTATTAATAGTTTATATTATAGTAGCACCTAAATGTTTTAATGGAGAGCATGACCACCTTGTCCTAGGCACTGTACAAACATTTAGTGAGAGATAGACCCTGTTCCTAAGAATTTACACTCTAACTAGTCAAGACAGACAATTAGTGGTAGGGGAAAGTCACAGAGGTGCAATGCCTTGGCCAAAGTCAAGCAGCCAAGACAGTGGCAGTGCCAGGAATAGAACCCTCATCTCCTGAGTCCTCTGTGCCACGCTGCCTCTTTAATAGTCATGACTTCTTTTTAATCAAAATTTAAAGGTAAGAGAGCTTTTCACTTGTGTAAGGAAGTAAAATGTAAAAGGGATTATGAGGCAAATCTGACAGGTTTTATAACTGCAGATTAGTGAAGCTAAAAATGTCAGAAGAATTTCACAGGAAGTGAATGAAAATAATAAAAGGCGAGATCAAGAGGGGAAGCTATTGGACAAGTAAGATATAGTGGAAGGAAATTAACACAGGCTTGGAAAATAGCTGAAAAGTCAAACCAGTTTCTAGTGCTCATGAGGGAGTTGAGATAAAATGTCTAAAACAGAAACATTTTTTTTTAGAGGATGATGCTGTAAAACCACAGGCAGGTGCAATCAGACCTGAGCATGTCTTTTGTAAATTGAAATCACTAGAGAACAGACACCAGTCTAGAGTCTTCCTGGATACCCTGTAGCAAAAGATTTTTAATAGCTCATTGGGCAGAAATGGATATATTAGATGAAAACAAATTCAAGAGAACCAGGAAATTAGAAAACAATAAGCTTAAACTCAGTTGTATGCAAGATTCTAGAGACTATTAATAAGGGCTGAGATCACAAAATATCTGGAGATATTGAGTATGTGCAAATAAAAAGAAGCTTGCTCAGTTTCAGAATCAGATGCATCTTTTAAGCCACTTTTGGGCACATTTTGTTGACGAGATAATGTAAAGATCAGTCTGATAAAATGGTTGGCCTGATGGCCCAAATTTTCTTTAAAATGTGCATGCAAAAATGAACATGCATAATATGCATGTTCAGTTGAACAGTACACATTATTAATTGTGGACACAGATAACACACACTTCTATGCTCAGAATTATTCATGCAAAATTCTGGAAGCCTGACATGATATACTAAGGTATTTTTTAAAAAAAGAACACCTAAAATAGTAGAACTGCATAGCACAAACTAATACACAAGACCGTGATTTACAGATGCGGGGAGTGATTTGGGTGCCTCAATGTTTGAGTGCCCAGACTGAGTCCAACTTTCAGCACTTTCTGGAAACCAAGGCTATTTAAGGTATCTCAAATTGAACATCCCCAAAGAGAGGCACCTAAGTTCCTTAGTAACTTTTAACTGTTGACCAGTGACAACATGTTCACCACAGAAGGGACCCATTATTTTATTTTGTCAAAAACTGTGAAAGTGAATTTATTGTTCCAGAAAGAAAGGGGTAATATGATTAATTAGCCCTACATACAGTGCTAGTAGCTGCCATTCAAACATCCCTAAACACATCAGTTTTGCTCTCCGCACTTCTAGTCTCATCTCTATCTTGAGAAAACACTAATGTTTCTGCTCCATAATGTGGATGTTTTATGATCTAGTCAAATGCCCACTAGGGGGTCAGGATGAGGTCACCAAACACATTTTTCTGTCTTGTCCTAATCAAGGTTTGTTTGAACCATGGTCTTCAGAGATACAGCTGGTGCTCTTATGTACTGAGTCGCCAAGGACACTCTTCCCGGAAATAGAGATTGTAGTTTTTATGCAATTGATTCGGAAGAATCAGCTAAGTGATTTAAGCTAATGAAGGTAGAAAGGAATAGGGCATAGGGTTGAACATTTATGTGAACTTTACTTTCAGGACTACCATGCTCAGCACTGAATGAACTAATTTTTAAAAAGTTTCTACATGTTGTCATACTTAATCTTGCAAGTTGATTTCTGTTGCTTCCTTTAAACCCGTGAAATATATTTAATTCAACAGAGTCATAAGTATGGTGCAACTTGGGGACTTGTATTCATTTATTCACTTAATCCATATAAAATAAACCTCAATTCTACAAACTGCTTGCAAATTTTTATTAATTTACTCCATGTCTTTAGTTGTAGCCAGAACTGCTATTTTAAATGATTAAGCGTAATGCTTGATATTTACTCTTGGACTGCACAAAAGCCAAAGAGAACAATTTGTCAGCTAGTTCATATTTTGCTTCTGAAGTCAGTTAACTAATCAGTCGAACAGAAAAAGAACCAAGATAAATTGAGACCATTTTATTATGTAGAAAACTGTACATGAAGATAAATTTTGCACATTTTGCTTCATTTCCTCTGCAGTTATCATTGCCATAATTGTTTCTGAATGCTCAAGGTGCTCTTCATATATTTGATATATTATAAACATTTTAAGCTGTCTTGGTAGACCAGTAGGCTGTAACGATGATTTTTTCTTGACTCTGTCGTGCACATAATACCCTAATCCAATAAGAAAATCTATCATTGAAATGAAAGTTAATTTGGCAGCTATAAAATATAGGGACCGTTGACCACAACTATGAAACAATAGGCTTCACGCATTTATGCATTCAAAAAATCTTGAGATTTTTTGCAAGTTTTTACAAAACTTGTTGCAATTTCCAACAGCATATTCCATTTTTCATAGTGAAAAATGGTGACAATCCAACCTCAAACAGATCCCACTTTTTATTTATTTTTACAAAACTATTGACTTTATTAGGGTCTGGATTTCAACCTTTGCCTAATCTAAATCAAACCATATGGAGTTAGACAATTGTTAAGAGTTTATCTCAGCAATATAGGGTGTTAATAAATGGTGGAACAAGACCTGAGAACTGCAGAAGAGGAAGCTCTGAAAAGCCAGAATGCATTCAGAAAGGACTGTCTATAGGAAAAAGAATGGAGGTGGGATTTTCAAAGCTAAAGTCTTTGGGTTGCATAGGGTGCACATATCACAACTAAAGAGGATCCTGGCCATTGTAAAGTGCATTTCTAAATATGCGGTTGCCCTACCTTGATTCTTTCAGCTTGACCAGAACTGGGAATTCTCTTTTAAAGCCTAACAGATGGGCTTTAAAAATATTTGTAATTTATCCAATTATGCCATGGTTTTGTGAATATTATAACGGAGTATATGGGAAAATACCCATCAGTCTTTGTAATATGGCTCCCTTCTGTGTGATCCTGTGATTGATAAGCATCACCATGAAGAAGTAAGCCTAATGTGCCTGAATTAAAGTTGATTTGTGGGTTTATTAGTTTTTTTCAGTGAGCCAGATTTCTTCTGATTTAAATCTGTGAAATTCTGAAATAGACCTACTCATCTTGGCACCCTGTGCGTGTGTGCATATATCATTATAAAAAACCCAGTTGTGTGCTGGAAAAGACACAGGAGGGGGACTGGATTTTTTTTCCTATGGTTTGTCAGAAATTTGATGTGGTTTTAGTACATTTTAATTTTCAGCTACTCCAACTGTTGTAGGAAATATGTAGCAAAACAATAACTTCAGAAAGGTAAATGCACACATGAGGGTTTTAAACTACTAAAGACAACTGGTCTTAGTTCAGAATTTCCAATCTCACATCATTTGGGATTATTTAGGCACTTCAGGTCTTTGTTTAAAAAGTTGCCATGGATTTAAATCAATATATTCCACTTGTAGTAGAGTTCATACTATTAGCCAAAAATGTGTGGGTCATCAAACACTTTTATAGCCATATAATGAAATTCATTAATCAATTACTATAATGTTTTAAAATATTGAATAAAAAAAAAAAGTGACGTTACGCTCCTGGAAAATGTTACACTCTCAAGAATAGGCTTCATAGCTCTCACTTCTCTGGTATCCACCTACTGATGATTGCTCCAGCTCTCGTGGCTTCTCTTCCAGTGACTCAGCCCTCCGGCTAGGTCACCACCTTCAGTTCACCCTTCCGGGATCATAGTTGTCCAAACTAAAATGTCCCCAAAATATCTTTACAAGAAATGTCTTTGCTCTCTTTGGGGCTAACACTCAGCTTGTCTTCAGGGCTTAGCCTGAAGCACTGCTGCTGGGCTTGAAAACACTTGCAATGGGCTTGTCCACTCCCTTGGTTGGGAGACACCTTCTGCTCTGGGTTCTGGCCCAGGACCCTGTATTGAACACCTAGATCTGCTTTTTCCCCTACACTGTGGTCTTTAATCAGGGCCTTTTCAGGTACATTTAAACTGCAATAAAAGACCCATGGCATGGCTGAGGTTGGCCCAAGTCAGCTGACTCGGCTTCAGAGGTCCCAGGCTGGGGGCTTAAAATTGCAGCGTAAATGTTTGGGCTCAGGCTGTAGCCCCAGGTCTGAGACACTGTAAGGGAGAGGGTCTCAAAGACAAGGCTCCAGCCAGTACTTCTACACTGTACATTTTAGCCCCACAGCCTAAGCCCTGTGAGCCTGAGTTGACTGACCTGAGGTCTAAGACTTGGTGCCGTGGTTTTTTTTATTGAATTGTAGATAGAGCCTCCCAAGCTTCTCTTACTGGAGAACTTTCCTTCCTGCTCTGAGCTTCCAACCTGGCCCTCAGTCCAGCTCTTTCCCCAAAGAGTCTTTGTCCCAATTTAAGCCTGACTCTTCTAATTTACTGCAGCTGCCTTCCAGTCTTTACAGGGAATTGTCCAATTTCCCTATATGAGGCTCATTCTGGAATCAGTTTGGCTTAGCTCCAGGCTCTCCAGCCTGTGGGGAAAGCCACCCTGTTACAAGAGCGTTTTTTAGTCTTGCAAAACACAGCATAATGTTTTCATATCCATAGGCTCAAGCTTCCTAATATACGGCTATCTCTAGACCCAGAATTTTCAGCAATCTGTATGGCAAGCTGCCACTTCCCCACTGGGCTAGCCAAACATAATAGTTTATGAATGCACAGTAACTGAGCTAGTTCTGCACAGTTTTGTCCATGCATGACACTGTTCCAATTAATTACATTAGACACATACGTAATACTTCTAGGAAAACTCAGAAAAGGTATTTTTGAAAGAAGGGAATTTGTTCCTTTGAAGTAAAGGGATACAGGCAACTATGGGCTGCTTTTTCTTTTCCCAAGAAATATGGTCCCTTTCAAGCAAATTACATTTCTCTTTTGTGTCCTTTCGCCTACCCCAAGTGGCTTGCAGTTTATCAACTTTAATCAACATGACTGACAGGAAACCTGATAATAGAGAATAGCTGTCTTCACTGGTGGGACAAAAATCTTTTGAAATGTCAGTAGTGAATACGTTGTATTTACATTTCTTTGGGATTCCAGCTCTTAAAAGATTTTCATCTTTTACACTGGAGGGATGAAAGGAAAGGTTATTTAACTATCCATTAGAAACTGTATCTTATGACAGCATGACAAAATATTCTTGCTTTCAAATGTATAGAGCGCCTGTCTCACACCTCCGGTGGCCCTCTCATTGGTGTAGCATGTTCGTGGCCACTTTTTGTTTTCTGATAAAGGAAGCTGTTCATCATCCCATTACTGCCAGGCCTGAACTTTCCTTTTAAAACCCATTTTGTTTTTGTATATGGTCAACATTTTAATTCCTACACAGAAACTTGTGGTAAAAAAAGCAAAACAAGTAAGACAAATCACAGAGCATTGTGAACATTTCCAGATTAGAACAAGATGCAGCATCTGTGAAATGAGGTTTTTAAAGAGAAATCTTGGGAAATTTATGATTATTTATCTCTGGAGCTAAGTTAAAGCCACTAAGCTCTCCAGGGCTTTCCCCTACCCCAAGTTTGGAGAAGCTGCAGAGCTCCTAATCCATAAACGTCCTTGGTCACAGGCGATCCTAGAGCTGACCAGGGTCCCTAACCAGGTTTTATTAGTCACAAATTGTCAAAGCCTTGAGTATATTTCCTGTTCCGTAGTCTGAAGTTATCCTCCCTTTGGACTTCAGTCCACCTCAGGCCCATGTCTCTAGCTAACCTAACTTCAGAAGCTCCTGAACAATGTGGTACTGTGTGTATGGATCGAAATATGATCGTACGCCTACTGAAGGAGTACTGGGAGCTGCTATGGTGTTCTAAGTAGCTGATTTCTAAATGAGAGCATGTTTCTTAATCTCTATAGAATTGCCAATGTGTGCCTCCTCATTATCCTATAGAGCTGCTCAATTACTGGGTCTCCTGGTACCACCAATGCCAAGCGGAGTTGAGATGCTCAACAGCAGGAAACAAGCAGATAACACATTTCAGAATTTGAATGCTATTTTCATTTCACATGGTTCAAAATGGATCGATTTTCTGTTTTACTGTGAATTTTTCTCCAGATTTTGTTTACTGAAACTTTTGCCAAAATCTGTTTTGAAAATTTTCTTTTAACTGAGAAATCAGGTTTTCTGCTCACCAAAAATGTTTAAATGTGATTTTGATAACATTTTCAGTAAAAAAAATGACAGAAAATGTTGTAAAATCCTGAAAAATTCAGTAATGTTGAAAATTGTTCATATGTTTTTCATTGAAAAATACCTCAACTGCAAAAAAATTCTGCTTTAGGTTCTTCTCCAGGGCAAAATTGCTTTCACAACTGAAGAGCTCTTAGAAATTCCACAGTTTACTTGCGATTCACAACCATGTATGTTTTTTCCTTTTTGATTCCTGAGGTGATATACAGTCACTTTCAGCCTACTATATCTACCCATTCCCAAGGAGTGGAGTCATAGAGGTTGCCACACGCATCTGCTATATATGCCAATCAGCATCTGGAGGATGAATTCCCAGAAGGCACTGAACATCCTTCAGTTACTTCTTGAGCACCTCCACTGACAGCTTAGGTGAGGGAGGAGGAATTTTGCGAACTGACAGACAGCTGTTGAAGTCTTAAAGGGCCAAGGAGTCAGTAACTGATCTCCTTTGGCAACTGACAACTGTTGATAAGAGCTCAGCTGGCAGAGGAAATGAAAGCAGGGCACACTGGACTGCACAACTCTCCACCAAACACAAGTCTCAAGTTACCCTCCAGTCTGAGGCAAACACTTCCCATGCTTCAGAAGTGTTTTTATCACTTCCTTATCCACCAGAATATCTTCCCTTTATTCCAGACAAGTTGTGTCTACCCAGAAAACATCACAGACCATCAGAAACAATATGTTTTCAAGCCATGTCCTGCCTTTTTAAATGCACACCATTACGGGAGAGAAACAGGCACTTGGACAAGAAGAAGTGAAGAGAGACAATCTATTAAGGAAAAAAAAAAGGACCGTGGATGTGCATTCTGACATGGAAAAATTGGACCCTCTCAACCACTCTACTTAAACTAATGTGGAGTCTTTAGTGAAGATGAATCATTGCTCTGTTTACGTATGCTACCAGCAGGAAGATTTAGGATCCCCAGAGTTGTTTCACAAAGTCAGTCTTATTCTATTTAATCTTCATCAGTGCTTCTGTCTTCCTTCTTCTCTTCAAAATGTTTAATGAAAAAGAAAATGTATAATCAGATAATTTTCAATAATTATTTTTGCTATTAAGCAGGCTTTCTGTTGACAACTGTGTTAACTATACCATGGCATATGTGCTGGGATTAAATGTGCAGTGCTTGGCAAATCAGGTACAGTGAGGGTTTTAATAAATGTAGCCATCCTCATTTTCTCGTTTAACAGTCAAAATTGTTCTTATGTGCAGCTATGATTTTTTTTATCCTGAAGCCATTGTAACTGCATACTAGTATGGAGTTATATGTGACTGTTTTTTGAACCACTTTCAATATGTCAAAACTTAAAACAGAAATAAGAGAGGGGTAGACTACATTGCGTGACAGAAATAAGGCTAGAGGATTATCTGTGGAACAGCTCAGGAACACTTTAAGACAGTGAAAGAAGCAATGTTACATTCAGTGCTAAGTACCACATTTGAAGATCTAATTGATATAATAAAGCTAAGGAAGATTAGGTTACCATTTTGTTTGTTTTGAGATTTGCAACAAAATTTGATATTAGCTTTAAAAATCTTCCTTTTGGAGACAAATTTTGTGAAGTTTAATAGAAATTTAATATAAAATGACAGCCAAAATAAATACTTTTATTCAATTTAGGAATGGAAAATGTGGGTAAGAAGCACGAAATATTGAGCAAATTCATTAATAACAGTTAATACTTTGTACATACATAGCAAATTTTTCTAAAAAACTCAAAGCACTTTACAGATATTATGTAGCCCCCCACACCTCTGTAAGGGAAATATTATTTTTGTGCCCATTTTAATAAAAGGGTGCATTGAGGCATAGAGGTCACAGAAAGAATAAAATGACAGTCCGGGGAATAGAACGCAGTTTCCTTCTATCACCAGTAAATAAACTTCATTTGTTAGATGAGATAAAATGGAAAAGCTGCACAGATTAATTGTATGAGAGCACATGTACAAGTCAAGAATGAAATCAAAGAAAACTTAAATCCCAGAGCTCTAAGTTGGTGTGAATAGGGAGGTATACACAGTGAATGAAGATAAGAGCAGTATAAGGAGGTTTTTTTCTTTTTTATTGCTTTTAAGTATGACCTGGGTCAAACTATTCTTTGACTTGGCACCTAATGTTCTTGAGTGAAAGTGGTTTGTATTACTAGCTTGTGATTCTGATAAAGTAATGAAAAATACTGGCCTATGATGAGAAGGCACTATGCAGAGTAGAATGTGATGAGCAAGAAAGAGCATCTTTGGGAGTTGAAAAATGAGACGGAGACATAAGACTAGGCATGTCTACACTTAAAACGTTACAGCATATACACTATGTACAATGATTTTCACACCCCTCACCAAAATAGTTAAATGGACCTAATTTTCTAGTGTAGATTATGCCTCTGTCTTCCAGTTCTCTTACTGACTTTCTTGGAGACCTTCATCCCATCAGCTTGGGGGAAACTATTCAGCATTCAATACAGTTAGCTCGGTCAGGTGCTGAACATCTGCACTGGAAGAAACAATAAACTCCAGAAAGGAGGCAGAGCCACTCCATCAATGATATTCCAGTGCCCTCAATCAACTTTTATGAGGGCAAGAACCATCTGAATTACTTGGTAGCAAATCCTCCATCCCCAAACACATCACTGCCTCATTCCCAACAATTCTGTTTCCAGCTGCACAGATGATTGCAACCCACACAGGGTCTCCCTAAGTCTGGACCTCAATATACAGAGAAGAACCACAGCAGTTCTCATGGTGGCAATGTGTGGGGAGGGCTCTGAACCCACTGAGGAGGGTGCCCATCAATCTGTTTGTGCCTCAGTCTCCCCATCTATAATATGGGTAGAATAGTATACCAAATATATCTTCATATATAGAGAACATATAACATATATTCTTGAATATAGAAACTTAATAAGAAAAGTAAAAATACCCAATTAAGTAAGTTAATTCTTTCTCCCACCTTGAAGTGGCAAGGGACAGCCAGAAGAGACTGACATAGTAATTGACAAAATATTATGTTTTTGCAACGGGAGCAGAGCAGGCAAGGCAATTAGAACAGTTAGGAATTGGCAGATCACCAGCCCTGATAAATTACTACCCAGAATTCTGAAAGACACAAAGGGAAAGAGGAAGGCCTTTGATAGCTTGTTGCATATTGCCCTAGGGCAAGTGTATTTAAGAAAGGGCAGCCTAGGAAATGATGATGAAGAAAATATAAGGGCAAGATCAGAAAGCATTTACAAATGTGCATCCAAGAAGAAGTATTTAGGGAAGGTCTAAAATTATACATATTATTTACCAATTTTTCATCTTCTTCCAGAAGTTGTTGCAAAATTAATTCTTGCAACACCCCATGGTATTTTTCACAGATAAAATTAAACAGAGAGGTTAAGTGATGTTCTGAAGGCCACAGAGGGTATCTGTGTCAGAGCAGGAATGATCGCTCCCGAATCTGAGACTGCTAATTCCTTCCTCTCTACTAAAGAGTATGGCAATATCTACTCAACTGGTGAAAAAGAGGAAACTTAGTACTTATTTTAGCTGTATTTCAGGAGAAATGTCTGCTCTCCGAAGCTATAGAAATTCCTGGAAAATTGTTTTAGGGTGTGAGTAGAAAAGAATCCAGGAGAGAGTTAAATCAGACATCGCAAAGCACAGTAATAGGACCACTTTTGTTTCCTTTGTAACTTACTGACCTAAATTTGTCAATGACATAAAATTAGAGAGGGAAGATAAAGCCAGTACAGAGCAAATAAATTCAAAATAATCTGGATAGATTCAGCTTAGAGTCTGGTAAGTAGCTTAGTCAGTTCAGTTGTACAGAAGTGCAGAGTAATAAGATTAAGAACCAGAAATAACCATACAGCATAGAGCGAAAATAAAGCACAGCAAAAATAATTTTAAAAAGACTAATCTAGATACTTTTCACTGTATATGGGGGAACAGAGGTAGCCTCATTAGTGACCACTGTACAAGAACTGTTTAGCTTTATAGAACAGGGGAGGAGAAATCCTCAACTTACTTTCCTTCCTTAGCCACTGAGGCCTGCATTCAGAAGGGTGTTAAGCATATGGATAACTTTAAGCATAGGAGCAGTCCCATTGACTGCAACAGGATTTAATGGGACTGCTTGAATGATTAAAGCTCCACACATGCTGAAGTACCTGACTTAGGGCCTTATCATGTGATCAGAGAGGCAGGTATAAATAGGTAGGCAAGAACCAGGATAGAGATAACAGGGTGGGTCCAATGAGGTTGAACCATCTTGTTATCTCTAATCAGGGAGGGTGAAGTATTCCTCTAGCAGCTGAACTGAAGGTGTGAACAGCGAGAGAAGATAAACTGCTCTTGTAGTTAGGTAACCATTCATAATCCCTATTCAGTCCACAGTTGATTGTATCAAAATTGCAAATGAATTGCAGCTCTGCTACTTCTCTTTGCAGTCTGGTCTTGAAGTTTTTTTTTGCTGCAATATAGTGACTTTTCAATCTGTAATTGTGTGTTACACAACAAAACCCTAACCCTAACCCTGACTCTGACCCTAACCCTAACAAGCTGGTTCAGCCTCATTGGACCCACCTGTTATCTCTAACCTGGTTCTTGCCTACCTATTTATACCTGCCCCTGAACACTTCCACTGCATGCATCTGACGAAGTGGGTATTAGCCCATGAAAGTTTATGCTTCAATACTTTAGTTAGTCTTTAAGGTGTCACAGGACTCTTCGTAACTATTACACAACAGTTTTCTTGACCAATGATCCTTTATCCAAATGATTAAAGAACCAGTTAGCCTCAGTGGTGTTCAAGTTGCCTTTATATATATTTGAGAGAGATTTTCTATAAGGTGGAGGAATTATACAAAGCATTTCCAGCCTTTTACGTACTGGCAAAATAACTCCTGGATTGGACTTGTTCAAAGTAATGATGGCAAGATTTAAAACAAGGTTGACACAAGAAAATGTACTGTAAAAAGACCATTCTGTGTCTTCATCTGTCAACTAAAAGTATATTGAATTTTTCAGAGCAAATTCAAATAAAAGTGCTGAGATTAAAAGTGATAAAGCATCAACAGCAAGATCAGAATCCCTCCTAAAATTAGATTAAATTCTCCTCAGGGCCAGAAAAACCTTATTATCTTGATATAGCTTGATCAATCATTGTAAGACAATTATTTTAACAAGTTAAACTAGTGCATTTGATTTGATACAGAGAAAGTTAGACCATGTGGTTCCCCTCCCCCCCCTCTGGTTGATATGAAAATAGAGTGTATGAAGTCCAGACAGTGTAGAGCATAAAGTGGAACAGACACATTTCAACTTTCATTGTGACAAACAAGCCATAAAGTTTATCTATAAACTTCAATAAAGTCCTCATCTGAGCAAGAAAAGTTTGCATTACATTGAATTGTGAAGTACAATGTTAACTCTTGTCATTTTGTAGCTTATTGACTTTTGTCTGAACCAGGGCTGGCGACAGAAATTTTGGGGCCCCCTACTCTGAGCGTTTGGGGGGCCCCTACTCGGAGTATTTGGGCCCCCCCTACTCTGAGCGTTTGTGCCCCTCCCCTCCTCCCGCCAAGGGCTGGCCCGGCTCTTGATGCAGGTGGGCAGGCGGGGGAAGCGCTGCAGCCGGGGGTGCCTCGGGAGCGGCGTGCCCGGCCAGTCCTCTGAAGCCGCCAGCATCCTGTGGTGCTGGGGGGCCTCCCCCCCCCCGCTCCCCCACCAAGGGCTGGCCCAGCTCTTGATGCAGGTGGGCGGGGGAAGCGCTGCGGCCAGGGGTGCCTCGGGGCGGCTCCTGGGGCGCGGGACGAGCAGGCGGCTGAAGGGCTCAGGAGGCAGCCGGCCGCGGCGCCGGCCACAGCCGGGAAAGAGCAGCCAGGGAGATGCAGTGCCCAGGGGGGACGACTACGGGTAGAGCTGTGTACCGGTCCCCGGACTTCAGAGGGCCCCCCTCAAGTCCGGGGCCCGGTACAGCTCTACCCATTGTACCCCCCTGTCGCCGGCCCTGATCTGAACATATTTACCAATGGTTTGCTCTTTTGATTTCTAGGTACTTAATTCCAGGTACCACTTTCCTTATGGCAATAATAAAACTTTGCATTTCAGTAGTGCCTACCTTCTGTGGATCTCAATTCATTTTCCAAATATTTATGAGTTACACATCATCTCTGTGAAGTAGATAAGACTATTAATCTTTTGGTACCTTATTTCCACATATGTACAATAAAGATAATACTGATTTCAGAATAGACACAGAAGAGATCTGTGGCAGAACTACAAATGGACCCCAGATCTCTGGACAGCCCATTCCAATGTGGTAGCCTAGACAATAATATCCTCAATGCTCAATATTAACATATGTTTTGTTCATTTAATAGTTTTTAAACATATTTATTTATTTTTCATTTTAGGGTTAGTTTCCCTTAAATACCTAAAACATCTTTGTATTTTTATAGTTTCTATTTAGGCTTTTGTGAAGCAAAATTTGTCCAAATTTCACACATTTGCAACCATTTTATGAGTGTTTGCAACCATTTTGAAGTGTCAGCGATTTGGCTTTGAATACAACACTTTTTGCACAGGTCCTTTGCCTTGAAATTTAGTTCTAAGAGAAAACATAGTCTTGTGCCAAAGAAACTATCACATGTGTACTCTCTAGATTCCAAGTGGTAATCTTACAAAACGGAGAGCAAATCTAAGCATAATATCCAAATAAAATAAGCATGATTGTATGTCTTCCAAGAGCCTTACTAGACATTGTGTTTTTTTTTTTAAAAAAAAAAAAAGCAGAACTACCCTTTGAAAGTATCCCATTACATTCAATGGAGAGTTCTGATTAAAAATTGATGATCTAGTATGGAATCAATATAGAAGACAATTGGGAGTTCTGATTAAAAAATGATGGATAATATGGCCCAAAGTGAATGAAAGCAATTACTCTGTATCATAATTCCCTTCAAGTGATCATTACAAAAAAGTTACAGTATAAGAGCATGTAACTTTGACAATTTCAATAAAATAAAACATATTCTTCGTATCAAATTTAATTTGAAAATTACTGCTGTGCTGGGCTATTGCTGGCTATATTTTGTCTTGAGCATATTATCAAGTTATAAATTCTTGAAAACTGGGGTTTCATACACTGAAACTATTAACAATTGTGATAGTATAGACAATGCTGAAATAAATGGCTTCATAGATCCATGAAGGACCACTGGTATCATAGAACGATACATAAATAATAAGTTTAACATTCCATATTGGTAGAGTTCCCACATAGTTCTTCAGGCTTTATTAACCCAGGGAACTCAGCATAATTATGATAAACAGACACTGTCATTACAAATCAGCAGAAATTTGGTAAGATTAAATATAATGCAATACATCTTCCTTGCCAGCATATTCAGTATAATAAATTACCCTAAAGTTTCAGAATGGGGCTTTGCCCAATTATACAAAACAGATCAATTTTTAAGGGTGCTTATTTAAATGCAAAACAGACTTTATGAGAATGGTAAACTTGATGAAAACCCCTCTTTAAGAGCAAATAACAAACAATATCAAATACTCACAGGCCATAACTATCCTATTAATGATACACTTTATTGGTCAGATGTAATTGTAAGGTCTTAATGATATGGTATCACAAATTGACTTAAAAATTATAAATTATTAACTCTGAAGCCTGCCAGTATGACTGAAATACACATTCTCATGTGCATCTTGCATTTCTTGCTGAAAAACATTGCATCAGATTTGAAGGTTAATGATTTTAGTATGCAACACATATTCATTTCTCCATCCTTGATTTCATCATCTCTGGATGTTATCAATGATTATTATTTATTTTATTTATTTATTATAGTAGTGCCTAGATACTCCAACTAGTACTGGGGAACCATGAGTTAAACTTATGAAATAAGAGACAGTCCTTGTCCCAAAGAGCTCAAATTCTAAGCAGGATATTCTCTGAGGCACAACTGAGAATTGTGTATCCAACTGCCCATTTTGTAGGGTGACCATATTTCCCTATGCTTAATACAGGACACCCGGTAAAATTCCTTGTATTCAAGTGACTTTTAATGGCACTCAGTCAAAACAGTACAAATGTTCAAATTACCGGTAATATCAAATTGACTGAGCCCATGTTAAAAAGAAGTATTGCGTAGTTGGATTCTTTTTATTTATCTTCTTATCTTTAAGACTTTAGGGTTCACAGTGAGAGGGGTGACACAGACACACACACTCCCATACATCGCTCTCACATGGTGCGGGGGGCGTGACTGACTCTCCCTTCTCTGCCCATTGCCTTCCACCCTCTGTGCCTGGCTGGGCTCCCAGGACGGACCCACCTCTCCTAGTACCTGGCGCCACATCTTCCTGAGGTGGATGGGGGGGAGAGGGGTGTGTGGAAGGGGGATCCAGGGTCACATTTCTCTTCCCCCAGATTTCTTCCAGGGTTCACATCAGAAAGTGGCCAGCAACAGCCTTTCGGCACTGTGCAGGAGGGAAGGGGCTCAAGCTGCTGTCAGCCACAGGGAGTAGGGATAACTAGGCCTGTGTCTTTGTTGAGTTCATCTTAAGGTGACCAGATGTCCTGATTTTATAGGGACAGTCTTGATTTTTGTGGGGTTTTTTTTCTTATATAGGCTCCTATTACCCCCGACCCATGTTCTGATTTTTCACATTTGCTGTCTGGTCAGCCTAGTTCATCTCTTCCCTTCCCCCACCCCTGCTCCCTTGTGCCTGGGAGCAGCTTGTTCCTCCTGTCCACACAGTGTAAAAAGGCAGCTAACACCTCTAGGCTGCTGGCGGGGATGGAAGGGGTTAAGACCTAAGGACGCATTGTGAACTAGAGACCTTGGAACTTGACTCCAGTGGCTTCAGTGAACCTGGCCAGAGAGGTGACTCAGCAGGGAAGGTGTCTAGGGCAGGGGTCTCCAAACTTTTCAGCCCGAGGGCCGCATTAACTATCAAATAGCAGTTCGGGGGCCGACAACACACTCGAGGTCCAAATAAAAAAGAATCAAAACATGGATGTTGTTTTTAATTATTTATTTAATATTATTTTATTCAGTTATTATTTAATAACACATTGATACACTACACATGAACACCTGTTCACTACACATATACACTACACATGAACACCTGTTCACTACACATGAACACTACACATGAACACCTGTTCACTACACATGAACACTACACATGAACACTACACATGAACACATGAACACTACACATGAACACCTGTTCACTACACATGAACACTACACATGAACACCTGTTCACTACACATGAACACTACACATGAACACCTGTTCACTACACATGAACACCACACATGAACACTACACATGAACACCTGTTCACTACACATGAACACTACACATCAACCCCCCAACTGACCCACCCAGCCAGGTCTCTCCCCCCAAAACCTCCTTTCCTCCAACCCCCCCCCCAACTGACCCGCTCAACCCGGTCTCTTCCCCCCCCCCCCAACTGACCCGCTCAACCCAGTCTCTTCCCCCCCCCCAACTGACCCGCTCAACCCGGTCTCTTCCCCCCCCCCAACTGACCCGCTCAACCCGGTCTCTTCCCCCCCCCCAACTGACCCGCTCAACCCGGTCTCTTTCCCCCCCCCCCAACTGACCCGCTCAACCCGGTCTCTTCCCCCCCCCCCAACTGACCCGCTCAACCCGGTCTCTTCCCCCCCCCCCCAACTGACCCGCTCAACCCGGTCTCTTCCCCCCCCCCCAACTGACCCGCTCAACCCGGTCTCTCCCCACAGACCGTTTCGCCGCCTGGCAGTGGGTGGCTCCTTGTTTCTGGCGGTGCGGCGTGTCCCGGCCCCAGCTCTGAGCCGTCCCTGGCCTGCGGCGGCAGCGGAGCACGCGGCGCGTCCCGGCCGGCGGCGGCAGCAGAGCACGCGGCGCGTCCCGGCCCCGTGGCTGGTTCCCGACCCCTGCCACGGGCCGGATGAGAGGGCCTCGTGGGCCGCATCCGGCCCGCGGGCCGTAGTTTGGAGACCCCTGGTCTAGGGGATGGAGTAGCCCCACGCTCCCCGGGGGCTGGACCCAAGGTTGGGGGAGAGGGGTGAACAGGGTGGTAAGCCCCAGGGGTTGCTTTGGATCCTGCAGGTTTGGGGGCATGAACAGGCTGAAATCGCTTCCTTCCCCACTCCAGAGCAATGTTGTGAAACTATAAGGAGATTCAAAAAAGAACTAAAGTTTATGGAGGATAGGTCCATCAGTGGCTATTAGCCAAGATGGTCAAGGAGGCAACTCAATGCTCTGAAGTGTCCCTAGCCTCTGAATGCTAGATGCTGGGACTGGGGATGGATCTCTTGATGATTTCCTGTTCTGTTCATTCCCTATGGGGTACCTAGCACTGGCCACTGTCAGAAGACAGGATACTGGGATACATGGACCATTAGTCTGATCCAGTAATGCCTTTCTGATGTTCTTAAAGGGACTGAAATCAGATCTCCCGAGACCCAGTCTAGTCCCTGAACCAAAAAATCATCCTTAATCTCCTTGTATATTTTCCTGTACTTGTCAGGCCATTTCTTTATTCTCTCAAGGACAAAATCTAACCCACATTACTTGGCTTCTCTAATGTTAGGAAGAGAGGAAATACTTAAAACATGATGCATCTGTGCAGTAGTTGTACCGGATTCCAGCCCATGTGGTCTTATGATCACTACCGAGGTGGGGGGGGGCCTCTCAATGCATCCATCAGTTCCCAACAGCCCCATTGGGGCATGGTCTGCTGAACTGGGAATGTAATTAGGCAAAACAGACTTCTTGTTCATCTAGCTCCCAATTTAGCAAAGTATGGTAATACATGCTTAAGTGTTTTGCTCAAATGGGACCAGAATGACTTTGTCAACAGGATCTAGGGGAGTCTGTGGCTCGTTTTTAAAAAAAAAAGCTGTAAGGCCACATGCTAACAAAAGACAAAGATCAAACAGATCATATAAGGTGTAAGGCTCATTCAAAATCCTGCAAAAGGTACATGAAATGATCTTCCATTTACGATCACTGGACTTTATCCTGTAATGGATACATTAGAGTACATTTCCCCAGATCCCTAATCTATGCTGTTTTATGCTGGCCCCATTTACTCTTCCGTGGCTCAGTATAGCACAGGTAGGATTTAGTCTAGCTCTTTGCCAACTGTAATTTTGTAGGATTTAATCATTTCCCTTAAAACTCTGCATAATGTGTTTATATGGAAACGTCATTAAAATCAGAAATGTGTGTTGATATAGATTAAAGCATCAGAAGTGTAGAGTTATTTACCTTATGGTATCCATAACTCATACTGTGTCTGGTAAATCCTACTGTCTATTAGCAACTCCACAATTGTGCAGATGCACTCTTAGTCCAACAGCCTGCCACTTTCCATGCGTACTAAAATTACCTGATTTTTTTTTCAAAACCAGCATTAATAGGTAAATTAAAGAAAAGTTGAACAAGATGGGTAAACTGTGTGACTCCCACTCTAATTAGATATGCAGGTTTTTTTAACAAAAAATTGAGACTTTGAAAGCTTGGCCCAAAGGTTATAGCAGGAAAGAAAAGCTTTTTATGTTCTTCTGTGAAACATCAAATGCTACATTTAAGTTACATTGTCATTAAGCTTCTTCAACATTAACACTGAAAATCCATCTTCAAATCAATCCCATATGAAATATAAAGAAAGGGCCTGGAGTATCAGTTTAATTTGGAATTTCTAGGCTTTTGCTTCTTTTGTATTATAACCCTAATGTTATTTAAATGTATATTTTATATCTCATTTTCTTTATAATCTTCCATTAAAGTGTGTTGTTAATTCCCTAAACTGAAATATCTCAAAAATTTGTGGATATGGATATTTAGGATCCACTAAATTCATAGAACGTTTTGACAGATTTACCTGTTTAAACATATTTTTATGTGAATTGTATGGTAGCTCAAGAGGAACAATTCATAGTCAGATGCCAAATACCCGAATGGTCAGAAGTGGGGCTTGTCTTAAGGTGTGGCTCGTATGCTTAGTCATCATGGTAGTTTATGGGGATCAAATTTGTAATGTTCATCACCATAGAGCAGGCCTTTACCAATTCAACTGAAGAATTATTTTACCTGTCAGAAAGGAGAATGCTATTATGCTCTCTGGCCTCAGGCATTAAGTGGAAATGTATACCAAGGCAGCATAGTACATTTGGATCCTGTCTCTAATAGTTAAACATTATCAGTCGTATTTTTAGAGGCAGCTTCTATTCAAGCTTCCACAGTTTTACATATTTGCTATTTGTTAATACTGATTAGGACATGCAGAAACATGAAACACAGAAAGAGATTTAAAAAGGCAGGCCTTGTTTTAATTAAATCAACTTTATGGGAGGGGCTAATCTCTTCCCTAAACATCAGGTTTCTTTCCTGTACTTGAGAAAAAATACATACACATATAATTATAAATAAATATATGTATACATGTATATATAAATAAATCATTTCTATATTATACATAATGTGTATATATAAATAAAATATATTATATATATTTAAAATTTAACATATTTTTAATTTACTGCTTCCTTATTCCTTCTTTTAGTGATGATAATCTGTTTTGGAATATTTTATAGCAGGTTTCCTCATTTCACCACTGGCACTGAGTTGATCCTTTCCGCCTTCATTCAACAATCACATATGATTAGATACAAGAGAATATAAATGTTACAGCACTCCTCACATAGAGCCATATTCATGTCAAAGCAGGCTCAAACAGACTAGGGAATTGTTAATGCGTGGCAGCAGAGTCTATACAGATATGTAGAGAGTGTGGCAAGCTAGTGTGGGTAGATTTGCTGTGAACTAAAGTATTTGTGTAGACAGGCCCTTTGTTATCTGAATTATCTGTTGTATTCACAGTAACTGGGATATCAATGAAGTTAGTCTAACTTTGTTTATACTGGTAAAAGTGAAAGAAGAACTTGTTCCATTGTGCAGAAATCAAAAATTTATGTTCTGAAAATTCATCTCTCAATTGATTTAATATTGCTATCTATAAATAATGGGGGTTTCTTTTAATAAAAATGACAGCTTAAAAGCCTGCTATGGATTATTAAATGTATATCACCTAATTAGTTTTTGAAGGAAAAAGGCTATGTTACCTCATTAAAACACATGGAAGATATACAAGAAAAACTGAAAGAAAAATAAAGGCCAGTTGCATAGAAGTGTGATATCTGCAAAGAGTGCCAAATTGCTAGCAGGTTTACTCATTTAAGTGGCCAAGTTAAACAGCTCCCTTTGGGTTTTGGCTGACCGGGGGGCAGGTTGGCACCAGCTGTGTTGTGAAGTAGAAGGGTATTTATAGAGTAACCCTTCTGTAACTATTTTTGCTACTGTCCCACTTTTCAATGGCTGACCAGCTTTTATTTTCTTTATTTATTTTCTTTTTCTAGCATGTAGGTTTTGTACAGATTGAATTTTTATCACAGCTTATAGATACACAATTAACATTTCCAGAGGCCTGACAATGTTATATGTCTAGAATGTGATTTCACAAAACATTGAAGGCTATGAATTTTGTTGTTAGTTGGTATGTCATTGTGAGAGATGGACTTTAATTTGTCAATAACCCACTCCTGATACAGAGCAGAAATGCAGGTAAGAGGCAGCTATGCAATATAATGTAAATACCGTCACTTTAAAGATGGAGCGATCTTTCTCAATCCAATAGCTGCAGTCGAGAACAATGGCTAAGCCAGGAGCCAGTCACCATAACTCTTTAAACCGACTAAAGTGGGGGGAAAATTAAAGGGGAAGTTGAAATGTTAGGAATTTTGAAAGAGGAAATTGAAAAATACTCCCAGTGTTAGACTGGCAGAGGAGATGAACAACTTGGAGGACAATAAACATGGTAAGGAGAACAAGGACTATTATCCATTCAGCCAGCTAGTCTATTTGATCAAATGTGACATTACAGAAAAGCTGATGTACTATTTGCCTGATACAATAATGAAGCCTGTCACACAGTTGCATTCAAAACTGATCCACAGAGGTGTGCGTATGGGAAACACCAAAAATCAGATGTCATTTTTCACAGGCCGGGTGGCTCAAAATAGAACTGTATCCAAATCTTGGGTGTTACACTTTAGGAAAGATGTCGATAAATTTGAGAGAGTTCAGAGGAGAGAAATAAAAACTGATAAAACAGTTAGAAAACCTGACTTATAAGGAAAGATTAAACAAATGGGCATTTTTAGTCTTGGGGGTAGATTGAGGTGGGACCTGATAGTCTACAGATATACAAGGAGCTTTTATAAAGAGAATGGTGTGCAGTTGTTCTCCATGTCCACTGAAGACAGGATGAAAAGAAAGGACCTTAATATTCAGCAAGAGAGATTTACGATAGATATTAGGAAAAGCTTTCTAACTGTAAAAGTAGTGGAGTTCTGAAATAGGTGTCCGTGGGTAATTGTGGAATCTCCATCACTGGAAGTTTTAAGGAACAGGTTGGACAAACACCTGTCAGGGATGGTCTAAGTTTACCTTGTCCTGCCTCAATGCAGGGCGATGGACTTGGTGACCTCTCAAGGTCCCTCTCAGTCCTACATGACTCCATGACAAAGAAAGGAGAAAAACAAGAGCACATTTTAGAAATATATAGTCATTTAAAAAAAATCCCTGTAAGTAAATCTAAGGGAACCCAGTGAGATGAGCATTGCAGAGAACCAGTCTCACTAACTCATGACTATTTCATTTGTTTTCAATTTGATTGTCATTTTCTAATCTTAATAAATTTCATGTTTTAATTAGATCACTTGAGTCCTAGGTTATTTGGCAATTTTATGCAGATCACCTTGGAGAGATGAAAAAATTTTCAACCTCTAAGAAGAGATATCAGAGAAGTTATCTGGAAAGCACTTGGTCAAAGGAGCATAGCAAAGGAAGCCTCCCCATAAGGAATGATGTTTCCATGGCTCGGGTCCATCAGAAATGCATAAAAGACCACTGGTGAGAACCAAGTTTAAGAGGCAAATGATACCAATCATGTAATGTTAATCGAAATTATTGCTACAATGTCATTTTTAAACTGCAAGCACCTATCCCAGGATCCAACTTATTACTAATGTAACAGCATCAGATAAGCAGATGTACTTGGTTGTTTAAAGAAGAGAGGCACTTTGGTGTTTCCGGTTTCATATTCTGAAATCCTGTGCACAAGCAAAATTTGATTTAATGTAAAAAAATGCATAGTAATATTTTGCCCTATCCCCTTTCATTTAATACTTGACAAGATGGAGATAGAGGCTGTCAAAGCTGAACAGCGTTTGTCTTTCACAACGTTGTTGATTATCCCCTATGAGCTTCATAAATCTCCCCTCTTATATTTGGAAAACTAACTTGCTTAATAAGTATAGTCTAGATTTGGGGATGAAACATCTCACAGTGGAAAATAGACGATGAGCACTTGGATTCTGGGCTTTATAAAAAATATAGGCAGTTCTTTCATTGCTTTTAAACCCAGGATTATTTTTCAGTAAACAGCAGTACTAATACCAGAGCTAAGGAAACCAATGCTTAAGCATATAATCCATTTGGTTTATGAATCAGAAATCTGATAGAATAAACACATGGCAGTTCCTGCTCATTTTAACCCTTTCAGTGACTTGTTTACTGTATGCAATGATAAAGAACAATAGGAATAATAGGAATAGAAATTCATAAAGAATTATTAAGAAAGGAAGGAGGGTACCTCAGAGTTTATTTTTTATAATATTATGTTCACATAATAGACTGTTGCAGACAAATCGGTTAAAAATAAAACATCATTTTGGAGTACAAGTCTACAAAGCATTTCCTTTTTGGAATGTTAGTACCTCCTTCCAAATGCACATAGCTCATCTATATTAACAAACCATGGAGCAGATCATCCTGTCAGACAGATACGAGATGAAATCTGTATTCTAAAGCTAGGATCCTAAAACTGTGCTCCTTGGTAAGTGGCCTGATGTTCAAAAGGGCTCAGCACTCGATTGGGAGCTGCTGGGTGCTCATCATTTTAAATATTGAGTCACTTCTTTACGGCCAAAAAATGGAAGTAGGGGTCCAGTATTAGATGCCTCATTTCTGAAAACCCTGAGCCTGGCTAGTTGTGTGTAGCAGGATGGAACATAGCTTATGAGATATCATCCTTCTTTCTGCTAAGGCTCCCAGTGCTCTTCTGTGCACACATTGTGCAGTTGAGCTCCACAGGCTTACACAAGCAGCTACCTGGTGGAGGCAGAAGGACTGAGCTAATTCCCATATAATTCAATGGGTTTTTAATGGGACTCAGAGTCAGAAGATAGCTCCTTTTTGATAATTTCCAGTGGATATTCAAGGAGGAGCTGATACTCCGGGTTTCAGCATGAATAACCATTTCACAGCTTCCACCACCTTCAGAAAGGGAAGTTATGTCCTGGAGGAAGCAACAAAGGAGGGAAAAGGATATAACCCCTCTATTAATGGCTGAGTTCTGTGAGTTTGGAGAATGGACTCCTCATTGAACCTCAAGATCCTGACATTTGCAGGGTCTGTGTCCCATCCCTAAGGTTTCAAACACCTCCCCTGAGAAATGAGCTTTGTTATTGTTGGCTTCATTACCTCTGCTATTCCAGACTAACACGGCTACCTCTCTGATTCTATAAATATGTTTCCTTCCTATTGATTTTGCATAGGAAATGATTATTTAACCTCATACATCAGTAAAGCATATGACTATAAATGATGAATCTTAATTCCCCATTGACTTTCCCTTATTAATTCCCTATAGATTCTGGTTAAAAGACTTTTCAACCCTGTTAAATTATTTTAAACCTTTTAAATATCTGTTTTCATAAAGGAGAATCATCAGTTTCCTTTGTAATTAAATACATTTTAATTCTAATAATGAAGACTTCACTTCAGCTTGCTTTGAAAGTTTCATCTTATTTTTTGTGGCCTGTTTAGTTGGGTGTCATTGATATGAACAGGAAGATTCAATACTTATAGATCAGAAAGTGACAAGATGGAAGCAAGCCGAATGCAGATTTCTTTACACTTACCCGAGGTCCCGTCATTCATAACTCGCTAGCAATAGGACCAGCTCTGAACACAAACAGTGGCAGAGCACTCAATACACAGAATCACTTAAGGCAGAAGATTGTAAAGAAAGCCCCCATCCAGTTCATAGACCCTCACTGTACCTGTCATATGACAAGGATAATGAATCATTATCCTCTTTCCCCATTTTCACATTACTGGATTTTGCTATTATATCAGATACCGAGGCTTTTATTGATCTCTCAAAGCATAGTCCTTCAAAAATTATCCTCTTTTATTTCATTGAAGGAAAGGCTGCAGACGAGAAGTGTGAGAAAACATCCTTAAAGCAGTCATAATTAATAATAGAGGACCCAATGCTGAGATGATGTGTAAGGAGGTGTAAAGGGATAGCCTTACGGGTGCTTTTGGAATCCAATGTGGCAGCTATGACTTGTACTACTTGTTTTATTCTGTGATTAGCAAGAATGTTACAGTTTTTCCTTGTGTGTGCTGACCTAACCACAGTAATCCATGCCACAGTCACTTCTAGGATGGGTTATTGCCAGGTACTCTTCTTTGGGCTATTCTGAAGATCAATTAGATATTGCAGGTACAGTCAAAAACTTCTGAGACAACATAAATTTTCCCATTCCCTGCTGGGATGAAACAGAGGCCTCTAGAGAGATTTTCATGAAGAAAGACAGATGCAGAAGACATACCAGAATAGTTTAATGGGATGTCATAGAGTTGGTTTAAACCGCTGCTGTGGAGCAGGGATTTGAATCCTGGTCTTCCGCAGTCTAAATGAGTGTGCTGGCCACAAGGCTATGTTGTATCCTGGGCTAGCTGTCCCTTGTTGGAGCAATTACAATTTGTATAAATAGTTAAATATGAATCAAGACAGGGAGAGAACATGAGATTATAGCCCAGTATTTAGGTCACCCACCTGTGCTGTGTGAGATCCAGGTTCAAGTCCCAGCTCCAATGCATAGTTATTTATATGAAGTAGACCAGCTCCAACAGGAGACAGTAGTGAGAGAGACCTACACCAGACTAGCTGATAATCTGTTGGTTAAGGATATCAGAGACTTAGGTTCAAGTCCCTGGTCTGAAGCAGGCAAGAGGAAGGACTTAAAGGCAAATAATTCACATCTCTGACAAGTGTCCTAGTCACTGAGTTATTCCGAGTTGCAGGAGGGTGTGTCTCTATCTTTGGTTTTGACCAACAATTCTATCTGAACCTGAGAAACCTTTCCCAATAAAAGTGTTATTGAAACTCACATGTTTCCACAAAAAAGTTTGGTTTCAATTAATTGGCATTTTCGGATAAAAATCTGTTTTGCTGGAAACTCCCAACCAGGTCTAGTTCCAGACCTGCATATTCTGTGGACCACTGGTTTATGGGCAACAAGTCGTGGTTGAGATCAGGCCCCTAATTTTGTTTTTGTTTGCTATAACTGTGCAAGTATGTCATTTACCTGTATAGTTAGCCGTGCAATTGACTATCTGCATTCATCAACTGCACATACAAATCATGCATGTAATGGCACATGTATTTTTTGCAAGATAATTTTACAAATCAGGCCCACTGTGCCAATTCTCTACAAGAAAAAAGTATTATCATTTTGGGGGGAAATTAAAGTAAATCCTTTTTTGTGCTATTTTAAAAATGAACAAGAATGAAATGCATTTTCCTTGTTCAATAATTAAAATCTACTGTAACATACTCATGTTATAACTATTTTAATGGCTTTATTTTTTTTCCTATTCTGTATGTATTACTGCTGGCTTACATCTCTTTGGGGATAGATATTTTCCCCAGTGAGTTGCATGTTTTTCAAATCATTTTGACAGAAGCTTGTTGAATTTGTAGATGGTGGCATAATATCTGTTTACTTCTGATTGTTAAGGTCAGCATCAAGATTTGATGTCCTCAATGACTTGTTAGTATTGATATTACAGGCTTCTCACTGTAAAATACCACATTGTTGGCTGTTAATGACTTTTTCTACAAGCTGATACCATAAATATTCCAATCAAAGGAGAATGACAAGTATGCTGGCAGCCAGTATATCAGTCTTCATTTTAAATTGTAATTAGTCTTCTTAGAGTCACTTTTCTCCAATATTCTGGTAGAACAATGGGAATACTGGTAAATATAGCCCAACTTTGGACAGTAATTAAAAGTTTGGAATGTTTTTTGGGAGGCGGGGGGATATTTTTGTTTTTGTTTTTTGTGGTCTTGTGTTGCTGTTTTTGTGGTGTTGGATTTTTTCACTTTAGTTGGAATTGTTTTAATCAAAAAACTGGTCTCTATGCCTGATATTGCCTTCAGCCTAATCTTATAAATAAGAAAAACAAGAAATCAGCAGTAAATCCCAGAATCCCCATAATATGTGATTTGTTGCCTATTAGATAAACAGATGCTCCAAGTATTGTAGAAGAAACTAAAAAAGCTACTGATTAATCATTCAAAATATAAAGGCATAAAAGATGGAGATTCTATCTTATCTGAATGCTGGTAAGTAAAGTAAATCAGATTAAAGAGGGAATGTTTGGCTCTTATCCCTTAGACTTGGTGAAATCTGGGTTTATCTGCAGAGAGTCAGCTATATTTGTGCTTCAAAATCCAAACATCTGTTTTCAGGCAATGTTTTCTTTTTTTATTAACTTCCATCACAATCTTGCATCTGTGCACTAATTCTGTGTCAGAGTTCTAAAGATTTTAAACATACAACATATGACAGAGATCAACCTAATAGCAAGGTTCAGTGGTCATCTCTGAATATGAAGGGAAAAAACAGATAAAGCAAGAACAGAGCATTAGTGGGGATTAAAAATACATCCACTGCAGGATACTTAATTTCTATGGTGGACATGTCCCTTTAATGTCTACATGAGATAATGTGGATGCACCTTGATGATATCATGGTACTTCTTGGCACTTTCATTGACTGGCATGCAATGTTAAACAAAGACTTATTTCCATCGCTTATTTCCATGGCTGATGCTGGCCATTCTTCTCACACACTTAAATTCTTACCCTTTTCCTCTCATAATATCTTCCTCAGCTACATTTTACATATATTTTTGTGGGGTGGGAGTTGTTTAATTCTATCCATTGTGGGTGATTTGGCTTCTCTGAATACTATATGGGTGAGAGCAAAAAAGATGAAGGAAATACCTATCCTGTTCAATGTCAATGGGAGCCTACTTTTCAAAGTGTCTAAAAAAGCAGATTGTTGCCTAGTGGGATTTTAAAAACCACCTAAGCAGGTGATATGTTTAATACCCATTGAAAATCTGCCCCTAGAACAACACCTAAAATAATGTAAAGTGTTGGCACAGGCTGGCAAATGGGGCAAGAAGTCATAGCAGAGAATTCCAAGAACCCTTTGTACGTTGTTCCTTTGCCTTCACACTAAAGCCTCAGAGAATCAATCATCCTGCCATAGTAGCTAGTGCTATGCTACAACTGCTGGATTAACTGCAGTCCAGACAACCTCCCCCTAACTTCTACAGAGACTATAAAGTTTCTCATAGTGCCTTTGAATTGGGACGGAAGTGGTTAAGGTGCCTCTGCTGCAATCACTGGTCAGGTTTTGGAAGAAGATTTATTACTGTAGTTTGTGCAAGTGGGCATGGCAAGACTTCACTAGGAGGCATCTGAGAATAATCTCCACAAAAGAGATCTGTCTATCTCGCAGATACAAACGCCTATCTGTCAGATCTACACAAGCTGTACTCCAGATGGAATGAGACATAGGTTCTTATGCTTAGCATCCTATATGGTAGTTGCTTTATTGTTGGTAGGTTGGGGTGGAGAGGACAAAGAGAAAGAAACGATACCTTGTAACTGAAAAAAAAATCTACCCCACTTTCTGTGCATTTAATCTCTTTTATGTTATGGTGATTCTGCTGAATGCCGATGAGATATGTTGTGTGATGCCAGTCTTTTTATTTTCTTTTACATCAGATAGCTTACTAATTAAACACAGAGTTCATGTGTGCAAAAATAATGCAAACCCCTGCTCAGGTTCATTCGCTAGGGATTGTCAGTATTTCAGTAATCAAGGAAGTCAGGATCGTAAGTATTGCTATAGATAACAATGATAATAAATGACCTCTGCAGTGTAGCCATGATTGTGCTAGCTAAACAGCTTAATAACAGGAGAGGGGATTAACTCATGAGAGGGCAAAGTTCTGAGCCTTCATACTTGCAGAAAATGTTTTCTTTTGGAGGGCTAGTGGAATATCAAAGTGATGGAGTTGTACCTGGTTCTTTCTTTTCAAGTGGATTTAAAAAGAATTGTGGAAAAGTCAAAACCTTTGACTTGCTGGGGAGGAGAGTATCTTGGGATATTTTCACTTATTTAGCTTCTCAGTGTGGTATCAAAAGTATTCCAATAATTTTGATGTTGTTTAAGTAGAGGTGCTGCTGACAACCTCACAACCGCGGCATACAATACTTCTGCCTCCAGACAGGGAAAATAGCAGTGTTCCATGGGTAATTTCCCACTTCTACCTGCTGTTAGCAAAAGGGGCCATTTCTTTAAAGCTGAAGCCACATCAGATTGCATTGTATCACATTGTTACTTTGTGGCACATGGTGACAGGTAACCCACAGCAATAAGAATTTATGCTGTTTTTTTTCTAACTGCATGTGAGGTGTTCTGCAGTATGAGGTCTCTGCTGCTTCTAGGTAGGCGAAGTGGTTCCTAAAAATGTGGCACATTTGCAAGTTTAAGCATATGATAGAGGAGTACTTCATAGTAACCGTCCCCCTTTTTAATATAGTGAAGACTGGATTCTAGCACTTGCACTCAGTAGTACTGTACTCTGTAAATAATGCCACTGATATCAATGGTGCTACTCACACAGGAAGGTAATAGAATGAGTAAGGTGAGCAAAATATGGCCCTAAATTATTTTTCTCATTTATCTCTTGCTTTGGGCCCAGTTGTGGAACCAGTACTCACAGTGATGAGCACTCTCATATTAGTCCCAAAGGCTTGAATTTAATTGTACAACTCATACTAATATTTGCTAATGTGAGGAAGGGTTGAACAATCTAGACAGTGTAGTCTATTATACTTATTACTAAGTAACTGACATAAAAATTAGATTTAATTAAAGCTAAGTCCAGCATACGTTAGCACATTCTATATCTGTTCATTTCAATGGATTTTAAACATACATAGAAACTACAGAATCAAGCTGTAAAAGATAAGTTGATTTCCAACTGCCTACATCAGTGGTGTGGGCAACCTGCTGCCCGTGGGCCACATGTGGCCCATTAAGGTTATCTGATTGGGGGCTGTGAGACATTTGATGATGTTGACCATTCACAGGCATGGCTGCCAGCAGCCTCCAGTAGCCAAGGTTCGCTGTTCCCAGCCAATGAAAGCTGCAGGAAGTGGCAGCCAGCATGTCCCTGTGACTTACTGCTTCCTGCAGTTCCCATTGGCTAGCAACAACAAACCGCAGCCACTGGGAGCTGCGGGGGAGAGAGGGGAGACTGGTGCCTGTGGACAGTCAATATCAGCAGAATGTCTGGTGGCCCGCAATCAGATGACTCTGATGGGCCGTAGGTTGCTCACCACTGCGTTACATGTAACTTTCATGTCTCTTTGCAATTAAATATATTGAGCTGTGCTACATCATGTAATACAGCCACTCGGGAAATTCCAACTTGCTTCATTCACACTAGTATCCCGACTGTAGTTAACTGGACTATTTGTACAAGGAGAACAGAATTTCGTGGTGGGTGTCACACAGCATTGATCCACGTATAAAAGATGTATAGAAAATTGAAGGTTTTACCAGCAGCAATTGAGTTTTTACATTTTTAAATAAAAAAATCACATAAGACATTTTTCTCTGAGTAGGATCAGCAGAACATTAAGTAGAGTAGCTTTTATTACCACTACCCACTATCTAATATGTGATCTCTAATCAGGCTTCTTTATTTTATATTTTCGTAAGCTCAAGAACCATTCAAATTACCATCACTAGATGAAGAATTTCATGCCCTTTAAGACTCTTACTCAATTAAAGATAAAGAACTTCTCTAGGAAGTTTTCCAAATTTGCAAAACCCTCTAGATAGCTGTAATTTTAATGAGTGGCTGGGTAGATGGAACACTTCTATATTTTTTCACCTCTTTGTAGCTACATGTTAAATAGAGTCTTATATTATATTTGAATTTCTTTCATATTTGAAACTAACTCCACATGAAATCCTAGCCTTCTCGAGCTACTTTACCATTGGACTCAAAGCAGAGTAATTTTTACTGCCACTGCTTCTTCCTTTGTTAACTTGTCTTTCCATCGGGCTCTCCATTATCTTGATAGGACTGCTATGATCTTTACTGCTGGTATTATGTATGGACTCTTTAAATAATTTTTGATTCTGCAAAATATATTTGCACATATTTTTAAATGTTAAAAATTCATCTCATATAAGTAATTGCACAAAATATTCCAGGGTAAAATGCAGAGTAATTCCATTTTGGGAATGTAATCTATTTGCAGTTATAAAAAAAATATATATTTCTTGAGAAGGTTGGTTATTTTTTTGACTGCATGGGCATTTTCTCAATTTGGAAATGAAGAGGAGACCAAAATGTAATCTACCAGGTACACACATTATTAGACAGTAATAATTGAATTGAGATATTGTAATAAATTGTATATGGACAAATCTTGATTACCTGGGTTGTACACTAATGAGTTCTGTGGAATCCTCCCTTCAAACCACAGGTTAGTGGCAAATATACAATGGCTTCAAATCTTACATACTAACTGGTAAGACTAAGACTCAACTGTGCTTCTAGCCAGAAAACTCCTATCTTTGGGTAAATGGAAGGAATCCCTATAGATTCAAAGATACAGAATGGTGCCTTTCTACCCTATAACATTCCACAACCAACAAAGTCATTCATAACCATGGAGTTTGCTGGTAAGTTTTTCCCCTGTGTTAATAAACAATGAGTTAAAGTTTTGTATGAACCAGTAGTATTAGATTATGAAAGATTGTTGAAGGTTTCATACTTTCTACATTGATTATGTAGAAGATTCTAAATAGGAATATCACATTACTATCGAATATTTAACTTGCTCTTTTGAAACATTTGTGTTGAAAGTTTTGTCTCTTCAATTGGTGGAATTACTCTGTTGTCCATAGTCAGTTAAAAATGGGAGAAAATATTACTTAATTAGATCAGATCCTAAATAGCACTTCTACTTAAGATTGGTTTTAGAACAAGGATAATATGCAAAGGAGGGGATATTATCTTATAGGGATAAATTCACTTATGCCTAGTTAAACCAGTCTTCTTGAGCTTATCTCTAATTAGAATAACCAATGAAGATGTATTAAATGTCATGGGGAAAAAAAAATCTGTGCAATCCTCTTGGCCCTAGAAAGATTACACAGGGCATACATTGCAAAATTGGGCACAATGTGATATAACGTCTGGATTTGTATGTTCATTGTAAATGGTATGTCCTATTTTTTTGCCCATTTCCTTATTTGAGTACCTTTCAGTCCATGGAATCTCAATGGGACATAGTTACATGATAAGCTAATTCTTTAGCACAAATGCTCAGGTTTCATTGGCACAAATCAAAGATGTTTCCCTCACGTGCTCATATTGGTATCAGCCTCATGAGCAGTCAAAAACAAAAGAATTATAGTTTTTCAGTTAATTCCTTGTGACACCTTGGAAATGTAAGAACTTCAATACAACACAACCATTATCCGCAATCTGAAGTAAAATGCTATGCATTACATTATGTTAAGCCATAAAATGCAACTCAGGATAATACATCTTTAACTGGATTAGATTGTTTGATGTGTGATAATATCATAGCAACATTTTAAAAAACAACTCTATCAACCAATGTTTTTGTTGGTTTAATGGTTTGTAAAATCTCTACTTAAATAATATTCTAAAGTAAAAGATTAGGCATTATAGCTTTTATACATGGAAAATATTTCTTCTGTATTCTGTAGCCTTGAGAAGAAAGCCACTATCAAGACATATTTTACATGCTATTATACTTGCTAAGAATATTAAGTGTCTTAATTTTTTCAGGCCCCAACTCATAGATTATAAAGACAGAAGGGACCACTGTGATCATCTAATCTGATCACCTGCATAACGGTACATGTAACTTCCCTGAATTAGTTTCTGTTTCAACTAGAAAAACATGCCATTTTGTTTTAAAAATGGCCAGTGATAGAGACTCTACCACAGCTCTAGGTAAGTTGTTCCAGTGGTTAATTACTCTCACTGTTGACAACTGGCACCTTATTTCCAATCCAAGTTTGCCAGTTTTACAAGATAATTTATTCATATGCTTAAAGTTAGGCATATTTGTCTTTTTAAGGTGAAAATGCGTAGTGTTTGCCATATGTTAAGTACCTTGCAGAATCAGGGCCTTTTCCCCTTTAATTTTGTATTTATGAATGGCACAAGCATTCTTTTCACAAATGTTCTATCTACAATATATACAATATGGGATTTTTTTTTGTCTTTGGCTGAGCAAACAGGCTTCTTACTGATTGGCCAATTATTCATGAAAACATAGTGGCCCATATACATACTCAGTTACTTCATAGAAACTCTCTTGAGGTCACTTGAGTTACTCTGCGACCTTATAATGTTGTGCGCAAGAGAAAAAAGGTCTTCTGTATATGTTTCAGCTAGAGACAGGCTAACTTATCTATGGGAAATAGAGATCTCTCTAAATATTTGTATGTCTAAATACAGTCTAAAAACTTTCCTTGGCCAAAGAACAGATATTTCTCGGGGTTAGATAACTTGCATACTCCACCTACTTGTAAAGCTTCATGTAGTATAGCTGTGGATTTGATCTGCTTTCCTTTAATAATGTACAGCACTTACACATCATTGTATCTCAAAAAGGAGCTAACATTCTGAACTTTTAATATCAAAAAAGAAAAGAAAAGATTTATTTAGCAATAAGATATTATGACAACCCTGACAACTTCCTGTGCCACTGATGAGTAAATTTGGATATTAGAAGCTACATGGACGGAAACCAACATTTTAATCCAAAAATTATTTTGGCAAGAAAAAGCAGAGATGATCATGGGTTTATAATGTTTCTGACTGCCAAGCTTACACTAGCTGCTGCTTTTATTAATTAGTTTGGGAGAGTCTGGATATGTTTTAATTTGCTCCAATGTTGTAGCATATATGGGGTAAGAACCTGCACCATGTAAGTCAGTGGCAAAGCCACCATTTACTTCAGAGATAGAGTGGAAGATTGAGTGTATGTTTACTAGTGAAATATAAACAGAGAGAGAGAGAGAGATGTTTTCCTAGATTAATCAACAGGAAAAGCTGCAAATCTACCATACAGTTTTAATATCAGCCCTGTAATAGAGTATTTCCCTGTGCGTGCACCATATATTTCCTGAATTGGAGGTAATGATGATAAGCTTGTTTTCTAGCCAAATCCAATGAATCTGTGTAATACTGGCTGTTTGTCATACACTGAAAACATGTAGAAATACCAACAAAATTATGAATACTATTAATGAACAGAAACTGGATGAACTCCTCCCACTGGGGGAGGTTAAAAAATGAAGCCATGATTTAAATTTTTGCCATTTTAGGGTAAATACTGAATTCAGGCAGAAGTTTATCGAAAAAGAGTAATTGACATAAGTTGACACGCGAATTACAAGAACAGTACAAATGATGCTAAGGAACAAAAACACATTTCACTTGCGAGAAATTGAGTTGAAATGTGTATGCCATTTCCAGTTTTGTCAATGTGGCTATAGTTTGTCTGAATTGGTGAACATAGATGAATTTTCACTGAATCGCTTAAAGAGATGAATTAAAACAGATGCCTGTGGTTGTCAATAGATAGATTTACAATTGCAGTATTTTGCAGCATTCAGGAAAAATACATCGCAGCATCAGCCAATGTTAATCTTGCACCTTGAGAGGCCTTGTCTATACGGTAACATGATAAGTGTGACATTTACATCCATCTTGACATTACAACAAACATGACTGAGTTGAGTTCACACAAAATATTTTTTTCCTAATGGTGATGTGTCAGTTGTATTTGTGTATCCATGTCTACCATTCTTCCTAGTTATGTTTGCATCACTCCATTCTAGGAAACCTGGGACACTACCTTATAATGCCTCTGCAAGTGACAAAATGTCTAGAGGACATGCATAGAGGGGCACTTGCCTCATATGGGTCAATGCACTGAATTATATTCAGATATGGTGATGATAAGAACCTAGGTAGATATCACAGACAACGCTGGGAGAAAGAAGGACAGGCCAACCTAATTACCCAGCATGTAAATTTTCATCCTGCTAGAATACTGGGGAAAATACAATGCTGAATGTTGACAGGAAAAACTGGTTGCATGCATACATCTTAAAAAGAATATTCTTTAATTGATACACTCAACATTTTTCTTTATATCAATCTAGAGCATTTTTTCTGTTAATATCTCAGCTGGGGATCTCTTCTTTTTGTCTACCAGCATAATAACAGTGTTGGGACAAGGTTGCTGGAAGACAAAACGTGCCAGACTAACCTGCTGGCAGGTATTTAGTACACGATTAGCTGCCATGATTACTAATTTTTTGTTGCCAGTGGTCACAAACCGTGTTTAATACCAGCATATTATTAACCAGTTACAACTTGGTTATAATGCAGAAAGGACAGTAGAAGCAATAGTTCTGATTGTACTTTGCAGTTGCAATATTGCCCAAAGCTTCGCAGGCAGTACCCTTAGGCAGCTGGCTGCATGGAAGTATCTTTTTAGTCACATCTCATCTAACCCTAACAGGGGAAGATTAATCTCTTCAATGCTGAGAAAGTGAAATTTAATGAATAATAAAGGATTATTCTACATTTTGCAAAAGTACAATTCAAATCTAAGACAATGAAAAGGTACTGTAGCAGGATGGCAGGATCCCTGACTTTATAAAAGGATGAAAGGATTTTTTCGTGACCAGTACTGTCAGCTGAGATTATAATCCAGACTAAAGAGGCTGAGTAAATTCTGCTAATAGTGGCAGGAGAGGCTTTTTAAGTAGAGGATATAAGACAGGTGTGCGTGACTTTGGTCAGTGGAAACTAGGGGCAGAGACCAGAAGATCCTGCAGGAAACATGAGAAACATGGGCAGAAAGCTAGGCTGTGATTTCTGTTCTGTAGTTTTCACCTGCATTATCAATAAAGGGGGTTAGCTTGAGTTTATACTGTGTGAGCACATTTTATTTGAAGAAGAGGACCATCTACTCAGGGGTACCCATACATCAGTTGTAGATTAATATAACAGTAAGTTCACTTCAGACTTCACAGATGCTTTAGTGAAATTCACATTGTTTATAATAAATGATAATATCTAAATAAAATAAGGATAAACTTTAAAGCTAGAACTGTGCAAAACATGACGGTATCAGTTTCCATTTGTTCTTGCAAACTTGTTCATTTCTTTGAAATTTTATACTATCCCACTTTCCTCTTCATAACCATTTCTAAATCCTAATTGTATTATCGTTGCCTCTCAGTCTGTCTCCAATGTCATTTTTTAATCAACTTCTTACGTAGGTTGGGGCTAACAATAGATGCCTATGTATATGTTCTAAGTTATGCTAAAGTGAAATTGAAATGTTGAGTCTGAAAACAGTCTACCAGGAATGTTAAGGATGGTGGTGCTTCATTACATGCCCTTTGAAGTAGCAGAGGTACCGCAGAATGCCTGTTGTTGAAAGTTTTCCCTGATTATTATTTCTACTGCCAGACTTTTAAACCATACAATATCAGATTTCTTCAGATTTTGCTTCTTAGTTCCTTTTATGGTAAAGCTTAATACTGCGAACATATGGAGCAGCTGAAGGGCTGCCAAATATTTAAATGACAAGGTTATAAATATACAGATTGAGGATCTTTTACCCTCCCTTAATGTATAGTTCTGTTGGTTTGAGCTAAAGCAGACAATAAATCAGAATGTATAACTTGTTCAGTCATTAACTTTGTGGAGGTATGGAATTTCATGGTACTGTAGTTTACCAAGACTAAAATAGTTTTTATGAGTCCACGTTAACTGTGAGGGAATTCTAGGGTAATTTTCATGCAGAGAGATTGATGTTCAGAGACAACAGAAAACTTTTACAAAAGTGTCCTGTGAAAATTCCAGAGACCAGGATCAGATCCTTTTCTCCCTTGCACACCCATCCTGATCTGTGCACAGAGAACGATTTCCATCTGCTGATATTCCTCTCTGTCTTCTCTGTGTTGCTGTCACTGTTCCAAACCTGTGGAAGATGTTCCAAACTCTGTGGGCCAGGGGACTGGGCAATGCCCCAGGAGCACATTTCCCCCTCTGAAATTATCTTTTCCACGGAACAGCTCCTCTTTCCCCCCATTCTTCCTCCCAAGCGTCCCGCCCAGGAGGGATCCCTGATAGAATGTGTCCCTGGAGCCATTGTTCTCACATATCCACTGGGATTTTCCAGATTTGAAAGGGGGCGTCCACAATTTATTGAAAAGAGAGCACAAACCTGGCACCTGAAATGGGAGAGCCAGGGAGGAATTCCACAAGGAACTCAAGAGATTTCCTCCTTTACCGCAAGCCACACCCCCACCAACCCACACACTCCACCACACACACACACCCCACACACACCCGAGCTTCCCATGCCAAGGGAGTTGTTAGCCATAGAACTTTTGTCACTAAGGGCCTGATTCTGCAATCATCATGTTAGCCCTGATTCTTGTTTATACTGAGGTCACTTTATACTTTTCTGGACTTTAAGGGGGTCTAAAATTGAGTTCATGTGTAGTTTACTGCAACTTTAAGACACTTCTATTCTATTCTATTCAGATTCTTGTACTGCCTTTATTCCCCTAATATCTGAGTGCCTTCCAGCAGAGACATGACTCTCCTCTCCTCTCTCATCCTCTCCCCGGGATAGGGGAGGGAACTGAATGTGCAGTCTAATGTTTTGTTTTGTTAGGTTTGGGTTTTAAATGGACACCCTGCTATGTGTGTGTCTAGAGAAGGCAGCTCAAAACTTGTGCCTTGCGCTTGTAGTAAAAAAGTGGTATTGTGTGATATCCCTAAATTCCTAGGGGAGGTTGTACCTTAGTTTCGTGTTGGTCCCCAGGAAGCTCTGTCTCCTACACAGGCGAGCCTTGTCATTATGGTAGAAAGCCATATGAAGCAGCCTTAGTGCAACTGAGAATCAGATCCAGACAGTCCCTTTAATTTCAATTGGATGGCCCCTGGAGTAAAGTACTAGTCCACGTGCGTAAGGGTGGCACACTTGAGCCCAAAGACCGTCAACAGGGTTTAGTTTCAGAAACAACTGTTACACAGAACTTCACTCCAGCTGTAGGACATGTGTACTTTGGAAAGCAATAAACTCTGCTTAGTAAAATCCAGCATATATGATCTGCACTTTTGCTCTCATAATGCACTATACTATTTGGGACAACAGATTTTGTGATTATGTTTAATCAAAATATTGGGATTGTAAGGCTCTTACATTTTATCATCAGGCTGTTTTATAAGTGGAGGGAGTTTGTGTTTTCATGTGTCTACGGCTTGCCAATGTTGTTTGTGGTCTCTCACTACTAGCACTGCTATTACTATTACAATGACTAGTGTAGTAAGCTCAAGTTATTCTGGGGGTCTTTCTAGCCACCCCCCCCCCCCCCCCCATCAAGCAGCCCATGATCAGGAGGGCACAAAGATGTCTTTAAAGCCATGGTAAACACTTTTCCTCTTGGGCTGTGTTTTGTATGGTGCACAGCACAGAACCTAAGCCGTTGTTCTTTCAATATGTTGCCATGTGATTCATGTTACCATTAGAAGTTACACTAGCATTGTAGGTTCCATTTCTGTATGTAAGGGAATGATAAAAGAGTTCAGGGTTATGTGCCTGTGTGAATTATGTGCGTATAAGACTGTAACTAGATCTGTGTGCAGTTTGGATTTGGTTTGCAAGTGGGTTAGCAATTTGGAGGAGGCAGGTTTGCATGTATCTGCCCCTCCTGAGTTTTGCTTGGAGTTTCAGATTCAAACAAAACTAAGAACTCAGCTCAGGCTGCCAAATCTTACTGTCTTGGGGATAAAACTATGCAAAATGTCCATATATAGTTTAGTTTTGAATCCCTACTATAAATCCCTACTCATATTCCAGGAGGAGTTTTAAGATTCACTCCACACTTGGCCCAGCTTCCTTTAAAACATTTATTAATTTCACACCCTTTTGTTCTCTATGCCAAGAGTTAGCTTGTAACAAAACTTGATTTGAAGAAAGAAAAGGGCAGTTTTGCTTCTTTTTATGTTCCATGATGAAAGTCTGAGAAAGCTCTAATTGTGACAATGGAACAGCCAAAATAAGTAAGAGTGAAGTTTGATTTTGTTGTTCTTGTTATTGTTTAAAGAAGTCAAATAACTTTGAGCCAAATCCTGAGAACCTGTCGCAGTTCTTTCCATTTCCCTTCAGGCAAATTCCTACTGATTTCAATGGACTTTTCTTGGGTAAATGCTAATGAAAAATTCACTTAGTACTGCAGGATTTGTCTCTTAGAAGCTTTTGTCTAGACGTGTGTGTATATAGAAATGTATCACAAACCAGATTACAGTGTAAATAACCTTTCAAATGCTTTCCCGGAGAAAGACCTCACCACATATGCATATATTATCTACCATGAGACACATACATTACTAAAAATAATTGTCTCAAACTATACTCGTGTCATTTGTTCATTATTTAGTCTATTACCTCTGAAATGAGGCTGCAGCCTCAGTCCTTTCTTGTGGTACTCTGAACATGCACAGAGCTGTTTATTAATGGCTCTTTTGTTTAAGAAGGACGACAGTGTAAGCCTAGTGGAAGACTTGGAGCTGCTCAGCAGCTAGGAAACAGCTGCTTGGTGGTGGTTAACATTTGAAATAACTTCATGATCAAACCTCAGCCACCTATAAATTATAGTGAATGCTGAAAGCAGTCCTCAGTAGTGAATGCTGAAAGCAGTCCTCAGCCAAATAGATCTCTATGCTTGTAAATGTAGATTCTATTTGTTAACACTCAATGGCTGTAGCAGTATTTTCAGGTTTTGGCTTGGATCCACCCTTCCTGCAATAGAATCTACAGGAGGTGCATCAGTCTGGGGAAGGAATTCTCTATGAGGAGCCCAAATCACTGACTGCCCAAATCACTTCTCTATGAGGAGCCCAAATCACTGACTGCCCAAATCACTTCTCTATTAGGAGCCCAAATAACTGACTAGCAATTCTCTATGAGGAGCCCAAATCACTGACTGCCCCAACCCCTTAACCAACCCCCCGACCCTCTTACCATGAGGCTGCTAGCAGTGTGTTTGGCTCTGCATGGAGCCCCGTAGGAGTGTGAAGCCCCACCCCACAGAGCTCCGCGCGCTCATAGCAGCGTAGCTCCAGGGGAGAGGGGAGCCTTCAAGTTTTCCCTGAGCTACTATTGTATTTGTTAAAACAAGGATGAAACAGATAATTGCCTTGATTTGAATGGTACTGTAGCTGCCTCAGCAATAGGGATAAACATTCAAACATCTCTTTTCTGAAAATATCTGTTGGAAAAGTATAAAACAGCTATATGGCAGAATTAATTATATGGAAATGGGGCAGAAAAGAAAACTTAAGCGGGGAAAAAAATGTTAACATTCTAGTTATCAACCTCCACAAGTAGCAGGAAGCTCGTAGAAAGGTAATTAACACCCACTCATCACATTGTGCCAGAGGATTAAAGAACAGGTCCTAGCCCCAATACCTACCTTTACAAATATAATCTCTTCAATTAATCTAATTCAGTAGAGAACAAGATTTTTCTTTCAATTCACTTTGCCTGGGGGGGGGGTTCCCTCAACAAATTGTTTTTCTCATTTACCGCACATGAATCCATATCTCATTCAGGGGTGAAAATTCCCTGACCTTGAAATGCACTCAGCTAAGCCCTTGGAAAAATAGATTGTGATGTCACAGATGTAGGAATTATGAAATGAGAGTAATGATGTATGGCAGAGAAACCTCAAGCTGAGAAAATCTTCATAGGACAACCACAGGCTACTCAAACACAGGAAGAGATCCACCTACTGGAGATGCTGTTTGTGGACCAATGTATTATATTCAATACATGGGAGATGACACATGCAAACAAACCCCTGAAGGTAGCTGAGAGAAATTTGGCTGTAGCTCTGTGTGTTTTGTACGCAAAACAGGCTTAACAATGGGATTGAGATCTCTGCTACTGGTGTAATTTGCTTAGATTGTCAGCTGGTTGGTAGAAAAAATGGTGGTAGGAATGGGTGGCATAGAACAATTCAAGCTATAAAACTCTGGATATCCCAGTTTGGCTTGGATTTCTGATCATCTACTGGCAGAGACAATGAGACCAACAAATAGCTACTATTGAAGTTCACCTACAATATCCATTTCTGAGTAGAAATGCAGTGCAAAGTTGTTTTAACTTGCTGCAATATCACCATCTCTTGTGATCTTGTTCATCAGTGATGGGATTTCAGAGAGTGCAGGAGTTCATCTTGTGATGACGTGAGGAGCTGCGGCCTCCTTGTAAGATTCAACCCTGTCAGAAACTCTCTTGTGCTTGCTGTTTTCACAAGAAGGGAGGAAAGAGGAGAGAGCAAAGAGCCCAGCAGCTCCCTTCTCTACTCCTGTGAGAAAAAAGGACAGGATGGTGTAGATGCTTTTCACCCTCCCTGCTGCAACATCTAGCCTGGGAAGGGGCTGAAGTGGGAGAAAAGCCCCTGGAGCTGTCCCCGCTCCCCAGAGTGGCAGGTGTGACAGATTTCTGAGTAGCAGCCATGTTAGTCTGTATCCACAAAAAACAAACAAACAGGAGTACTTGTGTCACCTTGGAGACTAGCACATTTATTTAAGCATAAACTTTCTTAGGCTACAGCCCACTTCATCAGATGCATAGATTGGAACATATAGTAGGAAGATATATACACACGCACACATACAGAGAACACGAAAAAGTGGAAGCTGCCATATCAACTCTAAGGGGGATGAAAATCCCCAGGAGGAGCAGGAGTGAGGCAGGATGAAGGTTGATGGGAGTTTGGGTGCTGAACTGAAGGGGGAGAGGGAAATGATGGGGGGAGGGCTGAAATAAGAGGAGGAGGGTTTATGGAATAGGAGGGCTGGGATGAGGGGGACAGAACTGATGGTGGATTGGGGGGGCAGGATTAATTGCTGGACAAGTGGTTGGGGGGTCAGAGTTCCTACAGCAGGGGGCAAAGTCCCCTCTCTCAAAATTGGAGAGTGTGGGTGTTAGGATCGGAAGAAATTGCGACGGGCAACCACTAGGGGGCGTAGTTACGCTTCTGAGTCAACTCCAGGAGAGTGCATAATGGTGGTATTAATCTGAAAATGACCTTGTTGTTATCTGTGTGTTTGGGAACAGTTCCCAGACAGTTCCCAGCTACATGAGTGTTTACCCCGTTTGTGTGCGAATGAATGCGTGGGAAACTAAATGGGGAAACTAAGGCAAGACTGCATAATCAACAAGTGCTGAACAGCGTGTAACCTATCAGTTTGTTGCTTGCAAACGAGACATGAGTATGTATGAGATGCAAATGAGTATGGGTATATCTGTGCTGACACACCCCTGTTTGTTGGGCTTCCTCTTTGGGCTTTCTGGACATCGCCTGGGTGTGTCAGACATCTTGTCTTGCAGCTGTGCTGGCAGATAAGCCCCCCAGCAAGAAATGCCACTCCCCTTAATAAACTCACCACTTTCCAACTAGCCACCTGTGTGAAGCTTCGTTTCTCCTGGCAACAAGTTAAGCCCCCTGCAACAGTGGGTGACACAAATTGTTTCACCCATATACACTGGGGATTGGAAAGGGGTGTTAAAAATCAGACAGAGCTATATCAATCTCATGGCTTTGGGGACCAGTTCCATGATTTTTAGGAGTGCAACATGATTTTTGTTCTTTTGAGGTTGGCAAAATTGTTGACTTTTCACTGTATGTAATTCAGACTTCCCCCCATTATATTGGATATGCCTTACAGGCTATTTCCTATAGCAATAACAATACATGAACCTCGGACTAAACTGTCTCCCAAATCTTAGCTGGTGCTGGAGTTTCCTTGCAGAACTTCTCTGCAAGATCCATAGTTCCCTCTGCTCAGGACACATCGTTCCTCTTATATCCTGCTTGGAGCTAGGAAGATCCATCTGCCTGAACCAGCAGTAATTACTCTGCAGGTTATGTGGAGCTGTGGCACCATAGTGGCTCATCATAGAAACCCAGCATTTCTGTGTAATGCAAACATGAAGATGGCTGGCTTCTGGAGCAGTGAACTGAGCCTCTAGAGCAGCGGTTCTCAAACTTTTATGTTCTGTGACCCCTTTTTGCATTGCCACATCCTGAAACGGCCCTGGGATATGTCCGCCAAAATGCCACCAAATTGAACACTTCCACTTTTGGCTGGAATTGGAGGAGTTTGTGAGTGTTTAGAGATGGGGAACTGGCCTATTTCTATGTGCTTATAATTTATTAGTTAACCTTAACCCTTTCCTTTCCTTCCCCAGATCCTAGTTTCCCATTCACAGTCAAGGCCCTTTTCTTTATAGTGTTATTTTGGGTGTGCCAGTCTTTTGTTTTATATACTTTATTTTCCTATGTATACTGGGCTTTACCCTCTTTGCCAGCTTGTAGTATTATCATTGATTTTGCAAGGGACAGTGCACTGTGTCCTATACACCGGCATGAAGTCACTTTGAGTGGAAGCACTGAGTACCAGAAAAGAAGCCTGGACCCACCCTATGTGAGGAGAGGGGGGAAGCCACTCAAAAGATTAGTGATAACAAGCCCCAGGGAGAGAAAACAGAGGAGGCTAAATACACACTTTGGGGAGAGGCTACAGTTATGTAGGAGAAAGGGAGTGAAGCTTGTCAGTGAGGACTCATTCTGGAAATGTCTGGCTTTTCTTACCTCCATCCTAGGTTCCAATCATCTTCACTAAGTCACCTTGCCACTATGCTCACTGAGTCTAGTTTGGGAATTCACTTTCATTTTCTGTAAGAGATTGGTAAGCTTACTTACTGCTTCAGTGTAATAAGGACCCAACACTCCTTCCATGGTTTTGATATGTCTTGTTGCTTTAATTTTTTTTTTAAGTTGGGATTTACGCTGCAGATTCTGAAATCACAGCACATGCTTTCTCCTTCAGTGCATACAGTTCTCCTCATTCAGTCACCTGCTAAAGGTTTAGCTCTTCCAGGTACAGTGGCTCCATCTAGATTTCAGATACTTTTGTTTATATGAACAGAACTGAAACCAAACTTCTCTGGTGCACCACTGAATGTAATTAAGTGCTTGTACAACCTTGAGCTGGGATGGATGGATTCTTGGCTGGTGAGGTTTTAGCTGAATCATAGCAAAAGCAGATATAACAGGGGAATTCAACTAATCATTAATGATTCTATAGACATTTGCTGGACCAAAACTGAAAAAACAAGGTTACTTACCTGTAACTGTTGTTCTTCGAGATGTGTTGCTCACATCCATTCCATTTAGGTTAGGTACGCGCAGCGTGCCTGGTTGCCGGGTAGATTTTCCCCTAGCTATAGCCTGGGTGAGCAGGGAGCCCCCTGGAGTGGCGCCCTTATAGCAGCCTATATATACCACTGCGACCCCAGGCACCATCTTAGTTCCTTCTTGCCGGCTAATCCGACAGTGGGGAAGGAGGGTGGGTTTGGAATGGATGTGAGCAACACATCTCGAAGAACAACAGTTACAGGTAAGTAACCTTGTTTTCTTCTTCGAGTGATTGCTCACATGCATTCCATTTAGGTGACTACAAGCAATACCTAGGAGGAGGGGTCGGATTGACCCATTGCTGATCGTAAGACCGCTGACCCAAACGCCGCATCGTCCCTGGTTTGCTGGACTATGGCGTAGTGTGCGGCAAAGGTGTGGACGGAGGACCAGGTAGCCGCCCTGCAGATGTCCTGAATAGGGACTCCCTCCCGGAAGGCCGCAGAGGATGCCTGCGCTCTCGTGGAGTGTGCTGTTACTCTCTCGAGCGGTTTGCCCGCGAGTTCATAACAGGTGTGGATGCACGACGTGATCCAGGAGGAGAGTCGTTGGGCTGAAATCGGCTGGCCCTTCATCCTTTCCGCAACCGCTACAAACAGCTGGGTCGTTTTCCTGAATTGCTTTGTCCTGTCTAAATAAAAAGCAAGAGCCCTCCTAACATCCAACGTGTGTAATTGCTGCTGTTTTTCAGAGGTATGCGGTCTAGGACAAAAGACTGGGAGACAAATGTCTTGGTTGATATGGAAGGGTGAGACCACCTTAGGCAGGAAAGCCGGGTGGGGACGTAGCTGCACCTTGTCCTTATGAAAGATGGTGTAGGGCGGCTCTGAGGTCAGTGCACGTATCTCTGACACTCTACGAGCCGAGGTGATAGCTACTAAGAATGCCACCTTCCAGGAGAGGTAGAGTAGGGAACACGTGGCGAGGGGCTCGAACGGGGGTAACGTGAGGCGTGAGAGCACAAGGTTTAAGTCCCAAGGTGGAATTGGGCGCTTCACGGTCGGGTACAATTTGTCCAGTCCCTTAAGAAAACGATACACCACAGGGTCAGAAAATACCGAGCGGTTTGCCTGGCCAGGGTGGAAAGCCGAGATCGCAGCCAAGTGGACTCGAATGGTGGAAGTAGACAGGCCTTGGTTTCTAAGGCCTAAGAGGTAGTCCAGTATACGAGGGATAGGAGCCTGAGTCGGGACGATGGCCAATCCCTCACACCAGGTGGAGAAACGGGTCCACTTTGCGATGTAGGTGTTTCTAGTGGCAGGCTTCCTGCTACCCAGAAGGATGTTCTGTACCTCAGCTGAGCATAAAAGCTCTGGGCCTCTCAGCCATGGAGTAGCCATGCTGTGAGATGGAGGGACTGAAGGTCCGGGTGCAGGAGGCGACCGTGGTCCTGAGAGATCAGGTCTGGGCATAATGGGAGACTGATGGGAGGGGCTCTGGAGAACTGCAGGAGGGACGCATACCAACACTGCCTGGGCCAGGCCGGGGCTATGAGGATGACGTGGGCCTTGTCCCGTTTGATCTTCAGGATCACCTTGTGTAGAAGCGGGATCGGAGGAAACGCGTAGAACAGGTGCCCCGTCCAGGGTAGGAGAAAAGCATCTGTCAAGGACCCTTTGGCGCTGCCTCGGAAGGAGCAGAACTGGAGGCACTTCCTGTTCTGCCTGGAGGCAAAGAGATCGATCTGGGGAAACCCCCACCTTAGGAAGATCGGTCGAATAACGTCCGGTCTGAGGGACCACTCGTGAGTCGCAAAGGACCTGCTGAGGTGGTCTGCCAGCGTGTTCTGAACACCCGGGAGGAACGAGGCCACAGGGTGAATCCGGTGGGCTATACAAAATTCCCAGAGAAGGAGCGCCTCCTGACATAGAGGGTTGGAACGGGCCCCGCCCTGTTTGTTTATGTAGAACTGGGCTGTGGTGTTGTCCGTAAGTACCGCTACACATCGGTCTTGTAGTGTATTCCGAAAGGCCTGGCAAGCCAGGCGAACGGCTCTCAGCTCCCTGACGTTGATGTGAAGGCAGAGATCCGATTCCGACCAACGGCCCTGAGTCCTGAGGTGACCGAGGTGGGCCCCCCATCCCAGAGATGAAGCGTCCGTCACCAGAGAGAGGGACGGGCTGGGGGGGAGGAAGGGGACACCGCGACACACATTGTCCTGATCTTCCCACCAAGCCAGAGTGGATAGTATGTCTCTGGGGATAGTGAGGAGAGTGTCTATATTGTCTCTGCGAGGTCTGTAGGCCGACGCTAGCCACGACTGTAGTGGACGGAGTCTCAGCCTGGCGTGTTGCGTGACCTGCGTACATGAGGCTAAGTGGCCTAGTAGGCTGAGGAACGCTCTGGCCGTGGTCATGGGACAGGCGCGCAGACCCCGAATGGCCGACTGTATGGCTAGAAAACGAGTGTGAGGTAGGGACGCTCGTGCTACAGTGGAATCCAGAAAGGCCCCTATGAACTCGATCCTCTGGGTCGGTTCCATTGTAGACTTTTCTCTGTTGAGAAGGATTCCCAAACGTTCGAACGTCCTGATGACCAGGTGCACGTGTGAGCGCACTTGGTCCTTGCAGGTGCCTCGGATTAGCCAGTCGTCTAAGTACGGGTATAGCTGTACCCCGTTGCGCCGAAGGGACGCTGCTACCACTGCCATGCACTTGGTGAAAACCCTGGGTGCAGTGGAGAGGCCGAAGGGTAGAACAGCAAACTGGTAGTGTTCCCCTGCCACCAGGAAGCGGAGGTAGCGCCTGTGCGATGGGTTTATACTTATATGGAAATACGCGTCCTTCATATCGAGGGCAGCGAACCAGTCTCCAGGATCCAGAGAGGGGATAATGGTGCCTAAGGCGACCATGCGGAACTTGAACTTGCACATGTGGGCATTGAGTCCTCGCAGGTCTAGGATGGGCCGGAGGCCCCCTTTCGCCTTGGGAACCAGGAAGTAGCGGGAGTAGAACCCCTTGCCTCTGAACTCCTCCGGTACGGGTTCGATGGCTCCCAGTGCAAGGAGCGACCTCACCTCCTGTACAAGGAGTTGCTCGTGAGAGGGGTCCCTGAAGAGGGACGGGGAGGGTGGATGGGCGGGAGGAGTGGAGGACAGTTGGAGCGAGTATCCCATCTCCACCGTGCGGAGGACCCACTGGTCCGAGGTGATGTCCGACCAAGCACAGAGGAAGTGGGACAAACGGTCTCCGAAGGGAGGATCCGGAACTGAAACTGGTGCTCTGCCCCCGGGCGCACCTTCAAAAGTTTTGTCTAGGCCCGCGGGGTGGCTTCGGGGCCTGTTGCCTCCCACCTTGGCGTGGGCCTGGGCGCCGGCGATAAGGTCTCGGTCTCCTTTGCTGGAAGTCTCGAGGTGGGCGGGCAGGTGGGAAGAATTGCCGTCGCGGGGGGTAGAAGGGACGCCTCTGCGCTGACGGTGCCTGCATTCCCAGGGATTTAATGGTTACCCCTTTGTCCTTCAGGTTCTGGAGACGAGTGTCCGTGTCTCCGGAAAAAAGGGAGTCCCCTTCAAAGGGGAGGTCCTGGATTTTGAGCTGCATAGCCTGGGACAAAGTGGTGGACTGCAGCCAAGCCGCCCGACGAAGGGCGATCCCTGAAGCCATGGCCCTTGCCGCTGCGTCAGCCGAGTCCAGGGCCGCCTGCAGGGCATATCTTGAGATGTCCCTGCTTTGGCGGATCAAAGCCCTATACTGTGGCTTATTGTCCGGCGGGACCACGGCCTCTAACTTCGCTAGGGCCTCTGTCGTATCAAAGTGATGACGACTTAGAAGGGCCTGGTGGTTGGTTACCCTTAGAATAAGGCCCCCTGAAGAATAGACTTTGCGACCGAAGTGGTCCAAGCGCCTTGCCTCTTTAGTCTTAGGGGCCTGCGCTTCCTGCCCGTGTCGCTCCTTATCATTCACCGATTCCACGACGAGTGAAGAGGGAGGAGGATGGGTGTAGAGATATTCGTACCCCTTAGCAGGGACGAAGTATTTCCTCTCCACTCCCCGAGCGGTGGGGGGAATGGAGGCCGGGGTCTTCCAGATCGTAGCAGCGTTCTGTCTAATCGTGTTAATGAACGGTACTGCTACCTTCGACGGGGCCCCTTTAGACAACATGGTGGTCACAGGGTCCTGAACCGTCGGAGTCTCCTCCATTGGCAAGCACATGTTAGTTGCCACCGCTTTTAGAAGGCCTTGGTAAAGGGCCAGGTCAGAGGAGGGTAGATTGTCTGATGACATGCCCGCCACCGCATCCCCCCGGGCAGGGGAGGCGTATGGACCCAAGTCGCCCGCCACCAAAGAGGCACCAGAGGGGCCAACCATTGAAGATGGTCCTGGCAGAGGGTCATCGGTGCTCCCTGATCTCAAAGGGAACCCTGGGTCTGACTGCGTGGTCTGGGGCTGATCATAAGCCCATTGCTCCCAAGGTGGCCACTGCTGTTCAGAGGCGGGTCTTGGGGACACCGAACCTTGGATGGGGGCCCAGGGTTGATCTTCCCTGACGGGCTGCGAGGGTTGGGTGAGAGAGTCCTTAGGCTCCATGGCTGGCTCTCGCTGCCCCGAAGGGCCCGGCCCCGGGCTGAGACGAGGTCCGCCTCGGTACCGGGACGGTGATGTGTTGGGCGACCGGTGCCGCCGAGGAGAGGGGTCCGAAAGCCCATGCCTAGGAGGAGAGCCGTTGGAAGAACGGTACCGTCGCGGCGAGGTCTCCGGGGTCCGGTGCCGGTGCGAGGAGCGGCTGTAGGACCGGTGCCGATGAGAAGAGCGGCTACAGGAGCGATACCGGCGCGGAGAGTGGCTATATGACCGGTATCGACGAGGGGAGCCCCGGTGCCGGGAGTGGGACCGGTGCCGAGAGTCTCGCCGGTGCCGAGGCGGTGATCTGCGTCGGGACCGGGACCGGGAGCGACTGACGGAAGGTCTGGTGTAGCGGCTCGACCGGCGTCGGGGTGGCGATCTGCACCGGGATAGTGAACGGCGCCGGGAGCGAGATCGTCGCGGGCTCCCCCTATGCCTGCTAGCCGAACGGTGCCGAGAGTGTGACCGGCGCCGAGAGTACGACCGGTGCCGAGCAGAGCGCGGGCACCGGGACTCCGATCGGCGCCAGGACTCGGACCGATGCTGAGACCTGGAGCGATGGGAGAGCGCCTCGGGAGATTCAGACGGCCTCCTCGCTGTCCTGTGCCGGGGCTGCGACCGGTGCCGCGATACAGAGCGGTGCCGGGAGCCCGAGCGGTGCCGGGAGATCGAGCGGTGCGCAGGCCCCTGCGGGCACCTGGCCGCGATCTCGGTCCCAATCACGGGCGGTCTGCCCCTCGATTGGACCTGGCTCAGCTCCAGACCGGCAGCAGCGATTGCCTCAGAGGTCGAGGGAAGGTGCTGCGGTGGAGGCACTCTAAGTGGCGAGGCCACTTGCACCGGACTCGACGGGCCCTGCACGGGTACCGGAGTCGACGGTGTCGGTGCCGAGGGCTGCCCCTCCGAGCGGGCTGAGCCCATCGGTGCCGCGATCACCGGCGGCGGCTGCTCGAAGTGGTCACGGCGCGGTGTTGGAGCGGCGGGTGCCTGCGAGTCCCTCTTTCTTTTCCTTGAGGGGGAGTCTGACCGGTGCCGGGGCTTTGCCTTGGCTGGTGCCTTCTTGGGAGCGGATCCCGAGGTCTCCCCCGCGTCCGGAGCCAGGGCTGCCTCCATGAGGAGTTGCCGGAGACGAGTCTCCCTGTCCTTCCTCGTGCGGGGCTTAAAAGTTCTGCAGATACTGCAGGACTCCGCGACGTGGGACTCTCCGAGGCACTTTAAACAATGAGTGTGCGGATCGCCCAAGGGCATGGGCTTCCCACACTGCGTACACGCTTTGAAGCCTGGGGCCTTAGGCGACATAAGCCCCAGGAGGCAGGGGAAACCCCTGCACGTACTATCTATTTACACTAAGAAAATAATTAACTAACTGACTGCTAACGGCAGAACTATTTACACTAAGTATTTAACTATTAACATAACAAGAGAAAAAAGAAGCTAGGAGATAGAGAGACTGTGGGACACAGAGCTCTACTGTTCCTGCAACCAGCTCGTCTGCGGTAAGAAGGAACTAAGATGGTGCCTGGGGTCGCAGTGGTATATATAGGCTGCTATAAGGGCGCCACTCCAGGGGGCTCCCTGCTCACCCAGGCTATAGCTAGGGGAAAATCTACCCGGCAACCAGGCACGCTGCGCGTACCTAACCTAAATGGAATGCATGTGAGCAATCACTCGAAGAAGAATTTCAGTTTCCACATCATTAGGAGCTTGAAGAACTATAAAAATGCATGTTGAAATTTTCACACAGTTAAATGATTGATGATCCCAAAGACTTGAAAGTAGTTTTAAAAAATAATTATTGGCCAGATTCCAATTTTGGACCTGGACTTTAGCAAAACCATTTTTTAAGTACATGAACATAAACTATTATTGAAACTATTCTTTGTATCCATTGCACATTACAATTGCTGATCTAAAACATTTGGTTGATAATGTCTAGAAAATAGACTGTCGTGGGACAGGTTCCTTAATCTCTCTATTCTGATGGGTTTATAGATATGCTCATGTTGAAATTTCTTTTCCTAAAAGCAGTTTTATTGCAGAGCTAGAATGACACATGAAATGTATTCCAAAGCAAATTAAAGTACTCAAACAGGAAAATACAAAGAAGTGAGTAGTTATCATCTGATTATAACTGAGTGCATTAGACGGCTCAGTATCCTTGTAAACACTTAATATATTAAGAAGATCAGTCATCAGTACAGTTCTGAGAGTTTTGCTGCTATTATGAATCACTATTATAAGAAAATGAGCTCTTGAGTTCTGTCTAGGCACGGACAGAAAAAAGAAAGGAACTGTGAATGCTATGCATACTAAGGGTATGTCTTCACTAAAGCAGTAGGTCGATTTCCTTTAAGTCGATTTTTTAAAGCAGACTGTATAGAGTCAATTTTGTGTGTTCCCACAAAGCACAGCAAGTCGACAGTGTCTGTCCGCACAACTGTTGCGAGCGCTGCACTGTGGGTACCTATCCCACAGTTCCCGGAGTCCCCAACAGGCACCATTTCGAGTGCTGCACTATGGGTAGGCATTTCATAATTTTGTGCCCTTTTTTCGTGCCGCCGACCCCATTTTGAGCGGTGTACTGTGGGTAGGCATCCCATTATTCGCGCCCTTTCTACGTGCTTCACTAACGCCATAGCACTGCAAGCATGGAGCCCGCTGATGCCACCGCTGCAGTACTGGCCGTTGTGAAGACCTCGCGCACTGTTGTGGATTTTATGCTGTACCGTCTGCAGAAGAATGCGATCTGGAGACAACTGCACTTTCTGGACCCCGATAACAGTTATGAGGAGGAGATGGACCTGGACATGCACAGCAGGGACAGGGACACTGACACTGACATTTTTGGATGTAGGGTGACCGACAATCTGGCAAATTTGGTGGCAATGGGGCAGGCTCATGCCATGGAACGCTGATTCTGGGCCAGGGAAACAAGCACTGACTGGTGGGATCGCATAGTGCTGCGGGTCTGGGATGACTCCCAGTGGCTCAGAAACTTTCACATGCGTAAGGGCACGTTCATGGAACTTTGTGACTTGCTTTCCCCAGCCCTCCGGCGCAAGAATACCAGAATGAGGGCGGCCCTCACAGTTGAGAAGCGAGTGGCGATAGCCCTCTGGAAGCTTGCAATGCCAGACAGCTACCAGTCAGTCGTGAATCAGTTTGGGGTGGGTAAATCTACAGTGGGGTCTGCTGTGATGCAAGTAAGCAGGGCAATCGTCGAGCTGCTTCTACCCAGGGTTATAAACCTTGGAAACCTGCAAGCTACAATAGATGGCTTTGCCGCCATGGGATTCCCTAACTGTGGTGGGGCTATAGATGGGACTCATATCCCTATCCTGGCACCGGACAACGAGGCTGCAGAGTACAGAAACCGGAAGGGATATTATTCTATGGTCATGCAAGCAGTGGTTGACCACAAGGGACGTTTCACTGACCTGTACGTGGGGTGGCTGGGAAAGGTTCATGATGCTCATGTGTTCAGGAACTCTAGGATATTTAGAGAGCTGCAGCAAGGGATTTTCTTCCCCGACCAGAAAATTTCTGTGGGGGGGGTCAAAATGCCGATTGTTATTCTTGGGGACCCAGCCTACCCCTTAATGCCTTGGCTTATGAAGCCCTACACAGGAGCCCTGGACAGGGGTCAGGAGCTGTTCAACTACAGGCTGAGCAAGTGGAGGATGGCAGTAGAGTGTGCATTTGGCCGTCTGAAGGGGAGATGGCGTTCATTACTGATTCGCTCAGACGTCAGCGACAGAAATATCCCCATTGTTATTGCTGCTTGCTCTGTGCTCCACAATCTCTGTGAGAGCAAGGGGGAAACGTTTATGGTGGGTTGGGAGGAAGAGGCAAATTCCCTGTCCGCTGCTTACCAGCAGCCAAACAGCAGGGAAAGTAGAAGAGCGCACCATGAGGCGCTGCGCCTCAGGGATGCCTTGAAAACCAGTTTCTGAGTGCCCAAGATGGTGTTTGAGAACCCGCTCCCTTGCTCTGCTCAGCCCTAAGCCTGCCGTCCTTGCACCCTCTTTCCACCCCCTACCCCCTATGCTTGCAGAGGAAATAAATTCACTGTTTTAAAAATCATGGTTTCTTTATTGCTGCATCACAAATACAAATACAGGGGATCACTGGCAAGGTAGGCAAGAAGGGGTGGGTGAGGAGGGAAACCAGCAGTCGCAGCGGTGGAGGAGCGGGGGGGGGGGGGCAGACAGCAGCTTTTACAAATTTTTTAGAGAAACTCAGCCTGCTGCTGCTTGTGCTGGCTTGTGGGGTAGAGTGGGTCGGTCCCCGGAGCTTCCCCCCCCCCCCCCCGGGTTCTCACCCCGCGTCTGGGCGGGGAAGCTATGGGACTTGGGGAGGGGAGGAGGTGGTTACACAGAGGCTGTAGAGGTGATCTTTGGCCCCGCTGAAGCTCCACCAGACAACGAAGCATGGCACTTTGCTCCTCCATTATGCGGAGCAAAGCATCCATCTGCCATTCTTCACGTTCCTGCAACTTTTCTGCTGCAGCTCTTGATTCTTGCCTTAACTGTAACAATTTTCCCCTCCATTCTGTCTGCCGTGCGGCCTCAGCATGAGAGTTATGCAGAAGTTCATTAAACATGTCATCGTGCGTTTTTTTTTTACGCCTTCGTATCTGTGTTAGCCAGCGTGATGGGCAAGAGGGAGGATTCACAGATAAGTGTGCAGCTGGTGAAGAAAGAAAGGTATAAGTTTATGAGACACATACAGTCATGGAGAACAATGGGATTACTATGCAGCGGGGAAACACAGTATTCACAGGCCTGATATGGTTTCTGTACAAGGTCATATTCCTCACCAAAAAGTTACTCGATCAGTCAAAAGTCACAGAATCACCTCACGCAGGAGAGAGCCTCACCACAGCTGCTGAAATCACCATGCAGCCTGCTATGGTAAGCTCTTTACAGCAGCACTCGGATATTCCAGGGTAACCCCACCCCCTTCCCCCCCCCACAGCGTGGCTCCCTGTGAACCGCGAAATGCAAAACAAAACAAAAAACTCTCTGGGTTCGGGCTGGCCGCGGAAGCATCCACTTGTAGGCTCAAAACTCCTCTAACTGCTCTCGCAACGGGCTGGCGGGGGTGAGTTGGGGGGTTTGGGGGCTTACAGGCTGTCTCGCTCACTGTGTCCAGACTAATTGCAGTCCGTATTTCAAACAGGCAACCATGAACAACATCACTTTGCTTAGAATTTCTCAGAGAGATAAAGAGCGCATGCTCCTTGAGTCGCTGCAAAGTCCTGGTCCATTCGCCGCAATGCTAGCCTTCTCAATGATACCAGACTACTTACTACTTTTGTGGCATGGGATGGTCTGCTATCACGGGGGACCACATAAGGCGGCTCTCCCCAGAAATCTGATGTGGAAGATTCATCGCTACCTCCTGGATAGTTTCAGTGAAATGTCCGTGGAGGACTTCCAGTCAATACCGGAGTATATTGACAAACTCTTTGAGTAGAAACTGACCAGCAATGAAAGCATGCTATGTCCTTAGGGGAAGTTAATCATTAATAAATGCTTCCTTTAAAAATCATGAGTCATGTAATCCCTTTAAAAAAAAAAAACACTCATCAGAGTTCCCTTCGCCAGCTTGGATACCCACTTAGGAGGGTTGGCTGAGTACTGGATCCAGGGTGATAAACAGCTCCTGGCTGTCTGGTAATAATACTGTTTCTCCATTTGCAACCTGCTGTTCCGTGATATTTCCCTCCGCGTCATCCTCCGCCTCCTCATCTGAATTGTCCTTGTCCCTGGCCATTATCCCATGTGTGGAGTCCACGCAGACCGGTGTGGTGGTGGTGGGGGAGCCCCCCATTATCAGATTTGGTTCATTGTAGAACCGGCATGTCCGCATCGGACCCCCCGAGCATCCGTTTGCCTCTTTGGCTTTCTGGAACGCTTGCCTCAGCTCCTTAATTTTCATGCGGCACTACTGGGCATCCCTGTTGTGGCCCCTTTCCAGCATGGCCTTGGAGACCCTGGCGAACGTGTTGGCATTCCGTTTGCTGTTGCGGAGTTCCAACATCACAGATTCCTCTCCCCATATAGCGATGAGATCCAACACCTCATTATTGGACCATGCTGGAGCTCTTTTCCTCTGGCTGGTCTCCTGTGCTGCTGAGCTCTGCATGGCGTCTTGTGATGCTGAGGTCTGCATGGTGGCTTGTGCTGCTGATTTCGACTGAGCTGTGCAGGTGAGCTGGCCACGCTGACCAAACAGGAAATGCTATTCAAATGTTCCTGGGTCTTTTCCTGTCTACCTGGCCAGAGCAGCGAGTTGAGAGTGCTGTCCAGAGCGGTCACAGTGGAGCAGTGAGGCAGTCCAGAGCGGTCAGAGTGGAGCATTGTGGGACAGCCTCTGGAGGCCAATAACTTCCCATTCATCCTCACTAGTCCACAGTCGATCCAGAGAGGTCGATTTCAGCGCTACTCCTCTCGTTAGGGAGGAGTACAGAAGTCGATTTTGAGGGCCCTTTAAATCGACGCAAATGGCATGCATGTGAGGACGGGTACAGGTTTATATCGACTTAACATCGCTAAAGTCAACGTTAAGCTGTAGTGGGGACCAGCCCTAAGCCACCCATACCCTGGTTTCCTTCTCCCTGACATGGGTGTGAATGGGGAATAATTACATTGGTGCTACAGATGTAAATGCTGTGCAATGAAGGGTAAATTGTGATGCTACAATTGTGAGCTTACGAAGTTTGTTGCATGTATGTAATCAAAAAGAAAAGAGTGTTTCAAGATAAAGGTTAGGTAATGCCCAGCTGCTCCACAAGAGCACAATGTGTGGGAGGATATAAGAAAATTGCATAGCAGCAAGGCACAATTTCAGTCCCCGGATGGGCATGTCAAGGGTACAAGGATATGGCTTCAGATGCACTCTCTGAGTGTGCAGGGAAATTCAGATCTCTCCTGGAGCACCCCATGATGCAAATATGACACATCTGGGTAACTGCCACAATAGCAACTTTAAAGCAATATGAGATATGTGGGCTGAATTCCTGCCCCCATTTAAGTCAATGGCAAAACACCCATTGATCCTGATAAGGCCAGGTTTTCCTCCTTGTATGAAAAGTGTTATATTCATGTAGATTGTTATAATATTGTCATTTGTTAGTTTAATATTTGGGTATTCAAGATAACAATAGACCCCAAGGAACAGATTTTTCCAGTGTATATTTTTAATAACCAGAACACATAAAACATGAACATACACTGGTGTTTGACAGGAGGAATGTAATTTCACTTCTAAGATTAGAGACCCTGTGCTTCGGGATATGTCCTCTATATAAAAAATAAAAGACCATGCCTTCTATTTCTCCATCAGTATTCAAACTCAGTGAAACAAAAGCTTACAAAACCATTGGACACCACACAAACAACACAGACACAAACTAACTTGAATGCCTTTGCATACACTGAGCCCTTAGACATACAATGAACAATATGCTATTAGTCATAGATAAGACACACATTTCAGCTATGGAGTACCTGCAAAGGGTGGGGAAAGGAGGAAATGCTGAGACAGAGCCTCAGAAGGTGTAAATCTGAGCAAGACATTTGACATCAATGGAACTGTGATACTTTATGGCAACTGAGAACCTCATGTTTACTCTGCATGAAAAGTAGGAGAGGATTTCTACTTGGAATTACTGTTAATTTCTTGTGAGGCTGTGGACCATTTTGAATGATAAACAGGCTTCCAGATTTGTCAGACTAACTCACACAAGGAAATATGGACGGGTCAGAGTTTTAGCTAATGTAAATTGGCTTCAATTATGCACCAGCTGAAGAACTGGCCCATTGTCTGTGCCCACAACTGAAAAATTGCAAAACTACAATAAAAGTTATTTTTCAAAAAGAGGCTGTAGTTGAATGGAGAATAGGGAAAAGAAGGTGAACAGGGTGTAAAACTTACATTTGACTTCTAAAAAGAAAATTAAAGCATTGAAAATAAAATTTTAGATGGCAACAGGAAATATCAGGAATTAATTTGCGGGGGAAGGAAGGTAATTGAGAAAAATTATGTGTTACTCAATATATAATTGTCATCTTAGAGTTATTTTAGAGCCAAAACTCTAAGGAAAAATCTAGGACCAGATCTTCAGAAGGTATAAATTAGCAAAGCTGCTCTGATGAGTTACACCTGCTAAGGATCTCTTTGCAAGTCTAATTTACAACAGAATCTCTCAGAATTCCAGTTTTACACTGGACAATCGCTTCTGTTTTGCTCAGGAATTAAAGTGTAGTGGAAACCAGTAGCTGTACTGTTCATTTAGTAATGACCTGTTTCAGTGGATATGTTCTTTTAAGACAGAATTTCCAGTCCGTTCTGTTCCACTTGAAAAATATCATTCACAATTGCATTATAAAATGTGGGGTAAATGTGGTTTAAATGAATGCGTGCTTTGTTCAATCAATATACAACTTTCATGCTTTCCCAGGTATTAGACACGTAATCCAGGGGAAGTGGGAGAAAAAGAAACTGTTATCTGGATATAATGAATTTCTGCTGTAGTAATTATATTTTATGTCTAATAGGAATTAAGTAAAAAATGTTTATCACTTTAGGAAAGGACAGTCATATTGCATACATAATTAAGGCCCCAATTTAGCAAAGGACTTAAGTATGGGTTTAACATTAAGCAAGTGGGTAATCCCATCTTTATTCTGAAGAACACACTGAATTGGGACCTAAAAAGACAGTTGTCCACAGTTATTTTACAAGCCTGGACATTAGCAGTGCCTTATCAGACTTAAAAGGTCTAATTGCACATTGTTTGTAAACGTAATCAGGTGTCATACTATATCAACCATGAAAAAAATCACTTATGTTTTTTATATATCTCTGTATCTTAAATAATATTTCTAATCTGCGATTTAGGTAATTTCTGATAACATATTTCAAAATTCTCTTTTAAAATTCTATTAATATTTTAAAATTCTAAGGTGACACATTATGCATTAGTATTATGTTTTTTCCAGCATTGACCTTGATTTAATTTAATCTATTTTATTTAATTCCTATAGCAGGTGCATTCCTTCTTTGCTTTAATATAATTCCAGGACATAGCAGAAGAGATGTTTACCATGAGAGTGAAAAGCAAGACAGAATATCCTGTATCATGTTTAATATTAAAGTGCCACTTTTATAGGCACTGTAATAGCATCAATGCTAGTTAATCATAGATACACATCACTGATTTACACTTTGCTATTCCATGTAAATTATAATTTACAAAACAAAATTAGTGGGTTTCTGCCCACTTATCAGGAGAGAAGATTCAATAAAACAGAGAGCTGTCAGAAGGTTGCAGATTACCAAGGCTTCATTAGGTTTGTCAGATACACTATGGTACATCATTGTCAATAATTTAAACTTCAGTTGTCAAAATACAAGGCCAACATATATTTTTGACATGCACTGTCCTCATTTTTTATTGTGTTTGCTAATTCACCATCAGTCAGCCAGCCATTAGGGCAAATTAGCAAGGTTGTACTGTTATTTGAATTCATTGTCAAGGAAAGTTGCCTCAAACTCTCAAGGTCCAAAGATTTTCAGATAGTATGAATATGACACAGCCCGAACAGATATGTGCTTTGAATAGCATGTTAATATAGAAACTAAACTGTTTGTTATCTTCCAGGGACTAAACTGGAATCTGTGTGAGTTACTGTTTTCCTGTTGGCTAGAAGCACCTGGGGACAAATGAAATATGATAAGTTTTTGCAACATGTGCACTACCTTCATTTGCTTAATGAGTTTGGAGTCAGAGAATGCTGCTGGAGAGAGATATGTGCAGGTTGTTCTGACTTTCTTGAATGTTATGCAGTGGAAGCATTTAGTTAAGGAACTCTAAGTAAGTGTTTTGTGGTTCTGCAGCACACAGCAAATCCCTTCCCTGAGTGCCAGTGCATATATTAGGGCCCTAGACAGAACTGAAGATACATAATATTAGTTGTGAAGCAGGCAGGTCAGTCCGCTGGATGGGATTGTGAGGAGCAAACCCACAAGTTGCACAAATAGGAGTGATGTTATTGCCCAGCGATGTGTAGTATACGAGAATGAGCTTCTGACCCCAGCATGGCTATTGTTTCATATTTTTGGCTTGCTGGCTCCCTCCCATAGGGGAGGGGGGAGCTATGTAAGGATGTCCTCCATAAAAGTGCCACCTTGCTCAACAACTGTTTTGCAGGAGGAGCTCAGAGCCACTGTGAAGAAGTAGCTGCAGAGACAGCTGTAAGAGAAGTGGAGCACTACAATATGATTCTTAATTCCTCTCTAACACACTTTACCAGAGGGCAGTAAGCTCTCTGCATTTCTCAAAATTGCTAAAAAATATATATGCCAAGTTTAGTATTAAGAAATCAACAAAACACTAGAAACCCTTCTTTACTTGATTTTTTTTCTTTCCCTTCTATCCACATCTAGTTCACTAGACACATGGCTAATCCCTCACTATAATAATATGAAGAGTTACTAAATGAAAGAAATAAGTAACCTCTATATCCCTTCTTCCAAGTGGATTAGTAGAGTAGATGCAAGATTTAAAATAACAGGTTCCATCAATTCATAAATCATGACTGGAAAGATTTAGTTGGTAATGGCTGTTCACAGATCATCCCAACTAGGATTGTTTTAAACTCAGTCAGAAAGCCATTCTTTTCTTCTCTTTTGTTTTCCAAAGCAATCAGTTCTACATCAGAGACAGGAAAACTTCTTGAAACTTACAGATCCCTCTGACCTAGACTTGACCATTTCTTTGAATGGTTACAAAATGAACATTAATTGCCAAAATGACTACAACCTAAGAACCATCAGATGAATTTAAGCAGTCAACCATCCAACAAAGAGATTTTCATGAATATATGCAGTACTTAGAGTGCAGCCAAGCAGATATGCAAAGTGATACTGATCTTAATCTGACAGAGAAGAAGTGTTCTGACACACTTAAGGAGAAAGGAAAGAATTCTTTTCCCTGCTTTTTTTCCTCTCTCCTCCCTTGGATTGGTGATGTGAACATTGATATACTGTACAGTATTTGGAATGATGTGGGCAGCTCTCATAAATTATCTTGTTATAGCACCAGAAGGAACGGCATATCATTCACTTACATTTCTGATAAGTCAAAAGAAATTTGTGGGTAAAAGGTCTATCTGGTGGGTTTCAGAGTGCTGTTTCTTGGGGCTGAGCTACACTTACCTGGCCGTCCTCACTGCGGCGAGTTGACTGCTGCCACTCCCCCATTGACCCAGATTCCTCCTCTTGCTGAGATGGAGTTCCGGAGTCGACAGGGAGCGTGTTTGGGGATCGATTTATCTAGCTGAGATGAGATAAATCAATCCCCGATACATTTGAACACTACCCACCAATACAGCGGGTAGTATAGATGTACCCTTAGTGGATTGCTTTCATTTTCAGTGATACTGAATAGATTTTTTTATTCCTGACTTTAAATTAAATGAGGAAGGATATAAGAGACAACATATATTATTCAAAAGCATAATTGTCATAGGATGCGTGGGAAAGAAAACTATGAATGGTTCTAGGCAGACCCAACACTCAACTGATGGAGAGTTTAAATTAAGAACATATGGAAGAATAAGATGACACACAGTGATGCTTATTAAGACCCCCAAAACTTCCTTATGACATTAATATGTGGGAGACAGTCTTAGAAATATTTACAGGTGTGTCTCAAAAAATGTGGGGACGAGAGTTTTCAGTGAAAAGACTAACTTAGGAATTGTAGAGATGGGAAAAATATAATATAAAATAAAATAAAATAATAATGGTTTTGAACCATTCAGCCTAAGCAATATTTTATTTGAATTAGTTTCTTCATCCTTAGCTAGAATTGGTCTTTCCCTTCTACCTATGCTGCTTGTCTGTTTGTCTGTTTGTGCTGCTTGTCTGAACCATGATCTTCTCTGCAGATCACATTGGATTATTTGTATCCCCAACTTCCACCAACTTCATCCCTCGTCTTCCCGTTGTGGGTCATTATCTCACAGGACCAAGCCCATACACACTTGGTCCTGTGAGATAATGACCCAAAACGGGAAGACATTCAAAGGACTTTCAGTAAAAATGTTTTACATAAAACATTTATTTTCCTTCTGAGAGGAACTGACAAATTGATAAACCTGCTCCAAAATATTTTTTAGCAAACTCTCAAAACTCTCTCCCGTGTATGGTGCTTGAAGGATAAACTTGTTAAACTGTTATTTTGGAATCTAGGCTTTTCAGAGTCAGACCAGACACCATGCCTCTTCTGCTGTTTACTGACTATAACCGATCATAGCTCTGGGCCAATTTTATTAAACATCAGTCTAGCAAGGTGACCTTTTCCCATGATGTACTGGAGAAGTTGTGCAGCTATTAATGCAAAAGTGTCAATGCAGAATTGGTTTGAGAAGATAGAAATCAAATGGCATGAACGATAATATATGTGCAGTGTTTCCAGCAATGCATGCCATAGATAAACTGATCTCTTATCACACCTTCAAAGCTCAGCAGTCCACTAGAGAAGGTAATCAAGAAAGGATATTTTGGGGTGAACGATTTGTATTTTTACCCCACTTTTTTTTTTAAGTTTTCCATTTGCATTTTGATTGCTTCTTTCAGAGCAGAAATGGCGTCATGACAGAGTACCAATATGAAGCAAAGTTTTCCAGGTTATTCAATGTTCCTTAGGTGGTTTGCTTCGATTTAACATACTTATTGATGTTCTCAAGTGAGTCTTCAACAGAACTGAACCATTCAGGGCTCACCCTCATCTAGTTATAAATTACTATTTGAATATCTATCAGTATGCAAAACATTATTCTGCTACCAGAGTTAGAGTTCCTTATTATACCAGGCAGAATTTGGGTTTTAATTAACATTTCCTCTGGTGTACTAAACCCACTGAGATTACTACACTTAGTAAAATTTAATTAACTTGACAAAAGATCCTAATTGTTTTCATGCCACTGGTCCTTTGTGGGACTAAAAATAATACCCTTCAAATTAAGCAGCTACAACCAGCTTTCCTTTAGGTTGTCCTATATTTAAAAAAAAAAACAACACACAAAATGATATTTGGTAGGAAGTTTTGCACACTGGGGGAATCAGGTTTGTTTGCTTGCAGATGGAGATTCACTGTCCATAGTAATGTAGAAATAATAAAACCTTGTTAGTCAAAAGATTCCAAGCATCATTCATTCTTCCAGCCATTTTATTGGGATTTGCAAAGCAGGGAATAGGAGACTAATTGATTTAAGTTGGTGCACAGAGCAATCACTAAGATATTCATGTAAATCAATAACAGTGATGTAATAGTGTGGCTGGGGAAGTGAGAGATGAATAGTGTAACCATGATAAACAATTGAAATGAACAACAGGTGCAAACTGCTTGAGAGGAATGTGGAATTAAAAAAAACACACACAAAAAACCTCTGCACCACTCAAGCTCTTTGTTGCATTTTTACCACACTCTTCAAAACAGCATATCACATGGATCTGGTGAAGCTTAGTTCTTTAATGTTTGCAAAGCACTTTGAGAGGCTTAGATTGGAAGAAGAGAAAAGTATTACCAGGCAGAGAGGTTTTAAAATGTTGGGGAGCTCGAGTAGTTCATTCTGTTAACACCAACATTACGTAAAGGATACAAATATTGAGAGGGTGACCAGGGTCCAGAGTTTCCTTTACCCCAGAATTGAAGATGATAAGATTATGAATGAAAAGAGCTTAAGAATAATGCCACTATGTCTGGAAGGTTTAGGACTTACTTCTGGGTATGTGCACACATCCTTTTAATTGATAGTCACATGCACTGTAAGAGGGGGTTCCTGATCCCTATGCTCCTGAGTACAGAGATCAGGGCTCTTATAGACCAACAAAACTTTAACTGCTCTCCAGCTAAGTTAAGTCCTTCTCCCACACCCCCCCACTTTGCCAGCTGGGAGATTGGGGTTACCCAATGCTGCCACCATTCGGATGTACTTCCAAAACCTTGGAGGGGCCCCCAAACTTCCCCACCCTAACTTTGGCCCCCTCCCCGAGGGCCAGAGTTAGACACCTGGAGGCTGTTACCTCCTCCCTCCTCTCTTCTCGTTGAAGAGAGAGAGAGAGATGTTCCTCAGCTTCTACCCCGAGCTGATCTTTTACCTACCCCCCTACCTTTCCCCCTCTCTTCCCAACCTCGAAGCAAAGGAAGCCTTAAGGGAAGTAAACCACACGTTTTATAACTAACAAGATTTAATAAAGAAAAAGATTATAGAACAGAGACATAGTACAGCTTACAATTTGGGGTTTCCTAACTCCCTTCTGCAAAGGAGAGAAACACCCAAAAAAGGCACCGGCTTAATATATCAAAGATCACTTACATCAGCTAAGTAGAAATATAAGAGAAGAGAAGAGCCATCTTAATAGCCAAGATGCTTCAAGACCCGTTTTCAGCTACATGGCCAGCCAAAACAAAAAACTGAACTCACTAAACTCCTCCCTTCCTCATGGTCTTGAGGCTCTGACGACACTCTGTCTCAGATAACATAGCCCCACCCAGGCAAGGCACACTCCACACTTATGACCCGCACATTTCCAGTTTCTATTTCTAAATTAGCTTTTAATTCCATGGAATCAAATCAATTAGTTGTTCCAGCTACAAGCTTCCTGAGTTTCCTCAGGTTCCTTTATATCCCTGACATGCATAGGCCTGGCCTACATGGGAAAGCTTTCCCAGTTTTACAGACATAGTTATTCAACTTTGTGCAGACACACTCTTATTGCGGTATGAATGTTACTTTTTGGTAGCACCCCCCCCCCCCGGTCGCATTTACTATGAAAAAAGAAAAAAGGACATTTTATAGCAGAATACAAGTCTACACAGTGTGCGTGTGTTATACTGGTATTACTTTATCAGTTTAAATTTATACCTTAACTGATACTGAATTTTTTTCCTGTGTACACTAGACTTCAGTCTGTCTAGAATCCTCAACTCCTCTCTTTGTATAAAACCATGGATGCTTTATAATCTTGTTTATATTCACAAGTTATCTCAGAAGGTGATCCTGAGTGTCCAACAGTTATTGCAGTCTTTTTCTGTTCTTCTTGCCAAGTTCCTTCTGTTTCCTTCCCTCTCAATCTGACACAGAAAGCGCCCTTCCAAGCCTCCTTCAGGATTCACTGATGTAGGAACAGGACATAAATCTCTTCTGCTTAAATTACAAATATCCTCTGAATGTATTTGTAAGATAATTAACATAATAGTTATATATTAATTTACCAAATGTTACCTTTTCACTAAACAAGATATAGCTGCTTTGCAGAAGCATCTTGTAATGTAGAGGTAGACATTGAGAACTGAACTCCCAATAGTAACTCTCTTCAGGTACAATAGAAATAAATCTGAAGGCTGTCAGATACTATGGCTTTATAGCTGTAAGACACAGGGAGTGAGAGGCACAGTGCATAGGAAGAGGCTATGGTAAAACTCCTAGAACTTCAGGAAATACTTCAGTTTTCACAAAGGATTCACTACAAAAGACTGAGTCTAATTGCCAGATTTTGATCAGACTATATTGTGGAGAAGAATTTATGGATTAAGTTTTTCCTATGATTGAAAATTAGGAACTAATTAAGAAGTTTGTTTGGACAAGAACCCATTTAGTGTTATCTTGAAGAGATTGGTTATTTGTATACAAAATTGTAGGGACTGCCATCTGGGAAAGAACATGTTTATTTTTGGTTCTACTCCATTAACTCTAACTAAACTGACAAAAATATCAGGAATACACTAAACTGAATATTGCGGCCCAGCCATTATACTCATGATATTCTGCAGAATTTCAGTACAACATTAATCCCAACACTGCTGGATATCACACAAAAACATCAGCCAGCTTCAAGGAAATGGAAAGGAGGGGAGAGAGAGCATCTGAGGCTATGAGGGGCTACAATTTTGGGGGTTCTCAGGTTCTAGAATCTACTGGAATATGCCAGACAGGGGTTTTCTAAGTTATGACAGTATCCTGTACAACATCCCAGAATTTGGACAGCAAAAAAGTAGTATATAGTCACCTGTCTCATCAGTAATCCCCTCCCCATGTCCCTGGGATCTGCCTTCTGTGCTGTCTCTCCCAAGCTGCAGCACAGAATCCACCCCTTTCTCTCTGGTTGTGGGGTGCACGTGTATACATTCTACTAATGCTTTCGTGCTGTAAAGTAAGCCTGAATTCTAATTGTGATTTTTAGAATTATTAGGATACTAGTGTAACAGCCCGAGTAGACGGGCCAACGTTTTGTTTGGATATAAAATATTCCCCTGTACTGTCACACCAACATAAACAAAGTCTTCTACACCAACCTCTTCCCAATGCCAAAAAGGTACATCACACATATACCCCTTCCTCTCCTACTCCATAAATATACTCCCAGTACACTCCCCAAACCCTCAACCTATACCACACAAACCTTTCCTCTCAAACCCCCATTGTACCCCCACTACCCTACCCCTCATACCTAAACCACAAAAAACTCTCATATCCCCAATCCCTTTCCCCTACACCACAGTCCGTCTCCTGCCCCTACCCCTTTCCCTCGATATCACACAGACCCGTTCCTCTCATGCCCCCTCTGTACCACCCAGCCCCATACCACCCAGCCCCCGTCCTCTCCTACCCCCACTGTACTCAAACTATATCACAACTGCCCCACAACCCACCACACGCACCCACACCCGCTCCTTTCCGCCAGCACCGCCCACACGCACGTTCCCCCCGCTCTCCTGGCAGCAACCGCGCCACTGCTCTGCGCTGCCCCGGCCCTGCCTCCATAAAAGGGAGCGCTGTGCGCCTGCTCGTTGTTGGGACGTGTCTCTGCAGGCTCGTGACTGGCTGCCGCCCGTCCACACTTACCCACCCCTGCCATGGTCAAAGTGCTTATGGCTGTTTGTCTGGGACATCTCTATGGCCCGCGGCGGCGCACGTGCGGTGGCCATTTTGTGCCACCGAACTACCACTCCCAGCAGGCTGTTCGTCCAGGCCATCTCTACTGCATATGACAGCTTCGGACAAACTTCCTCTGGCCTTTTATTATATAGGATAGTGGAATGGCTGTTGACGTTAGATAGGAAATCTGTAAGGAAGGAAAGATGTGGTTCCCATATAGGAATAGATGTGCTAGAAAACTACAGAGATAAATAGTTCAAAGATCAATGAAATATCTGTTGTTAAATTTCATTACACCATCTGCTGCTAATGAATGGAAAGTGAAAGATTCCATTTGCCACATGTATTGTGATGAAATCTTCGTAGTCCTGGTTTCTGAACATAATTATATTGTAAACATACCTTGTTTCCTAGTTTAAAAATATGAATCGGTTCATTTTTTTTCCTTTCCCCATCAGGTAGCTAGAGTAGTCTAAGTACAAATTTGGCAATGCCATTTGAAAGACAATACTTTAAACAATGTATTTCCATTCACTTATATTAAAACAAACTAAAAAGGGCATCTTGCCTATACACTCGAAGTCAGGGGTGGGCAAACTATTTGACCCAAGAGCCACGTACGGTGTGCAAAATTGTATGGAGGGCCAGGCAGGGAAGGCTGTACCTCCCCAAATAGCCTGGCCCCAGCCCCTATCCGACTCCCCCCCTCTTCCCACTCTCTGACTGCCCCCCCTCAGAACCTCCAACCCTTCAACCCCCTCCAAAGACCCCTGCCTCTAACCACTCCCCCAGGACCCTGCCCCTTATCTAGACCTTCTGTTCCTTGTCCCCTGACTGCCCCCTCCAGAGACCTCCCACCCTAATTGAATTCAAAAACTATAGGTCCCTGACAGAGAATGCCCTACCAGCAGCCCCAGCCTGGGCTGGGACTAGAGCACATCTGCTGTTCTGAACTGTGGCATTATGGCTTGGACAGAGGAATCCTCTCAGAATGTAAGTCATAAATAGGCCACAGCATCCTGGCCATAGATAGATGAAAAAAAGCTGTTGCAGCCATTGCTGTTGCCTCCTCTTCTAAGGGGAAGTGAGGGTCTGATGAGAGCCTTAGACTGTGACCACAAATGGAATGAACCATCTCAGCCTAAGCGGTAGATATTACTCTTGCCTTCCTAGTGCTTTTCTCACTCAAGCAACATCTCCTCTGTCTTCTCTGAATTGAGCCACAACCAGCTCCTTCCCATCATTGCCCTCATTTCACCCACATATTGATCATTTTGGACAGAGTGGATGAAATGAAGACACAGACACGTGTCACCACCCACACATAAGACACCACAGCCCATTTTTTCCTCACTACTGCTTCCAGAGGCCTCATACGTGTGTGGAATAAGATGGCTGTCAAGGGAGGTTGGCCTGATTAAAAACGTCACAATTAAGTCTCGAACTGGTTGCGCCACAGACAAAATTCATCAGAGAAAGAGGTCTCATTTCAAATCAACACTTTTCTGTTTATCTCACATCATTAGCTGCATTTTATAGAACAAACAAGCTCTTTGGCTCAGAGATTGTCTTTTTATTCTGTGCTTATAGACTACCACAATAGGGTCCTTACTAGGGTTCCAAGGCCTACCACAGTTTAAAAATGATCAGTAACAATACAAAAGTGATGACAAACATTAAGCCTTGGATTTTTTAAAAAAACCAACAAGAAAATGAACTTTTTATCAGCATTTCTTACTCTGCTAAATGTCTTCAGCTCTTGCAACAATTTCAGTGTGCCGGTGCTCTAATGTCATGCAGCAGCAGCTTAATAGGATGAGATCATACAAAAAATATTTTTCTCCCATTCCCTCTTATTCTTACTGGGAAGTTTGCTCTGATGGAGGTCACGTTTGATCTTGCAGTGTTGTTGGAAACTCAAGCTGTAATAATAAGTTGATGGTGGTTGCTTCATCCATTGCTCTGAACCCCTCACTATTAATACTTTACTCTTTAAAAAACAAAAATTACATTATTTATATGTCCGAGCAGTTTATTTAAATTAGGAATATGGGCCAGTGAAATGTGAAAATCCTCCCCTTTTCTTAAGATAGTCCTCGGTTTGATAGAACATTTTAAACAGGAAGACCTCACACAAAGTCTCATCTGTATCTTGAAATGATTAGTAGACACATAAGAGAAAGTACTGTAATGGAAAAGACATGGCTTTCTACAATCAATAATAGTCTTACATTTTTAAAACCATACTAAGAGGCTTCCCATCCTGAAAAATGCTGCTATATATGTTTTCTTGTCATCAGGAATATGTGTATACTGTATTTTTTTGTCAGGCTTGTAAATACATTTAAGAAAATCATGACCCTTAAATTTTAGAGTAATTTTTTCGCAAAAAGTGACCAGTCTTTATCTCACTCTTTTTTTCTTTCCATTTGTCCTTTCTTTGTAGAGTTAATGAATCATTGATGACATTCTATAAAGAACAGGAACTTTGTCACTGATTTAACAGTCAGGGAATAGCAGCCTGGAATACGCTAATATTCTCATCGTAATTTATTGGAATGCATTAGCTCATGAAAAAAAGCCTGCTTTCAGCAGTTTTCCATGACCTGACCCGCTGTTCACCTCCAGCGTACAGTATTTAACATCTATAACAGAAAGGTGAGTATTCAATAAAATAATTAATCATGATAAGTTTTCTGATCCAGCATTTTCAGTTACCTTTGGAACTTCACATTATACCATAATAATTTATTCATTTTGTAAATGAAAGCTTAATTGAAAAATATGATGTCTAAAAGCAGTTCTTATTAACATAAAGTACAGGCAATTAACAGGAATATTAAAGACTCAAGTAACAATCAAAATAAGCTCTTTGAAAACTCTGAAGTTTAAAATGCTGTAGCCAGAATACACTGCAATATTAACTGCTGTGCCTTTGGAAAAGCCATGAGAACACTGAAATAGTCTGCTTCTCATTATCTATGTGAATCCTGAAAGAGCTATTAGGATCCTGCTCTACTTATTTTGCACTATTCAAATACCCTTTCTTTCATTCATATTAAGTGCCTTTTCAAAAATGGAGTATTTTGACTGAGGCATATTTTATTTTAAAATTACATGTTATTTATAAGGAACTTTAGGGAAAAGGAACAACTTAAAGGAACTGGTAATATTTTAGTCCTTTTTAACAGAAATCCTACAAAAGGAGAATGTTTTAAATAAAGTTGAGATTCTGAATACTCTTAGATTCAGTGTAGTTTTATTTTTTATCACACATTTAAGATTGGATTCATTTTTGCTGTGATAATTGATTAAGGAATTACTTTTGCAAATACACTCTATTTATCTGAATGAGAGATCAGTACAAGCAAATATTTTGGGGGGGGAAGCAGGGCATCATTTCTTTTGAGGCCTTTGGGATAGCTGCCTCTCCGACATCGGTTCCCTCCCACCACCAACTTTTCATAGGTCTATATGCTCCATTATGTCTTCCACTCCTTCCCCCACACCACAACCCTCAGACTTCTCAGGATATAATATAATTGCATATAATGTTCTGTATAATGACACAGCTTTGCCCCTCCACAATTTTTTTAAAATGACCCCCTGGGTAAGAAGGCTTTGGGGGAGGGAGGCGGAATTAGCTAAATCTAAGGAGATGAAAAGTTAGTAATCTCTAATGTTTCATTATGAAGGATCTAAATACAAGCTACAGTGATAATCAATTTGAAGTTTCTACATTTTTTGTAGCCTTCTGTCTTGGCTCCAAACAATAAAGATTTTTCAACTAAAGCATCTGCAAACCAGAGTAGGGGTCAGATTTTCAGATCATGTAAATGCAACATTACTGAAATGAGCAGAGCTATGAAAATTTACACCAGCTAAAGATATTGCTCTATATTACTAAAATGGTATGTTTTTGAAAGAAATCTGTTTATATTATATTTAACCAGCTAATTACGCTGTTGGCCCACAGTGACAGATTTCTCTGTGAATACAGCATAGATATTACTTCCTCCTGGTACCAATTTTCTTCCAGTTTGATGCTGTTTCATAAGGTTTTGCCAATCATAAGCATTTTCTAAAAGACTGAAGAGGAAAGTTAATAGTTTAGTAGGGAAAAAAACACCAAACTGAGGGATAAAACAGCTGCAGCCTTTAAAAACTATTGGAAATGTCAATGCAATATAAAGAAGTAGTGCAATTAAAGAAAAGGGAAATGCTGAGAGAATGTAATTTGGGGGGAAATGTTTATCAGATTTGGATATCTACTGAGGACTGTTTAAGAACTTTCTTTTGAGCAACTAAAAAATCTTGGTTGTGTTAGTGTTTTTAGTCAAGCTGAATGATTTCAGTTGATAATCCACAAACTGGACAAGGTTGAAAGTAAAGGAACTCAGTGCAAACCTTATAACTCATGTGCTGCTGATAGTTATTTGTTTTTGATTTGTTTTTTCCTGTAAGTAGAATTCTGCAACTAAAGTCAAGGAAACTTAGTATATATTTGTTATTTTCCAAGATAGTTCTCATGTAACATCCTTACTGAAGCAGATGAAGATCCAATGTAATGTGTGGATCCAATTTAATAGCAACACCTACAGAACAATAGAAATCTTCAGAAAAATGTTGTCCAATCCACTGGGAATTTATTCCAAACCCTGTAGAATTTTTGCCAACTATTTATGTGGTTCTTTGGGGTTTTTTGTTTTGTTTTGTTTTGTTTTAATTTTCCTAGGCCCTATCTTGGGCTTTTAGTACCATTTAAGTTCCTTATTCTGATTGTACTTTACTGCTTCCACACCATTGTAGCTACATAGTCTTCAGAGGGTTACAGAGGTGTGAATCAGAATCAAGTCCAGGAGAGGTGTTTAGAAACATATTAGGCTAATAACCATGGGAATAGCTATGATTAAGGTCCTGTGAAAATCGCAGGTGGGGAGGGGGGTGGTAAATAAAATTCATGGCAATGTGATGGGTAACGTTGAATTTCACAGAATAGGCACAGGATGTAGTCAGCAAAAGGTCACTGCTGCATTCCTTTTCATAAAACCTGCCACCAAATCCCCCAGAATTGCTGCCATTTCCCCCCCACCACGAGGGAGGCAGAAGTGAGCATCTGAATGAGCCAATCTTGTGCCTTGTGTGCCTTCTTGTAGCACATGGCAGTGTCACACTGAAGCAGTAGTTTGGGGAGACTTGGCAGCACCAAGCACAAGAGGGGCATATACAGATACTGTACCTGCTTCACCCTCCCTGCTGAGGTGGCTGTTGCTCATGTTTCAAGACAGCAGCACTGGCTATTATGCCTTCCATAGAAGCCACTGCTGAACCCTCCGTTCCTCCCCATACTGCTCCTTCAACAGTACGCAGTCATGCTATAAGGAGTACGAGACTGGTGGATGCCTGCCTCTGCCTCCTTGCTGCTTGGAAAAATTGTGGTATTGGGCTAATTTCACAATTACTATGCAATCCATGAAATTGCAGTTTTCCCCCCTTCACCCCAGCTTCTCCCAAGAAGCCTAGCTGTAGTGATCCTTGGGAATTTAGGGCAAGGAAAAGCAGCTAAGTGAAACTGACTCTTGTGTAGAGCTAGGCGAGAAGTGAGAGACCCAAGTTCAAGTTTTTCTTTGCTCTGTTGATTCACTCCCTTCCAGGCATAACAGTGGCAAAAACATGAATCTGGGTCTCCTACTTTCCAAGTGAGTCCTAGCCACCTGGCTCCTTTTGGGTGATGGTCTCTCTCTCTCTCTCTCTCTCTCTCTCTCTCTCTCTCTCTCTCTCTCTCTCTCTCTCTCCTCTCTCCCTTTCCCTCTCCCTCTCCCTCTCCCTCTGAACAGCAACTCCATGCTGGACCTTAGTAATCTTTTCAAAAATCAGCATTTTTCGAACAACAACAAAAAGACCAACCCTTTTTAATCAGAAGATTTCCAACTACCGGTAGTTCTACTCCTGGTAGAAAGCAATAAGAATGCTGGTTGCTCAAATCCTCAGCAAAACAGGGTCATAAAACAGAGGCATTGGAAGTTTACTGTAATTCATGTTTTGGTGTTTTGAGATGCTTAGGTGAAAGGCAAAATATAAATGCAAATTGTTATCTTCCTAGGAAGATAAGACTGTGTATGCTTGTGTTTATCTTGCTAGCTATCTAATCTGTCTGTATTCACAAACAGTACACCACTGGAATTGAAATTTGAGCTCCCCAAAGTCAGGAAATAGAGAGAAACTTCCATTTTATTCATCACAATCTACACTGGTTCTTCCAGTTGCCATTCCTTAAAAGAGACTGATCTCACAAGTGAAGGTATTGGTGTCAGATTTGCTGTTTTTTCTAAGATATGCATGCTCTCAGCCTTCATATGTCAAAACAATGAGCATAGAATGTTGGACGAGGCAAGATGCCAATGTTTTTGTGTTGAAGGGGAGTGAGGTCTTAATGCATTGTGCATTGGAGAAGTTGTTCAGAACTGAAAAAATACTTAAGATTCTTAATAGTAACTAGATTATGGATGGTGAATGAAAGGAGTGTGGATGAGAAAGTTAAATCTGGCTGGGGAGAGAGTTAATATACATACTTGATATTTCAAAGATGTCTAGAGAAAAACACTTGCTCCTATTGATTGAAACTAGCCCTTCAGAGAGTCAGCACAATACCTATGCAACATACAAACTGGGCTTCAGTATGACTTATGTGCTGCATAAGCTTTTTGATGCCTGCCTCTGTCCCACTGCACAGGGAGAATTTTACATATTTAACACAGTTCCTTTTCACTGTCTTGTTTGGCTTTTGTAGGTCATATGGCCAAAATACTTTGTATTTCTAGCAGGAGAGCAAAGGATTTCTCAATACAGTATGAATTAGCAAAATCAATCTGTCCAGGAAAAGAAATTATTGATGAACAACTGACTCATTTTTTAAAACCTAGCAGCTTCATTATAAACAACAACAACAACAAAAACTAATGAGCCCCAAGCACTTCACAATTACTCGAGCAGAAAGATCTTACTTGGATCTCAACTAGAAATGATTTACAGTATTTGGCCTAATATCTAGGACAGATATCATTTAACCTTCTGTCACTGAAATGCTGCCACCTCTGGAGTGGAATACCACAGCTTGTTTTAACAATTTACAACAGTTAAGGAAAAGAAATGAAGAACAATATTCTAGCTGATTGAGAAGTACTTGTGGCACCTTAGAGACTAATACATTTATTTGGCCATAAGCTTTTTTTATGCCCAAATAAATTTGTTAGTCTCTAAAGTGCTATATGTGCTCCTTGTTCTTTTTGCTGACATAGACTAACACGGCTACCACTCTGAAACCTGTCACTTCTAGCTGGTTGTGACTGACTGCAATATTTCGGTAGAGAAAATGTAGTTCCCCAGATTGAAGGCTCACATTAGTCAAACATCCTTTATATTGTGCAAAGAAACATCAGATCCTTAATGAGCTTGGATTATATATCATCCATCCAATGCACAGCACCTAAAACAGCACATTGTCCCTGACTTGCAAATAGTCCCTTCTACAGCACTTAGCATTCTACAGCATTGTACTAATAAGTCTCCTATTTGTATATTAATTGAGCCTAATGATTACTTAGCTTTTTAGGGGGATCCAGTGAGATCATGCCCCTAGATGACATGGCAGCTGTAAATTATTAATTATTATGATGGATATAGTCCCTTCTTTAGGTGTGAATGACAAGGTGGGTGAAGTAATATCTTTTATTGGACCAACTACTGTGGGTGAAAGAGACACGCTTGTGAGCTAGTCACAGAACGGTACTCAGGCTAGGTCTACATTAGAAAATTAGCTTGCTTTAACTCTATTGGTTAGTGATACCCAAAATTGGGCCAGCTACTAATCTTATGGAGGATTAATGACCCACCAGAGTTTGGCAGAAAGCAGCACATTTATTGCATTGATCTCTAAGTTCCAAAGAAGGGGAGGGCAGGAGGAAGGAGGGTTAAGGTCACACTCACACTCACGTACTTACGCTCCCAGGACAGGCATAGCACTGGAGATGTCAGGATCTTTCAGGGTAAGTGTCCCACAGTGCAGCAATGGATGGTGTGATGAGAGCAAATCTTCCCAAGGCAGATGGAATTCAACTCAGTTGGTCCAGGCAAAGGGCCTTCTTGGGAGGTACAAACTTGAGAGAGCGAGAGAGAGCACATGGCACCTTCCCCTTTTAAGGACCAGCTCCTGGCCTGGGACTACTTGGCTACTTCTGGTGGTCACACCCCAGCTCAGGAAGGGTCCATGCAGTGTCCATGCTTTGGGTGTGTGATAGCTACCCAATTAAGAGTCCCAGACACCTTGTCTACCATTGGAGCTCTTCTGTCTTCTAGCTGTTTAAACAGCCCATTCATCTCCCAAGCACTCCAGGAGGGAGGGGTAGGGAAAAGCCACTTCACAGGTATTCAAAGAGGAAGAGGAGACAAGGGGGGGGGGGAGTGTAACAGACTTTTTGAGCATACAGGTATACATAGCATACAGGTCACTGCAGCTCCTACAACAGTTAGGGGTGTGTGAAAAATCTGCATCCTGAGCAGCATTGTTAAGACAGAGGTAACAAAGAGTCCTGTGGCACCTTAAAGACTAACTACACAGGACTCTTTGTTACCTCTGCTATTCCAGACTAACAGGGCTACCTCTCTGATTGTTAAGACAACCTAAGTCCCCATGTAGACAGCACTAAATTGTCAGAGTAATTCTTTACCTTGCTAGCACCTCTCGGGGAGGTGGATTACCTACATGGATGGGAGAACTCCTCCTGTCTGCATAGCTAGAACCTACAGTGAAGCACTACAACAACACTGCGGCAGTGGCACAGTTGTGCCACAGTGACATTTTAAGTGAAGACAAGCCTTCTGAGCTTCACAACTGACTATAAGGGAGGGACACATTGTTTAGTATAAGAAGTTAACATGTAATCTGATACCATTCAAGGTAAAGTTAACATCTCTCCAATCAGATGCCAAAAAGGGGGTGCTAAGTAGGTTATAGGCTGTAATAAGCCATAAATCCAGTGTGTTTATTAAGACCATAATTTTTTGTGTCTAGCAAAGTTATGAATTTAAGGTCCCAAGCTCATCTTTTGAAGGCATTGTGCAGGTTTCCTTTGAGGATGATCACTGAGAGGTGATCTGTATTGAGTGATTGTTTTGTAAAAAGTGTTCACCCACAGGTGATTTGGTGGTTTTGCCTTTTATCATTTTCCTGTGTGAGTTCATTGAAGGTATAAAAGTGTTTTACAGGCATGAAGTATGACAGGTCCCTACTCTGAAAGGTCTTACTATCTGAATAGACATACTGACAAGAAGGAGGACAGAGTCCTCTTTTGTTTTCTAGTTTCTGTTTCCCATTCTCTGTGGTTTTTATCCTCTTTCAATTTTTCCTGTATAAACATGAGCTTTAAATTAAAATGGGTCTGAGTAAATCAGTGTGGCATTTAGAGGAGCCCAATGCCCTTCCCCAAATCTCTTGCCAACAATGAAGTTGTTCCTTCCATGTAAATTTAAAATATGCATTCCAGTACTTTTCCAGGCCTCTAAGATATAAATGTTTAATTCTCAATATTGTCATCAATCAGGCCAGATGATCTATGGAAGATGTCGCTGGTAAAAACTTCCTTGCTTTGTTTGCACTAGACCTCTAAATGCACTGTGGGTTCAGGGAAAGCTTCTAAGGAGCTGATGTCAGAGTGGGGCTGTTGATTAATGGTTCCCTGGGACATTCTGACACCTTTGTATGGATCAGAGAGATAGGAGACAGCTAGAGTCTGCCAGGGTGCATTGCTTTATAGAAGTAAGGCAAAGGTTAGAAGCATTGTAGCATTCCAGAGAGAAACATTAGATACAGAGTTTCCTCTGGGGGAGGATAATGGTCTGCAAAGGCTAGTAATAGAGTGAAAGATCATTTTGTAGTACTCAAGCAAAAACAAGAGACAAGACAGATGATGTTAAAGGGTAAGAATAAAAACAAGAATAAGAATCCACAGAGAAATGAAGCTTAATGTGTCAAGAATTTTTAAAGAAACAACCTGGTTTAATTTGTCAGCGGTAAAAAGGGGTTTTTGTCATAAGTTTTCACTTACTCATTTTTGTTATAATAATCTACCACACATAATTAAAATGCACCTCACAGTTGTGAAAACTGTGGGCCGAGTGCTGCAGTTTGCTAAGGTCATGTGTACACTCCAAAATTATGTTGACCTACCTTATGTTGGCATGCAGCCACCACAATTATGAAATCGCTTGTGTATACACAGTTGGCTCCTTGTGTTGGTTTTGCACCAGGTGCACTTGTACCAATTGTATTATCGGTGTAGGGCATTGTGGGATGGCTCTTGAAAGCCAGTAATAGTCAATGTAAGCAACACAGTGTCTATACTGGCAGTGCATTGAGCTAATTACATCGCCCATGACTCTATCCCGCACAGGGAGGTTGAGTTACTAAATCTTCATAAAGAGGCACTTACATTGGTGGGAGCCAAATTAAAGGGAAGATGCTTCCACAGCTAGGTCAACACAAAGCAGCTTGCACTAATCTAACCGGATACTGTAGACTAGGCCTCTGCCAAAGCTCCTATTGACTACAATGGGAATCAAAATTGATTAAGAAATCTGTGCTGCAACATTCACAGCACTATTTTTTAGCATGCTAACTTAAATCCCACAAGTCTACTCTGGGTGGGAGGCTTATTCCCAGCTGCAGTTAGACAGGCCCTTATAGTCTAAGGAACCGCACTCTGTGACATTGATAATAATCTGCACATAACACAGGTGACGCAGCAAAGATTTAACAGCAGAGAGAGTGCAACAACATATTTGAGCAACATTTAACACAACGCTGTGGTTATAACTCCTGCCATGTAATCTGAAAATGTGTGTCTGAGCCTTTATTAGGAACATAGGAACAGCCGTGCTGACACAGAGCTCAGGTTCAGGTGCCTGTCTCTAAAGTGACCAGTAGAGGATGCTTCAGAAGAAGGTGTAAGAACCCCACAACAGACAAATATAGAATAATTTGTCCCACACACTAGCTCTCATCCTGAACTTCAGTAGTTAGATATTGTCTTGAGCCCTAACCATGAGATTTAATATCCCTGCCAGAACACTTACCATTAATTATGACAACTCTGGACATTTTTGATATCCATAAAGCTGTCCAGTTTTTAATCCTGTAGAGTCTTGGCTTGAATGACTTCCTGTGAGAGTGAGTTCTAGTTTAATTACATGTTGTGTGAAAATGTATTGCCCTTTTATTAGTTTTAATAAAACGGTTTAATTTAATAAAATATCCTCTTTTTCATAGAAAGAGAACAGATGTTCCTAGTTTACTTTCTCTAAAACATCCATTATTTCATATACTTTTCTCATGTCCCCTTTTTTTCAACTTCTTTCTAAGGTAAACAATCCAATCTTTTCAATATCTTTTCATAGATGAGTTTTTTCATGCTTTTGATCATTCTCATCATCCTTGTCTGACACCCCACCTACACTCCTATCAGGTAGGGACCACTGTTGCACACAGTATTCTACATAAAACACCACTGATTCATTTGAAGGCCATATAATCTCTGTATTAGTCACCATCCCCCTCTTTACACAACCTCATATCCGGTTTGCTTTTTTGGCACAGCTGGCACATTGACCAGAGGCATTCATTGAGCTACCTACAATGAAACCCAAGTCCTATTCTTGAAATGATACAGTTAATTCAGTCAGCTATACGGTGTAGGAGTCATCTAAATGAATATTTCCATTACTTTAATCCATATTCTAAAGACAAATTACCTACTCATTAAATACAGTTCATGTACTTAGTTGGCAGTTTACGTATTTAACGAACTAGTAAAAGTGTATTGCAGTCATGTGTGAAACAAGTTTACCTTTTGCTGTTTACCAAGCAGCTGTAAAAATGTAGTCTAAGTTATGGCTTGTCTTAGTAAAGGCTTAATCCACAATTGTATTGAAGACAAAAAGTCCCATTAATGCAAATGGCGTGCAACTGAAATCTCCTGTAGAAGTCAATGGGATGTTTTCTTGCATAAAGGGCACTGACTGGGCTACACGTCCCTGACAAGGAGAGAGTTTGTTATTTGTGAGTCAGTGGAAAAACAAAGGCAAGGAAACCATAGAAACCAGTCTGATCCTAAGATTAACAGTTGTACAGGGGCTTCAAGTAGAGTTCTTCAAATAGGGCCTGAATCTGAGACCATTGAGATCAGTGGGAAGACCTTCATTGACTTTAATGGGCTTGAATCAGGACCACAGACTACTATAATTTGACATATCGGAGATGGGGTGAGATTTTGCACCACAGCAGGTGGGGCTGGAAAAGCCTATTTCCAAGGGAAATAAATGTGATTTTTTTTAATGGTGTTGGACTGGGATGCTTGTCCCTTAGGAGACCTCACAGGAGTGGGTCCTAATATATATCTTTTAAAATGAGAAAAGGTCCACCATCCGGTAAGTGGTGAGGTAGATGTGTGTTGGAAATGGGTGCTAACTGTCTAGAGCCACCAGAAATATAGAGCTTTCTGTTGCCTCATACTTCTCACATGCATAGCATGAGCGCTACGTAGAGATGAATGATCAGAGACACTTATCCCCTATTAATGCCTATAGCTTTGTTATATAAAGTACTAGCATAAGTGCCCGGCGTTGCTCGGGTCAGTCGGAGGTGGGGAGGGGGCAGACACTTGACACCCCCTGACCAACCCCAACACCCACCCCTCACCCACCCCGACACCTTCCCACCCCCCCCGACCAAACCCGACAACCCCACCTGACCCCCCCAAGCAAACCCAACACCCCCACCTTACCCCCCGACCGAACCCAACACTCCCACCTGACCCCCCGACCAAACCCGACACCCCCACCTCACCCCCTGAGCAAACCCAACACCCCCACCTCACCCCCCCGACCGAACAATGTATTTAATAATCTGTGTGCTACACAGTGCACCGTGAGCCGGGGGGGGGGGGGTGTCGGGTTTGGTCTGGGGGGGTGGGAAGGTGTCGGGGTGGGTGAGGGGTGAGGTGTGGGTGTTGGGGTTGGTCAGGGGGTGTTGCGGTTGGTGGGGGGGTGAGGTGGGGGTGTCTGGTTCGGTCGGGGGGTAAGTGAGCCAGGGGGTGTCGGGTTTGGTCTGGGGGGGTGGGAAGGTGTTGGGGTGAGTGAGGGGTGAGGTGTGGGTGTTGCGGTTGGTCAGGGGGTGTTGCGGTTGGTGGGGGGGTGAGGTGGGGGTGTCGGGTTTGCTTGGGGGGGTGAGGTGGGGGGGGTGTCGGGTTTGGTCTGGGCACCCACCCCAACACCTTCCCCCCCCCAGACCAAACCCAACACCCACACCTCACCCCTCACCCCCCCCCGACACCTTCCCACCCCCCCAGACCAACCCCGACACCCCCTGGCGCACTTACCCCCCGACCAAACCCGACACCCCCACCTCACCCCCCCAAGCAAACCCAACACCCCCACCTCACCCCCTGACCGAACCCGACACCCCCACCTCACTTACTGTCCCACCAAACCCAACTCAGATCCGTCGCGGGCAGGGAGGGTGCCCAGAGCCGAGGGATTCCGGGGACCTTCGCAGGTGGGGGGGAGGGGGCACAGAGCTGATGGAGTCCGGGGTTGAGGTGGGAGGGGCAGAGAACTGAGGGATCTCCGGGGTTCCATTGGGAGGGGGGAGGGGCAGAGAACTGAGGGATCTCCGGGGTTCCGTTGGGAGGGGGGAGGGGCAGAGAACTGAGGGATCTCCGGGGTTCCGTTGGGAGGGGGGAGGGGCAGAGAACTGAGGGATCTCCGGGGTTCCGTTGGGAGGGGGGAGGGGCAGAGAACTGAGGGATCTCCGGGGTTCCGTTGGAGGAGGGAGGGGTGAGCTGAGCAAGTGAGGTGTCTGTTGGAGGGGGGTATTATGACATCATCACCACCTAACCGCCCAGCCGATGTGATTGGCCCTGAAAGACTTTCACCCCTGGGGGGCGTCAGAGGTGAGATCTGAAAATTTTTCCACCCTTACCAGCATCTAGACCCCAAGACCCCTCACTGTACCAAATTTCAAGTCTTTGGCTCAAACGGTGCGGGAGGAGTTCGCTGTCATACGTACATACATACATACATACGTACATACACCACTTGACTTTTATATATATAGATATATAATGGTAATTCTAATGATCTGAGTTAGTTATACAGAAAAGAAAAAAAATATCACATGCAGTTCTTAACACAGCTGTAAAAAAATTCATGGACTAAGAATAGATTTCAAGAAGTTCCCAAAGGGCCATATTAGGAAAAATCATTTGGAGACGCTTAGTAAAGCTACAATAGTATTTCATTCAGATAACTGAAGTCTATTATTCATAAGCGATCATGCACAGCCCACATATACAGCATTCAATTCCAAAATACAACAGACAAGAAAACAGCAAAAATAGGCTTTGAAAACAGATTAGCATAATATTTTTGTTTTATTTCACTATAAATTGCAGATGATTATACATTTCTCCTACAGGAACAAACTATGCATGAAGGAATAAAGTTACAAAATACTGTAGTGCCTTTCTTTCTTTCTTTCTTTCTTTCTTTCTTTCTTTCTTTCTTTCTTTCTTTCTTTCAGAAATTAGTTTGTATTAAATTACTTAGAGCTATTGACAGTATTGAAATAAAACACATGAAACAAAATGGTGACAGGGCATAGAAATTGGAGGAGTTATTACTTAAAGTGGTATAACTGAAAACAATTAAACTCTGTGACATGCTTCCTTTCCTTGTTAGAGAGGATGTTCATTAACATCTCCTGAGGAAAGAAGACTGTTGAGAGGGATACACTGCTAGGCTTTTAAATCTATATAGATGCCTAGGGATGCAGATAGGAGCCTGCTAGCATGATTTTTCAAAGCCACCCAGATACCTAACTGATTTATTTCAGAGGGAGTTAGATGACTAGGGGGTTGTATGAACTGGGGATCTCCTACATCTGGTGAGCACCCACTTCAATAGGCATAGGGTTATAAGTGAGCTTCTTCTCTTCTCTCGCCCTCTCCCCATGATGTTTACCTCCCCCCCCCCCCCCCCCACACACACACATGATTTTAGGCAGAGGAACACCTATCTTTTTGGGCTGTAAGTAGAAATAATCATCTCCAAATAGCCTGGACTTCGGTACCTATCTCAAAAACAAGGGGCAGGACTTTGGACTCACCCGTCTGGTTAGCAACTCCCATTGGCTAGCTTAGGCAGGGAGCCGCCTAGTGTGCTGACTTTGTGGAGCGCAGCCTAAGGTGTCCATCACTCCCCATTCATTGTCTAGGAACCTAGAGCATTCCTACTGGAGGCACTAAGGGTACTTGCATGAGTAAGGTACCATCAGACCTTGTACAGATTTGTGGGTCACAGAGTTGTTCCTGTGATTTTTCTAGGTACCTAAAAGTTAGACACCACAATGCTCAGCATCACAATGTTTGTTGTTGTTCTGGGCTTTGAAAATCCCACCAGACATATACTTAGCTCCTCTGGCACCTACATACTTTAAAAAATCTGGGCAACACTACTGTGGCTCTTTTAAGGCACAGTTCTGTGAGGTGATGAGCACCACCACCTGATAAAATCGAGCCTGTAATGTCAAGGGTGCTGTGGCTGAAATGTAAAGTTATTAAAGGAGTTTTACTACTACTTAAAAAAAAAAAAGCCTTATAAGTAAAATCTCACTAGGGAGAGGAAGTTTGGAAATAAAAGGAAAAGCTAATTAGTTTTAATTAGGTCAGAATGGGTAGGCTGATTGCCATAATTAACATAGCCTAATGATTGTCCTAAGGGATTGTGCTAAGATGCGCCAGGTGAAATTTGGTGAAAGTGGGGATTTGCTTGGCTGTTCTGGTGTGCGAACACTTGCAGCTTCTGACTAAGGCAAATGTGTAAGCAGGGAACATGTGTGGGAGTATGGGAGTTCTGAAGGCTCAGAACAGAGCCTGCTTTAAAGAGCTTAGGGGAAATGTAGGTTAGTGTGCTGAAAGACTGCATGGGCTAGGTTAAAGGCAGTTCCCTCTGGAAGGAAATATGTGTGGGTTGGGGAAGCACTCATAGTCTAACAGCCAGGAAGCTGGGTGTAGACTGTAAGTGGTTAGAGATCTCTGTATCCTAGCAAATTGCATTACTTAATTTAAGCTGAGTCTCCAGATGCTAGAGGAAGAACGTTTGCTCATGCTTTGGCATCCAAAATCTGTAGATCCATCCAGAAGCCTTTTTTGAAGGTAGTCATGAGTGAGTCCAATAAACCCATAGACCTGAGCATGTAAATATTTTTTTTTTTACATATAGTAACTCCAGTGCATTAGAATTACCAAAAAACAAACAAACAAAAAACAAGCAACAAAAAAAAAAATCCCACATGTGGTATAAACTTAAACAGGATTCTACAATATTCTATTGTGAGTCTGCTGAATCATGTGTCCTGGTTATGTACCGCTATCATTTTTCTTTTAGAAAGTGACCCGCCCTTAAGTTAGCTGGTCTCTGTGACCTTGCAGTAATTTTGTAAGATGGGCTTGGATGCTGGCCAAAAGGATAGAAGCCGTTAACAGATAAGCTAGATGTGATCAAAGGACACAGAGAGTCCTCTCTGCCCACTTGGGAAACAACTAAAGGTCCACAGTGCTTTTAGCTCCTGATATCCTGAGAGGAAGGACGCACATTTGAGCCTCACTCTTGACCTCAAGCTGTTCAAATGAGCATTCCTACTGGAGGCACTAAGGGTACTTGCATGAGTAAGGTGCCATCAGACCTTGTACAGATTTCCTCCCTTTTATTTATTTAGATTTAAATACAAAAGCAAGAAGTGCTTCACAATTCAATGTTACACCATCATACCCCCGCCACATTAAAAAAGAAAACAGTCTAGGAGGAACAAATGACTCAACTCAGCCAGCTCAACATTTCCTGCCAGCCAGCCAAGAACAAAACATCTCCTTTCCACTCCCACAGCATACATTAGCTTCGAAAACACACTCAACTTACCCCGAACCCTGTCAAATGGATGGTTTTCCAGTGTGACGAGTAGGCTATCAAACTGGGGCCCTATCAGACCATGCTCCAGACCTCTTAAGGAGACACACGCACCCCGCTTCCAAACCCCCCTTATATATAAAGAGGATCTGACTTTGCTGACCAGAGATGTGACAGTATGGAGAAGGAGGCAACACAACACTTTAATTTCTATTTGGAGACCAATAGGCAGCCAGTGCAAAGCCCAAAGCGCTAATATCCAGTCCTTCTGGGGAGATACCCCGGGGAAGAATAGCTCAGTAGGGAGGAGGGATAGCTCAGTGGTTTGAGCATTGGCCTCCTGACCCCAGTGTTATGAGTTCAGTCCTTGAGGGACCATTTAGGAGTCTGGGGCAAAAAATCTGCCAGGGGACAGTGCTTGGTCCTGCTAGTGTAGGCAGGGACTAGACTCAATGACCTTTCAAGGTCCTTCTAGTTCTATGAGATAGGTGTATCTCCATATATTATACCCAGTTCAGTAAGCAAGCCACTGCATCTCCACCAGCTTCAGTACCTTAAAAGTGAAGTCTGATGTACAGTGCATTGCAGAAGTGTAACGTTAAAGTAACAAAAGCATGGATAACCATTGCAAGGGCCATGCAAAAGGAAAGCTTAGTAAGCTCTGAGCCACTTGTGGATGTTAAAAATCTGACTGGGTTATTACTGTATTTTGGTGATCCAATAGTGCTAGGTGTTTAAAATTACCCCTAAATTGTGGCAGATGTAGTCTCTCCCTCAAAGGAACTGATACATCTGCCATTTCCTCCATCAGCTTCCCGCACCCCCACCATTATAACTCAGTCTTCTCTATGCTGAGATTCAGCCAGCCCACTCCCACCTAGGCCCCAACTCTCTTAAAGACTTCTGGCCAGGGGTGAAAGTAACTTAAAGGACCTACTGGTACACCAGAGTCCTGAGCAGAGGCCTTAACTGGAAGAGGTGTGGTCTTTAAATCCCCAGGCCCTTTAAATCACGATTTAAAGGCCCAGGGCTCTGACTGCAGTAGCGGTGGCTGGGAGCCCTGGTCAGCATGCACACCAAGTGCCTGCTCTGCCTTAGTTGGTGCTAGATAATCAGAACCTCAACACAGAAGATGTTGGTCTCTGTGAGGACACTGACATTAGTGCGAGGATCCTCCCACTTTATGTTGAGGATTTTCCGAAGAAAATGCTGGTACTGGCGGTCCATGTTTTTCAGGTGTTTGCTGTAGGTCACCCAAGTCTCACAGCTGTAGAGAAGTCTGCGGTCCAGAGGGGTGTTTAACAGGATGATGACCCCATAATAAACTCAAGGAGGATGCAGCAACCACTGAAGAAACTGAGAATTAACATTTACCTAGCATAAGATAGTTTAAAATTTGGAGGTACTATTTTGTCATAATAAACTAATTATGTCTTTCAGTCACGGCATAATTATTGCACCAGTGGGATCCCATATGTTATGGAACTTTCAAATGTAAAGGTTGTGCCTACAAAATGAAGCCATATATTCCTATTAATTGAAGCTGTTGATCTCCAGTTGCACAATATTACTTCTAATATTAAAACTATTAGGAAGTCTATGATTTTCTTTTTTATTATTGATTTTCAGTGTTAAGATTACACATTTTAAAATGATCAAGCTAGCAAGAGGGTGACATTCATGCCAGTAATATTATAAACAAAGGTGAGACTCTTCTATTTGTCCTCGGGACATTAACAATAGAATAACCTTGGAGGGATGGTAGTTTTGTGCAGTCAGCAGTAGTATAGGCTAGATAAAGAGAGCAAGCCAGAAACATTTTGACATGGTTATTTATTAGCAACAACAACTGACTTCAAAATTGCCTTTATCTGAGGTTTTCAAAGCAGTTTATATTAATTAAGCCTTACAAAACGTTTGTGAAAGCGGTAAAGTGTAGAAAAATGCAAGCAATTTGTTGTAGACTTCACAGTAGTACTGTGAAAGCATACAGCAACACTACACAACAATTTGAAAAAGGAATTTGCAGGATTTCAGCATGAGGATGTAATTATCTGCATTGGAATTAGACCAGGATCACTGTCTCTGAAAGTGGTACAGACTCTTCAGTGGCCAGTGCTCAGGGCTTCTGTTTTACATCTCATCTCTACAATGCAATAGTATAAAATAACCACGTCAAGCACATTGATGACACCAAGGTGGTTTTTTTATTGTAATGACAGCTGATTTGCAAGCTGAAAGCTTCCAAGAACTCAAACACCATGATCCAGGCCTTCAAAAATTATGAGTTTAAAACCCAGAGATTTAAAAAAATAAGAATTTTCAGTTTGGGTTTTTGAGCATTTAGAATCACATTTATTTTCAGGGTTTCCTCTGCAATCATGAAACTGAAATTCTTCTTTGAGTACTGTCCCTATGGGCGCTCCACTTCAGATGCATATGAGCCTCTGAAATCCTTGATCAGTCAGTGTCTTTTAGGCCTGCCATGCATCCTATATGTCCTTGTGCTGAGTAGCAAGGCTATATAGCACTGCAAAGGTGAAACACCCTGAGTTCCTTCTAAACTGTCTCAGTCTGAGCTAGAGTTCCAGTCACACTCAAAGCCTAGTCACAAGCAAAGCAAACTTTTTGTTTAATCATTTAGTATTATATAGATATATAGTAATTAGATAAGTAGTGAGAGGATTAATTTTGTTCCTCTTTCTCCCTCCCCCTGTGGCAGTGCATGCCTGAATCTCCAAGATTCAAACAGTGCCTCTCTTATGTCAGTTGGTGATGGCCACTCTCAATGTGTCCATTGCCTGGGAGAGTCACCTGTCTCCCAGACGTGTAATTTTTGCTTACCACTTAAATCCAGGGGCAGGCAGAACCAGGAGCTCAATTTGAGGCTGCGGCTGATGGAGTGCTCCCTTAGACACACTTCAGAAGCCCTTGGACATCTGTCTCAAGACAGATCCAGAACCACTTCGACTTAGGGCAAATCTCTCCTAGGAAAGGGAAGACTCTTGAGACCCCAGTCAAGCTCCAAAGAAGAAGAGTTCCGACACCAACCGTAAGGCCTCCTCTCTCAAAAGATCATGGTCCCCAGTTAAGTCCATGGTATCAGAAGCCTCAACCTCTTGGCTTGGTACCATGCAGGCAAAAGACTCCCTCTCTGGTATCGGCGGGACTGGACAATCCCAGCGTTCTAAAGGGGAACGTGATTCTGACAGAATTCTGGTACCATCTACAAGGGTCAAGGAGAGTAATGAAAATCTTCTCCTCCAGGGTGTTACCATTGAGCACAGCTCTGTCATTGGTCCCTAAGTACTGTGCAAACTGAAGTATCAGAGACCATTGGCACAGCTTCAGTATGGTACTGTCTTCTTCACTTGCCAAGCATACTTCCACATTGATACCACTGGAATTTACTGTCAATAGACATATCAGTGGCAGATAAACCAGACTGTCCACCAATCATGGGTACCAAATGTCTCTCAGTACCGAGACCCTGGTCCAGTACTGCCGGAATCTCCATCCTTTTCTGCTGTTTTCCCCACCCATGTTGATGAATTCTCCAACCTATCCATATAGATACCCATTTTTGACACCCATAGGAAAGCCCATTATCCATGACATGAAGGATGGTGGGACCAACCCTAGATGCCACCCCTTCTTCTAAAAGCCCCCTACCCCAGACCTTAGGTAAGTCACTTCCTTTGTCTGCACCTCAGTTCTTTCATGTATAACATGTATATAATGATGCTTACCCCATTTGTAAAGGTGCTCTGCGATCTATGTTTGCAAAGCATTATAGAAGAACTGGGTATTATTTTTAAAGCCTAAAGGGGGGGGGGCTGGAGTGTGTGTGTGTGTGTGTGTGTGTGTGTGTGTGTGTGTGTGTGTGTGTGTGTGTGTGTGTGTGTGTGTGTGTGTGTGTGTGTGTGTGTGAGAGAGAGAGAGAGAGAGAGAGAGAGAGTGTTTGTGTGTGTGTGTGTAAGCGAGTGACCGAGTGGTACCATAGCATTTGAGTACCTCACAGCTTTAATGTCCAGGTGAGGTAAGGAAGTACTATTTACCTCATTTAACTGATGGGTAAATGTGGCACAGAGATACTTAGGACCAGAATTGTAAAGTTATTTAGCCATTTCTCCACTTGTAACATATTACTGGTATTATGAAGATAAATACATGAAAGATGGGCCCTAAATAACCGATAGCTCATGGAGCTGAAGCACCTGGTTGACCCATATGAAAAAGCCCATTCACTTCTATTCTGCAATATCTATTACATATGTAGTAAGGTACATGAGTAATTTTGAAAAGTAGCCTCAAATAAAACTAATTATGCTAAATCATGCACTTGCCCTGCTTCCAAAACCTATTCACCAAGGGATACCCTGTCATCAAGAGACAGGACCATTGACAAACAAGCAAGATTCTTGCAACAATCAGTTTTTTTACATGTTCCACAATTTGGATATTGGTCTTTAATGTTGGATTAAGTTGTAGTGTTGCTGCGTTAATATGCTGAGCTGTTCAAATGCCATAGGAGCAGTTGCTATAGGACCCGTGTTTAAGCAAAATAAATACTATTAAATTAGTTGCATTTTATAACCAATTGTATTGAAGTTAAGGCTGTCAAAACATAGAATAAGCTGTTAGGAATCTTAAATTATATGGGAGTTGATGGGCTGTTCGTAAAAGTAGCACAATTTTACTTGGAAAATAAATTCTAGAAGGTACATCAGACTAGAATATATATAGTGAGAGAGGGAAATGTTACAAAAAACCCACCCACCCGTTCAGATGCACAGCTACCCTGTGCATAATAAATGTTCTTTACATCACAAGGTGCCATTGTATCAATATCAATAATCATTTGCCCTGACATAGCACTTTCCAGCCAACAATGTCAAAGGACTTTGTAAAAGCCAACAGGCAGAGTCTGCTGCCCTTACAGTGAGTAGAGCATTTCTCTGTGAGCAGTCATATTGAAATCACTGGACTGCTTTCAGACATCTCCATTATTGCGTTGCCACCAGCCCCTGAGTGGGAAACATCCATAGTTGTGCTGCTCCAGGAGTAGATCAGAACCAAATTGTGGCTGGGTGAGTCTGGTTCTCTCTTTGCATGCAAAGACAAGAAAGGAAAAGAATGTACACAAGTCCTGACCCCAGTGCTAATGATTCCCCTTGAGAACCAACTGGCCAGCATTTTGGGATGGAGAGTCTAGTTTCCTCCCACGTCCCAATGAATTCCTTGGTCAGACATGCAGGACAGGGAGTAGCAGGCTGATAAAGACATAGCCTGTGAGACAGGGATAGACTACACGAGGCTCAAAGGGCCTTATGCTCGTCACTCTCCAGGGGCAAGGACACCATCCAGCCCAGGGTAAGCTACTACATGGTGTGAGCCAAGGGTATCACAATCTGGCTTTCAATAGAAAAGCAGTACATTTTTTAGCCAGTTTATGGCTTGGTAAATTAAGATACAGGGAGGCTAAACTAGGGCATAGGCTGGGCACCTTGCATGGCCCAGTGGCTTCTTCCTCCTCCTCAATGCTATCCTGCAAGCTCCCTGTGGACCCCCCTTGCCCATCCTGCTTTAGTTCAGAGACTTCTGCAACTCTTTGAACCCTCCTCCCCCATTATGCCTGAGGCTATTGGAGACTCCATAGCCACCTCACCCCATGGTGGTCTCCCCATGCCAAAGGCTCGGTGTGCCCCCATGTTCCCTGTGTACCAGGGGTCCATATCCATGAGAATGTCACTGTGTTCCCTACAATTCCCCCCCCTTCAGGCCTATACTTCTCCTGCACCATTGTTATTCACCCCTCTCTGGGGCCCTGCTCGTCTCCATTGCTACTCACCCTCCCCTGTGGCCCTACTATTGCATCCTTCAGCTTTGTGTTGCCGCACTCCCAGCCTTGGCCTTTAACCCTCCTCCCATTCTGTTCTCCTTTGCCTCTGATTCTCCCCTACCGACTTCCCTGTAAGGCTCTCTCTCTCTTTTTAGTTTTTTTCCCCCTTGACAACGTCCAAACTACAGACACTCCTCACTCAGCAAATTAAGCTGCTGCCTCTGATTTGTGTGGGCAGCAGCTTCTTCCTAAAGCACCAGGCAGTCTGGGGACCCTGATTTTTCCTATTAATCAGGCTTGTCTAATGGTCCAATTTGTATCAAAATCAATATGCTTGTGCCCACTGATGCCTAGAACATGCTGTGCAGTTCAGTCACGGGTCAGACACAGCATCCAAAGTTAAAGCATTATAAATAAACAGGCAAAAGCCACCCAGTTGAGTGTTTGTTGCTTTGCTCACCAGTCCTGTGTAATATCCTCACATAGGCGTTACTGGCCCAACCAAAACTGCAACCTAGGACTTTTGGCTCTTGGGTTGTTTGCTGTAGTCTTCCCCAAGAGTGGGGCTATTTTGTGAGTGTTCTAAAGCAGGGGTCTCCAAACTACGGCCCGGGGGTTGGCCCCAGCCCGCGACGTCAATTTGTCCCCCCACCCGGCTGAGTAAGCATGTGGAAAAGCTGCTGCTGCATGAGCACTTGCCGGCGGCCCCATGTGCGGAGGGGTGAATGCTCCCATGGCATGGCTGGAGAAGCAAAGGGTGCAGCAGCGGCCAGAGGAGCAAAGTGGGGGAGCCACGGCAGAGGCCGGAGGAGCAAAGGGGGAGGTCATGGCAGTGGCATTTCTGATGGAACAAAGGGGGGGGCAGTCACGGCAGCCGCCGGAGGGGCCTGTGAAGCCCCTTCCAAAATCTAATACGGCCCTGGTCTCAAAAAGTTTGGGGACCCCCCCATTCTAAAGTAAGGAAAAAAAACTGCTGAAACGTCAAGTGTCTGTTGTTGTCGTCTTGATTTTCATTACTTTTAACTGCTGCTAGTCTGGGGCTGGAGGGAAAGAGGAACTTTCAAACTATTAAGGTGCTGATTGGAATTGGCAGCATATCAGCCTGGGTAGCAAATCAGCGCTTGCTAAAATTGACTAGGCTCACACAGAGTAATCCATCACATTGTTTCCTGGGTTAATGCACAAAGCATGGAGCTTTACTAAAATCATTATGGCTGCATCTTTTCTGGGGCCCAATTCCAGGAGGTCCAAAGACCACCTATGAAGTGCTTAGCAGTGCAAAATCCTATAGGCACTGAACACCTAGGAAGCTTGGTATCACAGGTATTAACTAACATTAAAACCAATGTTATGCATAGCTATAATGTACATTGCATTTTATTATTCAACAGCATATACTTTTGTCATATGAAAATATTGTGTATGGAGACCTGCTGGGACCATATTTTAGCTGAAGTTGGGTGAGATACTGACCACGTCTGGTGCCTATGTGTAACCTACCAGTTAGTATGCTGTTCTATGTCTCCTCTCTCCTTTATCCATTTATCACAGGCATCTTTTAAAGTAGCCAGCTCTGGGTTTATCTCTCTAGCTCAAGCTGTAGAAGTTCATTCTTCAGCCCTGGAAAGAAAGGGGACTAGTCCCCAGTACTGTCCAAAATCCTTGTCTTAACTATGCAGTGAAAATAAGAGACATAAATATTTGCATGTGTACATATATTACAGTGCAATTGTGTGTGCTTAGTGTGATATTTGCATAATTTCTGCTGTTACACACACTTCCCAGTGTGGTGGGCACATGGAAAAAAATTCACCTGCAAAGCCCATTGCCAAAACTGAGATTTCTATGTGAAAAATTTGATCATGCGTACACATGGATTAGCATTTTCTAATTGCATGTGCAGGTGTTTGTGTTCCCAACCACACGTATACCCATCTTCACTAGTAGAGACCTGGCTTCAAACCACAATGGAAATGTGGCCTTTTAAAAAAATGGTGGTTAATCTTGTAGCTAAATTCAGATGTGAAATAAAATTGAGAAAAGTTGTAGTGTACAGGAGGGAGGAAACACGAACAGAATGCAGTAATATGGCTTCAGTTCTACATGGCACTGTGACCTTCTCTCCCAGTTCAGCAAACACATATGTGTAGTGACTATGTGAATAGTCACACTCAAGTTCTATGAGGTTCAGTAACACTACTTGCATGCTTACCGTTAAGCATGTGTTTATGTATTTTTATGTAGTTTTATAGCAGGCAACCTTTTACTGTCCTGTGCTACAGTATTCTACCCTGCCTTGTGTATGCAAATTATGGTGCCAAGAATGTTCAACACATCTTCCCTTGGTAGCATTACTTGTAAGAGTGTGTGAAGTATTCGTTTTTTTGTTTTTTATCTCCATATGACTGCAATGTTCTTAAGTAACTAATCATTCTTCAGGCTGAGAGGAAGCATTTTAGCTCCTGTCTAGCAGTAAAATGACTTTCAGGTTGCAGTGGTCCTACTGTGTAAAATATTCTCATTCTGTAATGTTAAGCTGTTTTATAATAGGCTGGTTCTGGCTATTGAAATACACTGTACAACGTGTGTTTTTTTTCAGACTGCACCAACTCCTATCGACACCCCTTCCCTCCCCCTGGCAGATCCCCAGGACTGCCACACCCTATCCAACCCCCGCCCTGTTCCCTATCCGCTGACCCACCCTCCCCAGTTCAACAGCCCTCTGACTGCCCCCTCCAGGACTCCCTGCCCCTTATCCAACCCCCAGCCCTGCCCCCCTCTTACTACGCTGATGGTGGCCCAGCCAGAGACAGACACACTGAACCACTCTCCTGGAGTGTGCAGCCCTCCCCCTCCCCCCCCCCCCCCCCCCCCGCAGCTCTGCCTGCATGACGCGCTGCGGCTCCGGAAGAGTGGGGAAGGGGCCAGGAGCAGCCTCCTACCACCGGGAACTCAGGCAGACTGGTCAGGACAGTCCCGTGGGCCTGATGTGGCCGGCGGGAGGTAGTTTACCCACCCCTGTTCTAGGCACTGTACAAGCAGAGAACTACACTGGAAATTCGGGATCTTATTCCTAGCTCATGTACACCTACTCATTCTACCTGTCATCAAGCTAATGTGCTAAAAAAAAAAGAGTGTACCTGGAATAACCTGAGCAGTGCCAAGTGGCTAGCCAGCTAGCCATGCCACGTACATGCCCACAGAAGTTCAAGTGCATCTGTGTATTCATTGCTACCCCGTGCTACCACAGAGGTCTTATACTGGGCTGTGACAGTGACAGCTGCTCTGCCTAATGGATGAAGCTCTATAGGAAACTAAGGCTAGAAGGGGTGGGGCTTCAGGCGGAAGGTGGGGGTAGGGTTGTCAGTCCTCCCCCTTTGGGGTTTCCCCGCAGGCTACTGCCAGCCTGGGTGAAGGCACTGCGTGGGGTAGGTGGAGACCCTGGCTGGCAAGGGGCCAGCAGGGGGAACCCCAGAGCAGGGGCAGGCTGACAGCGGGCTGGCAGGAGTCTGCAGGGGAAACCCCAAAGTGCTAGCAGGCTGAGTGCTCAGCCCACTGCGGCTTTGGAGTTTCCCCTGCAGGCTTCTTCCAGCTGGGGTCTCAGCTCCTGCTGCCATCCAGGGTTATGTACACCCAGGTTGGCAGCAGGAGCTGAGTGGGGCAGGCGGTGGCTGGCAAGGTGCCAGCAAGGGAACCCCAAAGCCGCAGGGGGCTGAGCTCTCCCCGTGTGCTAGCCGAAATTGGCTCGTGTGCCACAGGTTGCCGACTCCTGGGCTAGAGTTTGCAATAGCACCTAATGGCATCAGAGGCTCACATACTTGAATAGGAGTTGGGTAACTGTCTACATTAGTCCCTTTAATTATCCTGACTATATTTGAGGCAATATACTGAGTCAGATGCAATGCCCTCTTTCACTCCAAAAGAATATGCATCATATATAAGACTGTAATTGTTCCATAATATGTATTATTTATGTATTATTGCCTTCAACACACATCCTTTCCATATGAGCTGTTCTCATTGCATAGAGCACAGTATAAATCATTGGTTCTCAAAGTCGGGATCAGGCCCCCTCGAGGGGTCGCAACCCGACGGCAGCTGGCCCTAACCCCTGCTGGTGGCGCCTCGAACCCCAGACCTTGCCCCTGCCGTGGTGGGCTGCCGGCAGAGCCCTGGACCTGGCCCCTGCTGCGGCGGGCTGCCGGCGATGCCCCAAGCCCCAGACCCAGCCCCTGCCACGACAGGCTGCCGACAGTGCCCCCAGCCCCTGCCACGGCGAGCTGCTGGCAGTGCTCTGGGACTTGGCCCCTGCTGTGGCAGGCCGGACCCCAGACCAGGCTCTTGGAGCAGCGGGCTGCCGGCAGCGACCCGAGCTCCAAGCCCTGCCGCGGCGGGCTGCTGGTGGCACCCTGGGCCCTGTCCTCTGTCCTGGGGGGTTGCTGGCACCCTCCCCTGAGCCCGGTCCCTGCCCCGGGGGGGGGGCTGGCACCCCTACACCCCCCCCCAGTTCAGCCCCTGCCCCAGGAGGCTGCTGGCACCCCCCTTCGAGCCCAGCCTCTGCTCCGGGGGCTGCTGGCACCCCCCCCAGGCCGGCCCCTGCCCCGCCCCAGAGCTCAACCCCTAATGGGGGGGGGGTCGCACTTAGAGGCCTGGTATCCGAAAGGGGTCACCAATAGAAAAAGTTTGAGAACCACTGGTATAAATCAATAAATACATACAACCTTTGAGTTAACCCAAACAAACAAACAAACAACACACGTATTCACTTCAACATCCTACAGAGAAAGGAAATTCCAGCTTGTGGGAGCAGTCACTGCCAATGTAAATAAGGTGGAACATAGTCAGATGGCAGGGAAGTATTTGTATTATGTGTATTAACAGAAGAATCAACCTTTACACATGCCAAATGAAGTCATAAGGACCTTGGATCACAGCAAGAGTTCAAAGAAAACCACCTGCATCATTTCTAACATTGGCAAAGTGTCCAATTCAGGACCAGTGTTAAGACAAGAAATCTTAGCCCATAATGTCCTCCATTTCTAAAGGAGGGGAGTGTAAGTTTTGAGGCAACTGCTCCTTAAAAGCCTCAAATCCTTGAACAAAACATTGGTATAAATGTTGGCCTATCGGTTGTTTAGGATGGAAAACAGATGGTCTGCAGTTTACAATTCCATCAAGAGTTCAAATTAAATTCATTGGCTTGTTCTTACTAGAATTAATAAAAGTTGAATAATATGCACTGGCAGCCCTTAGAGCCCTCTGATTGTTGGCAGTGTGAGCGTGCCATGCGTTCAATACTCATTCTTCCCTGGTGTTACTTAACTGAATACAGTGGCCTTACACTGGGGATGACTTTGCCACTCTTACTTCACCGCTCGGCACACCATATGCCTGATGCTTATCTGTGAAGGAGAAGGACTGATGGAGCTGAGTGATATAGTACAGGAGCTGTTTATTCATTAATGCTAGAGTGGGTCAAATTATACTGCTCCTTGACAACACTGATATCAAAGTGAAACAAATTAACCTAGTGCCATAAATTTTCGTGATGGAAAGCAATACACTGACATCTGAAAGCAAGTGGCAAAGGTAGTGCCGGAGTATTCAAGATAATAGGGGTGGCAAAGAGAATGAATTTTAAATGCAATTTAGAGCTAAAACCATGCTGATCCATGCTCAAAGAATTTCAGATAGTTGTCTTGTTCTTGGGCCAGATATTCAGGTCTAAGAAAAGAATCTGAACAATAAAAGCCATAAGGTTTAAATGATGCTGGTCATTGGGCTGTTGTTCTCAACACTAATTTTAATGAGTCAATGAAAGAAAAACCTTTGGTCAGCTAAATATCTGATTGATAGTTTTCCCATTACTCAATGTTGATTCTTAACTCCTCAGCGCACCACATCCCTGCTATTCAATTGTGGAGCAGTTGGAAGGGTAGCGTAAGAATCTAGGGGTCTCGATCCACTAAACTGTTACATCACAGCAAATATTATGCCCCTTTTCCCCAACACCTCCTCCCACCAGCCCTCAGACTAGACACTCCAGAGCCATCACCAAGTAGCGTTTGACACCTGAATGCACCTTTTTACCACTACTGCCTCTGGTGCCAGTGATGCCCTTATTACTCTGTGAGGTGCGGCTGCCTTGCCCAAGTCAGTGTGGTCATCATGGCGACATAGATGCTGGCAGTGGCATTTGTGACCAACAGGCCCCCTACGGTCTTTTGTGTGCACTGTGTCCAGGTCACCTCTGTCGCGCTTTTCATGCAGCAAGCAGCTGTGAGGCACTCCGCCTGCCCCCTTTCCCCCTTCTCTCAACCAGTTCACAACATGACATGAAACGCGATGCATTGGCAGGGTGTGGAGGGAGGGCATGGAAGACAGGCATACTCCTTTTCTCCTCCCATCTTTGCCCTGGACGGGTCATAGAATAGTGCAGGTCCTTTAGTCAGCTATGAGGTGCTCTTCAAGCTGCAACTATTCTTCCATCTCTTGCTGGCTAACTGCAGAATATCACTACAACCAAAGAGCCAAGAATATCACACTGATTTTTCAATTGAATGCTATTTGATTGGTTGCAAACTGTGCTCTGCCAAGCCTCAGATGCCCTCTAGGGAAGTCACAGAGCGGGAAGGAGACTGGGTTATGGAGGGCAAATTGTTATTACATGGCCTCTGTGAACGCAGCTGCATTGGAACAAGCATGTGCATCTGGATTGACTTCCACAGGGCACTACAGTAAGCAGTTTGCTTGCTAGGATATGCAGGATCAGGCCTTTCACATGACAATTAATAATGATGAGCAAATAGCTAACTCTGTTGAGTAGTAATTGGCATGTGACAGGCCTGACCCTGCATACCTTAACAAGCAAACTGCTTTCTCTAGTGTCCTGCAGATGTCAAGTCAGGAGCACACCCTTTGATAGACAGCTAATATACTTTTATTAGCACAGCACCAGCAGTGTGTGTCATACCATGCTATCTTCCACCTCATCTGAGGTTCTCTGATTACAACACAAATACAGGCAAGAGTAATAAACACAAACCACCATCCTTTTCCTACTCCTAATTAAAGCACACATGCTCTCGCACTCTCTATTACAGTCCTTCACACCTTTTGTACTGGTTATCGTCTTACTGAAGTCACATTTTTAAGTCTTGTTTATGGGAAATAAGGTTAACAGGATAGTTTGCTGTCAAAAGTTTCTAATGAACGGCTATGATTTGGAGATGTCTTACAATCACCCAGGAGTTTTTATGGTTTTGTGCAACTTTGAAGTCCTTAAAGAACTTAATTTCCATGTTAGTATGGTGTCTCTGCCTGATCTGGAATGGAGGGCTAAATCCATCTTAGCATATTTTCTTATTGTTATATGGCATAGAAATTGGTCAGTATCTTTCCTGGTATTTGTCTCTCTTGCCTGAAGACAAATAGGTCATATACCTCCTCCCCACTTCCACATTCTCGAAGAGAAATGTTATTTGGACCACTAAAGATTGGGGTTTGTTTCAAGGGGAGCTTCATTTTTTTGTAAGGTGGTTTGTTAGGCAAAAGAGCATAAATACCTTTAACCTCTTCACTCACACAACATGACAACAGAGTAGCCAACGTATTTCTAGAATAGTCTTCTGCGTTTCTGCCACCACTGAGCCTCTTGCTAGGAATGCATGTAACACGAATGCCATGGTGTTTATGTAAGTATGTAGCTATAGTTTTATTTTTTTGCCGTACACCATTGCCCACAAAGCTGGCTGTCATATATTTGCTATTAGCTTCTTTCCCCTTAGATGCTGCACATCCAGCTTTGTAGGTGCAGGCATGCAGCAAGGACCTTTATTTTAGTAGCACAATAGGAGAAAATAAAGAAATGGGTTATTTTTTCCATTGGTATGTTAAGGTAGCTTTGTGTTGGGTGAACTGTCTAATTGCAGCATTATGGTGCTTTATGGTTAAAAAAAAAAGGAAGAAGAAATTCAGTAACATTCTTTTGACTTTATTTTTTTTCCCTTTCGTTTGTTTGTGTTTCCTTTTCTTACCACAGATCCAATATCCTTGCTTCCAGCTGTAGCGTCCTGCAGCAGTAAATCAGAGCACACACACACACACAGGAACAGTGGTCATGGGTTTTTTTTGTTTGTTTGTTTGTTTAAATTTTTGAGAACTACAGCACATTGCACTATATTCTAAGAGATTGTGCTTGAAGCAAAATTCCCACAGTGCGGGTATTTCGAATTACAGTACAGTAATTTTACAGATACACCTCATTATGCTTATTACTATGAATACTCCCGTTTATTCACAGCACTAAACATTATGCCTGAGAGTGGATCTATAGAAAATATTACAATTACAAGTAATGAGCAAACCTCAAACGTGGCTTCATGGAGCCTGACAACTAGCATTAGCAGGATCCTGCCCTAAAGCTGTTGAAACAGGCAGTATTTTTCCACATATGTTAAAAGCTTTTCCATTTGAACTATGGTGCTTTCAAGTAAAGTGATAAGGGAAATGCTATTTTGCAAATAAGGTTACACTCTGCTCTAACAAAAGTCTAGTAAGTTATTAAAAATGCCCAAATTTTATTTCACAGTTATAAAAGCCCTAAGCAATACAAATGTGCAAAAACGTTGTTCTGTTCTATAAAATATTATAATTTTTGCCAATTTTTCATACTCAGAAGAATAAGTGAACAATATTGCATGACATTTGGACTTTACCTCTAACCCTCAGTGCAGCCTGTTCTGCTCGGACCAAGCAGTACTGCTATTTAATACAAATCAGTTGTGCAGGCAAAATCATTTTTCACTTGTGGTGAAAGGAGTGAACTTACACTGCTGAAATGCAAATACATTCTGACATAAAACAAGCAAAACTTGCCTCATAAACTATGATCTCCCAACACTGAGCTTAAAGAATGAGTGTGTCTCATTCCTGACCAACTCTGCAACATTCTCCACCCATGTTCAGTCTTTGGTATGCTGGGGAGTCTGTAAGCAAGGGAGCTCATGCTGATAATTTTGGACTATAGTTCAGTAAACACAGGCCACCCAACATCCATTTGTTAGCTAAAATTTTCATTTATTACTGAAATAGCAAGGATTCATATCAGCAAGTAAACTTGGGGAAAGGTGACTTAATTCATTTTCAATACCCTGAGACACCCAGCTCTTGAGCCAAACATGCTTCGAATGCAAACACTGAGGCCTGGTTGACTGTATGACAGCTACACAGCTCCATTATCAATAATAGAAAATGTTGTTAAAATGTCCAGTAAAACCAAAACGAGATCACCTGAATCAACCATTAACCGAAAGTCACTATAAACCTAATTAAGTGAAGTCTTGGTGCTGTCGTACAACCTAAAGGTTGACATAAATTTTTCATACAAGTTGAACTTTGCTAAATGTGCTTTCAGTTGATTAATGATGATTTTCTTCCGTTCTTGAACAAGAAAATATGAGAACATGCTGTAGCTGGGAAAATAATCTACTGTAAAGGAGGACATCTTCAGCAGTAGAGGAACAATAAGACCTTTTAACAGAGCCTTGCTAAATGCAAGAGAATTTTTTTTTCTGTTGAAATATTGCACGACACCACTCCATGACCCTCCTGCATGAAATGTGGATGGTGCAGTGCGGAGCATAAAGACTCCAGAATTGTGGCAGTTATGGATGTGAAACCACTAGGTCCAGTTAGCTGTGAAGGCAACATGACTTGTGGGTGTTTTGGGGGCCCTTTAACTGACAATTTTTGTTGATGAAGGAATTTTTTTTAATTATAAAAATGTTTTATATTATTGATGAGAATTGTGAGCTGACTAGATTGCATGCTGGTGATGGAACTGGGATAGGGGAAATTCACCATGATAGAAGTGGGGGGTGGGGGGGAGAATCTCATTTGCAGTTTTGTAACTCCATTTTCTGTTTATAGCTTCCCTTTTGAAGACAGACACACCTGTCTCTGGCTCTGTGTACATCTCTTGCAAATGTGAAGAGGCATGAAGTTATGAAATTAATTCTTTGCATTGGTGTTCACTGCTGCGAATGTGAGGGAAAGTCACAAAAACCTCACCAAAGGTTCTTAAGAAAAGTAAGCTGTCATGGGATAAGCGAGAAAGTCCTCTTGTGGCCTGGTAACTGGTTAAATGATAGGAAACAAAGGCTAGGGATAAATGGTCAGTTTTCAGAATGGCGTGGTAAATAGTGGTGTTTCCCGGGTGCCTGTACTGGGACCAGTCCTAGTCAACATAGTTATAAATGATCTGGAAAAAGGGGTAAACATCAAGGTGGAAAAATTTGCAGATAATAAAAAAAACAACTCAAGATAGTTAAGTCCCAAGCATAATGTGAAGAGCTACAAGAGGATCTTCTCAAAACTAGGTGAGACTGGGCAACAAAATAGCAGATGAAATTCATTGTTGATAAATGCAAAATAATGCACAGTAGAAAACATAATTCCAACTATACACATAAAATAATGAGATCTAAATTATCTGTTACCACTCAAGAAAGAGATGTTGGAGTCACTGTGGCTAGTTTTCTGAAAACATCCACTCGAGCATCAGCAGTCAAAAAAAAGCTAACAGAATGTTGGGAATCATTAAGAACATGATAGTTAATAAGACAGAAAATATCATATTACCTCTATATAAAAATCCATAATATGCCCACATCTTGAATACTGCATGCTGATGTGTTCACCCTATCTCAAAAAAGATATATTAGAATTGGAAAAAGGTTCAGAAAGAGGCAGCAAAAATTATTAAGGGTATGGAAGTGCTTTTGAGGAGACTAAGGTGTTTCAGCTTGGATTAAAGAGGAATATGAGTGACATCTATAAAATGTTGACCGTTGTAAATGAAAGTAAATAAGGAAGTATTATTTATGCCTTCTCATAACATAAAACCTGGGGGGGTGGGTCAAATGAAATTAATAGGCAGCAGGTTTAACCCAACCAAAAGGTTTTTCCACACAACACATAGTCAACCTGTGGCCCTCTTCCAGAGGATGTTGTAAAGGCCAAGATTATAACAGGGTTAAAAAAAAAAAAGACCTAGACAAGTTCATGGCAGAAAGGTCCATCAATGGCGATTAGCCAGGCTGGACAAGGGTGCAAAACCGTGCTGTGACGTGTCCCTAGCCTCTGTTTGCCAGGAGTGGGAATAGGCGACAGGCTGGATCACTTGATGATTACCTGTTCGGTTCATAATCTCTGAACCATCTAGCATTGGCCACTGTTGGAAGACGGGACTAGATGGACCTTTGTTCTGACCCAAAGGTGTGGCTGGTTTTACATTCTTATGTCATAGCTTGGCACAGGAAGGGGATTCTAACTTTTACCTAAGCCTTGGAATCTAGTTGTTGTCTGATGTGTGCCTCCTGCTTGATTAATTGGTTTTAAGGCTATGTACCACGAGGAGGAATCAGAAGAAGCCTGACTGCAAAGCCCAAGTAGTCACAAACTATGCCAGGCTGCTAAAAATCATCAGTAGCTTAAAAAAAATGCAATTCTTTTTTTAATGCTGTTTTGGGTTTCCTTTTTTTCGAGTATTCTGCTTTTTGAGATTTTTTTTTAGGGTGAATGTTTTCAGGCTCATCTCCACTACTCTGAAGGCTAGAAACCTACTTTAAGAAAAGAATGAGAGCTGAGATTCTCCTGAAATCACACGAATGCAAGTGTGATGACTTTAAAAAAAAATCAGCAAGTATTCGACTGTGATGAAATCATGAGAGTTGGCAACCCTGAAGAAGTTGGATTCTCTCTCTTCTCAGAGTGTGTGTCCTCTACTCATAAGGGTTCCCTGGCTCATGCTATGCTGTAACAGCTTGCCTGGCTGCTGCTCCTCTGCATGTTGCAGTTCTGGCAGGGTGGCAAGCATAGCATGTTAGCCCCCAGCTGGAGGCTTTTAAAATATTAGTACATTAAGATGATAATTCTCTTTGCCTGGGTTCTACCTGCACGTCCGAGTTGAAGGTTGACGAAGCAGCTGTTCTGGTGACAACATGCGGTATGGCAGAGCAGACAGGCAGAGTTTGCAGACAGTGGTTGAATTGCTAGATTTTGTAACCTATTAAAGTACAACTGCTGGGTTTAATTTCTACCAATGATTTCTTTATTTTGTTTGTTAAAATATAAAATTTAGAATGGGAATTTAAATTTCCCCCTTGTAACAGGGTTCATCACTCCAATGCCAGTAGCACAGATATTTCAGGACTCTCCTAGCATCAGGAAGCTTTTAGGTAGCCTGATGGGTCTCCTGACTTCATTTAGGCATGGGGCTATCCCTCCACCGCCTTCACACTAATGGCAGAATTCTGTTTCTCTCTCCCTGTGCCCTGGCAGATTGATCGGTGTGTGTGTGCTACCTTTTGTAGTCTTCCTAATACTTCCCCAGGAATATTTTCTATCTGTTTGGGATTTTCTAGAGCTGAGAGAATAATTCCAATACTCGATTAATCTAACCTGTTCCTCTTCTAAAACACTCTGCTGGAGATATTATACTACATAGCAAAAGAGAAATATGTGAGGGGAAGTATAAAGAATGAAGAGTCCACAAACACAGGGCCCTAACTCCTGTGTGATTCATTAGGCCTTTTGAGAAGCTTTGGACAAGTGGCAGGTTCGGGAAGAGACTGAGGTAGGCGTCATTTCTCCACTTTCACTCCAGCCAAGATATATTGCCTTTCGGAATTTGGGTTGGTTGTTGAAGCTGTAATAAAGTTTTGGACACACAGACAAAATTATAACAGTAGCATTCCCTCAGTGAATCCCTGCCATTTCAACTGAGTTTATAAAGAATAGTGGGAATATAATAAACTGTTAGCACCACCCCCCATTGCCAAGTTATGTATTTATCCCATAAATCAGATGGAAATCAATGGCAAAACTCCTATTGACTGTAATGGGAAGAGTATTACTAGCACTACAAACAGAGAAAGATTCGGCTCCCATAACTTCAAATTTGTTACTCTAGCAACCAAGGTTTCTGAACATTCAAAGTCATTCATTCACATTTAAAAGTGATTTTTTTCTTCATCTCTCATTGTGTCCCTTTTGCATTCATTTGCTGAGAGCATTTGAATGATCTCACTTAAATGTGCCCAGAAAGCAAATATTTAGGCACGTGCAAGCTTGAGTATTCACATCTGAAGTAGTATCCTTTACATGGTAACAGGAGGTCACGGCTCCCAAATCCACTCACCAGAACCCTGACACAAGGCAATTAAAGCAAGCAGGCGAGGATCTCACAGCTCCCTTAGCAACGAGCACCATACTGGCATACACAATTACTTTATGCTGTTGGTGACAGATCTCTCAATGGCATGCACCTTGGATATTTTATAATCAGAATAATATCTGGCATAGCTGCTGTTCAGTTTTTCTGAAAGGCTACATCAGAGGCACAAACAGTCACAGCAGCCAAACAAAGATATGGCTGCACACTTTGCCAGTGCTTAGGTGACTGTGATGAAAGAAAATTAAATGTAAACACTGCACATGGCTAAGGGATGTTACAGTAGCCTGTTTTTCTAGGAATGATGGTTCAGGCAAGGCTTGTGTGAATTAAGAATTTAACATTTTCTAAAATGACCTAATCCAATATATCTGCTAAGCTTCCCACATCACTCAGTCTCCCTAAAATACTCACAGCCACACTGACTTCTTCAATCCCTCTTCTAGACTGAGACTCCAATCCAATGCTCATGAAGTCAATGGGAATCTTTCCACTGACTTCAACGGATGTTGGGTTGGACCCTCTGAGAATGTATACACACTACACTGTGCATATCATGAGCGTAACCACAACTAATGTCCATGTAGTTCCTTATGGTCATTGTCACAAATTACAGTAGCCCACAGTCTGCTCCAGTACGTCAGGCATTCCAACCCAATCTACAGTCACCTCAGGACTGAAGAAACTGATAGGCATGAGCTGCACAAGCTCTAAAACACAGCCAGCAAGGATCTGGACTTTAGAGTCCAGAGAACAGCAGCATTTCTGCTGCTACATTTTTTTTTCAGGAACAAACCATTTGTGGGAGTTCTGCAACTGTTAGTTAATTAAACAACCTTCCCAGAATATTATAGGTAGCAACTAAAGAACTATGCTAATTTTATATTCACTCGGAGGGGTGTGGGAAGAGGCCAAATGAATAAGGACAAAAATCAGCAGGGAAAGAAAATTTATTTCCAAGCTTCTAAGAGAGAGCTACAAACAACAGAAACTAAAAACCAAACACTTAAAACTATTTTAAAAAAATTAGTTGACAATGTCCTTTAAAAAAAAATTAAACATAAATGTAAAAAATGCAGTTATTAATTCTAATATTTGTCCAAGAGTGAAATAAAAACACCAATGATAAGGATGGAAACTTACCAGTAGCTTTATTTTTTCTATGTTAATTTGTAAATTGTTATTTTTTATTATTATTTAAATTTATGTTGGAGAAATGTGCAAATCTAGCAAAATATTCTTTGGATTATAAACATAGAAAAAGCAACAAAATCCACAACCAAGGAAATTTAAACCAAGTTAAGAAGTAATAAACTATGGAATTATATAGAATGCATATGCATATAATAAAGTGAAATATTACAATAAAATGTTGTATAGTGAATTTGCTCCTTCAGCAAATTAAAATAGGGTTATAATGGGTAAAGTGAATATTTTATGAATATATGTCTGAAAATATATATATTTTAAATTTTTAATAGTTAGATTTAAATTTAACTACATACGGGGATTTCAGTTAAGGAATACATAAAAAAATAAGATTTCCTCTAAGGTTATGCAGTTTGGTACCTGACTGCAATTCAAGGATGGGATTTCTAAAATTAAAGATGGAAAAATTTATATCATTGCTATTTATTGCCTCTTCTCATATTGCAGTTGCTGATCGCTGATCCGTACCAGCAAACTATACTAAATTTAGCAGAATTACAGCTGCACACAGATGTTGAAAATGTTGATGCACAGAACATAGTTTGGTCCCTTGCCCATTCCAAACTAATATAAAACGGTTATAGATCAATTTTATTAGATTAAAAACATACAGTACAAAGACCAACTCTGAAAGTACTCAATATTTTGCTTATTAAAAATTAAATATCTTGTTAGCTGTAGCTGAGGCAATTCTACTGAAGTAAACTAAAAACATTTCTAAGTACCAGAACCATAATTAATGCTCAGGTAAGGTAATTGTCAGGTAGAACAGTCTTTAGGGAATTCCTAGCTAAAGTGGGTCAGATTTAAGTCTTTTGCAACTCGCAGAGCTTAGTAAAGATATTATAATTAACAAGTGTGGAGTATACTGTAAGTACAATGTGCTCCTGTTCATGTATGAAGTTGTTTCTGAGATCCATGGACTTTCTAGGCTATAAGATAAATGCATATTACATATAAAAGGGTTAAATGTAATTTACTTCCAGAGTACAATAGCTTTGTATGAAAGTTGTTACTGTGCTCTGGGAGCAGCCACAAGCTGTAGATAGAGAGGGTACAAAATGTTCACCAGACACTACAGATTCTTATCTAAAAACATTTGTAAAACATCTTTGATTTTAAATAATCACTTAACAAGGCAATAAACCAACTACAAACACATAATAAATAGGGCTATTAAAAGGTCACAATTGTAGTAAATTAGTCAGAACTATAAATGGAACATTTTAAACACTACATGTTTTCTTAAATGCTTAATAACCAAAACAAGAATTAAAAAAAGGAATCATTTTATTTCAAAGTCTGCTTCTTATATTGAAGCACATATTAAAGCAACAGTACAATGTTCATAAAATATAAGTGTGATGCTGTAACATTTCTTACATGTCAGAATACTGATATTTGTATGTATACTAAAATAAGAACTTTAAAATTGTACAAATAGATACATTAAAAATGACATAGAAATAGGGCGCCTTCCACTGCAACAAGACAGAGTTTTATATCTGGCACGTATTAGTTCAAGATGAAAGTATAAGCAAAAAGATTTACAGGAATCAGCAGTAACAAGTTTGATGCTCAAGAGACATTATAATTGTACATTCTACTGTACATACATCATATGGGTTTAAGCTGGCTGAATATTATATATTTCAAGTTTAAAAATGCACTACATATACGAGTGTCCATAGTTTAAGGCGAAATTACAGCTCAGAACTGTTATCTTTTTTTCTAATGTGTGGAAGCTTCTTTGACATAAAAGATTTAGATGTTCATAATACATAAAAGATTTCCCTCATTTGTAGGTTCACTTTTAGAATTTTCCTTCCCTTAAATATTTTGTACTTCACAAGTGGTTTTTTTCTCTAGTGAAGTTGATAACCAACTTCTATATTTGCCTTTTGTAAGAAAAGGTACTTCACAGTATTTACCACTTTTATGTCCTTTTCATTATTATTAAAGGAATCCTCTTTGTCAAACTTAAATGGTTAAATGAGCCTTTTCTTGATTTTTAAAAAAATACCTGCTTACATTTCTTCTGGATTCTTCAAAACATCAGACAGTTCTTAAGGCCAAATTTGTAACTTTATTGTTAAGAATCATCATCAAAAGTGTCTTTGGAACCATACAAGTCTGCTAGTTTCTTAAAACGAGGCCCCCAGTTTTGTAGATAGTCATAGTCCAAATCAGAATCTGTTGTCGCCGACTCTAACGAGCTAAGTGAACCAGCCACTGAGCCTCTTCCTTCATAGCCATAGATCTGAATAGAGTCATAAGGAGGAGCAGTTGGATCATTATCGGCCTCTTGTATTCTTGTGTTGATGAAATCATCAACATCAACGCTATTAGGAGCTGGCCGAAGCCCTGGTCTTGGCATATACTGATACTCGGGTTTTATGTCTTTACGAGGAATAAACCCATTGATGCCATCAGGGTTCTGCAACGTAGCAATGTCGAAAGCTTCAGTGTCTTCCTCTCCACCACCTTCATCATCGTACGTTATAATGTTCTCTCTGACATCTTCTTCTTCAAAAACAATTAAAGGTTCTTTCTTCTGCCTTTTCAGTGTTACAAATAACACTACAATGACTACAGGGAAAAAAAAGAATGTATGTTAGGTTAATTTCCAAACAGTCTACTTTTATAAATTATTTTTCTCTAAGAGAAAGATTACTCAGTAACTAAAGCATATCACATTCTTGTCATAATTATTACACTTTACTATTAGCTATGCTTGATGGCTGTGAGACACAAAGTTTGGATTCAGATGGGATATTTCCCTAGATCTGAGGGGTTTCAGATCCAAGGTTTTGGACCGGACCCATTTTTTGCTGGATACCAGTGCTTATTACGTGATTATTTTAAGGGTTTTATCTGGGTATCACAGTGATGGACTCCTTGTCTGCACAGATCTGTGACTGTATGGGAAGCCAACTATTCAGAAGAAAGGTGGACCTGCTTGAGATATGAAGCCCAATCACCTGCATGACTGCAAGGTAGAAATGAACCTTAGCATTCAGTGTTGGGTGTTGCAAGGCAGCAAATTCCACACCATGCTACCACAACAAAAAAGGAATTATTCCAGCTCCTGATTTCAATAACTTTCCTTTGATAACATGAATAGATGACGGGGCAAAGGCAAATGTGACCTGTTCTCCATAACTCTTTTTTTTTTTAAAATAAATGTTGCTTTTGTAGAATAATCTAGTGATTTATAAATACTCTGACATTAATGGTGTTTTATAGTTCTTATCTCAATGGCAGGTCTTCTAAGTCATCAGTTTGTCTTTAACTTCCCTAGTGTTGAATGGAAAGTAAAGAGCTGACATAAATTATTATTCCAGGCTGACCTCAATAAGCAGTGTGTCTTCCAGGGAAAGGACAAAATCAAAAACTTTGTGTCATGGAGTTAATATTACTCTCTGAAGTTGTTATATAGAGAACGTTACCTGGGCTTACTCAGGGTCTCAGCTCTAACGAAAGGGAAGTGAAGAATACTAAATAAGTTCATCTTTATGAGGGAACATATAGTATATCAAATGTGACCAAGTCAGAGTTAACGTTGCAATATAATCAAAAGCAGATAAATAGGTAGGGAATTTCCTTACCTAACAAAATCACAATGCACGCAAGAATGGCAATTAAAGCTCCAGTGCTAAGTCCAGCATTGAGGATATAAGCTTCAGCATTACATGAGAGCAAGGAACCATTGCTGTCACAGCCACAGACTCTAATAGTGAGGGTATTGGTGCTGCTCATTGGAGGGATTCCACCATCGCTTATTACAATAGGAAGAAGGTATAAATCCTGCTTTTGTCGACTAAAGCCGCCACGTCTAACAAGAATACTCACTGTATTATCTGTTTAAACAAATAAGACAATCTTTAATCATCCAATTTCTTCTCAGATTCATCATCTTCATAAATATTGAGAAACTACATTTTGCTGCAATTGCTTTGACTGTTTTAATGCTGTATTTATATACAGTAAATGGATTGCCCCATTTCTAATGACACATGCAAAATTAACTGTCAATAATTCAATTATTCCAGGGTGGGGTATGGAATACAACACACGTGGCCTTTTTTGGTTGTATTTCACATTTCATTTCCTGCATAAATTACTCTCATTTACTCTGCATATTTATGTTCACTTTTTCATTCTCTATCATAAGGGAATACAGCACCACAAGGAAAATCAGAGCATTTATTTATAAGGCAAGAGCATTTATGGCAGTTTTAAAAGAGGTTGCAGATCCTGATGAATGCTTAGATTATTAGGAACATATACACCAGTAATTCACATGTTTTCTGCAACAGTGGGTACTTGCTAAAACAGTATTCACGACAACAACAACAAAGAGGATCCAATCATGCAAACAATTACTGCTGGTTTTGGTGTTCAGTATAAAGAGTAGCCCCAATGGACCCCATTGGGCAATTCACAGTACTAAGTACTCTGCCAATATCTGTAGAATTAGGCCTTGACATTGTACCTACGCTGATTATGGACGTGACCCAAAGGCAATGGAGTCAGTGGAAAGCAAGACTCCCATTGATGTCTGTGAACTTAGTATCAGGTCCTTTGTACTCAGGCTATCGCCTTACAAAATTATATAGATTTTATATAGATTTTGCCCAAAGATATTCCCACTGAAATAAAAGGAATATGCACACACTATATCATGGCAGAATTGGTCCCTAATATTCCACATGGCCATTTCACTAGAACATATTTAAGTGAACAATATTTTGAAAATCAATATCTCCTCAGGACTCTTTGATCCCAGAAAGCTTGAAAGTGTAGATTGATATAAGATGCTTCTTAGTGTATGTGCAATGTGCCTTAGGCAGCACATGACCAAGGATCATCACTGAATTTGGTCTTCTGGTTGGCTCATTAGTTTCTGAGCTTGGGCCAGGTACTGATGGGGAGTGGGACATGACCACTGAGCCATGCCCCCTCCCCCCCCATTAGATCCTTGAACACATCCAGTGAATTATACAATGATGCTGAAAAATTAACAATTTTAAGTAGGTTTGGAGCCAGACATTACACTGAAAACTTGCTTCTTATTGTCCACTTTATCCAAGTTTCAGTTTGGATAAGTACCCCAGTGTTTGGATGTTTATTCAAATTCCTTCAGACAAAAAAAAAATAGGCAGGAGAGTTTGTAAAAGGAGGCCTTCTGATGAGATTTCCAGTTTTTCTGTTTCCTGCTCAGATGGGAAATACTATGAAAAAATAAGAACAGAGAGTGCTTCTTCGTGGTATTTCTTGTGCTGCCAGACCCAGGACAATCAAAACTCAAAAACACCAAGGTGAGTGGAAGGAGCAATTTTATCCAACTTTTTTTTATCCAACTTTATCCAACCTAAGAAAAGTTGGTTTGGTTAATGTTCAGCTCAGATCTCACTTTATCCAAACCTCTTTGCTTTCTGTTTTTCACTTTTCCAAAAGGAAATAAAAATAAACATAGGATGATTCTTTTAATCTTCTTTTTTTTAATCAGGACAGATTAGTCACCTTCTATGGCACCCATTTGCCTGCTGCTTCAGGATTCAGCAGAATTGTACAAAGATTAACCTATATCCCAATGAAAACTCAGCATAAATCCCAGAATAATGTGATTCATAGCAGTTCTTTTAATGATCTGACCAGTTATTTCCAGAGAAACCTGTGAATAAATGTGAGCTAATGGGGCAGAATCTTGGCTCCTGCATTCAAAGTCCACATAGGGGCACTTTTTGGAAAAAAATCCCCATGAGGAATTCCTTGTGGAAATCATCCCATATTGTCTCATGCATTGGACAATATCTGCTGCCATCCCAAACCTGGTGGATATGTAGGGATTTGTGGGATGCTAGGGACATATCTGGACCTAATATGCACTTCACCCCAGCTCTCTGGAAGTCTAACTGTATTGCAAAAAGCATGATAGTTTTGAATTATGACAGTAACTGTGTGGTAATGTTTTGCTTGAGACAGAGAAGATCATAGAATCATAGACCCATAGGGATAGAGGGGCTCACAAGGGTCATATAGCTTAACATCCTGCCTAGATGCAGGATTTATTGTGTCTAAACCATCCAAGACAGATGGCTAATACAGCCTCCTTTTGAAAACCTCCAGTGAAGGAGATTCCACGACTTTCCTAGGCAGTCTGTTTCAGTGTCTTACTACTGTTCTTACTGTTGGAAAGTTTTTCTTGAGATTTAATCTAAATCTTCTATGCTATAGTTTGAATTTATTGCCTCTTTTCCTGCCCTCTGTGGCAAGGGAAAGCAATTATCCTCCATCTGTTTTTTATGGCAGGCTTTTAAGTATTTGAAGTTTGTCATCATGTTCCCTCTCAATCTCCTCTTTTCCAAACTAAACATACACAGCTCCTTCAGTCTTTGCTCATGAGACTTGCATTCCATCCCTCTGATCATCTTTGTCATTTGTTCATGAATCCTTTCCAGTTTCTCTACATTTCTATATATTGGTGACCAAAACTGAACACAGTACTCCAGCTGAGGCCTAATCAGTACTGAAAAGAGTGGTATTACCACCTCCCCTGACTTGCACACTATGCTTCTGTTAATGTAACTCAACTTTGCATTTGCCCCTTCTGTAACAGCAGCACACTGTTGACTCATGTTGAGGTTGTTATCCATCACAACTGCCAAAGCCTTCTCAGCAGTGCTGCTGTCAAGCCGGCTATCCTCGATTCTGTATTTGTGCATTTCATTTTTCTTCCCAAAGTGTAGCACCTTATATTTGTCTGTGCTGAATTTTATTTTGTTGTCTGTAGCCCAGTTATCCAATTTACCAAGATCCCCTTGAATTTTAGCTCTGTCATCTAAAATGTTGGCATCCCGATCTAGCATTGTGTCATCTGCAAATTTGATCAGTATGTGCTCTATTCCTATATCCAGGACATTGACAGAGACACTAAACAACACCAGACCCAGAATTGATCCCTGTGGAACCCCACAAGAGAACTCCTTCCGATCTGCCATCATTCCATTAAGTTGCTCATTGTTTATGGTTGTCTAACCAATTATGTATCCACTTAATTGTAGTTCTACTGAGCCTACATTTCTCCAGCTTTGTTATCAGAATGTCCTGTGAGACTGTGCCAAAAGTCTTGCTAAAGTCCGCGTATATTATGTCCACCATATTTCCACCTATCCACTGTTACCCTGTCAAAGAAGAAAATCATGAACAAAGATGTACAAATACAAAGTCTGATTATTATTATTTTTAAAATATTCGTAGCTTTGGCAGATACTGTTTAATCCATTTCAGAACCCATTTATGCTGCTAAATATTTACACTCTTATTTATTGGTGGCAGTGTCTGTATAATAATCTTCAAATTTCAGGGGGTTAGAATGTGGTCATAATCTGCTGTCAGTGTGACATCCAATGTGTATCAGTCTTGTTTGACTCCTTTTTACATTTTTAGTCTAAAAAATCCACTAATATTTAGTCTAATGTACAATATTTTCTCACTAGTACTTTCACACAGTATTTTTCACACTAGGAAATATAGTCCATTTATTCTCAAGCAACCAAATAAAAGCTCACAAGATGTCAGATCATCTTCATGGCGAAAGAGCTTGCAGACTGACGGGTGGGAGTGCTACCTCCTCTCCTGCAGTGAATGCAGTTGCCTGGAGATTTCAGAAACAGGACAGAAGAGACTTTAAGAGCCCTGCTTCCAACCCCAGTAAAAGCCAAAATGGTACCCTGTAGACAATCAAAACTATGATAATTGATAATACCTGATTGTCTTGTTTCTTTTCTGATATGATTACCTTATGCCAAATTCACAATAATTTAATTACCAAACAGATCTGTCTAACCCCAACATAGCATAAAGCTCCTTTTTCTAGACAATGTAGGCAGTCTTATATGTTTTTGTATATTTGACCAGTGATCAAAAGCAAATATTTGGAATTGGCAAGTTTCATAAAAGAATTGGGTGAATGCTTAAACTAACTCAAAGATACAGTAATACCTCAGCAAAAGTTTTCAAAACTACTGGGAGCCACACGGAAGCAATTTAGGAAAACTCTGATGCTCATTTAAATATTTTAACAGATTAAAAAGGAAAGCCACTCAAAAATACCATGTAAAATATTATGAAGTCCACTACGTGACACTTCTTCCTCTGCTGTACTTGTGACCAACTTTCATACCCAGAAAGAATATAATGTCCATAGAAAACAACAAAACCGTAACCTCTCAGGATAAAGGTAACGTATAATCCAGTGTAATATCTTCCTCCTTGATTTTTCATTATTTTCACACTCTTTGATTCCAAAAGAGAGCCTAACTGTAATCCGGGTAAATAGTATTAGAATGAGAAACGGACGTTAAATATCTATGCCACGTTAAAGTTGGATTCTTTACTCATTCCACAAGAACCGTATTGCAGCTGCTTGGCTGGCAATTCTAAGGACTACAATGTGCCACAGCATATTACAGAAGGACAAAAACATCCATCCCAAATCCTTTGCAGTCCATTCCGGAACATAAATGTTTTCATTTTCCCATTTGCTTTTCCCCGGAGAATCCCTCTAGCTAGATATTACTTCAAGTGAACCAATGCTCCTTGTGAAATGGCTGGCATTCAGAGATAAAACTGTATCATATCCACCAGTATTTATTTTTCCATTTTTGATTTTCTTCTTTGCTTCTTGCAGTCTTACCAAAGCTTTCCAAATTATTTTCTCCATGAAGGTAGCTGTTGCTTGGTTTTCATTATGTTGTTTACAAGCACACCCAGAAAAGTAAATTGTTGTTTGATATCAGAAGCTCATTGCATAGTGAGCATTATGAGCAGCAGCACCAGAGGTGAGAGTGGTCTTCCCTGTTCTGTCAACAAACAGACTTCTGGTTGTAATTGCCTAGAATCTACATCAGGCAGTGATTATTACTGGGTAAGAAACAAAGGAGAATTGGACTGGAGTCCATGTCTATTACGGAGGGCCTCAAAACTCATTGATCAGACATGTGGCACTGAAGATCAGAGGATGTTGCTATTGTAATAAAAGGGAGTTTAGCCACCTCCTTTTGTGACAGTGGAACCGAGCCAGGAGTGTTATATTTGCGCATTCCAGAACATTATATCCCATGAGTGGCAAGCATTAAGAGGCAATTCTCCCCTCCCTCCCCCCATGTAAAAGGATCAATGTAAGGTAAATGCACCAGTTTCAGATCAACTAGCTTTGTGCTTGACTCTGCACAGGGTGAATCTCTGCCTAACTGTACCTCAGTGCAGGATGGAGCTGGGATTAAAATAAGGAAACACTTCTATTAATAATCTGTCACTCTTTTCTTTTTTTAAAATATCATGGACTGGTTACTGCTCTTTTTGAAGTCAATTTCAAAATACACACTGACTTCAGCGGACATAGGATTGGACACCAATCGTATACATAGCCTGGGAAAATAAAGTATTGTTTATTTACATGGTATAATGTAGGTAAACACTCAAGAGCAAAAGTAATTAGATGCTTTATCACAGCATGAGATACCCCATTATCTCATGTTTTCTATGGAAAATAGCCTGAGCTGAAAAACTTGGGAACACAGAAGGCTTTTAATGTAGAATGTGATTCCTTTATTCTGAATTACTGCAATATGTAATTACTTTTTGGAGTGAATAGAAAGAAACTCTGTTAAATGATAATTAAAGGACTGTATTCACTTTAAAGTTCTGTAATAGACCTAAACACTGGAGTTTTCATTAACTGTTCTCCAAAGTTAATAAAGCCATTTTTTTCTTTGAAACTAGCAATTCCCTGTGAAAGAGGTGGCATGATACAAAGATTACTCTGATTTACAAATGAAAAAAGAAATTTTAAATTATTATATGTTATTTGACTTGCAAATTGTAACACTCTGAAAAGGTTTACTATCTAGAAGTACCTACAATTTTAAGTTTTTCATCTCTAACTCCACCTTTTTTAATCAGAAAAGAGTTAAATTAACCACTCTTTTCATTTTGTCTTATAAAATTTACATGAAGCAATGTATGAAAATGATGGCGAGACAGTAAAGTATGAAAAATTAAAATGAAGGAAGGATTTCATTATGCTATGTATCCTTTCTAAAAGAAAATGATATGGGCAGAGATTCAAGTGACCTAAAACATCATTGTCTTGTTGAAATAATTTACTGCAGTGGTGTCATATAAAGGCACTGTATTCAGTGGACTATCTGAATTTCCATTATAAAACCCTTATTTATCTGGATTAACTTTTTCATTAAAAGAAAATAAAAGAAAAGAAAGAAAGATGACTTTGACGCTTATAGAAATGAAGGACTAATAGATCTGGCTCAAACCGGAGCCTATGCTAACTTCCCCCTGAAGCTGTTTCAATATATCTCAGTTCTGACATGGGATGCCCCTGCTGTATTAGTCCTGAATAGGGTGACTAGATAGTAAATGTGAAATATTGGGGTGCAGGGTGGGGGTAATAGGTGCTTATATAAGAAAAAGTCCTGAACCTCTCTTGAATAGACTACAAATTATGCCAAATGGTGCTAAACTGTGTGGTGGGTTTCCATTATCCATTATATGGTTTCCATATCCATTAGCAAACTCACTGCTAATCTCAGTTTGAAGATAGGTCTCCAAAGGTGAAAGGCTAGTTCATTATCTCTCTGTGCACTCTAGCCTCTGTTCATACACTGGTCCTAAAATATCTTTCAAGGTGAAACACAGCTTAGAAGGAAAACAGCACATTTTCATTTTATTTGATTGATTTACTTATTTTCCTTTAAAATATATGCTCAAACTAATGTTACTTCCCTTTATTTAAAAAAGGAAAGAAAAAAAGAATGTAAATACATATTTTCTATGGGATCCTTTACCCACTTCATTTGAGTGTACAATTGCCATGTTGAGGCACCTAGCTGTAGATATCCATATTACTTATTTTTTTTTTAATGCATCAGAAATTTGATGGAGTTCTGATAGTACCTACTTTTTTTCTTCAGAATTCAGAAAGGAAGAAATCATGCCTAAATAATACAGGAAGTTTTGTGAATGTTATAACGTTTGACATAAAAAATCATGTTGGATGAAAGTAATCAGACCCTGTTGTCTTTTATCCTGATGTCAATCTGGAGTAATTATACTGGCTTCATCATTTAAACCAATGCAACTGAGATCAGAATTTGGGAAACAAGCACTTTTTTTCTCAAGTATTAACACTCATTTTTAATAAATAGTTTCCTGTACGTTTGGATAATGTTGCTTTTATAAAGAAATCCCTATGTTAAAATTAATTTGCTAATACTTATTATTACAAATGTATTATGCTCTATTCACTATTGTAATTAAGCAATTAGCATAGGGATATTTATAAAGACTGGATATGCCTTTGTTTTGTTTCTCTCTCTCCTCCTTCCACAGTCTTACCATGGAGTTTTTGCTAGGGGTCACATTGCTAATCCAGGACTGATGGTGTTACACTGGGAGATTAAGTGGGATTGTGGAAAACTGGGCTGCTAATGCCTGGCTCCTGAGGATTTCTTTGATCTTATTTGCCTAATTTGGATACAAGAACATCCCACATTTTGAGCACTGGAGGTTGGAAGTAGAAGCTGGATTTTGTGGTCCTCATCTAGATAATGGATCAGACTGAAAAACTGGATTTGCACTCCTTCCCCCCCCTCCCCCCCGACAAACTTGCTGTGGTAGGATTTTTACTCAAGATTTAAATCCCAGGACACCCACAAAATGACAAACGCAACTGAATCAAAAACATCATCCCAGACCTTCCCCAACAGCTGAGTTTAGGGCCCATGCCAAGCCCAGTATGGGTCACAGTGAATTCCTAAAGTTGTGGAATACCTATTACCTTTAGCTAAGTAGAATTGTGTATCTTCTCTTTATTGCCTGTTCTTTTGGATTCAATGCCAATGCATTTATCATATAGAGTATCAAGTAATTTACAAAATATACGTATTAATCTGAAGGCCAGTGAACATGCACTAAATTATTCCAAAGAATGTCTCTATCAGTTACATTTTCTGCTTTTTTTGCAAAACTCTCAAAAGCAATCAGTCAAGATGAGTGAAAATATTGTTGTATAAAATTATAATACCCATATGTTTTCTACTTTCACTGCTCTGAACACTAATATATGGCGAACCTGGATACAAACCTCTGTTATCTCTCAGCGTAAAATTTGGATTGTGAATAATTTCAGGTGGTAAACTGAAGATAAACCTTGGTCCATTAGCTGCATCATCCTTGTCATCAGCAGTAATTGTAATAAATGGCTGTAAAAGAAAAGTAGCTTGTAAACAAATAGTGCCTTTATTGGGTATATACTATATTGCATTCAAATAGGGTTTTTTTTTCAATGTGTGAATTTTGAGAGCCAAAGGGAAAAGAATGAAAAAAACATCATTTATTCTTAAAAATATAGTATGTCTATAAAGCTCAAACAGACAACTATTTCTGTTATGATATTTAGTCAATACAAACAAGATCAAATGTGGACAGGTCTGAGGAAATAGCATAACCTCAATCCCACTCCCCTAATCTGGCAAACATAGGCAACAAAAATAGTGTTAATAAAATAATTAATACTCCCAATTGGAGGAAATCTTTGCACAAGCTACTCCTAGCAGAAGGAATAATCTGCACTAGGATAATACATACACAGGATATGAATGGAAACATGTGTGGGCTACATCTGTAAGCACCACTCTATGCTTGCTGTCATAGAAGGCGGAGTCTCTCTCCAATATTTGACATGTGCCTATGATTGCAAAAACTAACTCCTACCCTTGCTTCTGCTGGAAGTTTGCTGGTATACACCTATGGCCATGACCAGCCAAAATTCAAACCTTGAAACGTAGTGTGTGTGCATGTGCACGTAGCCACACATTAACTTATTTCAATTTTGATGTCAAATACAAAAAAGTGCCTCTCTATTTGCCCGAGGCACCTTTACTAAAACTTAAAAATAGCAACCCATCTTCCAACTTCCATACAAAACTGAGCTCCAACCCAGGAATAAAGAACATCGCAATCAGTGGAATGTAACAGACAGAGGATACCTGGTTGCTCTGAGCATTTTCACAAATAAATGCTTCATAGGTTGATGCAAATTTTGGAGCATTGTCATTGACATCAAGGACCTTAATTGCTACAGGAACTTTGGCTTCCTGATGACGGTTGTCTATAAGAATAAGTGAAAAACAAAACAAAATGGAGACAAAACAAAGCTATAATACTTTTATTAAAGTTAAAAAAGGAACAATCAAAACCGATGTATTCCTGTTTTTTTATTATTATTATTCCAGCTGTTAAAGCCCACATAAACAATGTGAGGAGTATTGTATTTATATCCCTAAATTGAAATCCTCAGTGGAATACTTACAGACTTCAGTTGCAAAGACAGAGATGTTATGCCAAGCAATTTCTTCCCTATCCAGAGTTTTTATGGTCTTAATGTAACCATCTTCTGGATTGATACTAAAATATCTTTCAAGGTCAGTGTGACGATCAATTGAATATCTTGAAGGAGAAGAAAATTGAGTATTAGACAAAAGAATTACTTTGCAGGCTGATGTTTCAGTGTTTGTTCAACAGTATATTTCATATTATTTTAATATTGTATTTAATAATGCTTGCAAGATGGACATATTAATTGTATTTATCAAGCAACTTTTTAATGGAAATATATTTCCATTATTTATTAATGTATATGTATCAGACACATTTGGCACTGTCAAGTTTTTATATAGTATATATAATAAAAACATTTATTCTTTGAAGACCTTAAATGATAACATTTGAAAAGTGTCTAAAATTCCTTTACTTTGTATGGGAATATTTTGAGATATTTATATTTTCCACCTGTTCCATATTTATTTCTTTTAATTTCTTTTCATTTCCAGAGCACTCAGAACATTAGAGAATTTATCATTTCCTAGATTATTTAAAATTATGAATTTATTTACTAAACATTTCCGTATTCTTATACAACAGTCTGTTTTACTAAGGCTTTCAGACCTTCACTTTGCAACTCTTCGGAGCATATATTATGACAACAAAGCATTTTAAATAGCTTTGTATCTTAGTTAATAGTAGCAAGATGACACCAGAAAACACACATAGCAAATGCTATTCTATACCTCTCTCGCTGTATGTGTGTGTGTATGTGTGTGTGTGTGTGTATGCTCATGCAAAGACACATAGTGGTTGTCATAAAATGTTAATGGTTGACAATAGTAACCACACACTAGTCTCTGAGCTACTGCAGTTATTTCCATTCTAACTTTATTGAAAAATTGATATCTTTGATAATATTGTAGTAAACATTCTTGTAATAGGGACCAATGTGAGTTGGTATGCAGACATAGCTATAACAAATTGTACATTAAATATGTCCTAAATATGAGAAAACGTGCAAAATGAATAGCGATGAAAATGACACAAACAAATAAAAGAAGATAATTGACTAGGTACCATTACATCTTATTAACTAAAAGTGACTTTGTTTATCTCTATATAAACAATAGGACTAGATTAATCAAGCATACCTTATAGCACTATTTGCAGCATCAGGGTCTTTGGCATGTACTCTCCCAACAACAGCACCAGCTGCCACATTCTCTTGTACTTCAAGAATATAACTTGGTGCTAAAAATATGGGTGGCTCATCAGCATCCTCAACTGCTACCTTTACAGTTACAGTATCCTTGAATGGTCCATTGCTGATGAACTTAGGGTCGATATGTACATTGGCTGCCTCTACCTTCAGACTGTAGGACTTTTTGGTTTCAAAATCTAGGAGCTGAAAGAAATAAGAGAATGATGCATCAGTTGGACAGTGCCAACAACATTGAAATGTAAAAGCTAATTCTTTGAAATGTGATAGCATACTCCCTATAAACCAGATGTGTGCATAGTACTTAATATGCAAAGACTCAAAAGTCTGAGGTCTTCAAAACATGTGCTAAATACTCAAAGTGAGGAGCTACCCACTGCATCTACTGGAGAGAAAAAAAACCCTCAACATGCTGGGACAGATTCCCTACCATGCACTGTGTCTGTTGTACTGTTTAGGAAACCACGCACATCTCATCAGTCCTCCAGCAGCAGGGAGCCCCTGCTGCTACTCCAACTAGAGCCCCAGCACAGAGAGCATGGTGGGGCAACTCTCAAGCTTATACATAGCTCTGACCTGAAGATGTCATCGGTGTAAGGTCAAAAGCTTGTCACTCTTACCAACAAAAGTTGGTCCAATGAATGATATTACCTCACCTACCTTGTGTCCCTAGTGTTTACCCTCACTTGTGCACATGCACGGCCTCCTCTTACCAAGGTGCTGGGGCCATATTCGAGACCTCACTCTAATTGGTAACAGAGTAGGCACAGAAAATGACCCAGGGTTATGTAGGCATAAATTAAAACCACAGGCAATGTTTGCTAGTTTTCAGTGTTGTGAAAGGCTTTGTTACAATTAAGTTGAGGCTGCTGCATTTCATCATGACTTGTTATCACATGTTCATTGTTCTGTGTGCAGTGGCATCAGCAATGTAATACAAGGAAACTGTTTTGAATTGTGGGCACAAAGCATTTGAAATGACTAGACATATGGCAGAATCCCTTGATGGGTATATAACATTTTTCTACTTGACTTTTATTCTTATTTGCACACCACTTCATCCTTTTCTTTCTATCTATGTAGAATGAGAGGGAAGCAATATTGATATTTTAAATGATTTATTTTATCAGAAATGTAGACAAATGATCAATACGTTGTACATTATCTTAAAATTATTAAGATAATGAATGCTTGATTAAAACAACTAAAGCAATATCATCATTCATTTCAGTAATTTTCAGTATGCTTTGAAGAGCGAAAGGTCTTGATTTCTCAAGTGGTAGATCAGTACAGAATGCCGTTAAAGAATACATAATAGTTTCTTCACTTTATATTATTAATAAACCCAGTATAGAGCTTTTTTGTACTACTGCTTTCCATTCAGTTACTTCCTTCCATTTTGGCTCTAGACATTATCAGAGAACAGTAAAATGGGAGTTCAGAGTTAATCACAGCTTCATAAACAAAATTATACACAATTGCATTTACCATAATTTTAACATGGACACTAATCTATTTCTATATTCTGTGATAAAGAAAATGAAATAAATTGTGTATATTAATAGACTTGAAAGGGTAGGATTGCTCACCTTCTTAAGCTTTACAACACCTTCCTGAGTCTCATAATCTGTTGTAATTTCAAACATCTCCACCCCATCTCCATCAATGATGCTGTAAGTCACTAAGCCATTTTCGCCAATATCTGGATCTTTGGCCTTCAGTCGTCCTACTTCTTCCCCTGGAACGGATGCTTCTGATATTGACATCTGGTACACATCTAGGCAAAAAAGCATTCAGTTGTAATTGCACAGTTTGCTTCTTAAAATATTTGTATTTTACCTCTTTCATTTATGCATGTAAAATATCATTGAAAATTTTTAAACTTTCAAATTATCCACATGCAGTAATGGAGTTATTCACTGAAGGAATGGTTATATTATAAAGGTCTAGGTTACTGTGAGATCGAGGTCATTAGTGAAATCTGAGGTCATGTTGCTAATCTGTATAAAATTACCTTCCCAATTACTGCCTTCACCTCTAGTGTGCTAGCAGGAGCTAAAAGGCCAACTGATCATACAGTCAGAATGCTGAAATTATTGTGACATCAAGGTTATAATTCATATTGGAGATGTTATTACAAAAATCTAGAGAAAATTACATTTCAAATGATTCATGGTATGAACTTCAACTGCGAGAAGTTTAGGAGAGTAACTGCCATTCATTCAAAAGCCACAAATTATAGAACAGGAACTGGAAAAAATCTCACTGCTATGACACCTTAAAGAATAAATCTGCTGCTTTCCATAGTTCTCACTTGGAATATGAAATTGCATTCACTGCAAAGTAGTGAAATTTAGCACCATTCAGTACATGCCAGATTATGTGGGGCCCAAGTACAGATCCATCGAAGGGAAAATAACAGGAAAATTTCCCACCCAAACTCAGGGACTATACCCTCTGATGGTCCCAGTGGCTCTGGAAAGGGTGAGGATGGTGCAGTGTAAGCAATGCTCCTGTGCACCAGGAGACTCCAAGCGATATACTGTCATCTCCTGAGGCACAATCCTCTTGCAGCTCTCTCCACAACGATGCAGATCTCTGGGTGCCTTCCAACCCAAGCCAGAGTTTAAATAGCACAGCCTGCCCCTAAATAGCAATTAATCATTTTGGAATTCTTTACATTACTGATAGCTTCAATGTTGACCTGAACAAACCCAGGAAACCATACAGCCAGCAAGATAAAATATAATAGGCTAAATCTAACCCCTGCCCTCAAGTATCATTTGAGGAACACCAGTGGATGCATACCAGGTGTGGACTTGCTTCATTCATTGTAAACACAATAGGCATATATGATAGTAATGAAACACTAACTACAGTCACAAACAAGCCTAAATAAAAGCAAGTTGCACAATAACAGTTCAATCTATTGACAGATGATCACTTAGACTCAAATGAATGCAATGTGGTAAACTGGTAGACGGCTGCAAATCTAACATCTTTCCTTTCTTGCTAGACAAGTGAAACTTAAAAAAAACCCAGTTAATTTCAATTTGTCCTACATGGTAGAAAATCCCCTCCAGGGGTCATTTTAAGGCTCCATGGCTGGACTTCCATCGAGATCCAATGAGCTAAAATAAACAACTAAATAAGATGAAAATACATGTGAACACCATCTAGCTAGCCTAGCAACTAAAAACTAATGCACTTTACTTGTAGTAGCTAGAATTATTTGTCACCAATCTGAAAATTTAACTGAGCTAAATTTTATTTGATCTGCCACCTGTGTATATAACTATTCACAAGGGAGTAAAGGTACAACCCTACAATCTTTAGCCACGTGAACAGTCCTGTCTTCCGTGTGACTACACAGACAGGTGAAGGATGCAGCATCAGACCCTAAAATTGAAAAAATACATTAAATAGAAAGTGATGTTCACTCAGCTGCAGGGCTGTCAAAGAACTAAAAGAGCATAACCATAATTGCTAACAGGTTGTGCAATGCTCTTTCATCTGTGGCCAAGGAAAGCACCTCTTGCCTGAGAAACACCTTAGACAATGTAGGGTGCAGCTGAGGTAAAGAGATCAAATGGATCATCTGCCATTCACCCATATTTATCAATAGACAGAAGTGGATTTGTAGAGTTAGAAATGACTATCATAAGCTACAATTTGGAAATAGTTATGAATAGAGAGAATTGCATAAGGGAAAGCCATGTTGGCTCTTCTTTAGAACAGTGTTAGTCTCACTGCAAGAGCCTACTGGTGTGTGTAGACCAAGGTACTGTGGGAACCCCAAATATATTGTACATCTCCAAAAACAGAATAAACTGCTGACATGCAGTAGAGGTGAGAATTTGAAGATCCATTCTTTTAACTCCTTCTGGTTCTCCATCAGATTTTTGACAGCATCTCAAAGATTTTTTTTCTGGTAACGTTGTCATAGTCTGAACAGAATGCAAAACGAACCCTGCTTTTTCTGATCAGACTTTTGTACATCTGCAGTGTTAAAAATTCAAGTTGGAAAAAATGTATTAAGTAATCTTAATCCATTATTGCTGCAGTGCAAGTATTTCCCCTAAAGTATATTTTGAGGGCTTTCTCCAACCTAGTTTTAACTGTCTCAATTACAGAGGCTTCACTTCCATAAAAGTCTTGACGACATCACATTGATCTCACCATAATACAACATGGGTCGATGGTTTTCAAAATGAAGCGTGGCGCCAGGAATCCCCTGCCTTCTAATCCTGGCTCTAAAAATGACTCACTCCATAGCACTGGATAAATCATTTAAGAATTCTGCATAAACTAATACTTACCCATCTCACATTTTTTGTGGTATTGCATTAGTTACTATTTGAATATACAATGCACTACACAAGTGTTAAGTATAATTAGTAGCAAATTACTACTAGTAACCGTTATGTATTAAGAGACTTGTTGCTTACTCTGTGGGAACTTTGGTGGGTTGTCATTGACATCAGTAAGTGTAATTGTCACTTTGGTTGTCCCTGAGAGTCCTCCCATGTGTCCTCCCATATCTTTTGCCTGTATTACAACATGATATTCTTCCTTAGCTTCTCTGTCCATGTTGGGAAGAGCAGTTCTAATAATACCTGTACATTCAAGGAAAAATGTCATATAAATATTTTTAGTCATGCAAAACTGGTACCTTCATATTACACAATGTATTTAAGATGTACCATACACGCTGCATAGAGCAACAATGGGCCAGAGTCTCTCCTGGAGAGCCTCTAGCCTCCATGCACCATATGATGCAGAAAATGTGGTCCTAAAATCAACACAGCTGACCACAAAAGTATCACCACGGTAATTCTTCAACAGCATAGAGCCTGCATATCAGCTTCTGCACCCTCTCTCTGCAACTCACACAGAGGAATAGTCCTCTCTAAGGGATACTTCTCTTAAATGTTAATACATGCCACAGGGCCACCCTCCGGAACTGCTCAGGGAGAAGGAGAGAATGAAGGTGACTTAAAGCTATCTGTACAGCACCCCAAGATGAACTGCATTGCCCCTCAGCTGCTACTGAGGTTCTGGGACAAAATATTTAGTTATTCATATTAACGTACTTGAAAAAGTGATGGTGTACCAAACAAATAAGCCTGGTTCAGTCATACCTGTTTGTGCTTCCACGGAGAAGTACGGCTGACCTTCAAGAATACTGTAAACCAGTTTGGCACTATTCCCATAGGTAGGATCATCAGCATCCGAAGCGGTTACCTGAATAACCGATGTACCTAAAAAAAGGAGAGAAAGCCTGCTTAAAAAGCAATTGTGTTTGCTAAAGCCGCAAAGAGCTGCTTTCAGTCAAACCCCAGAGAAGACTGTTTTATGTGACTATTTCCACTCAACCCCTCCCCCACCCCCCAAAACCCCACTTTTCAACAATTACTGAAATCTATTTAGTAATTTGTGCTTTTGAAAATACAAGGCCTAGGAAGACATCAATAATGACAGGGATTATGTGTCATCTCCATCCAATAAATTATATAACCTAATATGCACTATTTCCACAGGTTTTAGGTTTTCCTTTATACTACTTTGGCATTATACAGCCACCCAAGGCTACTTCCTTCCTATGGATAGCTACACTCTCCACAGCTACACTCACAGAAATGCTGCTTGTAGTGATCCCCAAGGCAGGGGTGAGCCCTTCTTTGGATGGCTGATTTCAACCAGGGAAAAATGTAAAGTGGTATCATGCTCTAGCTTATAGGTACATTACATAGCTCAGTCAAGATGAAGAGTACTATACGCCCTGTAGACCACTGCTCCTCTTGAATCACAAACCTTGTTTTGACCGCTCTCATTTGGGGGAACCCTCCCTACTCCCCGACCCTCATACAGACTTGCAGAGACTCCACAACCATCAGTCTTGTAGCATTGCTAACTCTCAAGTGATTTCAGAGAGGTTTGGAGCTTGTCTGGTGATGCTCCAAACCCTTCCAGAATTTCAGCCCTTCTGGAAGCCAGCAGAATCTCTCATCTTGGCTCACCATGCTCAGAGGAGGGGTGAGGGACAGAGGGACCAAAGAGCCCAGCAGTCTTGTGTAGCTGGGCTCCTGCAAGGTATTCTTGAATATACACATGTTTGCAGCTCACATAAATCTTCTGAAAAATAACTGGAAAACTTGATACACAGAGAGAGTGCTGTGCGGTATGAGGCTGTTCATTGTTCACTTCTCAGCTCCATTGCTCAGGCCTCTTAGAGTACATTTCTCAATATGTGTGAGTTAGGTTTTTTCATCATATTTTAATTTTATCACACCATAGAGCTCTCCACTGAGTGTTATATTGAGTATAATCACTTAATACAAATACTCCCTGTTTCCCCAACTAGCAGGGATGCCTTCTCTCTGCCCCATATCACCATTTTTGAAGGGATACTTTTGCAATACCAATAACAGAAGCATAACAAAATTATACTGAAATGAGTCTTTGCTTAGGACTTGCCCCCAAGCCCAAAAAACCACCAAAACCAACCATTCTGCATCTTCTCTATTCTAATTTTCCTGTAATATAAGTCTTCATTTGAGCTGCCATAGAAAGGTATGTGTGCATTAAAAGTTGACTTTTCAATCTGAAATTATCACACCCACTTTTTCAGAAGAGGAAAGGCAGGGTTAAAAAAATCAAAAGACAGATTAAAATAAATGGTTTAATGGTGGTTTTTAAATCTCATGATTTCTGAGGCCAGTCTCATGATTTTGTTCTTGTGAGGGGGTCCACTCAAGATTTTTGATCGCTTGTGATCGGCAACACTGGATTTTCTGTAGCAGAGTTTGAATCGTTCAGCTAATTAGAGCAAATGACAGAGAATGTTTAATTGATTAATAGAGGTACTGAATACATCTTACCTTCCAGACATTGGGAAGATGTTAATTAGACTTACCCAAGGTTCACTGTCAATGAAATTTACTCTGAAAAATGTAAACTGGCATTCACTTATCTGCACCTACCCACGTTGGACCTCTCTGGTACGTTCGCATGATAGTTTTCATGTAGGAACTCAGGCGGGTTGTCATTTATATCTTGAACTTTCACAATGAATTCAGAGGGTGGTTCCAAAGGTCTGTTCGTGTTTCTGTCTACAGCTTGTGCCGTTAGGATATACTGAGCTCTCTCTTCTCGATCCAGTGTCTTTGTTGCATGGATGTTCCCTGATTTGTCATCAATAACAAAAATGATTCCTGCGCCTTCACCTGAGAGAATGTATTTAATGTTTCCATCTCCAGAATCGATATCTGAATGAAGCTATAAAATGATAAACATACATATTGTAACAACCAGTATACACTGTGTATTTCATGCCATTAAAATAGTAATTGAATTACTGAACATTACTGTCTAGCCACTGCTGACTCAACTTTCCTAACTTTCATGACTAATGCAGACTTCAATTTCATGAGTCAGGTGCACAATGAACCAGATTTGCTTTTGCTTACATATGTCTAACTTTCAGTCTAACAAACTCATGATAGAATTTGGCTCAGGGAGTCTGACTCTCCATTCTGTTACACGGTCCTCCACTAAAATAAGCCCGACTGACTTTGGAGGACGTAAAATAAGTGTAACAGAGGGGAGAGTCATGCTCGGAATATCTAATGCAGTCTAACATATTTAATCTTACTGAGTAATATCTTAAAATCTAGATGTACAATTAGAGTATGTGTTCACTGCAGCTGGGAGCTGTAATTCCCAGAACAGGTAGACAGACTTTCATTAGCTCTCCTCTAAAGATAGTAGCATGGCCATGTGGCCCAGGTGGTGGCTCAGGTTAGTCACCCAAGTCCAAGCCTGCTGGCCCAAGCTGTTCCTTGTGCCACACAGCTATTTTTAGTGAGCCAGTGCTAGTGAGCTCACTATTTTTAGTGAGCTAGTCCAACTAACTGCCCTGAGATTCACATCTCCCAGGAGCTTGTAGACATACACTTCCATTTTCCCTTTACTTTGGTGTGTCAGGTAAAATTTATTTTTAGCCATTATTTTAGAACCTTTACCCAGGTTGGTATTTTCTAGGCTAGTCTTACAACAGTGAGAGCTACGCTCTACTGACTGGACACCAAAATTAAGAACATCATGGTGATTTACTGGGACACAGAGGCCAGTTTGGGGATCAGGCTTGTAGTGCAAATGATCCTTTTGGTCCTAGTAGAGAAGGTTTCAATCTACTGCTCTCAGGCCTAAAGGCAAAGTGTACTGAAGTCAATGGAAAAACTCCCCTTGATATCAATACACTTTGGATCAGATTCTTATTCATTAATCAATTAAATGATTAACACCAGACGTTTCAGAGGGTGCTGATTAGGCAGCTGGTATGAACAAAAAGTACTGGATGAAAAAAACACCTTACACCATAATGAGGCAGGAAATAGTACCTATTAAAATACAAATGAAAACACAAAATACATTTCTTACCTTGCCAACTAGTACAGGATCTGGTCCTGTGTACTCTTCTATTACAAAGAACTGATTCCACACCCACCCTCTTTTTGAACGATGCAGAACTTGCCCTTCTTTTCCTTTTTCATGGTGACCATGGAGTGAGGGCCTTAAATGGTTGAGTTTTTCTGTAGACATTGCATGACTGTAATATAGCATGCCCAGGCAGATAAGAGCAGCATGTAAACAACTGTCCTCCTTCATTTTTGGTTAATTTATAGGCACAGGAGTATTCGAGAGTCTACTCCTTCCACCCAGAGCCACCTCTGAAGTAAGAACCTGGAGCTACTGGAAAATTTCAGACGTAATGTTCTGCACATAGGATGACACCTCTCATTAAGTGCATCACTTTAATGTTCTGAAGGTTCCCAGCTTAACTGCTGAAAAAAAGAAGAGGACAAAAGTGTCAGTCTTTCCCCTGTCTTTGAAGTAACTATTATAAGCCAACTATAATTTCTAACATGAAACCAGTACCAACATAGCACAGGTTTAATACCCATTGTTCACTTAAATAAAATACCAGTAATCAAAACCTAATTATTCAGTAGGAAAATAATAAATAATAATAATAATAACAATTAATAATAATTACCATCAACTATGAAGATTCTAGATAAGGTTTTTCTTTTCTGGTGCTTTTACAGTAAAACTTCTTGCTTTTTTACTGAAGAGTCTGCAAGTTATAATTTCCCCCTTCTCCTAATTCAGAAGACAATGATGCACATATAGATCACAGCTTGCATTCAGTCCTCTAATAAAATATTGTCAGTGAGTGCTTAGAAGCATTCCCAAACCTCAGTGCTTCCCTTATCACTCCTGTCTCCACCAACCTTTATCATCATGAATGAGTAAAACCCCCTAGAAACTCTTTGATAATGTGACCTTTGGCAGTAACACCCATCCCAGGTGTCTCTAAGGGCATCTCTAAAGTATAATAAAAGACCCCATGGCTGCAAATGGCCCAGCTCAGCTGACACAGGCTTAGGCTGCGGCTAAAAATGGCAGTATAGGCATTTGGGTTCAATCTGGAAAAAAGGCTCTGAAACCCCAGCCTCAGAACCCAGTCTCTAGACCAATCCTGAATGTCTAGACTGATATGCTTAGCCACAAAATCCAAAGTCAATTGATCAAGTCTCTGAGACTCAATACCACAGGTTGGTTTTTTTATTGCAATATATACAGAGCCCTAAGTTTTTAGTTGCTCAAATGACATTGCCTCTTTCTCTATATCTGATCACTTCTATGTATAATAGGTCAGGGTCAAAGTCTGACCATGAGATTGTCTAATACAGTGAAACCTGAACTAAAGACCACCCCTCCTGTACTAATAACCCATCTTAAAAACCCACTTGGATATACCCCTGGGTCTTCCCATACAATGTTTTTCAGCCTTTATTTAAAGACCATCTATGCTCTGTAAAGCTGGAACAAGTTGTATAGTGGGGGTGCCAAGAGTCGTTGAACCAAACTGTAAACCCTGTATATGATGGATACAAGCACCCCTAGTTCCAGCACCTAGGGGTGCTCTATAATAATATATGTAACACAGAAAGACAAAGAACCAAAAAGTTAATGCTGCCCACACTCTGCTCCTTCACCCAAAGACACATCGCTCACTATTAGCACAGCCACACTACCAAGAATGCTCCCCAGTCTAAACTCTCTCCCAGTAGAAATGCTACACATTTAGCATCCCCTTCCCCAAATCCTATTTAGACTCTCCACCCCCCTGCCACACTGTACTCTTTGCACCGTTCTGTTCCAACTGTGTTTTTCATATAAAAGAAAGATGATGATCTTCCATTTTTAGTGTAAGCAATCTTAATTATGCCATTGCAATGGCTCCAGCCTAATATATTCAATGAGGCTTATGCATGTATTTGAGGACCTAATCTGGCACAGAAGAATTTGACTTTTTTTCTCAGGCATATTTAATAAGACCATTAAAGAAACCATCTGCTTTTTTTTTTAATATTATTTTTTCTATGCCTTATTATGAAAGAGTCATAAAAGGATGGGAGACGGAAAAGTCAAGAACGGTATTCATCCTGTAAAGGAAAACCCCACAGACTTTGGCTCAGAAAAGTGCTTTAATATTTCAGAAATCTATATTAGGTATAAACTGTGGATTGTATCAAGGAACGAAGGGTTTAGTCAGAGCTGTCCTTTTGGAGCTTACTTATGTTTGCTGCCATTCTGCTGATAAGTGAAATTATTTTTGACACCAGAAGCACTGGAGCCTGAAATAAGAGACTGAAAACTAGTTTTTATTCTGTTTTATTAGCGGTTTATTCATGAAAACAAGTCACCGTGGAACAATCATTTCACTTTTTTACCTGATAATAACTCATTCTAAGAGAAAATGGAAGCAGATTATTTCTCACTTTTGTGCAGAAAAATCAAATTGCAGCACCTATTATTTGATGTTGACTAGCTAAGCGTCACTACCATTCAAGTAAATATCCATTAAACCTAACTCAAGTTTAGAAATTTCATCTTAAATATGTAGCCAAATTCTTCTCCAGGTACACAGGTGTAAATCCAGAATCACTCCAATCCACTCAGTGGAATGAATCTGGATTTACGCCAGAGCTGAATTTAACCTACAATGATCAGGCTCTAAAGTCACCTCTGTAGTGTTACATCAGGATATTTTTGTCTGCATTCATCTCTTTTGGATGCAACCAACACTCTAAATACTGTAGCTGGCTCAGCTTGTTGCATAACTATATTCACTTAACCTAAAATATGGATGTGTTTCAGGAGCAGTTTCCTATGGAGCGTCCTTTCAAATGAATGGAGCACCATGATGTGCGAGTTATAGCCAGTTATACTGGTCATGTACACTTGCTGGAAGCATGCTATTCTGAAGTGCAGCAGTTAATAGCACTGGCACATTTTTATAATAAGGCCCCAACACTCCAATAAGATGAATGGAGACAGTTGCCCTGTTTTGCTGCTGGTGCACTGTTTCATCTTATTTATAGCAGGCTTAGCTAGTGAACAGTTTGCATGAATAGAATTTCAAAACAAGCTAAGAAAACCCAACCAACTGTATATTTGAATCGTGTTCTCCAGATCGTTAATTTCAAATCATGCCATCAACAATTAAAGTAAGTAAACAACCAAATATTCCATAATACCCAAAACATTGTATAACTTTATTACCAGTATTGTTATGTAATTATCAGCAAAGGCTTTATAAAAGATGCTTTAAAATAATGGAACAGACATTCAGATACATACAAGTGTTTACTATCAGCTATTGAAGTGTGGCGCAATAGACACAAAGCATTAACCACACATCCATACTCAATTTACTAATTAGGATTTTAAATGGTAATTGCCTCCAATCCTTTATTTTTAAACCTCTTTGCAAGAGGAATAGGGTTATGTATTCCTAATACAAGAGGGAATTACTGTATCTAAATGGGGCTTTTTCTAAGAGCCCAATTCTGTAAACACACAATGGGACTGATTATAATAGCAGGGTCTTTGCACATTAGTAAGTAAGATCCAAACTATCTTAATAAGGTGAGTTATCAGACCCTTAGCTGGAGTAAATTTTCATAGCACTAGTGAAGTCCATGAATTTACTCCAATTTAAACCAGCTGAGTATTTGGGGCTTTATTTATAAAGTGCTTCCTACCAGCCCAGGTGTATGAGATGCTGCTAAATTAAGGTTTAACAAAAGAAATAGAACTAAAAACCAACTACAGTGGCATATTTAAAAATAAAGGAGACTTGCTTCCAAAACAATGAACTCAAGCCACTTCAACGATGTAAAAGTAACTTCCATGTTGAAAACAAACAGTTTATTTCTTTAACGAGCCAATGTGGAAAAGCAGTTAAACAATTTATAAACCAATTATTGTCTTTTGGCCAACACTGGAGGAAAAATACCTCATCACTCCCTAACCATGGCATGCAGATCTGGGAGCAGCAGATGATTGGAATGTGGCTCTGGTTAATGTCCAAAAAGCCACAGTTTGCAACATTTTGATTCAGATGCTGTACTACATAATGTGTAGATAAAACTGTTAGAATAATTCATTGTGATTTTTGCCTTTCTTCAATCAATGATTAGTTGGGAATAACTGTTTTTAAATTATTTTGATTATTAAACTAACTCTATGCAAAGGTTGTACCATTCTGAAACTATGGAAAACAATATGGATGACCATCTACCCAGATTGCCCCAAATACCATATCCTAATATTATCCCTATTTGGAATTTAATAATAAACTGTTTCTAATTTCAAACCATTTCAAAACCTTAGAAATGACTAGAAATCCAATACTATTCTCCTTTTTTATACCTGAGTAGATACTGTAACAAGGTTTGGGACAAGATGGATCTTGGAGGAGATAGTACATTTGAACTGCTAATAAGCAAATTCTGAGATTGTTTAGAGATTGACTGCTAGTCCCATCATGAATACATAGAGACAAGAATGAATCAGCTATTGCACACTATTAAATCAGAAAATAACCCTCTGTCAACAAATGAACAGGAGTGCTTTGTTTTTATTTGTGATATCAAGGACAAAGATAACTTAAAACTTAAAGCAATATATATAGTTTATTGTAAATATATAACACATAGTGAGATCTCCCTGAGCCATGGAGAGGAACACTTCTCTAAAGGGCACTTCTAAATACGTGATCAAAAAGAAAAGAAATCAGAGGTGAAAGTGCACTGCTTTGCATGTGAAATTTGTTTGGCAGATGTAAAAATGCAAGTGAAAAGTGTTCCTATAAAAATGGAGGCTGGGCTTCAGCTCTTTTGAAAATAAAAAAATCAAAATATACTTTATTAGAAATATCTTTAAACAAAGCTCTCTGTTGAGCCAATTAGGCTCTGATCCTCCTCAAGCCCTGAGTCACATTCCACCAATGCAATGTACTCCCTTGCGTACTCACACCTACTCCACGGGCTGCTGCAAGGTTGGAATAGGGCCATGATCCTTCTCTTTCTGGAGCAACATGCTCCCCAGAATGCATGAATTGAGCAGTCCCCTGTGCCCAGGATTGTAATTCGGATATGTTCTTGTAATGGGTGCTGAATGGACACGGCGTCTAGTCTTCCTTTCTCCTGATCACCCCCAGTTAGTCTGCCTGAATGCTACTCCAATATTGCTTACATCAATACCCTTCTTAAATTGAATAGCCAATCTAAGCTAATGTTAACTACATAGACACTTTGATTACTACCAAACTGCAAACACCACCCAAATTTTCCCTCTTTTGTAGCAGAGCAACTTTAATGTAGTAAATGTTTTCTCCCAGAGTAACAAAGCACAATTTGGTTCCACCAGGGTAAAATGTTTTTCTTTCTAAAAAGACAGCCTTCCCCACAAAACTCCAGTTTCAAACTTTCTTGGACCAAAAAATGTGCTGATTGTTTACATATGAATTACAGGCAAAACTAAGGAGTCAGCAGAGATTATTTTAATGACAAAACCAGAGTCTCGGAAGTTATGTCTAGTCAACCTTAATTGTTTTTTCTATATATAGCAGAAATAATCCCAATAGAGTCAATCTTACTTCCTGTATGTGCCTCTATTAAAAGATCATATGCCAAAGTATTATAGGACAAACAATTCCTTTGATTTGTCTAGCCATGAACTTCTGCACGACTAGTAATTGTTCCTCCAGAATACATTTGATATGCATATTCAAGAGTACACTGTAATGACAAAATGATGGATGACCATATTTTGAGAAATTTTACAAAAACATTGAGTAAAATTTCACAAATTCCTAGTCTAAATGAGCTCTTAGCTTTAGTCAGAATTAGTAAAAAAGAAAAAGGTTCTCTCAACCAGAGAGTTCTTTGACAATTTTATTAGCATTGAAATAGCAGAATTTTACTACTGTCAGATGAACAAATACATATTTTATTTCATGATTGAACAACTACACTATATTGCTCCAGATTACCTTCTGATGGAGATTGCAGTTTATAAAATCTCAAGGGTTCAACTATAAGTCACATTTTGTGTCATACGCACAAGACTGTAGGTTACCCCTTTTGTGAATGGGCTACCCACATTGCAGGTCACAGCACAAGCATAGCAACTGCTGGTGGAGCTGCTATGACTATCTTACACCTCTGACTGCTCAGGTAGGCGGGGAATGTCATAGCACAGCTGGGGAATGGTGGGGCCTTAATTCCACCTCCCCAATCACACCCATCAACATAGCTGAGCTGACACACAGGGGAAAGTTGGACTTTTATCTGCTCCTGGGGCAGTGCAATTCCACACTGTCCCTTAGTCAGAACTCATGATGACTTCATGGTCTAACCTTAAACATTCTAAGGCCTGGATGCCTAAAGCTAGCTTCTGTCTTCATTGATATGAGCATAGATGCCCCCGTCAGAGGCGCACAAACTAATAGGCTCCCAGTTTAAACGGGATGGGGCAAATGTCATGTTTTGATCTGGAAACCAAAGTGGTCAAACAAAGCCCAAATTTGTTCATCTTTAGGGTACATAATGAATCTTAACTAGTATTTATGCTTTATTGTGGGACATGAGTTGAGGAATGAAGAATGGCCAGAGATATGTGGGCATGTTGGGGGGAGGGGAATTGTATTTATACATACATACACCAATCATTCTGCACTCCTCAACTCATCTCCCTCAATAAAACATAAAGACTAGTTAAGATTCATTTTATATATCCTGGATTGGTCTGGTATGGTCAGGTTTTGTTTTTTTTTTTGATTGGAGGGCAAGCAGGTTGACTTTTATCCTCGCTACTAATTCTATAACACAAATGATAAGCTCCTAGAGCTATTTTTAAAAAAATATTTAACAAACAAATAAACAAAACAAACAGATAAATGCAAGTCTTGAAAACTAACAGGATTATCTGACAGGATTATCCATTCTTACTGCAGAAAAATGAGGTTACAAGAGGAACAGCTGTAACCAGAAAGTATCACTGCACTTCGATGGATAGGTATTCAGTTTTAATTTAAGGTTTCTTCAGCAGAAAACATTCTGTGCTCCTGCTTTTTTCTCTCAGTTAAAGAAAATGTCACAAAGGTAGCTCAGTAAATCTGTTCTTGTGCTGAGAATTTTTATTAGGCAAAGTAAAATATATGGATTCAAGTAGCATAGCATAGTGACATGTTTAAATGTATTCTCTTTTCTAAAACACAGTTGCACTGTCAGACCAACTTATGAATCCTTATTACTTCAGGAAACCACACAACCGTGCAACACATGAGTCTCTGATAGGATAGTATTTGGGTACCTGCCCTTTCCTTCCCCTTGTGGCTACCTGTCAATTTTTAATGCACTTAATCAGAGCTAGCACAGGTATGTCTACTTATGCTGGAATTCATACTTTCCAGCTGTGGTGCAGACATACCCTAAGAGTATTTAGTCCAAAACCTTCAATATTTCATGTTTATTATTATCTAGGAGATAAAAATGTCTATGAAGACTTCAGCCTGCTCCAAATGAAGCAGTGGCAAAACTCCCATTGACTTCAATGGTTGCAGAATTAGACCATAAATGATTATTGTCTTAATCCCAATATTGGGAGTCCAATCTTGCAAAGATTTGTGCATTGTGAATAGTGTCATTGTCTTCAGTGAGACTATTCATTGTGTTAAGAATCAGAGAGGTGGCCGTGTTAGTCTGGATCTGCAAAGGACTCTATCGCTTCTACTCACTGTGTTCTGTATTTGTACAATAGGGTCCTGTTCCTTGTGTAGGGATCATAGTGCTTATGGTACTAAAAATAAATAATATACATAAGTCTTTGCAGTTTCATAGAATATTATTCTATATAGAATTATGCAAGGGAGATTTAATGCTCTGTATTTTTAAATTATGTTTTACAGCACAATATTGAATTACTGAGATGTTTAAACCTAATAATCCTGAGGTTTTCCTAAAAATTGCTTTTGAAATGCAGCCATTTTTTCCCTTTGGCATTTTTGAGATTCGATATCAGGAAACCATAGACTAAAATGTATACCAGTGGCTCTTTGGAAATAAAAACCATTCAGTAGGAAGGAGAAAAACTAAGCATCCTGACTAACAGGATGTGATATTTCTTTTCAGTATCTACCTCTGATATCAGCACAGAAGGAAATTATTTTCCTCTGAATTTAGTTTAATTTGTAGTCATTCAAGGAGAGTGAAATTGCCAAGCACTGTACCCAATACAAGCAGTGAAAGAGACAAGACAACTTAGTACATTACGAAGTGAATGACATAGCAATAGGCCTGAGAGAGTGATATTAAAAGGCTTGGGAAATGAAAAATGGTTGTAAACAGAGTTTTACATTTACTTGCTGCCCTAGGGAGATCTGCTTGAGATAAATGTGACATAGACTGTCTGTTTTTAAGCATAAACTCTGCAGGAAAACAGCTAGTATAAGAAAGGTAGTCTTATTAAAGAACTCAGTGATTGATAGAGTCATTTGAAATAATGACTACACTCTTGGAAGAGTTTATTTTAAATAATAATTGTGTACTTGTGCATCTCAGAGTAAAGTGGAAGTCTCATCATTTACTCTGTGCTCAAAATCCAATATAACCATAGCCTAGATTCACTCTAGTTTCAGTATGGTGTGCTATTATATAAGTAAGTGATAATAGATGATGCCCAGTGGGGAAAATAACCAACAACTAAAGTCAAGTTACTTCCAATTATATGTTGTGTTCAGGTTTTAAACTAGCTCTGAGTATTCCTTTACTAAGCACATACCAACTAAAGGCAAAATTACCCCCACATTTTTCTTGCTAGATAATTTGATTTATGCCAAATAAAACTCATCATTTTACTCACATTTACTGTTGTTTGCCCTTTCGCCTTGTCTACATGAGGGAAATTGACAAGGACAGCTATTCTAGCATAATTTTGGGAGAATAATGCCACTGTGTTAACACTCTATTTCAGAATAAAAGTCACTTTATTCAAAATAAATACTCCACTTTCTGAGAGTTCAGTGAATTACTAGGTGTCCTTGTGATTCTCAAATATGCCTGCAGGAAGGACAAAGGTGAGCGCTAAAATTCTAATGAAAGGACTTGCACCTTTTCTCGACTTCTATTGAAAGAGTACTGGAACCCAAACTTTGAATTCAAATTATGAATAGTGATTTTTATACAATATGTTCTAAAGAAATATAATGTCAGAATAGACGAGTATGCGAATAGTCAATTCAGAAGTACATGAAATTGAATAAATATGACTAAGAATTCTTGAGTTGTAATGGTGGCTTTGTCATTAACTTGTTGGATGGGCTTTTTTCAAATTACTTAATTTCTTTATGTCTCAGTTGTCCAGCTACTAAAAGAAGATAAGCTGTTTTAACTTACCTCACAAGGGTATCTGTGAAATTTGTTTCTCCTCAGCTGAGGAGCAAAAGCACTACAGAATTGCCAAATATAAGGTCCTGCTTATAAGTTAGTTAAGGCCATAAATTAGGTTTGTTCAAAAAGACATCTCAGGACTTAAAGACTATACAATGTATTCTACAGATGGTCAACCATTCCCACTGGGATACAGAGGAAAACTGAGAAATCTGTGTAAAAGAAGGAGCTCTGGTAGGGAGGATTTGGATACATTTAGAAGTATATAATACATGACAGACTTGATGTCTTAAATAGATGAAATAGCTTAAATAGATGAAAGATCCCCCAGAAAGCTTTCATGAGGTGAGTGCAAGAATTTAGGGTTTATTCTAATTTTTACTTAATTTGTCAAATGGAGTGCAAGCTTCTGTATTAAAAGACATAAGGACTGTCCTTAGAACTTTCTGAACATGTGAGAATCAATAGTTAATTCTTCACAGAGATAAGACTGGCTGTAGATGGGAGTATTTGGGGGACTTGCAGAATAGCACCCATACAGTCAAATATTGTGCTAACAATATCCAAGACAAAGGAAGCTACCAATTGGTGTAGCACCCAATGCAAACTAAAGTAGAATGGCTTGCAACTTCAACAGAAAACAGCTACATTCCACCAAACCATTTGGACTCAAGACTATCACTCTGGCAAGGTTTAGACGTGTATTGATGTAGTTCTTTTAAACTGGCTTGTTCAATGAAGTCTCCACTATCACACTTCACTCCCTCAATCCTTAAAGGTCTACATTTTACCAATATTTGCTCTGGCTGAGCTCCCTTCAGAGAATGCCTGTCCTGCACACACACTGACCAAAAGGACTCAGCTCATTGCCTTTTCACCCTGAATTACACATGGATAAGTGAGCTCAGAATTAGCCCAAAGAGAAGAAATGTATATTTTAAACAAGCAAGAATTTTATCATGAAGTTTCTATGTAGGTAAGGTATTCATTTATATGAATGCATTCACATTTCCCAATCTATACATGTATATATTAGATATACAAGGTATAACTTCTTCAGGTAGGAGCTCTGTGTAGCTCAAAAGCCTGTATATTATCTCACCTACCTTGTCTATCTAAAATATACAGATTTATACATCTATATAAGTTCATACTTCACCTGGAATGGTCTCTTCCAACATGCGTTAACTCCTCATCTGTTCCAACTTGTAATTAGCTATGAAACCCCTGTACCGTTCCCAGACCTGAAGAGCTCTTTGTAAGTTTGTCTCTTTCACCACTAGAAGTTGGTTCAAAAAAACTCCAAAAAAACAACAACAAGATTTCCTCACCCATGTTATGTTTTTTATAGCTTGGCATCAACATGGCTGCAACATCACTACTATCTATATTTTAGATAGACTTAATTTACACATATGTATCTGCATCTTATACAACCTTCTTTATCTAGAGATAAGTGGACCTGATATTGTTTTCATCCTGTAAAACAAATTGACTCAAATATATGATACTGGAACAATGAGGATGTACAAGTAAGTGTTCACTGAATGCCCACAATTTAATGCCCAGGGCTTATTTAAATGGTGTAAAAATTAATTGTTTTTCCACCAGAAAATTATGCAATCTTGTTAATATTTCAAAGCTCAGAATTTTATATCTTAGAGATACAATTGTAATTCTATGTCATCAGAACAAATGACATTGCAGTAGACTGTCCAATCTCATGTACTTTAGAGAAAGCAGATTCTGTATTTGAACACAATAAGTGAATATGAAGGACGCAAATAAAGTGAACAGTATGGCTTTTGATGTTTTCTCATTAACCCAGATTCTGAAACACACTGTCTTCAGACTCCTTCTGGAGTACAATTCTACTCATGATGAGTAAGTCTATCAGTTTGTCTCTTCAGCGACTTGAATTTCCCCCCAAAGCAATACACTAAAATATTTTAATGAAGTAACTGTTAGTAAAATGACCCACAGTGCAGGTTTATGACAATGGTACATGCTAATTCTGTGGTAAAGAATCTTTCTTAGGGCCCAGTTCTGCAGCCCTTCAACATTTAAATGAGAGTTTAACTTGAGTAAGAACTGGGGCACCAAAGAGACACATATGAAGATATCCTAACAGCACTGGGGAATTTTCTACACTTTTTTTACTACAACGTGAAAAGAAATATTATTTGTTCTATTTTCTACAGATAAGTTTCTCTATTTTTGTATTTCTTCTACATTTATTAAACAGGAACCCATCTTTTAAATTAATATAATTTGCTCAAGGCATTTAATTGAAGAAGGGAAGGACTCATTGGCTAAAGTAAAGTCTATTGCAGGCCCCTTGAATACTTTATTGTTTTGTTTATACTGCAAGAATGCAGCAGAGCAGCACTAACTACTGGGCTATTGGCTGTGCAGTGGTAGAGCCTAACAAAGACTCAGTTGTGCTATCCTTGGAACAATTTGTGCATTGTGATTCATCGAAAGATATGCAGCTTCCTGGGATAGTGTTTTTCTCTCCTGTGTTTTTAGGGAGGGGAGAAGGGAGCAACAGTCCCTGTGAAAATTTAAATAAAACAAGGAAGGAGCAAGATTTGCAGTTAGCATCTAACCCCTGAACACAGATATCAACAAAAGAACAGTGTGCCGCAAATGAGATTATTTGCACAACATTAACAAACTGACAAATACAGAGATTTCCCCCCCCTTTTTTCAAAGTTAATTCAGTTCTAGTAATATTAGATGACACCTGTAACTACAGTAGGCAGAACTCGGAGAGAAGAGTGACCTTTTTATTAGCTGGCAGTATAGGTTGATCTTATCCCATTCAAACAAGTCAGGTTGGTTAGGAAGCTTCTCAGACTGAGTAATCCTTCTTGTTGGTGCCTGTGCGCAATCATGGTACCAGACACAAGAGAGGAGAAGCAGAAATACATAGTTTTCTACCCCCAGAAATCATTTGTCTCCAACATCAGAGGGCGGGGCTAACAATGATCTCTTTTCATAATGATGTTGTCTTTGCAAGAATGGGAGTGGCAGTGGTGCCAGCCAATACTCAAGCAGAGCCCACCAGCCATCGTGTCCTATGCAGAAGGCACACACCACCTCATGGATAATTTTTTAATCTCACTTAATCTTTTTTTATAGATTACACATTCCTATATTTCATTTTCAACACAAATTAGGCCTGATTTCTTGGGCCCTTCCAAAATCCAACAGCCTTCAGTAGAAGATTGTGTCCTTTAACCTAAAATGACGGTCAACGTATCATAGAATCTATATTGTGTGGCACATCCCTTTGAAAATGGAGTTCAATGCATTGTTGTAACAACACTCATACATTCCTATTGCAAAATATCTTTACTGCACTGGCCAATGAGCGAGAGGATGGAGCGAGGGGATGGAGCTATTCCCTTCCCACTTGCTCTGGGTGTTTGGGAGGGAGAGGAGGGGATCCAATCATCTGTTTAGTTCTCCATGGTTAATATATTCTCTTCCGACATATATTATGTTTATTCTTGTGTTTTCAAAGTTTAGTAAAATATAGGGTAAAAGCTACATACTAGTCTTTTGTAAAAGTTCCAAAATACTACTTTTATGAACCTTTCAGGTATCTCACACATACAGCTTTTTCTTGCAAAGGACTAGACGGACAGGCTTTGCCTAAAACCTTGGAACAAACCTTCATTTATGAGCTAGGGAATCATTTTTATCCCACTACACGAATTCAGTGGGCTGCCACAGGCCAGTCATCATCTGTTATTGTTTCCCTGCAACCCTTGTGCTATTAATTTTTCTTTTTAATGAACTGTCCAGTCTAGTTTAGCTATGGGAACTATGATGGAGCTGCAGTATAAATGGTTTATGTCGTGCCTTTGTCAAAAACCTTTTCCCTACAGCACTAGAATATAATTGAAAAGCCGTTTCAAAATAAAATAGCTGAATGGTTGCAAATGCAGGTTGTCAAGAATCAAGTGAGAAAATCCTATTTCAGAAATGCATTCTATTAGATTTTACCAATCCCTGATTTCTGTGAGTTACAAATTAGTAAAACTGCAAAAATCAGTAGGTTTGTAAGATCTGTCAGTGTGTATTTCTGAAAGACTCCTGAATATATTTTAAAGAAGTTGTTCTTTAACTATGACTAACAATGCAATAATTGGTCTTTTAAATGTCTCAAGTGAATTAAATGTACATGCTGTACAGTGTGTAGTGTTCTTTCTAATATGCAGCAAAGCTCCATGCTTGAGGCAGCAAATTAGCTTTTAGGAGCAATCCAAGGTATTGTTTATTATCTATGAAGCCCTCAATGGCTGAGGACATGGCAGACTGAGAAATCATCCCTTGCTATGCCCTATTACAGCAGTTATGATTGGATGGGACATATTTCGGCAGAGAGTTCCTATGACTGAGCTTTTGGGGGCTAAGAGCAATATTTCGAAATCACTTCTAGCAGTCTCGTAGATCACATGACTTCCTCCCTTTAGGACATGGTGCAAGATACATAGCTTTCATTTAATTTTTCTTTGATCATATTTTTCTAGTTCATGGATGGCTTGGAGCAGTATTTCTTTATTATCTAGTGTTGGGTGATATTAATAGTATCAGTATATCATGCATGTGTTTCACTATATAATGACATCATTTATTTTTGAAACTATCCATTGTGGAAATCTGAAAGGGATCATTATGAAGACATTAGTTTGCCAATAGTTAAGACTGAACCTAGTTTTTTTTCCAGTAAGCTATGTAATGAAGTAAGTAGGCTTGATTAAAAATTTTCCATAGAAACATTTTTGACAGAAAATTTGATTTCTGATTAAACAAGGCTTTTTTATATGTGTGTGCTTTCCATACACATTTTTATTTTATTTTTTTGTAAAAAAAAAAAAAAGCCCCCCAAAGAGGGTTTTTTTGGGGGGTGGGGGGGTCTGAAAAACAAATATTCGGCCTTGGGTATGCTGTAGTGTAGTTTAGTTGCCCCATGTCCCCATTCTCCTTGAGGAATCAGGCTCCTTGCCTGGACTTCATCTTCTATGAAGCATCGTGGGTTTCCTCTTTGACTCACCACTGCAATGCTTCATAGGTAGCCCTATACTTGCGGTGCATAATGGGACCTGATTTCCAATCAGGGATCTCAGTCCAGAAGAGAATGGGAACATGATGCATTCAAAACTATATCTCAAAGAAAGCACAGTGGCTGCTCAGGCAGAGGTAGAGATCAGTTTTGAAATGACTTGAAACAAACTATTTAGTTCCTGGTCAACCTGACCTGAAATTAAATATTTTGATTTAATTTTTTCAACAGAAAATCTAAAAATGTGTATGTGGGGGGAAAATCAACATTTCACTATGAAAAATATCAATTTAACAGAAATAACTTTATCCCCCTCTCCCCGCATCCTCCCCTAAAAAACATTCACAGAAAAATTCCACCCAGCTCTACTAAGAATTAACATGATTGTGAGACATAGTGTAATGTGAACATATTTTCTTCTCACCACGTTTTTCATGGTTTGGCTACACATAGAAAAACAATGCTACTGATATTTTCTTTCATAATGCTTCAAACAAGATAAATAAATTGTCCCACATCCCTTTTAGATGTATTTCCAAAGATGTTACTTTAGCCCAAGCAACACATAATATCAGTGTTTGAACATTTGGAGCCCAACTTGTCAAACTGTGCATGTACACTGGAATTGGCATAAACTAATTTATGCTTTTGAAACTCTGGCCAATAGGCCTTGCTCCAGGAAGGCTTTTACATATATGTTGAACTGTAAGGAGGAAGGGGGGAGGGCCGGCGACAGGGGGGTACAACGGGTACAGCTGTACCGGGCCCTGGACTTAAGGGGGGCCCCTTAAATCTGGGGCCTGGTACGCAGCGGTACCCCCTTGTCGCTGGGCCTTTGAGCAAGGCGCGGCTCCCGGCCGGCAGCCGCTGCAGCGCTCATCAACCCCCTCCCCCGGCACCCAGCAGCCTCCCCCCGACCCCCTTTGCTTCTCCCGGCCGGGCCACGTGGCATGCGGGGGTTGGGCCGGAGGGGGGGAGACCGGCTGCTGGCGGTGGGAGACCGGCCGGGGGGGGGGGGGGCCGCGGGCGGCGGGAGACCAGCCGGAGGGGGGGGGAGACCGGCCCGGGGGGGCCCCGTGGGCGGCAGGAGACCAGAGGGGGGCCCCGCACGATCTACGTACGGGGCCCCAAAATTCCTGTCGCCGGCCCTGGAAGGGGGGAGCATGGGTCATCATTCATATCATACTTCCCGTCGATACCAATCCCAGGGGATGAAATTCGGTGATGAATGTTGATCATGTGCCACCTGAGGAATGCTGCACATTCACTAAGAAGCATGTGAGCAGTTCCAATGAAGTGAACTGGATTATTTGCATGACTTAAGTTACTAATGCCTTTCAATGTTTTGTTGGATCATATTCTTAATAAGCAACTGAAGTCACCTAATTCTGCCTAATGCTAAGTGTTTATTTATATAATTGAGATTTTTCTTTATATACTGAATATAAAAGACACCATCTGGACACTGTGTGTCCAAATATGTGTTGGACCAATATTAATGGATATATATTTGCCTTTGTGTTACAGGCTTCTGTAGACTCTTAAATGCTCCAAACATGGCAGCCCAGAATATTGAACTAGAGTCCCTTAACGTGACTGTGGAAAGGCTGTTTTAACTGATGAGAATTCATAAACAAAGGTTTATGGAAACTATGTAAATGACTGTTACATTCAAAAACAAAAGTGTAAACATAGGATGTTCTTGTGCGTAATATGAAACAGATTGTGAGAGGCACATATGTATAGATATATTAGGCTACATTCAATTTGCTAACACTTATGAGAGGGTGAACATTTTAAATATCTGAAATCTGGCCTTTTTTCCATGTGGCATTTGTAGAAAAAAGATGTGAAACTATTTCCTGCCAAGATCATACATTTGGGACTGTGATAGAGGAGGGTCAGGGAGCTGTGGCAGAGTGCTTGAGGGGAGCTATATTAACTCAAGGTTCATTAGGGTATGGCTCCCTGTAGACTAGGGAAGCAGGCAGCAAGTTAATTGGAGCACCTGCTGTCAATTAGGACCTTAATAAAAAACCCTGCCTCAGGCAGACAGGTGTGGGAGTTTGGATGGAGTTTGGAGGCGTTGGAGCAGTGAGCAGTTTGGAGGCGTTAGAGCAGTGAGCAGTTTGGAGGTGTTGGAGAAGTGAGCAGTTTGGAGGTGTTGGAGCGGAGAGCAGTTTGGGGGAGTGCTGCGGTGAGATAAGAAAGACCCAGACCCTAAGTAAAAGAACACCTGGCTTGTGCAGAGAGAAGGCAGGAAGCCCCCACAAGCTGAAGGGTAGGAGAGGGAAGTAGCCCAGGGGAAGGAATAGCTAATCCAAGTGGTTTATCGCTATCCTTAGGGCCCCTGGGCTGGGACCCAGAGTAGAGGGTGGGCCCGGGTCCCTCCCTCTCCACTTCTCCCCTCTAGGATACTAGTGGAGCAGTTAATACCCTGTTCAGGGGGAAGAAATAGGCTCCCTAAATTCCCCACAAGAAGAGAAAGTGCAGGACCCATCAATATAATGGCAGTAATTTGTCACACGTGGTGTCAGAAGTGGGATCAACGTGCTGGGGACTTAAACCAGGGTTAGCCAAAACCTTCCTGTCCCTAAGATGGATGACATGGTCAAGGCCCTAATACAAGCCACTGCGGCTCAGCAGGAGGCTACCCAGGTCCAAGCAACTGCCCAACAGGAGGCAACCTGGGTGCAGCAAGAGACTAATTGGCTATTGATGACTCAGGCTGACCAGGACCGAGCCCTGCTGCAGGAACTAATGAATCAGGTGAAGGCCCTTAAGAGAGGAGCCACGGGTACGATGGGACGCAGACCATCCGGGCCAGCTACTGTCTGCAGAAAATGACCAAGGAGGATGATGTGGAGGCATACCTCCTGGCTTTTGAGAGAGCAGCCCTGCGGGAGGCCTGGCCCCAACACCAATGGTCTGGTATCCTTGCCCCGTTCCTGTGTGGAGAGGCCCAGAAGGTATACTACGATATGGCCGCAGAGACTGCGGCAGATTACCCCCAACTGAAGGCAGAGATCCTGGCCAGATATGGAGTAACAATGGTGTTGTGAGCCCAGAGGTTCCATGAATGGCAGTATACAGAGGAAAAGACACCCCGATCCCAATTGTTTGACCTGATCCACCTGACCTGGAAATGGCTATGCCCTGAGGCTCTCAGCTCTGAAAGAATGATGGAGCTGCTGGTACTGGACTGATATATGAGAGGGTTACCACCAGGCCTCCGGGTTTGGGTTGGCAAGAATGACCCCTCCACCTATGATGAGTTGGTCTCTCTTGTGGAAAGACAGCTGGCATCCCGTGAACTGTTCCAAACCCCAAGGGGTGAGACACGACAAACCAGGAAGCCAGCCCCAAACCCAAGGCCCCGGATTGTTGAGAACTATAGAAGAACCATAACTGGGAGGAAAGATACCGCGGAATGGGCCGAGGCCAAGACAGGATCTGGGGGGTTGGAAAGAGAGGGCTTGGGAGGCCGACCAAATAACCCCAGGCCGAAGGCGGCAACTGGGATAAGGGGTTGGTGTTATGAGTGTGAGGAATGGGGGCATATAGCAGCCCGATGCCCCAACAGGGAAGAACCTATGCAGTGCAATCTGGGGGATCATGGGGAACAATGTGGCCTAATAGGCCTGGTAGGGGTCACAATGACCTCACATGGGTATACAAGGTCATTAAAAATGAATGGTATTGTGACCACAGCATTAATAGATTCCAGGAGTGCTGTCACGCTGGTCTCAGGGAAGTTGGTGAGACAAGACCAACTAACCCGGGCCAAAAACACAGGGGTAACATGCGTCCATAGCACTGTAAATTTTTACCCCACAATCCCGGTATGGATTGAGATCCAGGGGAAGACTACCAGGGTAGCTACAGGGGTGGTCCCCAAGCTCTCCTACCCGGTATTAATTGGTAGGGACTTCCCCGGATTTGAGAGTTTACTCCTCTCAGTAGAGCCAGAAGAGGGTAGCAACCCCCAGGCTGAGACGGAGGCACCTACAGATAGCCTCACCCCAACTTTTGCCGAATTTGCCCCACAGCTATTTTCATCCCTTGGGAAATCCCGAAAGTCTAGGCGGGAAAAGAGGGCAGATAAAAGACTAGGGACCAGGATTCTAGTAAAAAACCAGAAAACCTCCCTTGTGGGTAAGTGAACCCGTTCAGAAGGCCAGGAGACAGTTCAGGCCAGTGAGGACTCAGAGGCGGTTCTTAGCCCAAGTAGGGGCAACCAAAGGGACGGAGTAGAAATAGGTCCCATGGAGTTAGGTCAGATCTATACCGCACGTGAGAATTTTGGGCAGGACCAAGCTAATGACCCCCTGTATGCGAATGTGAGGGAGGAGGTAGTGGAAGTAAATGGTGTGCCTGTGGAAGGAAAGACCAAAGGTCCAAGGCCATATTATGTGATCAGACATGATCTTTTGTACCGAATAGTGCAAATACAAGGGGAAGAAGTAGAGCAGCTCTTAGTCCCATGGAAACACACAAGGGCAGTACTGGAGTTAGCTCACAGTCATTTATTTGGGGGACATCTAGGAGTGGACAAGACACTTGATAGAGTCCTAAGAAGATTTTATTGTCCAGGAATATGCGCAGAGGTCCAACGCTATTGTACCTCCTGCCCAGAATGTCAGTTGCATAGTCCCCGACCTCACTTGCGGGCCCCATTAGTACCTTTGCCTATTATTGAAGTCCCTTTTGAAAGGATAGCCATGGACCTAGTGGGCCCTCTGGAAAAATCAGCACGGGGCCACCAACATGAACTAGTCATCCTTGACTATGCCACACGGTATCCAGAAGCCATTCCTTTAAGAAACCCCACATCCAAGGCCATAGCAAAAGAATTACTCCATGTTTTTGCCAGAGTGGGCATCCCCAAGGAAATCTTGACTGATCAAAGAACCCCTTTCATGTCAAAATTAATGAAGGACTTATGTACCCTACTTCACATCCATGCCATACAGACCTCAGTCTACCTGCCTTCTTTATATTATAACAGTGAATTCATAAATATAGTGGGGGTACTGACTTTTATTCTGTCAGTTTGAGAGATACTATTGGTTTTACCAATATTCTCCACTTAGGGCGTGAAAGCATCCCAGTAAATTCAGTGAGCACAGGTTAGGGCCTTTAATTTCAGGAAATGATTCTCAAACTAATTTAATCTTCCCTTCAAAAGGAAGGGAACATTTCAAGTGTGTCCACTGCCCTCTCTCCTTGAAATGTGAGTGCATCATTCCAATTAATGATATGCAAAAATGAATGGGAAAATGTATAGCCAATAGACCCAAACCTAGCGACACCAGAGACAACAAGTCAGGACTCTGGAAGATGCATCTCAATTACACACAGATTTATATAACCACAAGATATGTGCATAGCCATAATGAAGGTGGTACAGAAGACCCTACAGTCTCTCAATATATGCAGAGGAGCCCACTATACTGAAAAAATACTCCAGTGTCATTTATGATGGCTTTAGGGCAGCTTTCTGATGGAAGACTGACACAAAACTGCCCTAAGAAATCAGAGAATTTGGTACAAGACACAGACATGAAGTAGAATCCCATTTATCTGACTCTGTATTAACCGAATAACCAGTGTACACAGGTCCAAACGCAGCTGATATCTGCCTTGGCCACTAGACAGCACTGCAGCCTCACACTTTCCCATTCTCCAGACTATCTGTCCCTGCTCCCAATTAGATTGCATAAGTGGGCTTCCATAGTATATAAAATGATAGCATAAACACAGTCAGACCCCCTACCTCACAATGGAGTTGTGAAGATTATTAGTTCATTTGTGTATGACATTAGGGGTATGCTGCTCCCTGGGCAGCTTTTATCATGCCTGGCTCTGGCTTCTGGTCTGCCTAGGGTGGTGGGCCTCAGGGGGAAGAGGAGGAGCAGAGGGCAGGGCCACCTAGGGGATAAGTTTCTTCATGTGTCTCGATTTTGAATTTTTAAAAGGTGGTCACCCTAGCTGGTTTGCAGAGCACAAGAGGATAGAGTCCTCAGGCAGAGTGGGCCAGGTCTGTATTATGTGAAAATACTGATTATAGCTCCAGTTTGCTGCTTTGTTTCAATAATTTTAACTGTACATGCATATTTTACCTTGGTTACAGTTGATGATTTAGATACTGAAACAGGAAATCTGCATTTTTTGAACAGACACAGCAGGAGCAACATTATTTAAGAAAAAAAATCCTCCAAAATGAAACAGAGCATTTAAGAACAATTTGGATACATAGGTTTACATGATAATCAACAAAAGCTGTGTGTATTCATTCTCTTTACATCTCCTTTACAGAGAGTCAGGGAAGCAGATCAGCCCCATAGTTAAGGGGGAGGGGAGTTGTTTGGTGGGGGGTTTGCACGCATGCAAATCATGCAGCCCTTACTCAGGCTAAACTGTAACATCACTGGGAGTTTTGCCTTACCAAATGCTGAGTCTGGATGACATTTGGCCATTGAGTTTTAATGAATAACAAAATAAGAAGCACTGTTAGACACAAAATATATAGAACAGCTTCTTCGTAGTTTGAGGGTGAAGAGGCCTATAGATTTCCTAAAGAAATTAAATGGAGTGGTGTTAGTTTAATGGTTGAAACCATTCTATTGCAACTTGATACTAATTGCTCCAGTCTACCTTAATGATTCAGTGAATGTTAGACATGCACATCCATGTAACTGTTCATAGGGATGTTGTAGTGTTTTGCCCATTTGGCTTCCAGAAATGAGATCATCATCATTCAAGGACATTGCCACAGAAATGAAGCATCGTTCAAGCAGGACTTTAGTGTGCTGAATATAAAAAGATGTAAATGAATCAGATAGCTACAGAGCTTTAATGTCACAGTCTTGTGGACTTTTTTTTATAAACATCACAATTCAAAAGGGATCTTTCAACGGATGCTGCTATAAATGAAACTACTTATCTATTATTTATTACAGAATTGATTGTTGATTTTTTAAAAAAAATATATGGATACTTCTGTCTAAGAATTCTCACCTTTGAGGAATCCCTTGTTTCATTGGTAGGTCAGAAAAACACAGACTATGAGAGGTTAAAGGCTGATAATAGAATTATGGAAGAAGAATAATAGAACCATTTTTCTGAATCTGAGGTTTACCCCTATCACCCTGTCTCCACATTTTCAGCAGCATTTTTCAGCTAAGCCTCCCAGTGAACAAAAAAACCTTTCACAGTACAAGTATGAATGGTTGTTTCAAGATTAGCGACATTACATTAAATGGTACAGGTGAAAAATAAATACAAAAGCTGCTCATCCATGCAGATTTAGAAAAACAGCAACACAGAGCCCATTTTTGGATTAATGTAACATGGTTACTCTCATTGTTTTGGAAAATTCCTGACTATAGCTTATCATTTCCCCGACTCCTTCAGTGCTAAATTCCTTTTAGTGCATCCTTAAGAAGAGCTATGATGTTATAAACGTAAATTAGTATGATCTGAATAATGTAGCTTGTCAAACAGTGCATTACAGGATAGTTACAGCAAGACACTCAAATGTCCTCAGGCACCAGCTCCCTGAGTGATACTGAAGACCAGTGGACCCACCCTATGAAAACTCTGAGAAATTCTGGCAACAAATTGGCTTAAACAAGAGGTTACTAATTGTTGACATGCCACAATGTATTTGTGGAGCAACAAAAAGAGAACAACATATACCTAAATTGTCAATTATAAGCTCATGAAATCAGATGTCTTACTCACCTTCAACCACTGGAAACTTGTTGCCAATTTATGTAACATATTCCATCCATTTGAATGGCCACTTAATGAGTCTTGTTGACAATGCAGATTTAAGTTTTGAACTGCCACTTATCCGGTATCTCAGCTCTTGCTGTAAAGAATGAAAAGTTCATTTGAAATCAAAAGCAACTTTATAGTCACAATAACACAGGGAAAACAAACAACCAAACAAAAAAACACTAACTTTTAAGTTACCCCAATGGTCCAATGGGATTTTGGAGACAGAAGAATATGTATAGGCTGGGGATAGAATTTACAAGAACTTTTACCCATATAAACGTATTATTGGAAGAATGTTCCCATAATTAAAGTGCTGGAGGCCATGTCAATATTCCCTTCACATCTTTCTCTCTAGCTCCTCGACAAATAGGCTCTCATGAAAGAAAATATGCTCTGAGAACATTATCCAGAGCAAGAGACACTTCGGGAGTGGGGGACAACCCAGATACAATCACGTCAGGTATCATCAGACAACAAGATGTGCTTCCAGTATTTCTAAGTGCTCTAAGACATTTTACAAATCAGATAGTTTAATATCATGACAGAATAAGGAAATGAGGAAACTGCTTATAGAAGAGTGGAACTATTATTGTCCCATGATAAGAGTTACAGTTGTATTGGGAATTTGAAAATTGGCAGGGCGTGGCTCTCTTATTTGGCAGGTTTATGGAGCACATCTTTCCTTGGGTTGGTGGTCATGGGAGGTTGCTTCATATACCAAGAAAATTAACTTTATTTTCATGCCTATTGTAGTGGAGTAGCTGCCCCACTCCAGGCAACAAGGGGTTAAAACAGCCCTGCAAAGGGCTGTAGCTAAAGAAAGGCAGCCAAGCAGAAGACAGCTGAGGGCAGAGCAGCGACAGCTGTGGCTGGGTCAATTAGGGCCCAGCTGGTCCTAATAAAAAGGCCCAGAGTTTGTTGCAGAGAGAGAGAGAGTCTCCTCTAGCTGCAGAGGCTGACTGGCCTGGCTGCTGGGAAAGCTTGAGATAGTACCCAGAGTGGAGCAGGACTGGGGCAAGACAAGAGGAGCTGGGGGAGCTCCTGCCTGGAAACCCCCAGGCTGCAGAGCCTAGGGGAATGGCCCAACTAAGGGTACCAGAGTTGCAGGGGACAGCCCAGGGCTACAGAGGCAGCAGGCCAACCCCCCTTGCCTGTAATGAGTGGCAATGATACTGCAGTCTGCCCCAGTGAACGGGGGCAAGTGGTGACTGGCAGTTGCCTAGACTGAGGCAAGGTGGGGATAGAGGATGGGGGTTTCCTGGTGAGGGGAGACCCTAAGACCTGTAGGGGTACTGCAGCAGTGCAGCATGCAAGGGAAGAGGGCACTGAGGTCCGGGAGGGACACAGAGCCAGCAGCAAGCGGGACATCAGCCTGCAGAGGGCACTCCGGATGCTGGAAGAGCTAATTCCCAGACAGACCAGTAGGAGGTGCCGTGGGGCGAGTCACCGCCCTGCTACACCTATACACCAGATTATTTTATAATGTGTACATTGCAAAATGTGTATTTTGTTTCTACTAAATTTCCAAGCCTACAGGTTACCTTCTTGATGCTGTGATATACTTAAGCTTGGCAGAATTCAACTTTTTAAAAATAAATTTAACCGACAATTCTGATATTTATTTTATAGCATTTTTTTCTATTTTTATGTATTTAAATGTTCACAGTTGTAGCAAATTATGGGATGGTCAGATCTTAATTATGTAATGATGGCAGATATTGAGATTGAAAAAGTTGTCTAACTTAAAACACAAATAGTGAATATTGCATGTCAAAATATATAAAGTAAATATCCTTAGATCAAACTAAGTTCTCAAGCTGCATTCTTCCTTTTTGTCTATCTTTATATTCTGATTATTATTGAAGAAAATATTTTTCACTGGTTTATGTGTGTGTACTTTAAAATTAATGTTTATCAACAAAAATAATTATTTCAAACCTACACACACATACTCACAAGCATGTAGATGGAAGCATAGCCTGGTATTTAAAACCAATTCTTTTCAATTACTTTGCTTCCCACTTTGGGGTTTTCATGTATAAGGAACAGTAATCAGAAGGTGAAGGAAGGCATACATTTTTTAAGAGCTCACTTAAAAGAGCTTTTTAGTTGAATAATTGAAGGATTCCACAATGTTCACCCTTTTTTCCTCTTAGAAGGTGATACATTAACCTTCTCCGAAGGGCACTTATCACACACAGTTTTTTCCTAACATTTCATCTACTCTTTGGAGAGTGAAAATGCACCTCCCAAACTCAGGGATCACAGTTTATGGTATCAGGCTTAGAGTTTCACCCATTCATTCTAAGGTCCAATGTACAATTGGACTAGACTTTTTGGCCCATTAACCTCGTTACAATAAACAGAATTAAAACTGGGATTTGTGTTCTTGAAATATATCTGTAGGTCACCTTTCAAGCAGCCAGCTGGAACTACCTTGCATTGTGGTGTTTATGTTGAAGGAGACACAATTTAATATTAAATGCAGTCATTGTTATTTCTCAGATTGTGCACATGTACATTTATTTCATGTACATCAAATAATGAAACTAACCAAGATGATTGAGGATGACTACATTAGTTTACAATGGAGAGCTACTTGTCTTCTCAAAGAAATATCTCAGCGTCCCTCAATAGAATCTGTGCTCAACAGAATTTGAATGCAGCTTTTTTATACAGCAGTATCTGATTCAGCAGTATTCTAGATATTTATGGCTGTGTGCATACACCTGTTGACTGATATCTACAGTATACCACTTACTGTCTGCTTGGAGCAGGAGAGAATAGGAGAGGTGCCTTCCTCAAGTTTTCAAGAAAATAGCATAAAATTCTAAACCTGTTTTGATTTTTTAAAAAGATCTTGTTTACCTCTTTCAGTAAAATCTACATTAAAATGATCAAAGCTCATGATAGCACTTTACAATTATTAAATATTAAACTAGTACTAAAGTATGGCTCCATCCGGCAAAGGGAACTAACCAGGACTTCCTTTCATTCATGCAGAATCCCACAGAAGTCAGTGGAACTCCACACATGTATCAATGTCCAACCACACAGACAGGTTGGTTGCATCATCATCATCATGTTCCTATTACATTAGGGCCTTAAACAGGAATTAGATAAAACATCCACATTACATAGAACGAGCGTGTGATTATTACTCCATTACCCAGTGACTAATACTAAGAGATGATAAAAGGGTGCTGCATCTTATATTCTCAGAGTTTTTATTATGCATAATAATTATGAACTATTTCAGGGTGAGATAATAACTCTGTTATACAAATGCATGTTAACTGTAATCAATGGGATAGCACAGATATAATGCGGGGAATAGAATGACCCTGTGTGTCCCCAACAAGCTGAATTACTCGGAAGAAAATTAAGTTCCCATTTCTACAAGAATACAACTTTCTGTTTCTATGATTCAAACCTTTTCTTTCCTTGTCTTTACAGACTTGAGTTTGCTAAACATTTAAATAATAAAACAATATAATTTGTGAGCCATTAATAGATGTTTCTCTTTTTTGTAAAGCAATTGAAATAGTAGAGGACTCAGCATTAAAACTAAATGAAATTAATTGCTCATATGCTGTTTTTCCAGTGAATATTTTATATCTGTGGTGAAATTAATATACTGGTTTTACTCTAGGATTATGAGTACTGCTGAGAAAGATGGCCTCTGTGCTCTCCAGACCTGGCTGGCTACATGCTGGGCCAGTCTCCTGGCATAATTCAAAGAAGCCTAAATGTTGCTCTAAACTACATTAGCTGCTGATGGCCCAAGGTGGTAATTGGGCAGTCAGGGATCCATGGAGTGTAGGTTTTTGTGCCAGCAATATGGAAGTAGATGGGGGGAAGGCAGCAGGGTAACTCTATAATGAAGTAAGATTTTGTTCCTTGCTATTCTGGCGTTCATTCCAGAATATGCAGCAAAGACCAGGCACACCATATCCCAGGTCCTCAGCAATTATATTCCATCCATAGAGTAGAAAGACTGTATCCACAACTGATAAGAGTTTTGCCAATATTGTACTTGAATGAGTGTTTCAAATATAGTGCATGCACATGGGGATTCATTTTGATTATTAAAGGAACCCATGCAAGTCTGCCAAGGGTCCAGCTCTTCAAGGTGTTGAGCACTTCCCAGGAGATGCAGAGAGACCTTAACTCTGCATGGTCAACAGCTCATAGCCCTAAGCATGCTGTACTTTTCAAAAGATATGTTGCCACGTAGACTTAACTTCTACCAATGGATAAAAAAAGTAGCTATTTGGATTCATGGCTACGTGGTGATAGGAGCCTAGACTGAGGCTCATGCTTCTGATGCCCACTAGATAGTTTAATAGACCCTTAGGCTGCTATCAATGAACACTCCTAGGAAGTCAGACTAGATTGCATTCTATCTTCTTTATCCAACTACCCAAAAATTAAATGAAAACTTTTAGGGAAATGATTAGAAAAGACTCTATAATGTGTATTGATATGATTATAAATATGTTTCTAAATATCAGACCTGGGTAAATAATGAAAAAACACTATGAATATTAATTTGGATTTTTAAATAAATTTATTTCAGCCATGTTCGCACTCTCTTTTTGTGTGTGTTTTCCAGCCAAATAGAGCAATCAAATTTTACTGGAAAAAAAGTGTTTACAGACTGAGAGCTAATTTAAGTTGGATGCACGTGTTCATGGATAAGAAATTCTGCACTTGCATAAATATTCACACCAGAAATGCTTCTCACTAATTCCATCAGAGAACAGAAATAAAAACATGCAACTCATCTGGCCAATCACAACTTTGGTAACCAACTCATCTTACAATTTCAGATATTTATGATCAATCTATACATTTAAAAAATTGGAAAACGTGTTCATCAACTAAATTCAAATTATGAATAAGTCTTGGGAAAGTACAATCTGTGCATGGATATTTTGCAAACAGAATAAGTTAAATTAAATAATTATTGTGAAATATTCACTAAGGCTCTAAATAATTATATGATAAAAAAACAAATGTAAGCTATGGGTGATGACATATAGTGACCAATCATTCAATAACTAATCACTAAAAGCTTGATTCATTAAAATACATTATGTAGATAAGCTTTGTATGCGGTTTACTGTGAAGTACATATCACATACTCTTTTAATACTTTTTAATTTTTTTACAAATAAACTTCTTGTCTTTGCATTTGTGTTTGAAATTACATAAAAATGAAGCACAGAAAAGGAATATAACATGGAAAGGGACTCATTTATGCCATTTTGATCATTTGCTTATATAGCTCAAAATATATATGGGTGCCTTTAGAGGACCTAAGTATTACCCAGGTAAGGTTATCTTGCTTTTTGGAAAACTGTATCCATGGAGTTGGAAGTGCATTGGTTTCATTCTCGGCACATACTGCTACACACCTGCATGTTATCAATTTTTAAAACTTAGTTTTAGCTTTATGTGGGGTGAATAGAGTTGGGATTCAAAACCCTCCTGCTTATTCCTAATTCCCAGCTCTAACCATTCTACAGTGAAATTTCCTTATGTACATACATGCAAGACAATGGACCCTCCTATATACACGATAGTTTAACTGTCAATCAAGAGCTTTATTATCAGTAAGACAGCATTTATCCAGGGTTTCAAATCAATATTTCTTACTAATACTGATCATTCCATGTAGCAAATGGCAAATAAATCTGCATTTTCAACTCAGGGAAGGAATGAGAAATGCTATGATGAATGTTCTTCATGAAAAACATGATGGAAAGCTACTGTAGAGTTCCCATCTAGTACATCAGTATGAAAAGCACAGAGCATAGCTTAGCTTAGTAATCTTTATATGTATGCAACAGGCATTACCCATATTTCCTCATATTTGTATATTTGTTATTTTTTTCCATTTTAAACATTTTGCTACATTGTTTTCCAACAGAATATTCAATATCTGCAGTTTACAGGAAAAACCCCAAACAAACAAAACAACACCCCAAATAAGTAAAGAAAAAGCCCTACTAACGCACTGAAAAAAACCGAGTGTATTTACAGAATATTGTTCAAAGTCCAATTATAATTACAAGGAAACTCCAATAAACAACCAATGAACAGTTCTTGTGCTTCAAATGGATTTGACATAGTGGCACTCTAAAGAAAACTCGTAACAAGATTATTTTATTTTTTGTAAAGTAAGCCATGTCTTAACAGTTGGGTTATGCGAAGTGACAACCCTAGAAATTTTGAAAGTGTTGCTGGTCGGATGCAAAAATCCATTGTCACTATGGTAATTACTTCACAATGCCTGATGTTAAATGGGCAGTCCTGTGGCCCAAGCAGCAGCTGAATCCTGCATTGTCCTTGCATGATAAAAAGATTAGAGAGTCTGAAAAGCAGAGGAACGGAATCTCACAGCTTCTTAGACTTTGCACTGAAAGGCCCATTGTAACATCATCATAAATCCTGGGTTCCCTCGGCACTTGACAACTAAAGCAGTGGACAATAGAATTCTTGTGTTGAACAAAACACTCCTTGTCTGCCAAAGGGTTTATCTGCTTCATTTACAAATGTCTTTCATTGTACCAAAATAATTCCCTATTAAAAACACTATTAGGAGCAGAACTAAATAAATATTCACAGCTTTGGTATGTTTTCAGAAATGAATAAACCAATACAATCAAGTAGCATGAAAAATATGAGTCTTTTTTTTTAAAAAAACCCTCCTTTGAGTCCCTCTCCCCCTTACTGTATCTATGTATCCATTCATGCACCCTATCTATCTTTTGCTACAAGGAAAATGCCTATCATATACCACATTTACTAACAGAAGAGAAAAATATTGGTGAACTGGAAGGATTTCAAAGGAGAGCAGCAACTGTGATCAAGGCGCTATCCGAACTGACTTCCACAGAAGGATTTTGAAAGCTAGGTACTTATAGCTTTGCTAAGAGATGATACCCACAACTTTGCAATTAACGAAGTAATAAGAGTTATGTAAATGTCTGAGGGTTATAAGACAGACAGAGAAAAATATTTATGATAAAAGGGGGCAAGAATTAAATTAAGAAAGGGAAAATATAGAGCAAATATCAGAAAAAAACACTTCCTAGTAGTGATTGATTACCAATCTGTGACTAGTTCTCCCAAATAAAACAGTGCTAACCATTTCTTACTATATTTAAAATGAATCTGGTCAAAATATTGGAATATTTAGAGTAGAAATGAGTAAGTAAATAAAACAAAATAAATTATACAAAAACATGAATTTGCATTTTAAATCCTTCTGCCATAGTTGTCCATCTTTTGTGTTGGCATCTGCAAATATTTAATAAATGAAGTTTAGAAAAATGCTCAGGGAAAGAGAATTTCTAATATGCACAAATGTTTCATTATGGAAAAGTTTCAAAAAATATTGATCACATCTAATTAGTTAGTGAATGCATTCAAGGAAATCACAATAATCCATGAGAGTAACTTCAAAGAAAAAGAGGTTAACATTTCCTGAACCAATTATTTGTCCAGCTATTCAGTCTAGCTGCTATTAGTTTATAAAAACACAACAACTATTTCCAGATGCTCACCCGGAATGTTAAAGATGCAGTGTTTAAAAAAGCAACCAAAATAAACTAGTTATCTTGCTCACACTGATCAGCGTTAAGTATGATTTTAAAATGTTTTAGATGGTTTAACAGAATATCTTATATATTTTGAACATAATGATTTAAGCTTGCAGCTCCTATGGAAAGGAGATAAGACTGGGAGTTGGAATATCTGTGTGTGTAGCTGTAGAATACCTGTACATAATTGCATTATAAGAAACTCTGAAGGCAAATGTATATATTATAATAGTAGAAAAAAAGAAACACACATCCTTAACCTCAGAGTCACTTCTAAACCTGAGCAAAAATATGCCATGCAACATTTCACCTATAAAAAATACACATGATGAGCAAAAGCGTACGGTATCTCTGATTTGTGGGGCATGTGTTACTGGCTGTTGAAATGCATCAAATCTAAACTCAGATTTTGATGAACATCGGAGATGGTACAATGTAAAAATAAACAAAAAAGGAATTGTATACACAGGTCAGAAATGTATATCCTACAAATCACTTCATCTATGAAATGATGAAGTTAATCATAACATCAGGTAAGTGAAGTATAGCATAAAAAATAAATATGATGAAGTAGCTACTCTGGTTTCTATGCCACAAACTGTGTAAAAATATCTGGAACTAAAAAGCCAAGCAGATCAAGTAACAAAACTATTCTCTGCAAATAACAGGCTTCTCAAGAAGTAACCAGATATCATCAGGAAATCAAAGATCAAACAGATTGCCAAATGAATGAAAAATAAAGTATTTGCAGAAGTTTATGTGCACACAATATAATGCACACAAATATTGCATTTAACACAACTGTGTGCACAATCTTGGTGCTTGTATGTGCCAGATATGTGCTTATCTACTTCTGAACACACAGACTTCATTATAAAAATAAATTAAATTAAATGCCTAGATTATAACAACTAGTTCATATTTACTATATGAATACAAATAGCCAATTATACAGAAATACTAAATTAACAAGAAGGTGGCTTAATGAACAGGTGGAAATATATTGGATGGTTTCATCCTAGTCCCTGGCACAAACACCTGACATCTTAAACCCACAACACAATCTAATTGTTGGTAGTCTCTGCCTCTGAGCCACCTATGACTGAAATGAAAAGGGTGCTTCTAAACAAAAAAAAAGAGGAAGCTCAATATAATCATCCGTAGCATCTGACCACACTGTCTCCAGTATTATCAAGTGACAATAGTCCATTATGTCCATCATTGCCTAATCCTGCAATGTGCTAAGTATTTTGTGTGTGTTCAGTGAGAACTGAGGGTGCACAGCATCTTCAAAAAGATGCTGCTCCTAGGGGAAATATATTCTGTAAAAATGGTGCAATACAAAAATCAGAATAATATACAAGAAAGGACAAAATTTAAGAAAGACCAGGTAATCCTCCCATCCCTGCCTTGAAGATAACTGTTTCTACCTGATACCACACATTTATGCAATGTAATGCCTAATATTTTGACGAAACAGAGAATACATTACATGTGAGGACAGAATGCAGACAGCAGCATAAATCATACCCACAAATGCAAAGCACTTACCAAAACAAATAATAGGGCAAACACTGAACAAAAGAGGAATAAATATCACAAAGGAAAAGAAAATAATGATATGACACTTAAAGGAAGATTTCTGCATACGTATCCTCTCCTCCCATCCAGACTAGTAAAACGATTACACCACCGGAAGAATGACCATTAACAGTACAGCATAAATATAAAATAGCTCCTAGAAGCTTTGTTTATTCTCCAACAGCTTAAATGGGAATTGGGTGAAAAGAGACAGATGAATGCCAGGAAAGAGTAAAAGCTCCACGTGTGTTTGGTGGGGTTTTTTGTTTGGTTTTGTTGTTGTTTTTTGCATCAAGAAATAATATTTTATCCAATCCCAGCTGAATACAAATTCACTACTATTCTTCTTTTCAAGGGATAACAAAGCCAAAGGAACATAACACCCAAAGCAAAAACACAAGCAACCCTAAATTGTGTAATTCTGGTACACGCATATTGATTAACTTGTAAATACAACTACAGAGGGCCTAGAAACAACAACCCGGCATTGGGAGTTCAGAACCATTGCCAGGAGGGTCAGCTGGGGACCTCTGGGCTCACCAGCTGATGTATGGCTTTGTGTACATGTGCACAGGAGAATCCTGACATCTGTGGCAGGACTACTCAATATTTCTGAGGCTGAAGGAAGAGAGCAAGGGGACAGCACTGAGGCACACACAGCTCTTCCGCCACCATGCGGTGGCTGAGAGGAGCGCCTGGCCACCACAGTCAGAGGAAGTGGGACAGAATATAGGACAAGGGAACAAAGACAAAAGAGGGAGGGGAACAAACAAACAAGGAGAAGAAGGGGTGGGAAATGGAAATCAGAAGATTAAAAAAGGGGGGAGCCACAATCTGGCTGCTTGTAATTATGGTATATGGAAAACCAGTTAATAGTAACGAAAATTAAGTTAAGGGAGAAATGATCAAGAAAAATATATGATTGAAATTACTAACTGGATAGTGGAATAGGTACATTTTCATATAGAGCTAGAGTAGACCATGATTGTTTTTTACAATATCAATACTCAGTATGTACTGAAGGCCAAATCCTCTGCACAGTTCAAAATAAATGGGAATAAGCCAGGATAGTTTTATAGTGGCCAGAAGGGGACACAACAGCTTCACAACAAAAGAATCCTATTCAGATCACAGCTCTGGTGTAAAGGGATTGTACCACCCCCCCCCCCCCCCCCCCCGCACCACACCCTTCACAACTTTCCCATTGCAGAAGGACTTCATCAGTTCCCCTCTCTTTTGGGTCATGTGGGTCCATGGGCAGGCTATGGGCCTTTGAGAATAAGTCTATGTTAATTAAACCTGTGCTGCTCCCGCCTAATCCTGTTTAGGTATTAAAAATGAAAGTGAATTCAGAGATTTCAGGCTCTGTCACATTAAATATCATAGATCAAATTGGTTTCCATAAATCCAACCTCTCAGTTTTTTTCTAAAAACTTTTTGTAGTGGCAAACCACTATATGTATAAAAGGAATTCACAAACCTACTCTGGAAAATGTGGATACAGCAGACGTAATTCATTGCATTAAGAAAGAATTTAAGTGTGTGCACTAAAACCCAGCTTTTCTATAAGGCGGAGCTGCACATAAACCTCTGGAGAGCCGCATGTGGCTCCGGAGCTACAGGTTGGCCACCCGCTATATGGAATTTTCGACTAGACTAACTGAAAAAGAGTCCTCAAATCACCAGGGCCAAAACTTTCTTGTATATTTTCCCATCACATAAATGACATTGATATAAATAAAATATACAAGCCACACACAACTGATCATCATCATTGCACCAAACACCTGATGGTACTCTCAAACCACGGAACCCTTTAACTACTAAGTCACACTTATCCTAGTTCTCAAACGGTAAGAGCTTTACACTACCAGAATGAGACCCTGATCCCAATGAAGTCATACTGTAATTTTGCTGTTGATTTCAATGGAGCCAGGATTTCATGCTCAGTTTCCATAAAACTTTTTCCTGAATAGTCAGAGCTTCTGACACATCCCCCCCCTCCAAAATCAAGCATTTACTTATATTAAACCATGCATCAAATTTCAGCACTGTTACTTATTTTGTTTCTTCACTCTTCTAATCTCTGTCCTGTCTTTCTTTCCTTACATTGTATATCTAAGGGCCTGATCTGCTCCCATTGTGGTCAATGGCAGAATTCCCACTGACTTCACTGGGATTTGACCCCTACTATATCTCTTTCCTGTTGTTTTCAGTGTCTGTTTTCTCTTCCTTTCTTCTAGCTTTCTTTTATTTCCTTTTATCAACCTCTCCTAGTGACCTGAAAACGAAACCTAAAATACTGAGAACCACTGAACTATGTGCTGAATGCTCCCATTAGTCAAGCTGTAGGGGACAACCAGCACAGAAATAAACTTCAACTAACCTTTCAAAAACAAATCTTTATATAATGTCCCATCAAATCATCCTGTGGGTTTCAGGTCTGGTAAAGACATTCAAGAAAGAATAAGCCTGGGACATTCAAGATACCGGAAAGGATCTTTATCTCAGAATTGGTTCAAGGTGCACAAAGGAAATGGAGTTCTTTGGTCTAAGGGACTTTTTCTCTGATTATCACTCCATTGTTAATAATGAAAAGAGAAATTGTTTAAAATCATTACAGATACCTGATGATTCTGAATTCGTATAGGTGCGATTCAACTAATTGAACGTCCCTGTAATAACACAAAGATACATGATTCATTCTGGAGCCTATTGTAAATGAAGCGACTCTTCAGATGTGTTAAAGAATCTTTTTATAATTTAAGGTAAAACTTATTTCTGTGTTTATCATGCCCACACCATAGTATATTTGGCATTTATTTGCATGGCAATCTTAATTTTAAATAACCATTAAGCTTCTCTCTCTCTCTCTCTCTCTCTCTCTCTCTCTCTCGCTCCTCGTTTCCTCCATTCCAATTTCTGTGTGTGTGTTCTCAACAGGGGAAAGTTGGCTCCCCAACCCAGAAGTGAGGAGGCGTGCATATTTATGCAAATAAAAATATGTTTATACATAAATTAATAAACCTATAGGGGTGGGAAAGAGAATATTATTGATCCTAGTAATAATCTCCTTTAAAATCTGTGTCTTATTACAAAACTGAACAATGTTGATTGGCTGATACTCTGAAATCATTCTTAACAGTCTAACACTTTAGAGTTGCTATTTCCAGGACTAAGATTAAATATATGGCAATACATCAATGGATAAGTACAGTATTTTGAAATATGTGTAAACAGTAAGAATATTCAACCATATAAGAGTGTGCAATTTTCTCCAGAATTAATATGGCACTCAAATTTTCAGCAATGTTAGAGTGGGATAATATGATTTTCCATCTTCCATCAGTTGATAATATTGTACCCTGGATATTACAATATACTTATTTTTCTTATGATCAGCTATTTCCCCAATATTTCATATCATGCCTACCTATCTAGTCTTGAGAGTTAAGGCAAAAATAATAATAATCTGCATTTGAGTTGCACAATGTAATTAAATGCTCACAACACTGAATTTCACAGCTAAAATTAACCAAAATAGTCTACTATATTAATATTTAACATTTGTATGCTGGCCATCATGTCTCCAAATACCACTAAACTTTAACTATAAACTATGAGTAACAGTATTATGAGATTTGTTCAAAACAATGGTGGTGAAGTAGAAATATATATAATCAAATAATAACATAGCAAGCATGTGGTGTATACAAGGAGCCAACTGTGCATTACACACTTCAGCCAGCTGTGCATTACACACTTAAGCAAAACTGCCGCTGAAGAGAACTGGAGTTTTTCCTAAGAAAGGGATATCATATAAAGCCTAAATAAATATATTAATATTAATAGGTATCCCTGTAACACGCCACTAACCTCAAGACAACTATGAACTTCTTATTCTGCAAAGGTAGATGATACGTTTCTGAAAAGCTAAATCATTTTTTTTTAAGTGAGAGAAATTGGACAGTCTGAAGTTGAGACCTCATCTGTGCTGATCTTCAAGTCATTCCCTGCCAGTGGAACTCTCGTTTAAACCTTGTAATTGCATACCCCCGGAATGTTCTCTAAATACCCACCATACTTGGGCTCCAATAAAGAAAGTGTTGTTAAAATGACAGCCTGCATAGCTGTGTGACTTGAAGAACAGTACCTGGAGACAAGCCTATGACTAATAAGTAAAGATAAAATCAAACTAAAGAGATCCCTTTTGGCGCCTGCCCAGAAAACTGTCTCCCCAATGAGAGAAGGAAAATGTCTATTTGCAAGAAAGCTGAAATAAAAAAAAAAATTGGATGCAATCCATAAATTAGTAAGTTTTCCTCCCATTTAAAATGTAATTGGCATACAGGCATATTCCTGGCTCTGCCTTAGAACTCCTGTGTGGCCTTGGCAAATCTGTGTGTTTCCATTTTTTCATCTGTACTTTAGGGATAAAAATAGTTACTTTTAGTACCTCATAAAGGTACTGTGAGGTTCCATTAATTCACACTTCCAAAGCAATGTTAAGACCCTCCCATGATAGGACTATGTAAGTCCAAACTATTTATTAATAATTATTACTTTTTATGTCTTGCTGGCATTCATAATGAATATTTATTCCTAAATATATATTAGGTTGTTCCCTACTTTAAATCACATTTACATTGACAGAATATTCACATATATTTAACATTAAATTTGACTGGCAGCAGACTGTTGATAAAATAAATAAGGTTACTTCCATGTCTCTACTGTTATTTTGCAAATGAACCAGGGGTATGGATAGCTCTACCGCTCATTACCTTGAATTGTGAAGGCACTAAACCAAAGGAGTTTCACTAAAAAAGAATTGCCTAATAGGTTTCACTTGATAGTGGGTGGACATATTTACATCAACCAGTACCTGGATTTCCATTCACTGTTCATGGTAATCATAATCATAATTACCATGTAGCTATGTTTAGTAGTTAGATAGTCATCTTAACCTGCTGTTATTCTTTCTAAATTACAGTTGTATGGTTTCTAAAACCACTATTAGAAATTGAAAATGTACATATGTGGAAGTTTGAGAATCTGTGACATTATCAGTTCATTTTTTGTGATTATTAATTATATAAAATAATTTGGAGCTCAGAAAAAATGTTGTATTTGCTGACACTACACTACATATCTCTGTGAGCATGCATATGAAGGGTTGAGAGAGCACATGAAAATGCAATAACCTGAAAGACAGTAGACACTTTCTGTGTGGTAGCTCACCTTTCAGAGAACTTGGGTTAATAAAAAAACAATCAAGTTTCAATCAAAAAACCAATCAATAGGAGCCAGACTTCCTATACTCAATATGTTGTGGGTCTTTTTTTTAAAGTTGTGTTTAATTGTTGTTGAGTGCACAGAAACAAAGGACACTCCTAATGGAATGACTAACCCACCAGAATCCTGAGAAATCCACAATTAACTTAATCAAGACAATAACATTTTCATTTATAAATGGTATGAATTATCTTCTACAGAACTTTGTGATGCTTCACATATTTCTATGACATCCTGTGGTAATGTATACATCACAGAGTAGCTCAAAAGATAAGTCAGCACCTTAAAATGTATTTTTTCATGTACTCATGCTTGTGCATGGTATAGTAATGTCAAATAATAATCACAATTACATACAGTAACAGGCTGAACTGGACTGCACAGTGTGGGAAAGGGAGTAAGGAGAAAGGATGGTGCAGGGAACCCAAAGTATATGTCCATAGGATCAGGGCAGCATATCCTCTGGTATTTTCTTCAGCACTTGTGTAAGGGCCCAATGACATGCCCACAAAGAATTATGGTCTGCTAGGATGGAAGCACAGTCCCTTCCACTACTTGTGCACAGTAAGCAGCAGCATTCCCTGGAGCTCAGTGACCTAGTCAAAATCTCCACAACCAACACCACTTTTCTCCCACCTATCATTTTCATGGATACAAGATGGGCATGCTGCTTTTAGTGTTACAAACTGCACTCACAGCTAAAGTACAGGCAGAGTAAAGTGTGTACATTTTTATATTATCCAAAATATGAGTATGTGTATTTATGTGCAAAGGCACACACAAACGGAAAGTATTAAGTAGGCTTTTTCACCTGCACAATTTCACTGTCTTATGGGTTCCTAAATACAAGAAATGATGCTCTGTAGACTTTCATTTGCTCAGACCAGAAATATCTGTAACAATTAAACTTAACAAAAGTAATGTTAGTTGTATTTTCATGGTCGCTATTTAACTATGCACATGAAATCTATGGGAGAGATTTTCAGAAATTTCTAAGGGATTTAGGAGAACAAATTCAATTGAAAGTCATTGGGGTTTGTGCCCCTAAATCCTTAAATTCCATTGATTTTTAGATGGATCCTGTGCTCCTAAAACAAACAGGCACTTTTAAAAATCTCCTAGAACTGCAATAAAACATCATATTTGAATGCCATAAACTCCCCCATGTGCAATGAAAATAACTGCATATGCAATTGCCAAATATGTTTGGGCAAATACATTTTTTCCATGTACAAAACAGATTCACTTGTAAAATGTAAGGGCATGTTTCATGGTCCTGAGGAAAAATGACTATGAAAAATGAGGAAAACGACTAGCTTTGGTGAGTCAGTGTGTTCCCATGTGTGCCATACCCCTTTCCACTGGCAACACTGCTCCTCCAGTTCTAGTTTTAAGAGAAAATATTACATAGTCATAGGACTCCCAAACATTTGTTATATGTCATGATTCCTGCAAGAGTTTAGTCATAGGGTAATGTTTAGTTGAATGGAAGAATGTATAATACAATGAAAGGCAATATTTAGGTGAAAAACAGCTTAGCCACAATTAACCTTTTTGTTTTTCAAAAATCCATAAATTTCTGATGAAGTAGAAAAGCTTCATCTGACCAATTTAGTTTGCACTGTGAAATATTCTACACTGTCCTCACAAATAATATTTAGGACTGGGATGTCAAATCAAACAGATATCACTTGAATTTAGATTTGGAAAGAGAGAGAGAGAGAGAAAAAGAGACAAAGGGTATGTCTTCACTACCTGCTGATCAGCGGGTAGCCATCAATCTTCTGGCGATTGATTTCTCGTGTCTTATGAAGACGCGAGAAATCGATCGCTCGCGGCGCCCCCGTCGACTCCGGAACTCCAGCTTGCCAGGAGGCGCAAGCTGGAGTCGACAGGGGAGCGCGCCGCCGACTGCCGCCGCCATGAGGATGTACAGTAAGTCGGCTGCAGATACGCAAACTTCAGCTACGTCATTCACGTAGCTGAAGTTGCGTATCTACAGTCGATCCCCCCCCCTCCCCCCCCCCCGTAGTGGAGACCAGCCCAAAGAGAAAGAATATGTGCACTGAATGGAAGCAGGGAAGTTATTTCACAACCTTGTCAAATCACAAACAGCTGCCAGTATTCTGAGACTGAAATGAGGAAGATTCTGGTGATAAACATAGTGCATCAGTGATGCATGCATATTCAGATGGAATGGGAAAGGACATGCAAAACATATGTTTAAATATTATTAAAACAACAATTCTCATAGAATCATAAAACTGAAAAACCAGTTGGCAACATACTTAAAGTAAGTATACTTGCTCAAATTGCTACCTCGGGTATGGGTACTCAGCACAGAAGAGTAAAAGGGCAGCCATATTCCCTTTCATTAAACCCTTTGATAGGCCACAGTTTGATCCATTAATAACATGGCACAATGTTTAAAATGGATAATGTGTTCAATGGAGAATAGAACCCTTGCAGGGAAAGCTTAGGAATAACTCCCCTTTAAAATATGTTTAGAATACCACCCATTTGTAGCAATCAAATGCTTTCCAGAAGCAAAGAATTTACACTTGATCAAGAGATAAAAGCCATTCTTGGCAGTGTGGGTTAGCTGGATGGGTAACATGGACAAGACACTGTGGAGTGTAAGCAACTAGTTCTTACAATCAGTTACAGTAGATAGCTCATCTAGAGATAATATAAGAATTCAGCAGTCAGAGTATTTTGATTGGATTTTTGCATGAGTGAAAGCATGCTACAGAATTTTGAATCAATGCTGTCTTTAAGTAGGCCTCTCTGGGATACTAGAGAAGATTATATTAATTGAGCCTGAAGGAAATAAAGGATGCTCAGTATGAGTATCTTCAATACAGATAATAAAAGGTTATATATTATACATGTATACATATATACATATATACATATATATATTTACAAAGGAAATTTGAACAAATAAATAAAACACATCTCTTTATCAGGAAGTTTCAAAAGAATACATGCAATATGCTCTTTGTATGAGCTTCCTTGGGAATTAATTAGGTGCACCAAGTATTGGCTGGGAGTTTAAAAACTATTCATCATCATGTGTTCTTGATTTGTACCAGTTATAGTATATAACATACCATCAAACATCACAGTTTCAATTCAATCAGATGACATAGCTAAATGAAGGTGTCTGTAAAAAAACTGAAATATATCATTTTAATGACAGAAATAGAATTGAAGGAGGATATAACATGCAGAAAAAAATCACAGGTCCCATAGCAGAGCATTGAGGATTTTCACAATCCACAACAGAGACCTAATTTCAGTCTAAGCCCTGGTCTACGCTGGGGAGGGAAGAGGGAAATCGACCTAAGATATGCAACTTCAGCTATAAGGATACCATAGCTGAAAATGATGTACCTAGACTGACTTACTGCGGTGTCTTCAGGGCAGTAAGTCGACTGCTGCCACTCCGCCATCGACTCCACCTGGGCCTCTCCTAGTGGTGGAGTACTGAAGTCGACAGGAGAATGCTTGGTGATTGATTTATCACATCTAGACTAACTGCAATAAATCGACCCCCCGATAGGTTGACCGCTACCCGCAGATCCGGCGAGTAGTGTAGAGGTACACGGATTTTAACCAAAACTTTGATTTGATAAAAAGCAAGTGCTTGTGACTACATTTTAGAACTTGCAATTAAATTCAGGACCAAGTATAGTACTCTACCAGAGTTGTGGATATAAAGGCCATCATTGAAAAATAGGCCATACATATTGAATTACTGAATTATTAGTAAACTGGGAATAGTTTTTAAATATATTAAGACTAGAATCAAGTCAAAAAACCCACTAGAGTCTTTACCAAAAATAATAGTAAAAACAATCAGATGTTCTAAGAGTCCCATGACTAGATGATTTAGTAATGCACATTTAGTGCCAGTAAATCGATGCAAGTACAGTTTTACCCTGTGACCAAGTATGGTCACAAGTAAACATGCATTTCAGTACCACAGCTGGGATAGGTGGAGGCAGGATTAAAGGGCTTGCCTATCAGTTCCATGTGCTGAAAATAAGTTGATGGATTTGCAAAGCTTAGATCCCAGGGAAAAGGCCAACAGCACAAAACACCAGGGTTTTCCATGGAATAGCCAGGGTCTTAATAGAGACTAGGGAGACAGGAATGCTATGAACACGTTTGCAAGGGAGGAGTGGTTACAGCTTGACCATGTAATTGGAGTTCTGCGGTTAATTAGGGGCCCTTTGTAAGATCTGGGTTCAGGATCATTTAAGTCCTGATCCTGCAATGTATAACATGCAGGCAGAGTGATGCACCTGTGCAGAGCCCAGTAAAGCCAACTCACAGACACAGAAACACACCCATACACTACATATTTGAGGATAAGGTCCTCTCACTGCATCCAGTGCTGACTGCAACACAGGGATCTCACTATTATAGCACTCTCCTTGTATTAAAGGATCAGGGATTTTTCACAGGGCACAGAACAGTTAGCATGCCTCAAAGTGTCAGTTGTACTGAGACACAGTTATCTGAGTCTCCAACAGTGAGATGCTATTGTTATACAGAATCAGGAGAAGAACCAGGTCTGATGACTCATAGTTGTATTCTGTGTTACACAGATGACATCAACTGTATAGTTTAAAAAAAGACCAGAGTTCTGCCCTATTGAACCTTCCCATCTATATCTATGAAATATCAGGGAAGCTCTAGCCTCTATTCTCTATGCCTCATAAAAAGAAAATCTTTCCAAATGATTTTTTTTCTTATATTGCATACAATAATTATCTATTCCATCTCCTTGGTTGGCTAGTTATAGTATCTGTTCATCCATATCTTTTACAACAGAAAACAAAGATGTTCTGATAGATTCCCAGGTAATTATAGATGCTGTGCAAATACTGCCAAAAATTCTATAAGTATTCATTTAAAATTAATTCTCTTTGACCATGTTCACACACTGTGTGTTCTGTATCTGTGAATATTCTACAGAATGAGCTACTGCCAGGAACATTTTATGAAACAGCAAATGCTAAGTAACCAATACAGAATAGTCATAGAAAGCAGAGTTTGAACTTCTAATTTCCAGAATTCATATTGGAAACCTAATTTTAGGAATTATCCAAAAGAGCAGAACACTACCATTTGACTCTTATGAACAATCAAAATGGCTTGAAATGTAACAGATTGCTCACAAACAAGGAACAGATTTAGAGTATATCCCACAAACAAGGAACAGATATAGAGTATATAGCACAATCCTTTCCATAAAGTCCACATTTTGGAAGAGAAGAGGGCAGAAGAACATAAACAGGAATAAAAAAGTAAAGAACAGTAGCAACCATGTAAAGTATTTTTTAAAAGTGTCTATACTTAAAATTCAAGACAAATTTAGCAACAAATTCTTATTCTCCTCTGTGAGCACATCATAGTATCTTGTAAAATGGTAAAGCCCCAAATTAAAAAACTCACAAGTAGATTCATGTGAAATGATGATGTTAACAGGAATAAAAAGGCACAGCTACGTTCATTGGATGGGGCTCTCCTGAGTCTCATGGCTCCTATCACTTGCAGCTCCTCTCATCTTAAGCATCTCATTTTTTCTGGGGGATTTTGACAAAAGGCTTGTAAGTCCTTACCCCACAACCAGCTGTACCTGAGACAATTCTAAGCTTGGTGGGACTGGATTCTAAACACCATGTCCTGGAAGCTATTAGCCAACTAGCAATGAAAGAACAAGATAGTAAATTCTATAACTTGGCACTGCTGCCTTCTCAGTTATCAAGGAAAATAAAGTGGTTTTATACACAGTAGAAAAGTACTGGAAAATCAGGTGTGCTACAATAATATTTGCTTTCTTGGTGGGCAAGGAGGGAAAGAGATGTATTGATTTCCTGGACCCTCCTATCCCTGTATACTTAATATTGACATATCAGAAGATTCTGTATATAATCAAGTTTTTTTCCCCTCTCTCCTTGAAACAACCTGAGTGCTCAGGTCTGCACTATAAACTAAAAAGAGAGGGGTGGGGGTGGGAAGAGAACCATAATACAAAGCATCACTGAATGCATTTCCCTAAACTAAGAATTCAAGTTTCCTTAGAACATTACTGAGTGATCAAGCACTAAAAAAAGAAACAGAAGAAAAACAAGTTGTTATTGATCAAAAATAATAATAATGTGTTGCATTTAAATATTTACACATAGAACTCTAAAAGTAGAAAAAGAGCATGTGCCTATGTAATTCAAAGACTATATGATCATATGCATGTATCATAAATGTTTCATGGACAGCCTTACTACTCTCATTTTCTAACTTCTGAATGCTTGATTTTGCAAATTTAGTAATGCCAGTTTAATCTTTGGCCATGTGTGTCCATAGGATTCAGTTCTGTTATGGGAGGTTTGCATCTAACATGCGAGAAAAGCCTGAAATGTGATGTAAGTCATTTCATAACAAATCTTATTATATATTATACTAGCAAAAATACCCGGCGTTGCTCGGGTCCGTCGGAGGTGGGGAGGGGGCAGAGAGCTGAGCGAGTGCAGGGTCCATTGGAGGGGGGAGGGGGCAGAGAGCAAACCTGACACCCCATCTCACCCCCCCGACCAAACCCGATACCCCCACCTCACTTACCCCTCGACCAACCCCGACCCTCACATTTTCACCCCCCCACCCAAACCCAATGCCCCCACGTCACCCCCCTACCAACCACAACACCCCCTGACCAACACCCACACCTCACCCCCCGTAGACCAAACCTGACACACCCACCTCACTTTCCCCCCAACCAAACCCGACACCCCTACCTACCACGACAAACAAACCCGACACCCACACCTCACTTACCCCTCGACCAACCCCGACCCCTCTCCTCATCCCCCCAACCAAACCCAACACCCCCTGACCAACCCCAACACCCACACCTCACCCCTCACCCACCCCGACACCTTCCCACCCCCCCCAGACCAAACCCAACACCCCTGGCTCACTTACCCCCGACCAAACCCGACACCCCTACCTCACTTACCCTCCGACCAATTTGGGTCCGTTGGAGGTGGGGAGGGGGCAGAGAGCTGAGCGAGTGCGGGGTCCGTTGGAGGGGGGAGGGGGCAGAGAGCTGAGTGAGTGCAGGGTCAGTTGGAAGGGGGTATTATGACATCATAACTATGTTACAGAGTTAACAAAGTCCTGTGGCACCTTAAAGACTAACTATAAAGTTTTGAAGCATGAGCTTTCGTGGGCTAATACCCACTTCGTCGGTTGCATCCGACGAAGTGGGTATTAGCCCACGAAAGCTCATGCTTCAAAACTTTATAGTTAGTCTTTAAGGTGCCACAGGACTTTGTTAACTCTGCTATTCCAGACTAACACGGCTACCACCCTGACTTATGTTACAGAGAACAGCAGCTGCCCAGCTGATGTGATTGGCCTTTAAATAATTTCATCCCTGGGGGGCATCAGAGGTGAGATTTCAAAAATTTTCGACTCTTACCCTGATTAGGACCCCAAGACCTCTAACTGTACCAAATTTCAAGTCTCTAGCTCAAACGGTGTGGAAGGAGTAAGGGAACGTACATACACTCATACATACACGCATAAACACATACACCATTTGACTTTTATATATATAGATTTGCCTAGAGTCCCAAACAATGATCAGATTCATAATACTGTATGTTTGCATACCTAGGGTAAGAGAGAATCCCCATCTCCAAGAGTTTACAATCTAAATAGACAAGACAGACTAAGGATGGAAGGAGAAACAGAGATACAGAAAGGTGGATGGACTGCCCAACTCCATGCACTATACCACATTTCTTGACTACCAGTCTGGTGCTCTACCCCCCAGATCAGATAGTACAAACATTCACCCATTTACTTTATTTTTCAGTATTTTTCCCTTTGGCTTTTGCAGCCATTGAAATCCCTCTCTTCTTTAAGCTAACATTATTTGATAGCTTTATCTTTATCTAATTCTGGTACTATCAAGTTTTTGAAATGAAGACACGGTGTAGAAAAGTTTTGAATAATCAGTGCAGAACTGAGACATGGTTAAACAAATACAATGGTTTCTCAGGGTCTTGTAGCAGCTCTGAAAGTCCTAAGAATCTCACTTAGACCTGATCTACATTTGAAACATTTGCTGACTTAGCTATGTCAGTCAAGGGTGTGATTTTTTTCACTTCCTTGAGTGATATACTATGTCAACAGAAGCCCTAGTGTAAAGCAGTCATACTGTCCAAAGAGGAAAAAAAGGTCCTTTTGCTGGTATAGAATATTTTGTTCAGGGAACTAGTAGAAGCTATACTGACAAAATTCCAGTATAAGCTATAGCTACACTAGGAGGGTTTCCCAGTAAATCTATATCATCATGGTATAGACTATGATCTTGGTATAAGCTATAGGTACACTAGGAGGGTTTCCTAGTAAATCTATATCATCATGGTATAAGCTATACCAGCACACCTTTTTTAGTGTAGACAAGGCCTAGGAACTCTTACAACATTTTTCTTTTCACTAACAGCATTTTAACGTTTTGAACTGTAAAGAAGTTTAGTCTTAAGACCAAAATGTTTTGAGGTAGTCAAGAAAGAGAAATAATTTGTTTAAAGGAAGAAAGGTTTACTTTTAAAGGGATTATTTTTGTTTTCTATTATTAACCAAGGGAAAATCAATTACAAATAGTAGCAGGGCTTAAAGAAGTTCTTTCAGACACCTTATCTATAAAGGATTTTTCTATATTCTTCAGCTCCACTAATCTGGGCTGAGGGTATTTCTTTTCTCAGAATGCTAAGGAGAAGCAGTTGCCATGACAGCACAAAAACATGTAAGCATCTTCCACAGATTGCATATAAAGGGTCATATTCTCCATCCCAAGTACTGGCCATTGAAGTCCTTCCTGGCATCAGTACTGGTATGGTACCTCTGCAGGGGATTTGAACTCCATGTGTGCTGTGGAGTTGTGCATCCAGTCTAGTGTGAAGGCATTTGTGAATATGGAGCAGGCTGTGCCATAGGTGGGGCATGGCTAATTTCAAAGAAAGCACTGGTTCAGAGTAACATGATATCTCTTCATTTATTTATTTCTCAGAATAACAGAAGGCTATCCACAACGCTAATCTCTCCCTTAGTAGCATGGATATATTCAACTGTTTTTTCCACTCTGAAAATAATAAAATATGTTATTTGCATCTCAAGAATTTAGATAAAACTAAGTAAAATTTAAAGTCCCATCTCACTTCTAGGGAATAGAAGACACTCTCCTTTTCAAAGGAAGGAGGAGGTGAAAAACAGAGTTTATTTCTAGTTCTACATTAAATCAAAAGTATAAGACAAAGAGAGTTGTCGTGCTCTGTGAATTCCACAGCCTGATGTGATTCTGGGAGCTGGATGCGAGCAACAGCCTAACTTAATTTCTGTGTTCTGCCTTGCAGAAGGAAAGACCTGATTATGTTGGAAACTGACTCAGAGAGGAGTCATTTTGCTGAATATATAGTATAGGATGGAATCAATTTTCCTCTGGATTATAAAGTCTAGACATTGAGACAGAGAGGTTGTACAAAAATGATTGCCACATTGTCAAACCTGTGGTCTTAGGTTGGGGCCTATCCCAACTTCTGGGGAACAACAAATTCAAAAGAGTAAACTCCCTGTTTCTTTTCTATATCAGAAAATTAGCAAGAAAGGAGGGGCTCTTATTAAAATTTGCTGGTTCTTTCCTGTTCAAAAATTGCAGATGGTAACAACAGTTAAAGAATAAGAAGTGTCTGTTTGAATCCTATGTGATAGCCCTGGAGAATGTGCACGTCGACCAAGAGATGTGACTGCAGCAAATGTAGTCATACCTGAGCTAGCTTTGATCTAGCTAGCTCAAAGTTATCTTGACTAACTATAGGTATTTCTCTGCTATAATCACAAGGTAGGACCGCAGCATCTGTTGGCTTCACTGCTAGTGTTACTCGTTAGCTTTGATCCAACTAGACATACCCTGTATACAGGAGGATCGACTGGTCTGTAGTGATTAGTGTGTTTTTGTTCTTTGTTTTACAAACTGCAGCCTTTCTACTAGAGCACCCTCTAATAGACAGCCAGAATCCTCACCTGGGGGATTCTGTGCTCCTGGATATCATCATTCTCTCCATGAAGAGTAACAAATTGGATAAGTAGTATATTATATTATATTTTCCATTCTTCCCCTTTAAAAACAGGAGAAGGGTGGGTGGACAAAAATAGTACTGGAGAAGCGTCTGAAGGAAGAGTTGGAAAAAACACATAAAACTTGGACGATTCATTTGTGTTCAGTAACTTCTTTAGGACTCTATCTAGAGAACTTCTAAAAGAATGTTCCTTTAAAGGTAAGAACAATAGCCAGAATTTCACGCTGAAGTCAACTAATCAAACACATAATCATAAGGTATTCTCAGCAGCTATGAAAACTTATCAAATTCTTAATTCTCAAATTTAAGCAGTCCTGAACAGCAGCATAAAAGCCAGCATTCATTGTAGTGCATTATAGACAAAGGATATCCTCTACATGCAAATCTGAAAGAGAAAATTTTATGAAGCCATTCCAATATGGTTCTGAAGGAATACAGGGCATATACAGAAATGGCTAAATAAAGCTGCAGAAAAATAAGATCTTTTAATTTCACCCTTTAACTTGTCATCAGCTGAGTCTTTAAAAATATCATTAGCCTCGATAGGTAGGGCAAATCTTTGTTCCCCTTTACACCATTGCAGAATCAGCTTCTGAAGAGACAGTTCACAAGTGAGCTTAACCAAGTGGTTGACTATATAAACTTCTGCAATACAGAAAAAGCTGAAAAATTTCTATCAGGCTCAGCCCAGGTTTTAGTAATTAAAGCTTGCACAGATGAATGAGTTAGAAGGACTTTATCAGTTTTATTGTGATCATTCAACAGGAGAAGCGGCTTCTGACATCTCCTTAGCCTTAATACCTTTTTAATATCCCTGCATAAATAATTCACATCTTCTTCATTCAGCTTCCTCACAGAAACAGCATGATATGGGTCCTCTTCATAAGATTTCAAGTGGTGTTTCCTTCTGCAGATGATGAGGAATAGCTGACTTCTCTTAACTGCACTTTTTCTTAGTTATCTGCGGATCATTTATCCTTAATGATACTTTGGAAGACATTTTCTTATTTCCTTTAGTTTTTAGAACCACAATAGGAGTAAGGTAACAAAGAGTCCTGTGGCACCTTAAAGACTAACTAAAGTATTGGAGCATAAGCTTTCGTGGGCTAATACCCACTTCGTCGGATGCAAGCAGTGGAAGTGTCCAAGGGCAGGAGTAAGAGGAGCCTTTATTATTTACAACATGGTCGTTCCTAAAAGTGTACAAATACATTGTGAGATCTTAGGCCCCATTGAAGACATTGGCAACATTCCCATTGTCTTCAGTGGGACCAGGATTTCATTCATATTGAGAGACAATCCCTGCCCTGAACAACTTATAGTTTGAATGGACAAGCCACCCAAGCATGAGAAGGTGGAAGACAGAGGTGAAATGGCTTGCCTAATGGCCCAGTAGATCAGTGGGAGAGATGGGATTAGAATCCAAGCATCCTGACGCCCCCCTCCAACCACCAGTCCAAAGGGAGGTTTTACTACAAGGCATAAAGTTCCCACCTGCTAGTATGGTATCTTTAAAATATCTCTTAGTTTAGGTGCTTAAATGGAAAAATTCCTGGAAAGCAGAAGATCCGTACCTTCAAAGTAGCATGGTTCCCCACACATACCTTCTGCTTCCCAGCATAGGGGACCTTCCTGGCCCACAATTTCCTGTCCCCTCCACAACAAATATGGAATGAGGTTCCTTGAATATTCAGCCCTTTCTAGGGATACAGAAGGTCTCTTATCACTTGCTGTCACAGTTCTAGGCGCTGCCGAGATTCACTGGCAGTATTGCAAATACAAACAAACAAAGCCACGGATGGTGATAATACCATTTTTCCTGAAATGAATTTTGGGTCAGCTTTTCTTTCCCTTCTCTTTCTTTTTCGCTTTAAAATTAACCGCTGTCACAAACAAATTCTTTGGAAATTTCATGGAGAGCACTGCTGCGTGACCTGCATTCACTGAAGCAAAGCAAAGCTGAGAGACAATTATCTTGGGAGCATGGAGTCAGTGCAATATACAAAGGTGCCAAAAATTCCAATGGTGTCATTAGCTGCTAGTACTGCTTGCCCTTCTGAGAGCAGTGAACTACCCATCAGTTTGTACTGGTAGCTTGAGAGATCAGAACGTACCTTGTTCACCACTGGATATTTATAAAATGTAATCATGCTGGGAAGAATATGAATTGTCTTACAAAGAGTTGTATCACTTATTCCAGTCACATTAGATTTTATTTTTCTCTAAAATCAGCACTCTCATAGTTCTGAGACTTTTCTGATTTAAAACCAAATGTTTCCAAAACCTATTAAATACTGAATGTTGGTGTATTTCCTGAATTGAAAAAGGATAAAGGAGGGAAAGAAACAATGAATTCACTACTGGAATATTCTGTCTTTTTCCAGCTGATCCACTTCCTTTGAAATTGAAAGTAAAACTTCAACGAAAACTGTGAAGTTGATTTTTTATATTGATCATTAAAAAAACAATCCAATTTGTAGAGAAGCACCCTTTAAATAGTAAGACCTAAAGTTAAATAATAGTTTAATTAAATTTAATGGTTTTCTGCTCCCATGTTATTGTTACTATGCAGGGGAGAAGTAAAATCACTCTACACAATGTGCTGTCATAGTAAAAAACAAAAAATCTGGAAAAAGGTGGGATTTTTTTGTTTTGTTTTTATTGATTTTAGCTTGGTTCTTTCAATTATAGTAAACTTAAGTGTTACTTTAACTACAATGGTTATAGCATTTTCAGCCAGAAATATGACTCAATTTGATAATTAAATTATATTTTTTTTTAGAAAAAAAACCTTCATCTTTATTTACAAAACCCCAATATTTCCAGTAAGTATTTTTAAAGGACTTTAAAGTATATTTTCCCTTGGTGCATGTAAATGCTGGCCAATTTCTGCACCCAGCTGCTGAAACACACAATGTTAAACTTTAACAAACATTTTTACTTTAATTTTCCCCAGCATCTCATATCAAGCAGATTTGCCTTAATCACAATTGTCACCAACCTAGATTCCAGCAAAATCTGATATATATGAGCCAGCTACTGAACTCTCAGTACAGGAGAACTAAATATCAAATAGAATAAAAAGGGGGAAAGCAGTAGGCACCTCCAAGTGTAGGTGGACAGGGGAATATTGGATCAGCAGGTATGATTAAAATATATTGCTTTTACATTTGTATTGGAATGAAGAAAAAATCATGATAATTTTAGACTGAGTATTTTAACTATGAAACTATTTAGACTGTTGAAGCAGGTCTTGTTCTACAGGAAAGCTCACATCAGTAGGGCTTTGAAAACCCTGAAGTGTTGCTTTATAGAGGGTTTCCTGAACTGAACAGAGTAGTTGAATTCACAGGTGTTGGAAGCAAACACGTAAGTCTGCTTAAAAGTTCAAGTTCCATTAACCAAATCTCCATGTGGAATTCCCCTCCTAGGACAGATTTTTAGCTGGTATGAACTATCATCATCCCATTGACTTCATATGTCCTGTTCCTACACATACCTTTTCTCCCCACTTCCCAGATACAGCTTATGATGTCATGAGGCAGTTCCCTACATTTTGTTAAGGAATGAGGAAAACCTGAAAGAAGCTGCAGCATAGTGTCAGTTCCAGCTGTAGTTTGTCAGCCCATTTTAAATCAACAAGAATGTGCTGATTTTTGTAAACACCAGACATTAAAATCAAGTTGCAATTCAAGTGTGTTTAAGGTTTGATGGAAATATTTTGTAGAGCTCCAAAAATTGATTTGGTGTGTCTATCAGTTCTCATATTTGTGTATACAGTAGAGAGGTGGTAAAAGCTACCACACACCACCCCTTCCACCATTTCAGATAGTGCTCAGATATTATAGTGTTGACCATGATATAAGAATCTGAATAGAAAGTGAAGACATCATTAGCGCTGAGAAAAGGACTGGGCAAGCTGATGATTGGTCTTCTCTCATTACTGTCCCCTATAAGGACAGCTCTTCTCTCTTGCTGTCTCATACTTTGTCCTTTTAATCGTTAAGATTAGAGGGAAAAAATTCTCTGGACTGCCCCTTGTAGAGAAACACTTTAAAACAGACATGGAGGAAGAAGGATGGAAGGTAAAATGGTGGTCAGAGAAGCCCAACAGTGAATGAGGCAGCATATGAAGGGATTTATGCAGCATAAAAAGCAATTTATGTGAAATGCTGACAAAAGATAAATAATGTGATCATTTGCAAACTGCATAGTCACATTAACATCAGACCCTGGCTATTGATGAATGCATAATCTCAAACCCTATCATTTTTAGACTCCTTGCATGCACTCTCTCTCTCTCAACCCTCCACTCCCCCCCTCCCCCAACACACACACATTTAATTGGTTTGAAATTTGGTCTTTGTACCCTTCTTAGCCTGTCATGCTTTATCTACAAATGTGGTGTATACATATTAAAATCTTATTTACAAACTATTTTAACATACAGACTATAGTTGGCTATTGAGTTAGCTTTTGCATAACTTCTTTCATACAGAAATTAATTCATTTTTTGTTGTTTAATGACTTCTCTTTTCATCTATGAAGTTTTTGCACTAACACTATCTAGGCATGGCTTTGTGAAGCATTTTGAAACTGGTATTATATAAAACCAAATCCTATTCTAAATGTATGACAAAGGTTAAAATGCTCACAAGTGTCAGGTATTTTACTGCTAATGGGGTTACACAGCTTTTTGGCTTGGTCTACACTAGTGGGGGGATGATCGACCTAAGATACGCTACTTCAGCTATATAACTATATAGATAGACTGATTGCTACCCGCCGATCCGGCAGGTTGTGAAGACATACCCTTTGAAATATAAGTCACCACGTCTGTAGAACACTTATGTTTTTCTCAATTTAATCTGAGCTAAAAACATTCATATCACAAACAATTTCAGTTTACAAATAAAATACAACAGTTACAAATTGGCAACTAAATTAATATCAGACATATTGAATTATATATTTTTAAAACCATTTTTAGTGAATGTTTCCATGAAAGCATTGAATCAATATCCTAAATATATTTAATATTTAAATATGCTTGAGTACTAAACTTTACACTAAAGAATTTTTTTATATAATCAGGTAACCAGGACTCAGCACCCTTTCAGAAGTGATGTGCTGTGTCTTCATTTATTCACTCTAATTTAAGGTTTCACATGCCAATAATACATTTTAACATTTTAGACGGTCTTTTCCTATGTCTATAACATATAACTAAACTACTATTGTATGTAAAGTAAATAAGGTTTTTAAATTGTTTAAGAAGCTTCATTTAAATTAAATTAAAATATAGAGCCCCCCCAGACTGGTGGCCAGGACCTGGGCAGTGTGAGTGATACTGAAAATCAGCTCGTACACTGTCTTTGGCATGCGTGCCATAGGTTGACTACCCTTGCACTACTACTACGATTAGTAACTCCTAAATACTTTATTTAATAAAATCCTGATTCTGTCATTCTTGCTGATGTTAAGTATATCTCTACAAATACTCTGATTCCATGGAAGAGAAAATATGATATGGAGGGATGGAAAAGGTCAAGCTGAAAAAAAAAAAAAACCCCAAAGAAATAAAGTTTGCTCTTATTCAATAAATTGTATTTGGAGAGCTGATGGCTGGCTCCATAGTTAACTTTTCATCCATCAGTATAATGCCAAGGAGTATGAATGTCAATTTGTATGTGTCCTTCATTTGTGATGGCAGATCCCCAGAAAGGATTTTGTTTGACCAGAAGTGGCCATATTGAGCAAAATGTACAACTTCTTTGTATGCCAGAACAATATATCGCAGGAAAATGGCAGCCATCTTTGCTAAAATAACTTTTGTATTTTATTCATTTTAATGAGTATGGAACATGATATGTGCCACTGCACTTCACATCCAATTAAAATATATACATGTATAACATACAAATGATGATATTGAATTTATTTCCGAAGTGTCCTTATTAGAACAGTAAATAGGGAGCTGTCTAATATATACCGTATTTTTCGCCCTATAAGACGCACTTTTTCTTCCCCAAAACGGGGGGGGGGGGGGGAGTTGGTGCGTCTTATAGGGCGAATGTGCGTCCCGGTTCCCCCCTCCCCGCCGCGGGCTGGCTGCCGGCAGCCCGCCCGCGGCGGGGAGGGGGGAACCGGGACGCTCCCAGCATGTGGAGTTACTCTAATTTGCACAAACTAATGAAGGCTCTTACCTGGTTATTACACAGTTTGCTGTTGTTATTGAATCAGGGGCTGAGGATCTGGACCATGTTACCACTATGGAGATGATGCACCAGTAATGAGCACAGAGACAATCCCCCTCATCTTTCTCATCCACACATCATAAAAGGCATGCAAGTATTCGTTATTTAAGGTTTCTTCACTGGAAGGAAAATGCCTAGGTTAGGGGTACTCCTTTATATCCCATGCATCAGCCTTTTATTGTTGTATCTTTCACTTTTGCCAGTTGGACCCTAAACCCAGCAACCTTTAGTTTGCACATGATCTCTAGTGGTAGAAATTCTTTAGCCAAAGGCCTTCCACTTACCATTTGGCTCACATGTACAGAAGTTTTATCACTTAGCCACAGAGATCTTTTTGATTACAGTTGATTACAGTTCATGTTGGTTAAAACTATGTTGTCACTGTGATATCTGGCGGCGCAGACGGCGGGGGGATAGGGGGGTAGGCGGACCCGGCAGCCTGCCCACGGCGGGGAGGGGGGGGTGCAGCTGCGGGGACTAGGGCAGGGGTGCAGCCGGCGGGGGGGAGGGGGTCGGCGCTTTAAAAAAAATCTGCGGCTTTTCGGCGGAGGGGGTACAGAATCTTTTTTTTCTAGATTTTTCGCCTTTAAAATTAGGTGCGTCTTATATGCCGGAGCGTCTTATATGGCGAAAAATACGGTACATTTTTAAATACATCTTGGCCAATTCAAAGATCCAAATGCCAAATCTCATACTATGTCTGGATTTGTGACAATCTGCAGAGGCCTTAGATACATAAACCAACAAATGGATTACACTGATCCCTATACATAGCATTTTCATCTGTCACAATTATCATCAAGATCTTACATTTTTCCTGTTACTTAACAATAGCAGCATTCCGACAAAAAATGTTTTGTTAAGCACTTTTATCTTTCAAAAAGCAGAGTTTGACCCTAATAGGTGAAATTAAACTAAGGAGATTCACATTTGTGGTATTTTCATTTCTTTACTCATTTTATTCCCAAACTTAGATTTCAAATGTCTCACAGGATGGGCTCCAAGTAATAACTGCCTTTGCATATTACAAGTAAAATAGGTATCTTTCCTTTCAATAATGATAACTTTTAACTTCAGTGTACAGTAGCAATCCAGACCTAAGTGCCACCTTTCTCTTAGAAACAGGAAATTAGTCCATATCTGAAATTTTTCCCTTAGGAATATTCATCTTTCAGCATTACTGTTTTTTTATAAGGACATTTCTGTTAAATAAATGCTCTCTAGAACTCAGAGGCTAGCGAAACTGAATTAGCAGGTTTATAGAAAATAAGTTATCACCAATATTGCAAAGGTGGGGGAGGGAGACAAAGGTAATATACCAGAAAGATGCAGCCTATTATGTAAATTTGTCACCACATGCCGCACATAATGAATAAACCTTGTGCTCTTAACACTTTGATTATAGACTATACAGACAATGCAAATTAAAAATCCTGCTGCTGTATAAATGCAATGAGGGGAAATTATGTAAATTTTAACACATTAGATTGATTTGGTTGAAATGAAACCTGTTCCACTTGATGTTTTAGGGAAAGAGCCACAATTACTATGATTGAGAAAGTGCAGTTTTAATGAAGTGTGTTATTGCTAATCAATTCCTCCTTCTCCGGTAATGGCACAGGCATGTGCACTGTCACTATATCATTCACAGATGAAAGTAACCACTCATACCTCTGCACTGTTTTCACAGTGAAAATGTAGGACTGCATATTATTTCTGCTTAAATTAACTCTACTCACAACAATGAAAATAAAATAGACATTACAGAAAGGTGTATATACAAGTTAATTAGTTGGAAACACTGTGTAACAAGACTACAATGCAATCTGCAATAATATTGCACATTTGTTTGCAGTGACACTGACTAAATAACTATTTATGTCTGAATCAGTATCTTTCATTAGATCAGTTCTGTTGAAACTATGGTTTGAGGCTACTATATTGTAAGAATTTAAAATGTGCCTATTTAATAAAAAGGTAGCATCTTGACTTCAGTTTTAATCATTCAAACATAAAAGATTTTGTGCTTGAAAGATGAATGGCTTCGAAGGCATAATTTCATCTTATATTAAATGTATTACCTCAAACTTATGTTTAGTTTATAGTTAAATTGCATTCCGCATATTTACTTAGTGAGGCTATAAAGTTCATGGCTGGTAGAGTTATTTGGTAACTGAGCACTAGCTTGTAAGGGTAGATTCTGCCATCCTTAATTTATGCTGAGGAGTACCTTACTCTGCAAGTAGTCCCACTGATTTCAATGCAGCTACTCATAGATTAAGGTACATGTCAGCATGAGTAAGTTTGGCAGAATCTGACCCTAAAAGATTGTGTATTTTAAATATGGGACATGTTCTATGAGATAAGTGATGTCAGTATTTAGAACTATTAAATTCATCCAAGTTTGGCAAATATTTTATACCATAACAATTGTCATGACATTTCAGAAAATGATTCAGTTCGCCAAAGGCCCCATAATATTAGAAATCTGGGGCACCTCTATCAGTTTACAGTTAAGCATGAGAAGCTAGGAAGAGCTTTTATTTCATTTATATTTTGTAGTTTATCACTTTGGTTTCATGTTCAAAAACATTTTTCACTATGTGTAGTAACATTTATTTCTTGCCTCTAGCGGATTGCCTCCTGCTACTTTAATTTCTGTCCCCTGCTGAAATATATAGATAGAGGGGCCCAGGTACTCTGCACAAAGAGATCCCTCTGCCTTCAATGGGAATTTGATGAATGGACTGTTTCCAGGATCAAATCCATGAATACACACACACACACACACACACACACACACACATGCATGCACACACAAAAACATAAGACGGGCAAATGCAGGCATTGAGAAAATATCAACATTTCTCATTCAGAGATCATACTGCACATACACATCCAATAGCTGCACTACAAGGCCTGGTCTGCAGAAACATGGCTTTGCATAAGAAATGTGCATATTATTGACACAGAACTCCACCTCCTTTGAAAATGGGGCCCTTATTGACAGTTGTGCACAAAAGATATGAGGAAATACATTTACATTTTAAAACAAAAATGCAGTATTTGGAATGTTTAGGTTTACAAATGGGGCAGGATCAGCCAATAACCGATCCTCACAATGAAGTGGCTGTACGACTGAGATAATTAAGCTTAGTGTAAGAAAATAAATTCTTAAATCTCTTGTGGTGAAATCCACCCCTTTCTGCACCAAGACAGAGACCATATGTTTTGTTAACCAAACTAGGGGGTTGTATGGAAGGAATGGAAATCACTCTTTCAGGTACAGCTATGCTGCTGTAGCACCACATCATAAATACTTCCTACATTGATGGAAGGGTTTTTTCTGTCAATGTAGGTAATCCATCTCCCCAGGCGTCAGTAGGTAGATAAAAGAAAGAATTCTCCCATCAACCTAGCAGCATCTACACCTAAGACTAGGTTGTGTTACCAACCGAACTCAGGGATGCAAATTTTTCACACCCTGAGCAACATAACTAGGTCGATCAAAATGTTAAATTTAGACCAGGGGTCAGATTGCTGGCAGTCTCTAGGACTGCAAGATAGCTCCAGGGCACCACATATCAGGAATTGCCCAGCCAGAAGATCTTCCTAAATCTAGGGTATGTCTACACTATGAAATAGAAGGTTAAGGATTCACTGTGAGATAGGGAGCTGGACCTCTCCCTATGCATTCTGTGGTCTCCTTTGGAGGGTGGAGAGATCATTAAAAAAGGATGTATAGATTATAGAAGGCATAACTACTGTATAGGGAGCTATCACCTAAAACTCGTATTAGCATTGAGATTAACTGTGGAAATAGCCTCACCAGGCTGTTGAGATCTGAGGAAAGTAGGTTTGAGAGAGGACTTCCGTGGCAGCATTTGTGGCAGAAAGCTGTCCTTCATTCAAGGAACCAGGGTGAAAAGAAATTGTATCATTCAGACTAACATCTCGGTTCATAAGGGCATAGATTTAAGAAGGCAAAATGAATGTGCGTGACTTACTAAAGATAACAGGCACATAATTTTGTGAATATGGATATAGATAGAAATTCATGACTGTATTTAAAACATTTGATATCTGACTAATTTACTGGATAATAAAGCTTGTACCCTTTGGAGGAACCCCAAAGGAAAAATATGCATGACTTTGCAAGAATGGTAGAGCAGACTAATGTTGTATGTTATATTTTATTTACTCCATGGTTACAGGTGCTGTATACACAAGTAAATAGATGATATAGGAAACTGTCCAAAAGAGTGACTCAGGGAATAAAAATTTGTCAGAGGTATTTACAGGCTGTGAAATTTTCTAATGAAATTAACTTCTAATATAAAAGGTTTTATACATTTCATATTGAAATTGAAAATGGACCCATGTCTAATAAAATTGGACTAGTTTTCAGGTGAAAACAGACAAATAGGGCTATTTCTTAAAGCAAAAAAAGTATTCAAGTCCTGGAAAAATCATGTTTTTTGCAGACATTTAATGTGACAATAGTGGCTTTGTTCACATTTTAATTTTAAAAAAATCAAACAATCCAATTATTGGACAAACCTCCCTACATTTTCTAAACCTCCCTTTAAAAAAAAAGATGAACATGCTAATTTCTTTTATTTTTAAAAAGAAAGTTCAAAACAGCTAAATTTTCAATTAATGTGGTCATAAAAACAGCACTGAATAGCTATGAGAATAAAATATAGATTGATACCCAGTTAGTCAGTAAGCTGATATATGTAGACAATCTGGTTCAAGTCTGCTGCAGACTCCCAGCCTACAGAACATTATGAAAGGATTAATTACAGTTACCACCCTTTTCAACCTCTAGCTAAACATTAAAAACCCAAGGTCAAGACAACAAGTAGCTATCACATCTTGGTAAGGATCAGAGTTGGCATTTTCGCTATAGACTTTATTCTTTCAGCCAAACTCATTTCTTGTTCAATTTGATTGGAAAATTAAAGTTATATTAGTGTAATTTCTCACATATGATAGTGTGTGGATTGCATGCCTAATGTAGCTAGCTTACACAAGTGTTTTTAGTCATAAAAGATATGCCTATACTTAGGTTATTATTGTGAAAACTGAAGTAATGTACTAACAAAAAACAGTTTAAAATAGGGAACCAAATGCCCTCTTCACTAACACGAGTGCAAATCACAGTAATTCCACTAATGTCCAGGGATTTACTCTGATTTATACCAGAGAGACTGTAGGCAGACTTTAATCCATTTACTATTTACATAAATAGATGCTGATCGCATAACATAGAGTACATGATATACTGCTACAGGGGTTTTTGTGACAAACTGCATCTTTTTTTTTCCAATAAATGAACTTCTTTTAAATATTTTTGTCTATATAATTGACTAGCATAAGTGCCCGGCGTTGCTCGGGTCAGTCGGAGGTGGGGAGGGGACAGACAGCTGACACCCCCTGACCAACCCCAACACCCCCCCGGCTCACTTACCCCCCCCGACCAAACCCGACACCCCCACCTCACCCCCCGACCGAACCCGACACCCCCACCTCACTTACCGTCCCAACAAACCCAACTCGGATCCGTCACAGGGGAGGAGGGGGCACAGAGCCGATGGATTCCGGGGTTCCGTTGGATGGGGGGAGGGGCAGTGAGCTGAGCGAGTGTGGTGTCTGTTGGAGGGGGTATTATGACATCATCACCACCTAGCTGCCCAGCCAATGTGATTGACCCTTAAAGACTTTCACCCCTGGGGGGCGTCAGAGGTGAGATCCGAAAATTTTTCGACCCTTATGACCATCTAGACCCCAAGACCCCTAACTGTACCAAATTTCAAGTCTCTAGCTCAAACGGTGCGGGAGGAGTTCGCGGTCATACATACATACATACGTACACCACTTGACTTTTATATATATAGATTAAGGCTGAAGCCTTCTATAATCATATAAAAATATACTTATAAATATATAAAGCATTACATTACAAAAATAAGCAAATTTGAGGGTGGCTTGTTTTCAATATTGAAAAACTAAATCCAAGAGTTGTTCAATTCTAGGTCCTAATTTATTCTATTGCCCATGTTGGGAAACAAAAGGAGTTCCACTGTTGATCCATCTCTGAGAATGGTGATATATTTGTATCTCTGTAGTTTACATTTATATCATGATCTCTTAGTTTAAATAAAATTAGGCGCTGACTGGACTAACAGAAAAGGATGGGTCTTAGGCCAAGTCTACACTGTGGGTGGGGTGGGGTCGACCTAACATACATAAGTTTAACTACGTGAATGGCATAGCTGAAGTCGACATATCTTAGGTCAACTTACCTGGCTCCCCTAGCGACTCCACTTTCATCTCTCATGGTGGAAGAGTTCTGGAGTTGATGGGGAGAGCGCTTGGGGATCAATTTATCACATCTACACTAGATGCAATAAATCAATCCCCAATAGATTGATCACATACCCTTATAGGTAATATGCAGAAAGGAATGCCAGCATTTGAACACACTCGGATGTGCAATGCAAGGGAGAGGAGTTATTGGCCAGAAGAACATTGGCAGTATCTACAGAGAATGGGGGATTTGAGTAAGGATATAAACTCAGTTCGGCCATGTTATATTTATGTTAATAGTGAGACATTGAGGAATAGATGTCCAAGAGATCAGTAGAAATCCAAGATTGAACTGAGAGAGATAGATTATGTGTGGAGAGACAGATTGTCAAGGCAAAGAAGATCATGGCAGGAAGGATTAGCTTCACTGGGGCATGCGAAAAAGGAAGGAAAGGAACCATATGAGTGGATAACAAGGAGGAAGGAGAAAAGAGTGTTAGGGAGGAGGCACATAAGAGGCGGTCATAGCGGATCTTGTGCATCTCTTCTTTGAAACTGTTGACAAGATCCTCTGTGGAAAGGAGAGGACTCAGAGAGAGTGCAAGAGAAAGTTACAAGATGGATCTGAAAATTGCAAATGTATCTTTTTTATAGTGGGTTGGCACTAACCAATTTTTAATAACAGATTCTTTCCTGAAACCCACAATATCTCTCCTTCTCTAAAAAGTGCAATACATTCAGTATTTGAAAGTCGACTATTAGGCCCAAATAGTCAGTGGGCCCCCATTGTTTGTGAATGCATCATGTTTCATATAAATATTAAACAATACTTAGATTAATAGATTCTCAGGCCAGAAAGGACCATTATAATAATCTAGTCCATTGGTTCTCAAAGTGGGGGTTGGGACCCCTCTGGGGGTCACGAGCCAGTTCTGTGGGGGTCACGAGCCCCTGCTGCCAGCAGCCAGACCAAATGCTGCTGCTGTGGGCTGCTAGCATCTGGCCCCTGCTGCTGCAGGCAGCCCGTGCCCCTGCCGCGGGCTGCCGGCAACCCCATAAGGCCAGTCCCAGCTGCGGCTCCTGCCGCGGCGGGCTGCTGGTGGCCCCGTGAGTCTGGTCCCAGCTCCCACCGCGGCGGGCTGCTGGCGGCTCTGTGAGCCCAGTCCGGGCACCGGCTCCTGCTGCAGCGGGCTGGCGGCACTGCCACGTGCCTGACCCGGCTCCAGCCCCTGCAGAGGTGGGCTTCTGGAGCCCCCCCTCACTGACCTTGGGGGGCTGCTGGAACCCCACCTCAATCCCGACCTCCGTCCTGGGGGGCTGCTGGAACCCCCCCAGCCCCTGCCACAGCGGGCTGCAGGCATGCCCTCCCCCCCCCGCCTGACCCCTGGGGGGGGGGTCGCGCTTAGAGGCCCGGTGTGGGAAACGGGTCACCACTACAAAAAGTGTGAGAACCACTGATCTACTCTGACCTCCAACTACTGGTCTTACTACTTTTTCTGGCCTTTCAAATCCAAAAACATACTGCTGTTACAATGCACTGTGTTTCACTTTTTAGAGAGCAATAAATAGTACGTAGTACTGCAACCCCATTGATAACTATTGCAATACATATTGATCAGACTTGTTCTCTGGGCTGCAAGTTCTAACTGGAACTGGAAAATGATGAGGCTTGGAAGGATTAGATTTTTATTAGTAGATGTCAGTAAATGTTGATTTTGTCATACATACATAAATCAACAAAAAATATTTTCATCTAAAATAATTGAAATGTGCAGCCAAAGTAAAAATAATATTGCTTGAGAACTTCTTAGAGTTTGATTTAAGGCTATTTACCTTACATATATTAATATGTGATGTTGACAATGTGTTTTAATGTTTATAAAGTTTTAACTTTTTGAATCTCAATGTCTAATGCCATGAAATAATTATTGTTTGACTGACCCCTCTGCCTCATAATTTCCCACCACTGTAAAAATTTCCTATCAATAAAAATAAAATAAGTTTTAAACCCAAAATTTTGCACAACTGTGAAAATGTATATCAATAAAAAAAGAGAAAAAAATCTTTACAAACACACACATAGCCACTCGAACCCCATTCAAATTCCTTCAACCTCTTATCTGCGCTTGAAATCTTGCAAGAATGGTAAGTCTCCAATTAACACTATTGGGTCTTTGACAGACATTTGGAAAAAAAATATGCACAACTGGAAAATAGTGAGGGAGGTAGGCTTATGCTCAAATGATACTCTGGTCAGGTTCACTGGAATATTGGATGAAATGTGAGTTGATTCTTATGTTAGCAGTATCATGCTCAATGACAGAATGGGGAGAATCACATGCCGTATGTTTGGCATGCTGATTCATATGTTGGATTAATCTGACAGCATCCTGCCATTTCAACCCAGTATTGTCAATTTCTCACTAAACGATTATTAGAGTTACTACCCTGGTTTCAAATTATTTCCAGTAAAGAAAAACACAAATCCATCTTGATTAGTGAGCCAAAATGAGCTTCAAGGTAGCCATAAGTGAGTGACTAGAGGCAGTAGATCACCAAGTATACCATAAATAAGGACGGACCCTTCGCTTGGTAAAAGTACTGATCTGAAAACAGATGCTTCAGACAGATCCACAAAGATCCATGAAAATCCAAAAGATTTGCAGAAATTCAACTGTTACGAAAGGACCTTGATTAATTTATTCATATGGAGCTCTACCTTACGCCACAGAAGTCTTGTGGAGTTAAAATTAATAAGGGTATCAAAAACTAGCCTAAAGTAACCACAGAGCTGCAGAAATATTTAAATTAATCACACGGAACTTAAAACAAACAAACAATCCAACCAGAAAGCACCTTAGCCCTAACTATCCAAGAAGATTTTTTTTAAAAATACCAGTTAGAATCATTTCCTCTTAATACTATTATTACAGGTTCAAATACCAGAAAGAGGAGACATGTTTACTTAAAATCCTTATACAGTATCACAAAGTTTATTAGTTCAATTCTTAGTTAATTAGTTAAAACCAACGCATAACTATTGAATTTCACTCTTATAGAACAAATTAAAAGTCGTATCCTTTTTATGTTGTCTGAGTTAAGAAATAATTACCTTTGAAATTACATATATAAGTAATATATATAGATGTTGAAATCACCTTAAAAAAACAGAAGCCTTGAATCCGAGATTGATTATCCAGGGACTAATTATAGTTTAAATTATCCTTTGCACAGTATTTTTTTTAAAATTTGGTACTAACATTTTAACATGAAATTCTAGACTAAAAGTTTACACAAAATCCATTTATTTTGTATGCTTACAAGACCACATACAAGATTAAATTAATAGGTGAAAAAAGGGGAGGGGATAATATAGTATTCATTCATTAGGGGCAGCCAATATCTTTAAGATAATTACTTTCAATCAAGGCGGGGCCGACCATTTCAGTTTATGACTTTATGTCGACACATGCGTGTCTAATAAAACAGTTTAGCATTCATGGAAATAGGGTTTAGTCTGATTACAACAGAGCTATCACATCTAGTTTACCCTCAACTATGACTTATTCTTGGCAGAATAATATGCATTCATGTAACTAACAATTTAACCACTGAGACTCAATATGTTTCTGAATTATTTTATTTGAAAGTATACACCAGTAGCCTCACTGGGATAAAAATTACATTTGAACAAGGGTTCTATAGCATCAGTTAATGCAGAAATACAAAAGTAAACAGATAATACTTATAACCAGGTATCTATGCAAAATTTATGACCACTGAAATACAATACATTTGAAGGTTCTCTTCAACAGACTGGATGACTCAGAAGAAAGGTAACAGGATAAGGCATCTTTTTTCGCCTGGCCCAAATTGGCAATGACTGTGGATGCTTAGGCCTGGTCCCCACTAGGGCTTAACGTCGACTTTAGCAAGCTAAAGTCGATTTAAGCCTGTACCCGTCCTCACATGCATGCCCTTAAAGTCGATTTAAAGAGACCTTCAAATCGACTTCTGTACTCCTCCCTAACGAGAGGAGTAGCTGAAATCGACCTCTCTCTAGGTTGATTGTCATCTAGTGAGGATGCAGGTGACATTAAGCCTCCAACCTTCCGAGCAGCGCAGCAGACCCCCCCCCCCCCCGCCCGCCCGAGCAGCCCCGCGCCGGACCTCCCCGCCCGCCCGAGCAGCTCAGCAGACCCCCCCGCCCGCCCGAGCAGCCCCGCGGACCCCCGTGCCTGCCCGAGGAGCTCCGCAGACCCCCCCCACCCACCTGAGCAGCCCTGCGCCGGACCCCCCCCACCCGAGCAGCTCCGCGAACCCCCCCGCCCGCCCGAGCAGCCCCGTGCCGGACCCCCCCCACCTGAGCAGCCCCGCACCTGAGCAGCCCCGCGCCAGACCCCCCCGCCCGAGCAGCTCCGCGAACCCCCCCGCCCGCCCGAGCAGCCCCGCACCAGACTCCCCCGCCCGCCTGAGCAGCCCCGCACTGGCTCCCCCCCCCTGCCCGAGCAGCCCCGCGCCGGCTCCCCCCGCCTGAGCAGCTCTGTAAACCCCCACGCCCGCCTGAGCAGCCCCGCGCCAGACCCCTCCGCCCGCCCGAGGAGCTCCACAGACCCCCCCCCCCGCCAGCCCGAGCAGCCCCGCGCCGGCTCCCCCCCGCCCGAGCAGCTCCGCAAACCCACCCACCCAAGCAGCTGCACAGACCCCCCCCCGCCCGCCCGAGCAACCCCGTGCCCCCCCCTCCTGAGTGGGGGGGGGAGCCGACACGGTGCTGCTCCTACCCACAGTGCAATGCTACCTACCCACAGTGCAATGCTGCCTATGTCGACCCCTGCAAAAGTTTAAGGACAGACACTGTCAACCTGCTGCCCTTTGTGGGGACGCACTAAGTCGATTTTCTAAACTCTACTTTAGAAAATCGACTTAAGGGAAATCGACCTACTGCTGTAGTGAAGACATACCCCTAGTGTTGCATTTGAAATGAAATGGTGCTCTCAGTCCTGGTCCAAGCAGACACAATGTCCGTATGATAAAATCCCAGTTGGTGCCTCCAGTTGCCAGTTTCACTGGGGAGACCAAGAGTTCTGTGTGTACAGAGGATGAAGTAACCTCTTAGATCTAGACTCTCTCTAGAACAGGACTGATGCATTCTTGTGCAGCTGCATGGGGAAACTTGCACTGTCGGTGCAGTACATGTCTTAAGCAAATGCTGGTTTGTTGGACAAATGGAGCTCAGTTTTTAATGCTATCGAACTGTCCCCTTGCACAAAACTTAAAATTCTGAAAACTGTATTTTAAAAGGATGTTGAACTTAATTATTTCTGTACTTTATCCCAGCCTTTGAGCAATGTGGTCACTTCCTCCCATTGGCATCAATGGGAACTCTGCCACTGATTTCAGTGAGAATCAGTATGGTCTTTTACTTGCCCAGTAAATGAAATCTCAAATGCATTTACATCTTAGATATATTGATGTTTTCTACACTTGGGTTCATTCTGTTTTAAATGTATCAGCAGGGGTTCTGTTCAATGTTGTTTACAATAAATATTAATTAATCTCTAATGGGTTGCACACTTAGTTCATAATGTTTCTATTGTATATCTGCCCCATTGTGGTATGTTTTATTTCTTTGGTGGTGAGCTACTAAGTCATCATTATAACAATAATTTATTCTTGGAAATGTACAATAGTGTTTGACCAGTACTATTTTGGAACCTCTTTTCCACCCTTCATTTAATCCTTGCTCCTATAATCCATTTAGATTGATTTCTTCTACTTCAACTCAGTATCCATTCCAATACAATTTAAAACTTTGATGAATTCTTTAGCTGATTCAGAAGGGAGAGGATTCTTGTTCATTGCAAAAGTTTGAAGCAACAAACTAGCATTTGCTTAAGACAGCATTTTAAAACTGAAGAGCTAAATTGCGGTTCCTGGAGCCAGCTGAGCACTGTGGGGCCTGGAAGTTTGGAAAATACTGCACCACCCAGCCAGTTACAGTAGAAAGCATTATGTCTTTGTCAAGCAGAGGAAGGGATAATGCCTTCTTCCACAAAGGAGCCAGGAGCAGTCCTGGCTGCTCCACTTGATATCAGCCTCTGAATGTTAGCTGGCTTGCAAGGCAGGGGAGGCACTGCAGATGAACCAACCACACCTAGATGTTCCCTTGTGGGCCTCTGAGCACCACTGGCAACATAAATCCATCCTCTCTGACAACAGTTAAGAGCATTGTGGATGCTATAGGCGCACTGGGGATGGGAAAGAAAAGGGAATCTGCACCCCAGTATGTCCGTGGAGCAATCATTATTTTCTCTTAAAGTATGTAGCAGCTCTCTCTAATCATTACACACTACTATAGAATAATGTATATAATTTATATTTGAAGTTAACTGACATATTATTTAATGAGACCTTGTAACTATCGTTAAACTGTATCCATGAAAATTTCTGGTGTTGCAATCATATGCTAAAATTTCTGTAAATCATCTAAACTTCAGGTCATATGTCTGAATCTCAGCCCAAATAGAGACAAACACTGGAATCAAGAATTGTATGCACAATACGTACTACAGATTGATTTACAATTTTATATGCCAATAATTAACATTTTAAAATAAATATTTTGTTGTATGCCATTTCTGCATGTTATTAGTATTGGCTTATTTTTCAAGTATCAGTTATATATGTTTTTGAATTCTGTATACCAAAGTGTTTTGCAAAATGACAGCTGAGATGCTTTGGGCCAAATACCATTCTCAGTTGCACTGATGTAAACCAGTTTACACCAGTGTAAATAAGAGCAGAATTTGATCATTTTAATATAAAATGCATGCCTGTTGCTTATCTAAAGTGTCTTTCAGTCTTTTCCAAATATCCTGCTTCACTGGAAAGAATGTGCTAAGAGATTACCAAAGTATTACCAGTAATTTTTATCACAATTCTTTGTTCTCTCCTTTCTCTGCCTTTATATTTCTTTCCTTTCCCATAGCATGGATTGATTTTTTTGATTTTTTTTTGGAAGACAGAGGATGAAGATAGCAAATCCCTTAAAATCATTGCTGCTCCGAAAACAGATACTGTTTATTTTACACCTAGACTCCAGCTGAGTCACTCCTCCTACAATCTAAAGTTACATGATTTCAAAACTTTGTAGTGAACTCCAAGGTGGTAATATGATACTGAAGATAACACAATCCACTGACTAGAAAGATGTTAATCCTGACAAACTGCCTGAGCATTAGCCTGAACCACAGCTAGATTGAATTCTGTCTCCCCTGAGAGGGCCTGCAATGCTGGTAGTAACAAAACGTCTTTTCATAGTGCCCTGAGAAGCAGATGGGCCACAAGAACAGATTTAGAGAAGAGCATCAGTGCCCTCTAGTGGTCACAAGTGTAATGCGTTTGAAAGAACTCAAGAGTGCCCCAAATTTCTAGCTACGCTTATACATGAAAGAAACAAACTTACAGCTATCATTTTTTTACTACCACAGTTACAACTGAGACTTTAAACTATATAATGTCCAGCTTTGTAAATCCATAGGAATTTGATATAAATTCCTTCTTGATACCATACTTCTGTAACTTTTAAAAAAAATATTTTTAAACTAGAGACCTGTTGATTAGTTTGTTAATTTGTTACAGTACAAATATAAGTATTGTAAAAAACAGTTCCAAAACTTGAAAAAAATTATTCAGATCAATTCACTGACTAATAAATGTATCAAATATAGTCTTATAACCATCTTTTAATAACTTCAAACTCTATACAAAAACAAAAAAGGAGGGGTGAGTAATCCTGTATATGCAGTTTTGGAGACTAGTATTTGAAATGCAAAAATATCTACTTTATAGGAGAATGTTTTGTAACCCCCTGATAATCAACAATATAACTCAAATACACAACTTCCCCACCTCCCTGCACCACCATGTCACTGGGAGAATGTTAACAGTATACACTTGGATAGATTCAATATTGTTCAACTTATTAGTAGTACCATTGAGAAAAAAAATGAATGTGCAGAGTAGGTTAGACAATGAAATGAGATGACAGTACTTCATTATAAAATGAAGCCCCCTTAAATCACATAAATCAAGGCCAGATCCAAAGTCCATTGAAGTCAGTGGGAATACTTCTGTTTGCTCCAATGGATTTTTAAATGGGCCCAAGAAAGGGGCCATGAAAACCGAAGTGCCATTTTTAAAACAAAGTTGTCATGTTATTCAAAATTACCTATAGATTCTGAGCTTTACATACGAATACCATGCTTTGCCACTACCAATTATGTTTTGTAGGTATGTTGCTTAATGATTTCAGATTAAACAAGTTGAGATGAAAATATTATTTCTCACACACTAATATGTGATGGCAAAACATCTAATTCAGAATGGATTCAAATAATTTTAATAGAGACACACTAAGCAAAAAAGAGAACTAATTTTTAAAGAAGTTTGAAACTGCATTATATTTTTACAAAAACTGATTCAATACCTGAATTACAATGAGCATCCTTTTTAAGAATACTGGAGTAAAAATACGTTCTGCTTAGTCTCATTATTTGTTTAAATGATCTGTGGAAAATGTAGCCTCCTAAACTACTGCAACTCGAAACTTGATATTATATATATATATATATATAATATATATATATATATATATATAATATATATAATATATATAATATATCCTGAGCAGAACAAAAGGCAATGCTTCCAACTTTATTAAAATGGTATGTTAATTGCACTTGAACTCACATAACACATAAAAATGTCATGTTTTAGCAGAAAAATCATGAGATTCTTTCTAACCCTTATAATTGCTCCAAATGTGTTGTGCAACAGAAATAATTTAATTTTATCATCCAGGCTCTCAATCGATGTTTTTCTATAAAGGTCTTCATTCAGAAATTGCCAATCACAAATTGCAGTTACTTATCCCATCTATTAACACTGTTCATTATAATTGCTTCTCTAGTCCAGATCATAAGAATTTATATAGATAAAAACACTTATATAAGCAGACTTTTTGTATTTCAGCAAAGTTTAAGCTGCTATGAGAAATCTACAAATAGCATATTCCAATCATACTTATTTCTTCATATTAGAGTACCAAGCTTCAGATTTAAATATAAATTCAATATTTCATCCAGAAAATCCTAATCACAGGGTTATTTCTAACTTGTTTTCCTATAGAGGTCTACATTCCTTTGTAAAATCTGTAGTCCTTTATTTATGAATAATAATAATTATTGTTATTAGTTCTCCTGCAATAGCCAGGGAAACTGCTTTGGAAACTTCAATCAGAAACTTCTGTTTTCTAGGGTTTAATAGACAGAAGAAATGTGGTAGGGTAAAAAAGTCTTCTTGGAATAAAGATATGAATCTTGGTTCCTTTGCTCTAGCTTACATTATTCTCTCTCTCCTGTTCTTTATTGCTTATCTCCCAACATCAAGAATTGTGCTGATGTTGTGCTATAACATTTTTGCTCACAAGAAAGCATCTGCATTTGCATCTCCATATAAAAAAAATCCAGACCCAAAAGATTATTGACTTGTGTTTCAAATCCCAGTGGAAAGGGAATTGATTTATGCCCACTTCAGACTAATTATTGCAAAAATCCCTAATTAAATACAACATTTATTTATTGACATTTGAACTGAACTAGAGAGAAAATGCAGTATTTATCTAGGAAACCACATAAATTTGGAAATATTGCAAGCTTTAAAAAATAAGTATATTGCCTACTTCACCAGACATGTCTGAGCATTTGTGCTTGGAATTATGTATTGCTTTTGGATTCATCAGTTTTCTTATTCAATAATTATCAATATTTGATTTCTTAATAGAGGTTTGATGGTCTATGAACTACTTATATCATCAACACAAATCAACAGGAAGAAAGTCCTTTCCAATGAGTTACAAGCCATTGGAATGTGAAAAACAAATGAACTTCCCCCAAATTAAAGGCCATTTTCTGAATTAGTGACTCCTGTTGCTAAAGGGAATCCTTTGTGGTAGGTACTTCGGTAGGTAAATACTGTATTACATATTAGTCACACTGTGCCTTTTTTAGCAAGGGTACAAAGAGGATTCCCCAGTATATGATATCTGGCTTATTTCAGTCCTATCCTGGCCAAATTCATAGGTTTAAAAGAGTAGAGATAATATATGAAGATATCGATGAAAGGTAAAGTCATTTACTATGATGTCAGATTGCAATATGTGCTCCTGGAGGATAACACGGGAAGCGATTTTATTCTAAAAGTTAATGGTATTTATGTGGATGTGCAGCTATAAAGCTCCCTCTAGTTTACCTTCATTCAGACTGTAATTACATATAGACCAACAAAAGCATAATGATTTTCAGACTAACCCAGTCTGGAGATAGATACCATCTTAGTACTGCTGCCTGGATTTAAAAACAAGCAAAAAATCCAAATCTTGCTCGCTCCCCCCCCCCCCCCAACCCTCTTCCTCTTCTGGAGAAGGCGCCTTTCATCGCATGCACCCCTATTTTCGCTCCATGTCGTGATTGGGGGCTACAATGGCAAGGGGAAAGCTGCTTTTCGCTTCGTTTCTTTTAATACCTGCTTATCCGGAGGGCCGTTCTCTGAACGCACGCACACAAGGAAAGGTTGGATCGAAAGACTGAATGGCAAAGAGGTTTCTTTCCGCTCCGGAACGATCCCCCCTTCCCGGCTTGGAACCCGGGCAGCTCCAGTCGCGCCGAGCTGATGCGGAAAACCCCCGCCAGACTTGCTCCGGAGCTGGGCATAAGAGTTGCCAGACGCGGCTCGTGCCCGGCCGGCGGTCGCTCCTGGACTCTGCTGCCCGGCTTCTCCAGCACCCCGAAACCAACAGCGAAGGGTCTGGTTGGGGAGCGCGCGCCTGCCCGTCCCCTCCGGGGCGCTCCCCGCCGCACAGAGCCCCGGCAGCTCACGCCGCTCGCGGCTGTCAAGTTTCTAGCGCACCCAGCGGCATCCTCCCGGCTCGGTCCCTGGGCAGGGGCGCGACAGACCGCGGCTCCGCTTCTCTCCGCCGCCAGGAAAGCTCCGTCTCCTCCCCGCCACCTCGCAGCAGCCTTATCACCGCCCCCCCAGCCCCCCACCCCTCCAAGGCAACCCCAGCAGCAAAACCTCCCCGCGCTCCGCCGGCAGCGGGCGGCCCCCGAGCCTTACCTGGGAGTCCAGCCGGGCGGGGTCACCTGCGGCGGACGGCGAGGGGGCAAGTCCCATTCACAACTAGCCTGCGCGCAGCCGGCGCAGCATCCTCCGCCTCGTACACTCCACTGGCGGCGGCGGCGGAATGAGGCTGGGAGCGAGCGGCGGGAGTGAGAAGCGGGGGAAGGAGGGGACGGGCGGGGGGAGGGAGGAAGAGCAAAGGGGGAGCCAAGCGGGGTTAGAGGAAGGAAGAGGCTGGAGGCGCCGGCTTCTTCCCGGGCTCTTCTCTCCCTCTTCCCCCTCCCCCCCCCCCCAGGGCGATTCCTGCCCGGGCGCCCCCCGAGACCCGGGCGTGGGAAGCTGAGGGGGAGCCCGGCGCCCCGACCCTCGGGGCGGCTGCCAGCAGCCAGGGCTGCGACACGGCCATGTGGGGCGCTTCCCGCACCCCGCCACGGGGGTGGGGGGGTCTTCTGGGACCCTGGCTCCACCTCCTCACACACACACAGGGGACTGCGGCAGGGGCCACCCGCTAACCCACTGCTCTGTCTCCTCAGGCTGGGGGAGCGCACCTAGGAGGAGGGAGGACTGGGTGGCTACCGAAGCAGGGGTCCCCTTTGTAGGGGGAGCCTCACCCCAGCAGGGGGCCCCATTTGTAGGGGGAGCCACACCCCAGCAAGGGCCCCCGTTTGTGGGGGAGGGAGCGTGCCTGTTCCATCCCAGTCAGGGCTGTTAGTAGAACTAGGCAAACCCCAGCGTGCAGACCCCATCAACTGCTATTTTTCACAGTTACAAATGCTCCTAGAAAGTTTCTTCAATATTTTGCTATCTGACAAGCCTTGGCCAGCTCTGGTCGGTAGGGTGGAGGGTGAGCAGCCCTTACATCCAGGGCCCACTGCTGGGGAGGAGTAAGCATGACCCCCTGCTCTAGTAGGTGAGGTGGAGCTAGAGCTCAATCCCTCTTCCAAACCCCTCTGTCCACCCTGTCTTTAGCTGTCCAAGGCCTACTGGTGGTATTTTCCCCACAATCAGAGGCAGAGGCCATGGTCCCCATCCCAGGCTGCTCAGTGAAGACTACAGAGAACCTCCAGAGAAAAGTAGAGCCAGTCCCACCCTTCAAAAACTAGTGGCAGTGGCATCACCAGCACCTCCCGCCGCAAACACACACAGTTAGGAACCAAGGGAAGATGACTTTGGCCCAAGTCCCCCTTTTCCATCAGCCTTAGAACCAGTGGTGGTGGTAGTGAAGACCTGTCTGCTCCCTCGATTCCCAGGGAACACAGTGGATAAAGCATCTCTGTTCCATCACCTGTGATCCAGAAGCAGCAGATCATATGTGGCCACTTAATATCCAGCCACCCAAAAATAAGCACAGCTGAGGCAGTCGGGTGGTGTCTAATCCCAGGAGCTTACTTTAGCATTTGGGTTGGATCCATCCATTGAAGCCTGCATCAGTTGGGGATACTTCGCCCATGCCTCAGTCTGTTTCACAAGTTCTCCCCAGAACATGACTCTCATGCTTTGTGATTAATTCAGCATTGCCAACTCCTCTATGGATAGAAAAAAAAATGGCACAGGCACTATCATTGGAGAAGGAACAAAATGCAAAAGGGGGCAGGGCTGGTAAACAGAGGGACTCAAGTGTGTGTGTGTGTGGGGGGGGGGCACAAAATGCTCATGAGTCCAGCAGTTAAAACTACTTCCTCCTGAGTACCACTGGAAAGAACAGGGAGCCTCAGGCACTCTGGGTTGGTAGAATTTGGTTCCTGGAGAATTAAAGACAACAAGTATTCAAAGGAGTCATTGTGAGTTGGAGATTCAATTCTCAATCCCATTGAGTCAGGGTTACCTTTGTGGGGAAACAGTTTTTAGGAGATAGGGATGTGTTAAGGTACATATGGAGTTAAATCATCTGATATTATAATAGCACATGAAAACTCAAATCCAGACTCAAGACTCCATTATATGGACACTTTACAGACAAGTAACAAGGAAAACAGTCCCTGACATATGGTGTGAAAGAAAAAGATAAACATGGCAGGGGTGAATTGAAAGGAGTAAACCAAGCTATTAAATTAATATTTTATTTTGATGGGGATGGTGTTTTCCGGTGGCAGATATCTGGTGAGAAGGAAATTTGTTTTGTGGAAGTGGTTTTGGGGAAAGTTTTATAAGAGCAAAGTAGATGTGGGGAACTAAGTGAGAGAAAGTTGTTTTGAGGGAAGAGAGTAGCAGAGAATAAGTTTGATGAGAATGTATTTTAGATGTGCTTTGTGAGGAGAATTTATCTTGGAAGAGGATAGCTGTGAAGTAGGAATTTTGTGAATGTTGTTTTGAGGAAAGGCAGCATGTTGTGAGATTTTTACACAAGTAAGAGTTGGCTAAGCCATATAAAGACTGGTCTATATACAAAGCAGAACACACAGTTTACTTTTTCTCACTATTAGCCTGAGCCAACTTCCACTTAAGTTCATGGGAATCTTTCCACTGAGTTTCATGCAAGGCAGATTTGGCCCTAAATCCTATGGAATTATGACATGGAAATAAGCAATTGTTTTCCTTTGAGTATATACAGCTCTGATTGATACTTAGTGTGGTTATGCTGATGTCTCTAGTGGCAACTGAGTTTCCATTTGGCAAAGCTCAGAGCTGGAGAGTTTGCTGGAACACGTTTTCTTCTCTTTTCCAGTTTTCAGAGCATAGGTGGAGGAATTATTGTTGAGATTTTCTTTTTAAACTGCCAAGATCAGATTTTTCTTGAATATAAAGGAAATGTGAAAGCAATTTCAATCTAATTAAGCATACACAAAAGGTACTTATAATACTCTGTAGTCAAAGAGCATATTGATCTATAATGTAAGGTTGCATTAATTCTATTCAAGCAGCATGTTAACAAATGAGTATGGCAACATTAGATCTGGTGATTGGCTTAAGTTTGCCCCCTGCTTTCTGAGCTAAAGTTTCAAAGATTAAAACTAATCCGATGTTTATATTACATTTGTCTTGTGTGATCCTGTGCCTATAGAAGTTGTAGTTGGAGGATCCCATCCTGCAGGAAAAATTAAGGTGAAATTCCCATTCAAATCAATAGAGACCAAAGCTCAGTGCTGCCATTTGTGTATTCAATAACATCAATGGTCGGCAGTCAAACAACAAAACAAGACATATTAGATCAAATTTTGTTCATGATGAAATCTGAAGTCAGTGGTTTGCATGGATATATCTGAGGGCAGAATATGGCAAATTAGTATTAGCCACTACATGGTGTATAAATAAAGGAACAGTTCCTAATAACTATGTCACCATTTCAGGAGATATATTCTGGAAGGGCTCCATCTTGATATCCTTATTCAGGCAAAACTCCCACTGAAGTCAATAGGATTTTTCCTGTTTATGGACTTCAAGATTTGGCACACAGGTCCAGAATACAGAGTCCAGCCTAGACCAAATACTAAAGGGAGATTTGCAGGAGGCAAGGGAAGAAGAATCCCCCAGGTAACAGAACAGCAGAGTTTACACCATCTAGATGGTCGAAGTAGGTTCTTATGTGGGTTCCTTATGGGATGTAGCATAGGACGATCCATGTGAATTACCCAAACCATGCCCTCCCAACCCTGCCATGTACAGGGCTCTGTGCCATGCAATGTCTTTCCATAGACCAGTTCTGCTGCTTAGGGTATCTGCCTCCTCACCCATGAAAGCTGGGGCTGGATGTTAGGAATTGTGCATTGTGGCCACTGCTCATTAGATTTATCACATTTAACTAGAGTCTAGAGATGACTTCCTCATGCAAAAGTTAGGAGTGATAAAGTAGGAAGCGTCTGCCCTGGACATTGGTCTTGATCCTGCTCTCACTAAAGTCAAAGACAAAGTGGCAATGGGAGAAGAATAAATCCCATAATTGCAAATTGCATCTTCTAGATACCTATTGTCAAAATGTGATCAGTGTCATATATAAATAAAGGAAGTTCATGCATATTTTAAACGTATGTATATTTCAGTTAGGAATATCTGTGATAACATATCTGCAAAATTTAAGAGATGGTGACTTTCTCTACTGTGGGTTTAAATGTACAAAATCTAGAATTGGTTAAAAATCTGCTGGTCGCATAGTAAGTTAACAACATTTATCATTTGAAAATAAGCTAGATGTTTTGCTTTTCAAGTTTCTGAAGAGTTACATGCAGCTCTGCTGATTTAATAATTGTTCTTGGAAAGTGAAAACTGCACTTCAGTTCATGAAACTTCACCCATACATTCACAAAAAATAAAACATTTCAGATGGATCTTTTTGAGTAAACTAAAACAATTGTATTGCTTCTAAGTTTAAAATGTTAAAACTAGAGTTTATAAAGTTATAACTGGACATATGTTTTAGTCTGCTTGAAATAGTTTGAGAGGAATTACTGACTGGTAAATTTCAAAAGATTCAGTTCAGATAAGCACTCCAAAACTTCAGAAGTTTATCACTATACCTTATCCATTTGGATTTTTTTTTTCTATTCATCTGAAAGATATGCCTCTTTCCCCCTATCCTTCTGCTCTAGTTAACAACAGGCCACTTCTTTCCTATGGCTTCCAGAAACTCTCTTTTCCTTCTTAGTTACCTGTAACAGTCTTGCAATTCCCTTCACTCTTTCTGCTGGAAAGTATTAGAGGTATGAAACAACATGAACAGGGTTCCCACATTACTAACAGCAGGAGTTGGAAAGAGCTCAACATGGAGGAAGATAAGGAACTGGTGATAGAAAAGGTGTCAAAAGAAGATGAATGAGGAGTTAGCACAGCTAACAGAAGATACTATTGACCAAAATTACATGTACAACTTCAGTTTAATGGAGTTTCACTGAAACAAAACAGAATTTGGTTCAGTGTTAGAAATCAAAGAGCAGCTGGGGTTGGAGAAGAGAGAAAAGAAGTACAGTATTCTCATGATCCAAGAAGTAGGAAAAGGAAATAACAGCTGCAGCAGCACAGTGAGAAGAGGAGAACCTAGAAGGATGGTGTATTATAGCAGAAGTGTTCATCTTGGTGGCATAGACAAGATTAGAATGTAATTCATTTATTGCACAACTGAAAATTGGCAGCCCTCAGAAAACATCCAATAGCCAAAGCCATCATTGCCACCACAACTATCTTCTTTCAGAATACCTTAACTTTAACTATGATTTCTTTTTTGAGAAAGGTTGAAAAAATATAGAACAGATATCATCAGGTTAAAAATAAAATAATCTAATTAAATACAACTGATACAGTATAGAAGCTGCTACCACAACAAAGCTTGAAAGTCTTGGTATTTCTTCATGGCCATAAGGGTGAAGTGTGAGACCTTGAAAATGAGGGTATTAAAACAGGAAGATAAAAGACAAAGGCTATTTTTAAAAGGTGGAGGGAATGAGGATTAGGAGAAGGAGAAGAAACAAACTTCTGATACAGAAAAAAAATCATATTTTCAATTTGTATATTATAATCTTTTCTCCATGTGATTTACCAGTTGCATACTGCACAAGTGTCTTCTTGTAAAAATGAAAATTATAATGATGAATACTGACCTGTAACAGGTACTTCAGGCATTCCACCTCTATACCAAATGGAACCCTAGAGTAAATGGATTGCATATGCTTTCTTTCTGGTACATCAGTTGCTAGAAAAATTTGTTTTCATTCCCCTCAGTGTATCATGTTTATAGATAAAAACAGTCCAAATCTGTAGGGAAAAGTCCAAATCTGAAAGGAAAAATAGTAAAATGGAGAGGGGCAACTGCTGTTGAGCACAAGTATATCTAAGTACTGAGAATGAGTTCACAGTGGACAGTGTCTCTTCATCTACAAAAGGAAGAGACTTTGGTATTGCCTGCATCTCCATGTAAAAGTCATCAGATAGGCCATTTTAAAAAACCTGACATCCTGAATTAGTTATCTCTCTCCATCCCCACTACCCCACCCTTGTGGTAGCTGTGTCCAGCCTCCATCTCCACCCCAGCCAGACCCAAGGCAATTGTGGTTGAAGTGCCCAGCCCCTCCTTCCTCCACCCCACTCCCCTTATATGGGAGATCAAAAGCCCTGATCCTGCAATCCAATCTGTGTAAGCAGATCACTGGGGTTGACTTTAGTGGGACACCGTGCAGATATAAGGACCCACTGCTAAAGTTCAAATTACAGAACTAAAGCTCAAATTTGTTCATGTTATAATATTAGGGGGTGTCACGGGGGGGGGGGGGGGCACAGCCTTCCTTCCCCTTGTCCCTGTGCTTAGGCTGGTCAAAGAAAGGCTTGTAGACACTCCTCTGGTGCTTCACCCTTTTATTTACAGTGCCTTCAAAGTCCCCACGTCCCCAACATCAGGCCCCTCACAGACCTCTCCCCAGGTCCTCTGGCCCCTTGAGGCTTGTATCCCCCAGCAGAGACAGAGCTAGGTATCCCCTGTCCTCCTGCCTGGCTAGCCTCCCTGACTGCCCCTGAGTCAGGGCTTTTCTACTCCTTTCTGCCCCCTGCCCCAGCTGTGATCAATCTCTCCAGCCAGGGGCTGTGAGCTAGCCTTCATTAAGGCTTCCAGCTGGGCTTCTTGCAGGCTGCTCCCTGCATCGGCCCCTGGCCCTGCTATCCCCAAGCAGGGCTTAGCTTGCAAGGGCAGGGCATTCTCAGGGTTTTTACCCTTGCCCTGCCACAGGGGGAAAAAAATCTTAGTAGAGATCCTTTTCCATTTCTACCAAATGCCTGTTTAATGGAAAGTCTGGTTTTGATTAAGACCTTGCCAACAGGAGCTAAATCAATTTACACCATCAAGAGATCTGGGTCAACATGTGCTGAGCACAGCACAGCATGTCCCTTTCCAGATCCACAATCTCTGAGTCCATTCTGTACGTATTCAGTCCCCAGTATGGTTTAAGGCGGATCAAAATTAGACCAGCTGGCTATCTCTCCAAAGGGATGGTATGCTTGGTAGGAATTTCTGGGATGCAACAGCACTTTGACCATGCACCCTTTCTGTTTCTCTCATCTCCCCTCTCAACATATCTGTTGAGGTAGGGGCTAGGTTGGGGTTGGAATAGTCAGCTCCTATGCCAGTCAAATTCCCTCATGCCAGGAGAATCCGCAGGAAGACATCTAAGCCAGTTATACTTCAGAACAGCTCAATGCAGTTGATGCATCTAAGGATTGGCCCAGAATAATTAATTAAGATGGGTTATTTGTCCTACAGGACTTAGATTGAAATATATTTATAGAGAATGCTATTCTAAAGTAAGTGAATTTGTGTATATTAAAGTACTTGCATGCAGAGGATATACTATGCACTCCAATGTAACTATTGTCTTTATTACATACATACAAACATCACTGTAACAATAGTCTTTATTACCCAATATCCATACAGCACAGAAACATTTGAAGAAACTGAAATGATATGTCCAAATAAGGTCAAAGGGCTAGATTTCTTATTTAGACAAGATATGATTTATAGTTAGGAACTTGAGACCTATTTATTCCTGACACCATACCTAAAAAAAATAATTATAATCACCAGTGTATAAAATGAATTTACCTTTCAATGGCACTGTGATTAAGTGAGCAAGCAGGATCAGGCCCTTATTATAATTCCAGATCCTGGATGGGGTGTCTAAATGACTTGGGAACTAGGGGGAAGTAATTTATGTAATTCATTTTATATGAAAACAATTATCCAATTAATCATTTCAACTTACTAGAGAGCATACAGTTTGAGCATAGACAACTTGACAGAAAAACATGACATAGCTTAATACTTAGTACCAATATTTGTGTTCTAATTCCACTTCTGAGCATCACTTCTTTTGTACAGCATGTGCTGTATAATTAATAGCTTTGCTTATTCCAACTCATAACAAAAGAATATTTAAAACCTTGACATTTCTCTGTTTTCTTGTGCTCCACTTAAAGAAAATGCATGTTATGTTCATAAACAATGGGGTTTTTTTCAGTATATAGTTGGAGTATGTAACTTCAGTTTGCAAATAGTCCAAAATGTGGCCAAGTAGATTTAAGGGAGACTGATGTTCCTATAATCTTAGCAGCTAACCCTTTTGTACTGATGAACACCAGGCAGTCATGCTTATCTAGCACTAAGATCTTTCTTCATTTAATGCCCACAGCTTGAGATAGTCAATCTTGCCCAGCATGCGCCTCAAGTGTTTCAGATTTTTATTTGTGATTTTTGTGTATGTCCCTGTGCTATTTTCTGCTACTATGAGTCAATAGCTACTTATCTACCCATACAAGGCCATAATCAGAGGCACTGTTATACTGATATATGAATGACCATATTACACATATCTGAGTGCTCAATCACTATCACAATTGTAGCTGTTGGGTAAACAATTATAAATGGAACCATTTGTGTATAACACAACAAAATAATGATAAAATGATAATGCTTTAGCTATGAATTTTACTTTAAACCATAAATAAAGTTGAACCAACTGGACTATCAAAACTGCAATAACATCTATCTGATGTTTTAAACAATCCATAATCACTTCCATCTAATAAGCTCAAGTAAATAAAAATAGATATACAAAGGAATAAGTTTCCTTGACTCTTTACAGTCCATAGGGCTATAATTCTTTAATACTGCTTTTATCATTAGATAAAAATATTATTAAACATTATAATTTAAGTCATATGAGTTATAACTAAAACATTAAATGATTCACAATCAATTATAAAACAGGAAAACAGTCTCAGTTGTGAAATATAGAAAAAGTAAATGATCTATGGTGCTTTAGTAAAAAAACAAAAAAAACCCCTCTTCCATTTAGTTTTTAAAGTTCATTGATCATTGGATGCAATATAAGATTTAGGCAAAACTCCTATATGTAATAAGGCACCAATTTGCTTGATTATGGATGATTATTTAAAGAAACTGGCATTTATTCAGTATTTGTAGCAGGTTGATTTTAAAAAAAAAAGCATGTTGCATTTTTTTTAATTGCCATATATTAGTTGGTCAAGGAGTATAAGTGGCTCCCTGAGAGTTAGAGAGTTGGATGAAAATTACAGATTTTGCTTCAAAGAAGATAAAATGAGTTTATTCTTAATTGGTAGATGAAATAGAGAATCTAGCAAAATAGTTTCAGTCTCTGACTCTTAAAGGATAAAACACCTTCTGCGGTTACGTTATTCAAAAATCAGCACATGCACTAAGGTTTCAGTGTCTGGAGGCACAAGATATAGAAAGTTCACAGAGTTCTCACTCAAATCAATAGGAGTCTTTCCACCAACTGTAGCAACCTTTGGGTCTGGTCCTATGGTGTCTGCAATCCCCGTACCCAGGGTGCCCCCGGGTTTCCTTTTTTTAGTATCACGCATGGAATATTTGGTGTAAAGACATGGAATGGCCATCAGATCTTCAACTAGGTGGCTCCATCAGCAAAACATCCATGCATAGGTACTACATGCTGAACCACAATCACATACCCCTACAGATCTAAGGTAACAACTTAGCCACAGGGTAGGGCTTCTACTACTTCTTGGCCTGGTCTGGAAAGATTTTGTCCTCTATAGAGCACCCATTTGAAATATATATATATTCAGATTTTGTGACCACGAAGAATATTTGGGGTTAAAAATGAACTTGACATGAACTAAAATGGGAAGTTAAGCAACTAACACATAATTGAAGTTGGAGATTGTTGTTGCATGGCATTTCCATGTTGGGAGAGAGGGGAAAGACTAATCAAACAGCTGAATTTATCCATGCTTCATCAAATGAGGCTGCTGCCATTTTCCAGGCATTTATATAAGCATGCCAAGAGAACATACAGCTTTTAAAAACAATTTTTTTAGTAGCTGCTGTTCTGTTGTTTTAGTAATTTGATGCTTTTGGTTATTTGTTTTATTTAGCTGGAAACATTAGTTACTGAGAAGAAAAACATAGCACAATAGAAGAAAAACAAAGCTGAACCTTCTGATGATACAGTAGCTGAGACGTGGGACAACTTGCCTTCCATTTCTCAAAATGAGAAATTAAAATAACGAAAATGTCAAACAATACCCCACATTTTAAGCATGGCTATGGTGGGTGTTGGTAAATGATGGAAGGTATTTTCAGACTAGCAAAGCCCTCTTAGTACCCTTCTGCCCTCAGTTTTTTCACCATGAACCAACTACAGTGTCCTTCCAGGAGTTTCCACAGTCCCCCTGCTCCCACCTGATGTTTTCCGAGTCTCAGGGAGTTCTGACTCACCAGATCTCCTCCTCAGATCCTTCCTGATTCTTTATATCCCCAGGTGCCATTTTACCCTCTTAACTGTCCAGGTGGCATACAGGTTAAGATCTGTCCAGATGGTTGGCATTCCTGACAACATGACGACAGGAGAGAATTTTTTTCCTAATGATTCTGGCAAAAAAAAAAAAATTAAAAAAAATCTGGTCTTTTGCCTAAAATAACATAGCAACATTTCACAAAATCCCTATGGGCATATTAAGGATAATATGTATAAGTAGATAGTACTAGAAACTAAAAATATATATTTGTTGTATTAGTACTACAATTATTCTTGCTATCAAGTCCAAATTAGAAACAAAGATTTTAAAAACCTTTTAGCCACCAAAAGCCTTTTAGCCACCAAAAACACTTTCTCCTCTCTGGGCGTTCATACCTCCAGATCACTGTTGAAAGTTGGCTTCACCACCCCCACTGATTTAATTTACCTTGCTTTCTTGCCTGCATATTTATGCCTGCCTCTGGAGATTTCCACAACATTCATCTGATGAAGTGGGTCTTAACCCACAAAAGCTCATGATCCCTAAAATCTGTTAGTCTATAAGGTGCTACAAGACTCTTTGTCGCTTTAGCCACCGAGTACTTTTGGATGAGGAAGCAGGTCTGTGATTCAGATGCTTTTACCTGTATCATTGCAGTGAGTTAAAACACACAATCCCAAGCCCCTATTCTGATACTAAATCTGAAATAACACTTTTGACTTATGTTTTGCATCGATTTTAATGGAGTTACTTTGAATGTACATCACTGCAATCAGGATCTAACCACTGAGAGGATATTAGGAGATTAAACATGATCTTAGTCAGCAATATCCCAGAAGATCCAAGGATTTTCAGTTTACAAGATTGTACAACTGTTGGAGAGTTGGATAAATTTCAAATGCAGTTGTTGATAAGAGACTTGTAGCAGCCCAAAGGATCTGTTTTTTAAGCTCCTGAAAGTTGACAAACAAACTGAATACCATGGAGGAGTGAAATAGAATAAGTGAACCTACAAGTGAAAAGAATATGCTCTACTTCAGAGGGAATTCTGCAGATGTTTATGATACCTGGTCTTTTAAACTAGATTTATAGGATTAATTTGTACTTTATTAGATATATTTATGGCGTTCTTTTCCAGGCCCCAATTTGGCAGAGTACTTAACCACATTTAACTTTCAGGTATGAAAATAGGTATTTTGATGCCTAAGGAACTTTGTTTTGAGTACTCAGATGTTGGCCATTCCATTTTTGAAAATTCTGGGCATTCAGTTTTTCAAAGTTTGAGTACTGAGCATACAATGTTATATAATAAGGGTCTGATCCTGCAGTCCTATCTAAACATCAAGAGATATTCCCATAGGATCTAATGTCAACTTTGCCTGAGTATGAGCTGCAGAAATCAGCTGCGAGACCTGATTTCTAAAGTCATCAGCATGGAAAGTTCAACAACCCAATATGTAATTCTTGAGGGAGAGGATGATTTCCATTTCATTCACATTAATGTCTCATTCAGCATAAGAACACACAAAATCAACTTCCTGATAGCCCTAAAGTAATGGGAATAGTTGATATCTATTTTGGAATAAATGAGAATCCCCCAAAATGATTAACATAAAATGAATTGTATTGATGCTAATCTATGGATGAAAGGTTTTGATGCTGAGATTAAAGATCAAAATTTAAAAAGTGGGGCAGATACATGTATATACATAAATGTGTGTGTATATTTACTGTGACTGTGTATGAAATGATAGTAATTATGCATGCAATTAGCCATTTATACCTGTAACTGGTTCTTCTATGCACTTACCACGGTTGTGTATGCAAATTTAATAAATGTGTACTAATTAGTCATTCAAATTTGAAAAGCTATACCTTTGGAAAATCAGCCTTACATTTTAACCTTCTCTATTAAAGGGTTAGGTTAACCAAAATGGATCTTGAAGATAGGAACCAAAATTATAAATAACCAAAAATGTTCTAAAACATGTGATGGTATTTGTAAAATAATATGCATTGTTTGGTGGACTGTATTTCAGGATTTGTTCTAATCTTCTGAAAGCTATTTCCAAAAAATATTCTCAAATTCTACTAGGTTTATATCTGGAAAAAGAACATGTCATAACCCTAAAAGAGCCTAAAATTCCTCACCTGTAAGGGGTTAAGAAGCTAAGATAACCTGGTTGGCACCTGACCAAAAGGACCAATGGGGACAGAAGATACTTTCAAATCTGGGAGAGGGAAGGCTTTGTTCTCTGTGAATTTGTTGTGTGCTTGTTCACTCTGGAGATTTCAGAGGGGCCGGACAGCGGTTTCTTCCCTCCATCTAATTCACAAAAATAGTAAGTAATAGCCAGGCAAGGCTGGTTAGTTTATATTTGTTTCTCACTTGTGAATTTCTCTCGCTAAAGGGAAATATCCCTGTTTTTTCTTTGTAACTTTGAAACTAAGCAGAGGGGATTCCTCTGTGCTTTGTTTTGAATCTTTTTGTGATTCTGTAAGTACTTCCATCCTGATTTTTATAGAGGTAATTTCTTTTTTTCCCCACTTTTCTTTAATTAGAATTCTTCTTTTAAGAATCGGACTGAGTTTTTAATTGTTTTAAAGATGCAGCATTTTTGGATCGGGCTCACCTGTAAGGATTGGTGAGGGATTTATCTCAAGCCTTTCCCAGGAAGGTGGGTGTATGCTTGGAGGGATATTTTGGGGAATTAGGAACTACAAGTGGTTTCTTCCCTGAGTGTTATACGTGGTGGTGGAGGCTTATCATCCCAGGTACAGAAGAAGTTTGTGCCTTGGGGAAGTTTCAACCTAAGCTGGTAAAATAAGCTTAGGGGGTCCTTTCATGTGGGTCCCCACAGCTGTATCCTAGAGTTCAGGGTGTGGAAGGAACCTTGACAGAGCATAAAATGGCATTGTCTCAATTACAGAAGTGAGTTTTCATTACTTGGGTTATATACTGCTGTAACATTCTTAGACCCTGTTTAGTATAATTATAGAAAACCAACTAGACATATATATATATATATATATATATATATATATATATATATATATATATATATATATATATATATATATATATATATATATATATATATATATATATAATTATAATGGTTTATTACCATTGCCTGGAGCAATTGAAGGCTTAAAATAGAATTAAAGGTTGTACAGTTTGATGTAGAAGACCCTATAGAGTATTAAAATTTTAGCATCACTTTATACTCCAGGCAGAAAGTTGTCGTTAGGAAATATAATACTCATTTTTTGGTCGATTAATTATAGCAAAGGCATAACAGAATATACACCAAAGAGTGCCATGTATGTTATTCATGAGTCATCAATGAAATGAAAAGTGAATCTACTATTCACTATAGTATTTTCAGTCAATGTTTTTTGAAGCTAAATCCCTGGCCTATGCATGTTCCTTCTCTCTATCCTAAACTACAGAGGTCTCCATGGCAAACATGGGATTCTGAGTCTCCTCGGCCAGGGTCTCTACTAGATGAGGTTTCCTTCTTGCACAGGTGACACACAGCTTTTAAACCTCTGTTGGGACTTGTATGTCCCCAACAGGCACTCCAAGATTTGTTCTTTAAGCTCCAGGAAGAACTCCCATTAACATCACTAGAAGATTCATGAATAGGAGACAGGAAAAACATACAATAGATGCTTGCAACACAGATCCAAAAAAATAATGTCCTAAATTTGTATATGCCTTTATTTGATTAAACCGCAATTCAGCACAACACCAAAACATATACTTAACTTTAAACATATGCTGAAGAGCATCCCTTTTTAGCAAAGCAATTAAGCAAAGTCAGCAGGACCGGAGGTGAATGTGGACCTGGTAAAAACTGGCTACCAGTACCAGTCCATACACAGATGATGTTAAAGCACTACTGCCCTTTTTTCCCCACTCCCCCACATCCATAGATGTGGGGGAGGAGGCCGACAGGACAGCTTCCACGGGGCTGATTTAAAAGAGCCTGAGCCTCCTGGTCACCGCTGCTGCTACCGCTGCAGGAGTTGGAGCCCCGGGCTTCTTAAATCATCACCAGAGCCCTGGACGTAGGCCAGGCAGCATGGAAGGGCTGGCTGATACAAGCCCCACTCCTTCTGCCCAATGCCCCGCCCCTTCCACCCAGAGCCGGGTTCCATGCCGGTAAGTCTTTTATGTGACTTTCACCCCTGAGTAGGACCCAGTTGAATCACGGTGTTAGTTTGCACATTCACCTTAGTTTTATTGAATGCCATTTACTTTATGACTTTCTGTAAGAGATTTACTCAAAGTTTTCTTGGCTCCAAGTCCTCTAAACCTTCATCTTCCCTACAAATTTCCATAACCAAATTAAAATAAGTTTTAAATAGATTTTATTTCTCAAGGAATATTAACGGTTCTGTCTATTAATAAGAAAATGGTGAACTGAAAGGTATTTGGCTGAACTTTCAAAAAACAAAGTTCAGTGAGCTATTACACTTTCCTTTGCAACTTTATGTCAGTCTGATCTCATATTAATATAATCAAATACAAAAATCTCCTTGCAATTTACATCTCCCTGGAAAACAAACTACCTATTTATTCAAGCCTCTGCACATATTAATCATGTGAAAGAGAATGAAACATGAAAAGGCAGTGTTTAAAATGTGTAAAACAAACATTTATAAGATGCAATCAAATATGAGCACAAATTTCAACTTATTCATGGTACACAGTAAATGACATGTGAAGATTGATGGGGATGCTTAAGGGAAGTTCTATTAGAAGAAGAATGATGTTCAAGATAACAAGGTTACCACACCATTATGCATTTTCTGCATGGTGGAGCAGCTATGGCTCATTGACCATCAAAATACTGTATCAGTAATCAAAGTCCTTGAAGGCAAATATTAAAAATATTATATCTTAAATGTGACAAAGGAAAAACAGAAAATTCACTATTATAAATTGTTATATAACAAGATAATTTTAGAAAGTGCATGGACTTAAAAAAAATCAAGGGAAATATGGCTTGCCAAGTGCCATTTATATCTAGAATAATTACAGAATACAGTATATTAATAAAAGGCAATGGTATTAAATTGTTTGGAAGTCTCTGTATACTATGAGAGAGACACCCAGAAAAATGAAACTGATCCAACCATCAAAAAATACTGTTGGCAGGAAATAAAATTTAAAAAACTGCTATACAAAACACAAAACAAAAGGACATTAAAAGTTTTGGTAATACATGATTTCTGCGACAAGTTCACATATAATAAAATAAATGATCAAGAAAAATAAAATACTTTCTTTTAGTGGCCAAATAAAGGATGCACAGTAAGTCCATTTCAACTATTCAAATAATTTAAGTCAAATTCCTTCATATGGAGAAAACCATGATGAGGAAATATCCATAATCATGGAAAGTATAAGTAAAATTCTACAATATTTTTCAGAGGAGAGACTCAAATACCTTTGGAGCAACAACAGTGTCAAGGAGAGAAAAAATGTGAAGTAACAGCAGATTCATTCACATTCAAAACCACAACACTAATCTGAAAAAAGAAGATCCAGATCAAGAAAAAATAAGGGAGGGACATGAATAATTAATTGATATAATGTGACGTGAAATGTTACATGTACCATATGTGGGCTATAATAAGTAGCAATCCATTAAGATTTTATATGTTGTCTTTTCAACAACCAATATATTGTAAGTCCACTAAAAGTAAATGGAAAATAATAGGTAAATGACTGTGTCACTGAGACAAATTCACAAGGGTGTTTTGAGTTGTGGTTCATTAGATTTGTAATATGCTTTGAAATCCTGGGATAAAAGATGCTAAAGATGCTCAGAACATTATCATCATAATACATAGTATTCTTGTCATCAAAGTGCCTTAGGAATTCAAACAGTGCTGAAAATGTCCATCTTGATATTTTGGAATAAAATGTTTTGATTTTTCATTTTGAAATAACTTTTCATTTTGAATTTTTAAAAATGTTGTATTATAAAAATTAGAAATCAAACAAACTATTTTGAATTTTCAAAAGAAAATATTGTAATTTGTCTAAATGGAACATTTACACCAATCCAAAACTAAACATTGTTTCAAATTTTTGCTTTTGTGAGGAATTTGGAAATGTTTAGTTTTCACTCCAATTTGAAACAAAACCTAATTCCAAAAACTCAGAATCTTTCATGAAAGGGAACTTCTGTCCTCTGTACATCTCTAAAAATCCTGTATCGCCCCTACCTTTCCCACCCCAAAATTGCCTTTGCCATGTGGATAATCTACATTCTACGAGGTCCTAACTTCTACAGCCTCCAAACAGTTTAGCATGGGAAGGCTGTGTGTGTCAATTCAATACTGACAACCAGCAGATCAAGAACTCCTCTCCCGTGGGATAATGGGGAGGAAATTCATATACTCTTTGTCTCCTCTGATGTTATTCCACTATACCCATACATAGCATTTGACATGGGCAAAGTATGAGCAAATGCACGTGTGCAACATTTATATAACTTGTCATGGGTCATCACCAGAACCAGGCACCTTCAGCACCAAAACAGATCTCTATTACCAGAATGAAGGGAGAAATCATGTTATGTGGTATCAGTCTGTGGAAGTCTCATCTGTGGAACAACCAGCAGACACGCACAATTCAGTGTTAACATATGCCAGTTTGCAGAGAGCTTTTATGTTAAAGATCAATGTTAGCCTCCTCAGCTACAGAGCTCTGATGAGCCACATGTATTGTGGTCCTGCTCATTGTAGCCCAGTGTGAGCATGATACTGCTTGAGCTTGGATAACAACTTGGGAAAGAGAGGAGGAAAAGGGTAGGCATAAAGCTTATCTTTCCAAAAGAACAGGAAAGCATCTGTCAAGGAGCCCTGTCCTGGAACAAAAGAGTTGGCCCTTTCTATTGAGATGAATGGTATATAAGCCTCTGAGAGGCCTGAAAAATGAATCTCATGACATTCAGCATGAGACATCACTCACCATCTCTGCTGACCAATCTACTCAGGTGATCCCCCAAGCTGTTTATAACACCAGAAAGTTAGGATGCTTTGTATCAGCAATGCAATGAATTTCAAACTCCCAAGCATGTATTATCACGTTACAAAGTCTCATGCATCCTTTTCCCGCCTGTTCACAAAGAACATCATTGCTGTGTTATCTGTGACGATAGAGAGGATGGAGTTTCCCACAAAGATTTTGTTCATTTATAGTTATGTATTATTTTTTTCCAAATATAACAAATATTCCAAAACACCAGATTCTTCATAATATGCAAAATAAATAAAGAGAATTCGGATAAAGAGAAGGGAGGAAAACCAACATATTTATCTTCATGGTCAAAGTTAATCACAGGCCTTTAAAAAGTCTGCCTAAATTTGCTTTTTCAGGCATTCCCTTTCTGCAGAATGCCAATCATTCATTAGATGCAAGGTCAGTCATATGACTGAGCCAAGCATCAATATTTGGGTGTCATTGACTTTTTCCATTTTTTCAAGATTAATTTTTTAGGAACCTGTGTCAGGGTGACCACCTGCCCCCTACAGAAAGGGGCTTGGAATAGCCCAGGAAGAGGTTATGGCCGGGAGCTAGCAGGCTTCCAGGCCTGATTGGGGAGTAGGCTCCGCTGGGCGGCCACGCCCCAAACACTGGCAGGCCTGTATAAAGGCTGTGAGGCTGAGAGAAAGAGAGAGTCTCCTCTGTCCCCAGAGGAAGACAGGCCTAGTTGCTGGGGCTTAAGCAAGGTACTTCGATTAGGGAAGGGCTGGGGCAAGGCAGAGGGAGCTGGGGAGGCTCTAGCCTGAGAGTCCCAGGCTGCAGGGCCTGGCAGAAGGCCCGGCCCAGGGATACTGGTGTTGCAGGGGGCAGCCCACACCTAGAGATAGAGGCAGCAGGCCAACCCCCCTTTCCGGTGATGAGAGGCCATGTTACTGCAGTCTGCCCCAGTGACCAGGGGCAAGTGGTGACTGGAAGTGGCGCATTCTGAGGCGAGGTGGGGATGGGGGTGGAGGGTTCTCCGAGGGAGGGGAGACCCTTAGACCTAAGGGGGTACTGCAGGGGTGCAGCACCCGCAGTTAGAAGGCACCGGGGTCCGGGAGGGACATGGGGCCAGAGCAGGAGCGGGGCATCAGCCTGCGGAGGGCGCTTCGGACGCTGAGAGCTAATTCCCTGATTAACCAGCGGGAGGCGCCCCGTGACAGAACCAAAGGTTTGGCACCAAAGTGGGGGTTGGCCTCAGTGGCCGGGGAACCAGAGCTGGATTAGAACCCTTGATTGACAACCCTTGATTAGAAGACGTTGGTACCACAGCACGTCTCATTCCAAATGACACTAACTTTTCCTGTTGGTGGTTCACCAGTGGACAGTACTGGAGACTGACTTTCTAGAGGAGTTCAGCTCCTGTAAGGAATGGTGTTCTGATCTTCTCTGCTTCTTCCTTGGCACTGGAGAAGGGGATTGGTGATGAGTTTCCAGTACAATGTCCAGAGAGGCACTCCTAACCGAGGAGTACTCAGAGTGGAGGGTGTACGCTGGGCAGCCTCCATGAAAATGTGACACAGTCTCATCTCTCCATCCTTTGTAGTCCAAGGTTTATAGTCCTTGCAGATCTGACAATGGTCTCAAATATGACCTTCACTGCCACACTTTAGGAACTTGGAATGGGGATCACTTACTGCAGCCAGCAAAAAAGCTTAAACCCACAGACTGAGGCATAGCCCGGTACTGAGCGATGGTACCCTTTGTTATTTCCTTATTCTGATTTGGGGCATTGGATTCCTCTTTTATACAAATAAAACCTACACTAATTTGCACTATCAAGAGTACCTCTAACTATTTTCAGAAGGGAGATAATTCCTCTGCAGTCTGAGAAAACTTGGAATAAACAAGCCTATGTATTCCGACTACCAACAATGGGAAATAAGAAGAATTATTAGAGGGTAGAGGCACTCCAGGTGCCCCACTATACCATCATGCAATAGGATGAGACTTTTGAAGGTGCCCATCTGCCCTGAAAGGTACTACATAGGGAAAAATCTCCAACTCTGGTGCGCTGGGAGTGCACACACCTGAAGTGGAATGGACATGTGCAATCACTCAAAGAAGAACTCCCATTTACTTTAACAGATGTTATTTGTTCCTACATGGGGAGAATTGGAGTGTAATTGTTTTCCCTCAGTGCAATTCCTATGCAATTCCATGCTGTCCACTCTTCATTTATTTGAAGTCTGGTAACCTATGTTAGGCTGATTCGACAATCTTCTTTTAAACTGACTTGGCCAGATATTCTCTACTGATATAAATTTACAAAATTCTATTGAAATCAGTGGTTTTGTGCCAATTTATGGAAGCATAGGATATGGTCCATTTTTTCTAGTGTCACATAATTCTAGAAAAGTAGTGATCACACTGTACTACCAGGGACTCCTCTTTTTTTAAAATCAAGCAACATTTTATTTGAATAAAGGGTACTGAATTGTAAAACATTTTAGAAAAGCCTGAAAAAGCTAAGACAGTTTAAGAACTCTGATCACTATTGTAGTACTTATGCTATCAGGGTGTAGATTCATTTTCATGTACATTTCCTAAAGGAATGACGGGATTCATATTACCTTCACAGCATTCAGGGTAACTGCAATTCTTCATGAAAAACTGACATCAAAAACACAGAAAAGGCTTCCATTAGCACATACTGGAGACTAACACGATGGCTACTTTAGTAGACAAGCTCTGGAGCAGTTACTTTGTTTTGATGTTTTTGTTTTTGCCACTTCTGATGCCCCAAGAACAGTTCCCTCAACACCCTCAGCTCCTAACTTGGATAATAAGTCAAAGAGCACTCTCTCTGAGAACAGGGGATGGGTAGGAGACAGGTCCAAGGCTATTCAAACTCCTCCCATGGGTCCCCAGAGCTAGTGGAGTGCAACAAGGAGGGTGCTAAATCACCCAAAGGGATGGTACAGCTCATGTCCTGCCCCTGTGCCGATAGACTAAAGATTCTAGTTGTAATGTTATAAATAGAAACACCCTCTGCCCCACCCCCAACCTGGACTGAGGAAATAAATCAATGCTCAGAATCTTCAGCTAAACGTTCCCCAAGTCCACTCTGCAGGAGCAGTGTGGAATGGGTAGGACAGGGCCCCCAAAGGTAGGAGGCAGTCCATGGGGATCCTACTTCTCAACTGTAGTGGGCCAGGGGGGCTGAGAGCCACTGAACCAAACTGTAAACTCTGTATGTGATCGAAACCACATCAAGCCAGGGAATTCAGCACACGCCTAGTTCCAGCACCTATGACTCCACAGATATCAGGAAGCCGCACAGAGGGAATCCAACTTTGGCAGCATGGATGGACTAATAGTTCTGCTGCCATTGACTCACAGACCACAGGCATGCTCTGTAACTGCAAAGGGAAGTCACAGAGAGTTAATGTTGCCTCAAGCAGAATTCTATGTCCGAGTCTCTTCATTTGGATCAACCCACAGATTTACAGCGTATGGGGTGCACAGAGAGCAAAAAGATGGATATAGTGATTATAACAGAAACCTTAAAGTGTTGCTCCCACAAAACCTTAAAGTAATACAAAAACTGGACTAGGAGGTGCATTATAACAAAACCATCGAAAGTGATGGAATTAAAAGCTAAAAGCATGAAAGAAAATTATGTACTTCTAGTTTTGTTCAAAAGGTGAACCTATTTGAGAGATTCATTGTGAATGTAACATTGAAGTGACCTATGGAAATCAAACACTTGATGTCTAAATCACATGACAAGAGAAAACTAGGTAAAACATCAAATGCAGTATACAACAATGAGTGTTATAGTTACAAGGCAATATAAAAAGCTGAAAAGGGAGACATTAGAAAAACAAAGTACAAATAAGAAAGATGTTAATTGCCATAGGGTTTAAAAGAATGTAAATTTTCTAAGCATTAAAACTAGCTATAACATTTAAAGTTCCAGTACTGCATCTACTTAAGCAATTAAGGGGTGGTGGAGGATGGGGTGATCCTGAATAAATCTTAAACTCTAAAAGTCAATCAAAGATCAATTTTATAAAAACAAAACTAGAGACATACTTTTTAATACCTAATTAATTGTAATTAATTATTACATCAGCCTTCGTAGCAATGTTTAAATAAGCACATTAATGGGATTGTTTATATTATTTAGCACAATCCCGTAGAAGTAAACAGCATGTTTATTTTAAAAGTCTCATGGTTTATTCACTATAAAGTTTGCCATATTGTTTTTTATGTGCTGTTTAAACAGCTGTTTGTTTTCAAATAACTCTTGGGTTTGTACATTGAAATATTTTCTTATTGCATGCAATATATATAACTGCCTTTGCAGTGAATAGAAATTATGCCCGGTTACCCAAAGACATATGGATTCCAATCAAAGAAGCACAGCACTGCAATCCTCCCCATAATCCACAGCCATGATTCATCAGCTGAAACCACCTATTAGTTACAGTCTCAGAACACACCAGCAGGATTTAACATTACTGTCCACTTCTGGAGGAATCTCACTGAGACAAGCTATCCAGTCATCTAGGCATTTAAAATATACTTATTACCCTGGCGTTTGAATGTCTGAAATCTGCACAACTTCTTGGGCATTTTCACACCAACCTTCTCATATTTAGGTGCGGGGGTTGAACTTACAAATACAAGCACCAGGAAATGTTCTACAAAGACCGTGGCTACTCTAGTCATTTTTATTACATTCTCTCTCTGTTGCCATCACAAATGCAATGCAATGTGGCCTACCAGAGTAGATGGGATCCTAGAATTGTACCTTTGTTGTCTGATGCTGTTTAGGGGATGTCTAAACAAAACAATAGTTACAACTTCAGGTACACCAGAGTTATACTACTGTGGTAGGCACTAGTGCTCCTAGCAGCACAAATAAACTGGGGAGGAAACCACAACAGAGATTTTATTTTATTTTTTTAAATGAGCCATGAGGCTCCTTGAAAATTTGCATCAACTAATAATTAGAACAAAAGACTGGCTATTGGATTGGCAGTTTATAATTATGGATGATGATAGGATATCTCATAAAACCTCCCAGGATAAAAAATAAAAATGGATCCAAGCTGTTGATTCTTGAGAAGATAATTCTGCTTTCCTCTCTCTTTCTCTTCCTCTGGTCCTTTCTTGCCCTCTCCCTCTTTTTTTTCTACCTTACGATTAGTCTTATTTTACCTTTAGATAACCATTTAAGTAACCCACTACATTGCTGTAATAAGCACATTAAATCAATAATGTGGTACATAATCCCCTTGCCTTTTTTGTTAGTCATTTTCTTTTGCTTTTTAGACATGACATTCTGTATGCTTCCAGTGTGTTAAGAATGAATTTTCTATTGTATGCGGTTGACTATTGTTACTACACCTGTACTCATTCATTTTATTAATTTCCTAAAATAAAGCTTAAATAAATTGTGTAGACAAGAGTCAGTTCTCCTGGCTTTATTTCCCATTTTTGCATGCGACTCACTGCTTGGCATCAGGGAAATCACTTAAGTGCTCTATGCTTCAGTTTGCCTATCTGTTCAAAAAGTATTGTATTTCCTATCTTACAAAGGTGTTGTGAAACTTAATTCATGCTTTTAAACTTTTTTGAGTCCATCAGAAGGAAGGTGCCAAATAAGTGCAAGGGGATTAGTATAATAATTCTACTGCATCCCTGGCAAAAATGAGGAGATACTCTCGCCTTGGGAAGAAACATATTTAGTTCTATGTTGTGCTGCATTTCAGGATTCCCATTATACTTCCCACACAATTAGGTAACCTCCGTTCTGCTTGGCATGCCCACAGAACTAATATTCATAACAGAACTGGGCAAATACTACACAAGTTTTTTAAAATTAAACTTGTAAAACTAAATCAGTATTTTTATGAATAAGATAAAAGTCTTCTCTTGGCTTGTGGCACCCACCATATCTTTGCATTTTATTTATGAACTTTTTTTGCCACTACCTCATTATGATTTAGTAGAAAGCATCTGTCAAAGAGAGATGGGATGGATACAATGCTTTATCATAAAGAAATGAATGAAATAGATTTTTGGAGATAGGATTCCAATTTTATAATGTGCATCAAGTATATATTTTTGGATTGGAAAGAGAAAACAAATTGACATCCACACATGTAGCCAGTTTCCTTATAAATTAAATCAAATTGTTCCAAAACTCCCTTTTTATTCTCAAATATATCTGTGTCACAAAGCAGCAGAGAAAAAGCTATGGTCAGACATGTTATTATTCTGTAAAAATTGGGGAGGGGACAGAAAAAGAAGCTTCTGCATTAATTCAATTATTTGAAAACTAGTCTAAAAGCTAGTACACGGGCCAACGGTAACAGCTCGCGGCCCCCCCCACCCGCTCAGCTCTCTCCCCCATCCCCACTCCAAGGGACCCCCCTCCACTCACTCAGCCCCCCTCCCCCCCACTCCAAGGGCCCCCCTCCACTCGCTCAGTCCCCCCTCACCCTCCCTCCAAGGGCCCCCCTCCACTCGCTCAGTCCCCCCTCCCCCTCACTCCAAGGGCCCCCCCGCTTGCTCAGCCCCCCTCCCCCCACTCCAAGGCCCCCCTGCCTGCGCCTCTGCACCCAGCCACCCTCCTGCCCGCGCTCCCGAGCCTCTGATCCAGACCCTGCTTCCCTCTCGGTGGCACATGCGTGGTGGCCATGTTGTGCTGCCGAACTACACCTCCCAGCATGCCATTCGACTGGGCCGTCCCTACTGCACATGACGGCTTCACACACCACTTCTCTAGCCGATTATTATATAGGATTGGAAGTATAGCATAGAGATCTCATCACCAACCATTTTAAAATTCTTTTTGAGAGAATCTCATCAAACCACTTATTGTAAATTAACGTTGATTTTCAATGGCGTTGCTTATACCCTAAAGGAAGAGGTAAATTAATCCTGCGAGGGATACATGAATTAGAACTTGCAAGGCCTATTTGCTAGGGACTATATCCAACTAACCCCTGCTGGTTTGCTTGGAAGCTGTGATTCTATAGAACACAGAACTCCGAGAAAACTTCCATCCACTATGTCCAGTTGCCCTCTTCCAAGTCATTTCTGGCATGCACACTTCCCCTCTTCTCTCCAGCCTCTCAACCTTTTCTTCCTGGCTTTTTCTTCCACTCGCTTCCAGGTCCAGAAGACCCCCACCTCTGGGTTTTCAGGAGATATTAGAACAGCCACCACAACATACAGGTGGAGCAGCAGAGAATTGTGTCCTACTCACCAAAAGGGTCACTGGGGCAGAAAACGACCTGACAGTCTCCTAGGGGAGTAGAAAGGGAAAATATTCCCTCTCCCACCGATATTTATTGGTTGCACTTAAACACTAATTCACTTTGAACATGGATGTGTTCAAATAGAAAGCAACCCAGGCAAATATTTCACATTGTCCTACTTCAAGTTGGACTAGATCCTGAGTTATAGTACACTGCCAACTGAAAAAGCCTGTTCTAGGAGTCAAGCTACCTGACTTTGAATGTTTCTGAACAAGCCTCCAGGGACTAAATATAGATATTTAATACAAATACAATAACTGACTAATATGTAGCTCCAAATTCTGGCATCTGCTCCCCTGAAAAGGCCACAGGATTTTTGCAGTGTTAATTTGCACACAAATTCTGAAAAAAGGCCTGCTCGGCTATCTTGGGGCAAGGATAAATCACACCAAACAATTGCAATAGGGAACAGAACACAACACAATCGACTTTGATGGGCCAGCACTATCCATTCCAAATCACACCCCCTGAATCATCTTGCGCTGTACGGCTAGACTTGTGAAGTGCCTGTGGACTGTCCATTCTTAGAACACAGCAGTCATGTGCCAAATGTTTTATCTCAAAAGCATGTGGCTAGGCATATGAATGCTAACATACATAGTTTGTCTAACGCATTTCTCATGCTGAGAGAGAGAGAGAGAGAGAGAGAGTGAGTGAGTGAATGCACACCACACTGGTGTCTCTCATCCCTGCCTAATGCAACATTTATTAACCAATTGAAAGAATAAAGATCTCTCCTTTATCTGAAAGGGTTTTTTAAAGAATTATTATTCGCCCTTCTTCTTCTTGATCTCTCAAAACCAGCAAAACTCTTCTTAACAAGTAAAGCAGATGTGTTGAACATGTGGACACCAGGAATGTGGTTTTAACTAACCACATGAAAGGACTGGATTTTCTATTCCTGCACTGGGATATTTTACCATTTTGTAGTGGAGGATTAAGAAACATATGCACCAAAATATGGTCTTGAGTTGCAAGGAAGAAAGCACTAGATACAGAGTGATTCATTTAAAGAATGTTTGTATCCTACCTGGTGCAATTATTTCTGAAAAGTTTGTGAAAACCTATGGGCCAAATCCTCTGCTGGTGTAAACTGACTTCAATAAAACTGTGTCAATTTACTCCAGCAAAGCATTTGGCCCTATATGAAGAGCACAGGAAAAAATGAAAGGATAACCAGTCCAAATGTAACTTTTCTGACTTAAAAACAAATAGTTTCACTGGAAATTGGCAGCATTCCCTATGACTATTTAAACAAAAAAAGTGGAAAATATTATACACTGCAACATTATACATTGGGCCAGATTTTTCAAATAACTCCAGGCCAGATTTTCAAGTGTCCAGAAACCATAACTGAGGCCAGATTTTCAAAAGAGCTCAGCCCCCTTTTAGGCACTTAAATAAGGGAGACGTTTTCAAAAGGGTTCAGTGCCCAGCAGTTCCTACAGAGACACTTGAAGGCTACATTGTGGCTTCTAAACCACAGCCCTGCAATAGGAGAATGTGGAGCTGCACAACCCCGGAAGGAACACAGGGGAGATTGCGTCTCATGCAGGCACAGTTTCTCCTTCATGTGTAAGATGGACAAGCTGTAGGCTGGCACAGATCGCTTCCCATGGTGCACTGACTTTGTTCCAAGTCTGATGTGGAAGACGCAAACAGGGCCTGCTGCCTCTCTCCCCACTTTCTGGTTATTCACTCTGCAGGGAGAAAACCGTGCCTGCACTTCGCAGGGCAAAGGGATTGCCTTTGATGGAGGCCCCCCTGTTAGGCTACACAATTAGCTGGAAGGTTTTTTTGAAGCCACTCAAGAGTTAGCACCATTTGTCCCAAGCAGAACTTCACCAGTGCACACGTTGTCAGATATAAGTCTTTACCACTGAATCCCAACACATGGCATAATTGGAAATTTTTACTCTGACAGAATATTTATAGGCTCTCTCTGATACTTTGGGATGAAAAAAAAGTTATGGCTCCATATTGGACTTTTCAAAGTTTTGTTGGGTTTTTTCAGTCATCAAAATAAAGTGAAACCCATCACTACAGACCAGTAGGTAAGATTAGATATGTTTTTAGGTCGCAAGCTAAGAGCTTGCTAATGTTTAAAGGCATTCCTTGTCTAGGAATGTTTGTTAATTTGAACTCCCCTCCCTTGCTGTGTTTCTTTAATCTCCCAACCAGCTGTCTTCCATAAAAAGATATTTCTGTTTTTAGTTACAAATCTGTTTAGAGATAAAACTCACTCATAAATACACAACCACATGCACGGATTTTTAGCTGACAGTAGAAAACTAACTCCAGATGAAAAATAGTAAAGTTTGTTTAGGAACAGAAAATGCATTATTCTACTTGCTTAAAGTGTGGCACATGTTTTATAGATGCTCACGGTTTTAGTTCTAGTATGAGACTGTGCAAACAACTTATTGAGAGAGCCATATTCTGTCACCTTTTCAGATTTAGAGCTCATCACCAGGATAAATTGAAGTGCACACAGTTCACCAAAATACTTTTTGCCTACATCTGTATGTACTCTTCATGACAGGAAATAGATGAGTGTTAAAAAAAAAAAAAAGCAACAACCCAGCCTTCGCTTTTGTCGTAGTGGTAAAACCACAGGTAACTTCCAATCTTTACTTTTCAGTTTTCTTGAAATGGTATATGATATTAACCCCATAACTGCTGTGTTGTGTATGAAGGGCCAGGAACCAGAATGTGGTGCTGTTCGTTTCAGTGTTGTGTCAGAAGTGAAAGCGGAGCAGTTACTTAGGGCATATACCACTCAGAACACAAATTCTATTCCAGTTCTCTCTGATGCTGTGGCACAGGTATAATGCTTGATAAATATATGCAGAGTGTTGCCACTTGGCAGGTTGGCAAATCTTATCTAGGGGAATGATTTGAGGTAGGCTGCTGATGCTACCATAGATCTGGTTGAATGGTCTTGAAATACCTCTCATGCCTAGACTCTGTCCCAGGGACACCAATGGGAATTAGAAGCTGGAAACAAATTGGGAGCTAATGAACAGAGAAAGGGCATGGTCAGTGGACCTGGGAGTTGCATTGATTCAGGATATCCTCTGGACAGCTTCCATGAGTGGCTATCTAGTTCTGGCCACATGCTGCAGATACAGAAGGACTCCCCCAGTAGACCAAGCTGATACAGGGTATATGACTTTCCTGAACACCCTGCACCAATTAGGGTGAATTGAGCTTACTGTGTGGGTCAAACGGAAGAATGATGTAGATGTTCTAAAGACTAACTCAATTTGTAGAGCAAGGGTTTGGTCACCAGAGTGAGAATACAGGTGGAATAATTTGTCTAAAATAAAAATTAACACAAAACAAAAAAAGTTTTGGAAGAATGCTCAGAACTATCGAACTTGATATAAGTTGCAGCTCACTGAACCATTGAATGACAAGAATGAAAGAAAGCAAGAAAACTTTCATAACCTATATGAGACTGATGTCCTGTTGACTCTGGGCACTAAATAAATGACTAAGTAGGACTGATAATGCCAAATAAACTTTCAAAGAACATTTCGCTATTCTGTATAAGACTGAATACAATAAGGTATACAGAAATCTATCAACATTTCCACAGAAGTCCACATAGGCTAAATTTTAGTGAAGAGAACTATAAGGAATACTCATTGTACTAATCTCAATCCACAGAATAGTTCTACATTATTGGCAACAGCCTTATGAAGAGCAGTTCATAAAAATAAATAAGAGTGTCGGAGGTCACAACATACACTGTAGAAGGAATTCCAAAAGTTCTGGGAGGTACAGTACATAAAATTTGTCTCATTCCATAATGGGATCCATGTAAAGTTACCTGTGAATCCCTGTTTAATGGCCTCAGTTCACATAGTAAGAGATGCTGAGTTATTTCATAAAGATGTGTAACCAATTAATCACTACTCATTCAAATTTGAAACAGGTAAGTGCAGGACAGTGCTGCATTTCTTCTGGCTATAGTCTACTCACAGTGAAATTTACCAGTTGGTCCAATGGTGAACATGTAACATGCCACAAAATCCCCCTCACACACCTTGCACATTGAAGAATACAACTAAATAGGATTTTTTCTTCAATACTGCACTAAAAACTGTAGTCCTCATTTTGTCAAAAATCCCACTGTCACTAGGAATTCTTTCTGAGTTCCAAGTAATGTTTCTGAATTCATCTAAGAGTGTTTACTGTTAAAATAAAATAAAATAAAACCCTGCCACTTTCTCTAGCCCACAAATTATCAGTTCAAAGCTGATGCTAAATATTTCATGTGTACTCTTTTTTGAGTTAATTTATAAGAAGATTCAGCATACTTGTCTATGGCAAATGGTACAATTTCTTTATATTTGTGTGTGCGCGTGTATATATATATATATATATATATATATATATATATATATATATATATATATATATATATAAAATGAGATTTGTAAATAATGAGATTTATTTTTATCTATCTATATATGAGAGTGGGATTATAGCTGTCTCAAATGCCAAGTTTTTATGGATATAACATTTCCCAGAGGGATCGCCAAACTGTGTGTTATACTGCTGAGTGTTAATATTTACATTTGGACTTATACATTAGTAGTTCTGTAGGATTTCACAAATAGCTTCACAATGGATGAGGCTGTAGGCTGTCAGTTTTTCCAGGGAGATATTTTATCTTAACTGCTTTTCATGGGAGGTCCATGCCATTTATATGCTGAGGTGATAGGTGCTTTTAAATAACTTACATAGATTAAGAGACAGATAGGAACTATGAGGAAGGGGAGAATCTCTTCAAGTTGGGGGCAGTTTCCTTGGACTCTGTCTTTTATTGACAAGGGAACATGCCCTGATCTGGAAACGGACCTTTGTTTCTGAGTGCGTTTTGTCACTTTGAATGTCAACATTTCTAGTTGTTTGTTCATGTTTCAGGCTTGAGGTAGGGAAATTCAGGAATCAGTCCTAGGTCCTGATCCGTAATAGCACAAGCTTGAACCCTAAAGTAGAGGTACTGAACTTGAAATATGTTGGCCAGCTGGCAATGCCTCAGAATCTCCTCATGGGATCACTTTATTTAATGACTTCCACAACCAGATCTGATATACACTGATGCCACAGTCCCATCTGAGACAACTGATGAACTATACCTATGGCTCCAGTACCTGTTTGAGAATCATTTGAAACCATGAAACACCTTTGAAAGGAACTAGGGAGAGATTCCAGCAATAAAAAGGGAAGTTACACCAGCTATCAATCCATCAGATTCTGCTCTCATATGAATCAGAGCAGATTCATGTTAACTCCCAGTGGCTTCAGTGGATTCCAGGTTTACACCAATATAACTGAGAGAAGAATTCATCCTACTAATAAAAATAACATAAGAGAATAAAGACTTCACAAAAACTTTTTAAAGTAATAAAATAAAATAAATAATGATAAGGAGCTGCTAAATGCCCCAACCACATATTAAGGAATTGATGCAGGCAGAATATAATTTCTACTACACCAAGAGCAGCGAGATATAGTTGAAAAATGAGCTGACAAACATGATTCCTCTGGAGAAAAAAGCTGGCAGTTAAACACAACACGTGAATATGCTACTTATCTCCGCAAGGCATTAATGATGCACCCTTAGCAGTTGTGACTTGAGATTAAAAGCTTTAAGCAATACAACTATTACATTTACCCAATAAAATTATGCCAAGTACCAAAGACCATGTGACTGTGGATCAATAAGTGATGTTTCCTTTAGAGACCATGTCTCAGTCTGGAAACTGTTTTCCTCCTGTTTTACAAATACAGAAAGACAAATCATGGTCATGTTGCAGTTTAAAGAGTTAAAAAACAAATACAAAGAGAAAGGCCCAGATCCTACAGCCACCCATGTAACTTTACACACATCAGACTATTCACACACAAACTATCTGTGCGGGGAGGGGTATGGCAAGGAGTGTTTTCAGGATCAAGGCTTAAGTGCATTAACTGGGGATGCTTTTGGTCTTTAATAGGAAAAGCAGTTTTAAATGAAAATCTGCCACATATTATTCTACAGAGTGGCCTCTTATTTAATATACATTGTCAGTAATTATTAATAAAATGAAATGTTGATGTCAAATACTTAAATTCCATTTCACTTATACAATCACAAACCAATACTGCATTTGTTAAACAGGCAAAACTTCCTTTGACTTCAGCAAGAATTTGTTCCTGAGTATGGACTACACCACAGTATTGGGTCCTTATGTTTCATAATGCTGAATTGAGCTCCTTTTCTGGTCAAAGTTTAATGTGGATCAAACTAAGGCAGAGTGTTCTCAGTCTGTGCTGCTCCTCCCCTGTGTATGTCAGCTGGGTCCATTTGTGGATGTTTATCAAGTTCAGTTTAAGATTTTTCTTCTTTTACCATGAAGTTCTCCCTCCTTGCATCAGTTATTCTCTAGTAGGTTATTTTTCTTCACCCTGGTTCTTAAAATGGTTGGGACAAATTTTATTTTATTTGTTGTTGCTTTTAACTTTGGTACAGTGCCCGGATACATGATGATGTTGTTACCTATATAAGCAAAGTGGGGGGAGGGGAGAAGGGGTAAGAAGGAGAGAAAGAGAGAGAAATAATAAAGATGCAGCCTCTGCAAATTGTGCACCTCAAGTTACCCCATTCAGCACACCTTTCAATACATGGCTTTTCATGGAGCAGGCACGTTCCAGGACATGTAGATTTCTAACTTGACTCTGTATTCCCTTGACAAGTGAGAATGAAGGAGGAGTGAATCTTCCAATACAGACATGGTCTGGCTAATTCAAAAAGACATCAAAGGTTCTGGGTTATCTTCCCAGCTCTGTCAGACTTCCACTGTAACTGTGGGTAAGGAACTCTGTGTTTTATGTTCTTTGAATCTCTCTTTCTTCAACTTCCCCAACTGTAAAATAAGTATGATACTTACCAACCTCACAAGGCTGCTGTGAAGCTTAAATCACTAAATCTGACAGATGGGGATGATAACCTAGATCACTGGACTTTCTAGACTTGTGATTTAGACCCCAAACCTTCCTTTTTCTGTATTATTCCTAAAGACACCAGGTTTCGGTATCTACACATTAGCATGTTTATCTTGCTGTAAAATGCAGTGAACCCAGCTTTGCTTCTTTATGAAAAAGAAAGAGAAATCAAAACAAATGATCCAAACAGGATGAACCTGTACCTGCCGATGGAGTGACCCAACTGACACCAAATTACTCTGACATTCCACTGCTCCATGAGTACAGCCATCAATCTGGTTTGGCAGCTTTATCTTTCTCAGTGTTATAGACTTTGGGAAGATCAGCAATCAGAGTAATAGGAAAAGCAATACAGAAAACATATAAACTCCAATGAGTATCCTCAAATGTTTTCTCAGCATGCTAGCTGTTACAAGATCAGGCACCTTTATAGTAAATTACTAGAGTCTGATTTGTTCAACAGGTATTTTGTGCCTGGTTAGCAAATTAGCAGAAACAATCCAAATGTTCCCCATAGTTACTGGCACCCATGATTCTTTTTGAAATGTCATTGCAAGTTTACTAGGGAAAGAGCTTTGAAGGGCAGTTTTCCAGAAAAAACTTAAACACAAATTTTCATGGGTATGCTACTGGAGAAGATTATTGTTTCCATTCTCAATTGCTTGACCTTCATGTTGTGGCCAAGAAAGTCACACAAAACCTTTTATATGAACTGACATTTTTTTAAAAAAAAGTTACTTTCAAATATAGGTAAGAAAAGATCAGAAGTATTTTTCCATCCCGTCTCCCCACTCCCAACAGCCCCCTGCATTTTGACTTCTTGTCATATTTGCTTTTCATTATATTGGACCAGTGGGTGATTTCTGGTCAAGGAGAAAATTCTGATTGCTGTTACATGTCTCTGTGATTTGGAACTTCTGGCATAGTTTACACAGAGAGAGAAACCAGGAGAAATAAAATCAAAACTATATCAAAAGTTGGGCCAAATCCCTTGAAACCACTTTGTTCATTTTTCCTGGAGTATGGTTTAAGATTTGTTTTCCTACCATATTTTTTATTTTGGAGGAAAAGACAGAAGTCAGGTGAGAGATTCCTATTGTTGGACAAAATATAAGAGGCAAAAGGGAGAAAGAACCCTAATATTTTCCCCAACAAATCCATATATCCTTTCTCCAAAACCCCATAAACATTCTTTTTTCCAAGATGCTCAACAAAATGGAATGGATACTGAAATGAAAACGTACCTGCCAACATGCTACAGTGAGTAACAGAATAGTAATATATTCTTTTCCTCCCACTAGCAAGTAGTAATGACTCCTCCTGTCTTAATATACTCTTGCTCACGAACAATAGTTTTTTCTTCCACTACTCCTAGACAGTACATCTGTGGTACAAACAGTATTCCCAGGCACCCATAAAGGTCATTTTTATTAGAGACTGCTACCATCTATTATTAGTTTAAGATTCTATGGGTCAGCTCACCCAATAAGGAATGCTAGTTATACCTGTATTTCTGAAGGCACAATCATAGATAAGTCAAGCAAAATGGCACAGGGGAAAACAAAAACCAAAACAAACAGAAGGAACAGAAATAATGCTGCAGCAGCAGAAGGTGAAGATAATAGACTGCTTTTAATGACACAAAGACTTCACTGTGGATTTTTTTATTTTGTGTGTGTGTTTGTTAAAAAAGAAAATTTAGAATGGGCATTTAAGTTTCCCCCTTGTAACGGGGTTCATACACAGCTGTGGTGCCTCCTCCGGACTATGTCTGGGAATCAGCTCTTCTCTCGTCTGGTGCCTCCTTCTGTCATTAACTCACCTCCTGGCCTATCTCTCTCTGCGACTTGGGGGGGGGTGGGTGTATGTGTCTCTTTCTAGCCCCCTAGCCAGGTCATTGTATAATCTTCCCCTTCTGGGGTCTCAAGGTCCCACTGGATCAGGTATCCGCATGCCATCTAGAGAGTCTTCTGCTCCAAGACCAGGTCCTATGCCACTTCCCCAGTGGCTGATATGGAAACCTGAGCCTGCCCCTACTCCAAGTTCCAGTCCAGGGCTACTATGTCTAGCAACGCAGGTCAGCTTGATCCTAGACCCTGTTGCTGTTTCCCTGGACCCCTTCCTACTTCCCTCTTTGACTTCTTGTCAGACTCCGTAGCCCCTTCAGGTCTAGTATTGGGTGAACATCACATAACTCTGTGTCCCTTTATCGTTATCACTGTACCTTCACGCATTCTGTATACAACATACATATACCACAGAATCTTTCATAGGGCATTTAAAAATGTTATTTGTTCTATTTCACACATTTCTCTGCCAGTAAATCAAGTCTGCCTTACTATCATGACTGGAACTGTAGAAGACTTAGAGGGAATGGAAAATTACCATTATAATATTTATATTTGATGCCTTTAAATATGAGCTAAGTAGATTTTATGCATATAGCAATATTGCCATATTAAGTTTAAGTATACTGGGACCTTCTGTATCTCTCTTTTAACTATGAAATAAGCTCCCAATTTGAGTTCTGATTGGTCAAGGGATACAGCATCTAAATAGAAACCTGTCATTGATCCTCATTGAACTGTGCCCACTTAACACCTCAGATCAGTGTGGTTTGGAAAGAGAAAAGAAATTGCACATGTGAAGAGAAAGAAGCAGGTATTACTTTGGCAGGTTTTCTTTAAAGAAAATTTTTCCCTTTCAGAAATAGCTGCGAGATTTTGGAACATTAGAAAATGTGTCAGGGCAGATGGATTAGTGAGCAGAGTTTAGGTGAGGCAGTCAAAAATGGATTCTAAATGTAATTTAATTTAATACATGACTGCAATTAGTCACATGGGTCTCATGACTGCATTTATGGTATGTTTGTATGCCATGTGTGTGCACTGTGATAAACCCAGACCAGTTGGGTACAGCAGAGTACTAGAAGGCAGATATGCTGGTCACTGGATAAGCACTTTTCTGTTCCCAGGCTGCCCAGAGCAGGGACTGCTCCAGTCTAGGGTGGACACATGACTTCAATGACCTGCAAAAAGTGAGTTGAGGTTGTTCTAATGTGAACACCTGACTCAAATACTGGAAAAAGGCTCACTCCAGTCAGGCCAGGGGTAGAAAAGGGAGCCATAGGAGAGGAAGTGAGGCTGCAGGGCTGGGTAATGAAGACACCCTCAAGCCACTGGAAAGGGAGCCCTAAGTTAAGGGTGAAGAAGGTATTAAAAGAGAGAAGTGGGAGAAATGTGTGGAAGTGGCCCAGGGAAGAGTAGCAGCTCTGGCCGTGAAAGGTCAGTTGCCAACAGCTGCTACCACTAGGGTCCTTGGGCCTGAACCCAGAGTAGAGGTTCCCCCCAACCCACCACTACAGAAACACCTCCTGGGAGGGGAAGACTGGCCACTGTCAGGACAGGAGGCTAAACTGTTCTTGAGTAAGCCTGTAGGGACAACAGAACTGACTGTGGGAGTTCTATCACCTGTCTGGCTTATGATGAAAAGGGCTCAGTAGATTGTAACCCTGGCCCTAGAGAGAGAATGGCTACGTGGAGGGTTGCAGTGAGCCTCTGAGGCTAGCATAAACCGCCTGGAAGCGCATGACCCACAAGGACAAGATCGAAGACCCACAGCATATACACTTCCGAGCTGCAAAGCCATTAGTGAGTTTGTATATCATTCCAAATGATTTCTGATAAAGCCTGTATACCATGTATTCCACATATGTTACACGAATCTATGGTAGGAATCTTTTTTTAAAGTTGCATTGGGACTATTCCTGTGCCTTTCTGCTGGCCATAAACCCAAGTATTTTAGTGAGTCCTTGTGTGTACAGGCCTTAGAGGGAGAGAAAAGGTCAAACTAATATATGCAGCTTTGCTTTTGTGAGCAAGGCACTCATCCGAAAATTCAGGCTGATAAAGGCTTTATGCCACTCTCTCTCCCTCTCTAGATTTTAATTTTGATTTTCCAACATAAGCAGCATGAAAGTACATGGTATAAAGGTTTTATCAGCACTCGTTTGGGATGACATGCATAACTCTCTTATGATTTCACAACTTGGGAGTGATGCTGGCATTCCAAATTCCTACAGCTGAAACATTTATACCACATGAAACCATCATGAATTTTCTCCTTCCCTCTACAACACTTACCACCTGATACTCCCACCCATACTTCCCTATTCCAAGCCTGGTTCTCTTTAGTTTATTAGATCTAACAAATCAGAAGCCAATGTATTGTGGATGTGCACATATTTACTGAGCCTATTATCGTATTAGTGTCATCATAGACCATCTATTTTCTCTCTTTATTGTGATAGGTCATGGGAAAATAACTAGCATGATTTGATTTAAAAACAAAATAAAACTAACCGTAGTTATCTGTTCTTGCAAAAAAATGAACGTACAATTTCCATATGTGCATTTTAAATATTTTCCCTGAAATCCAGTGCACAGTGAAGGTAGATTAACATTTGGCTTTTCACATATTGAGAACTGAGTATAGGAGTAAGGGCTTTAATAAAGATTATCTATTTTACCAATTCAACAAGATTTAACTATACACTTACTTTTCAATGTCATAGAAATAGTGAGGAAATACATCATTATTTTAGGTAATCAATATACTGCAAAACAAAATTAAAGAAAATAAAATGAGCTGGTTATATTTGATTAAAATGCTTTGTTTGAATACATTTGTCACTTGAAATGTAGGCACATAGGTGTTTGTCTAAACAATTTTTATGTCCAGTATGTGATTGTACCTATCAGGGATAGTCCCGCCTCAGTGCAGGGAAATGAACTAGATTCCTTCCAATCCTATATTTCTATGATTCTATGGCAGGTGAGACTGTCCCTCAGTTTGTACAGGCATGTAAGGAAGGTTAATACACATTCCCTCTTATGCTCATTACTTTTGGTCTGGACTTGCAAGAGTATGTGCCCTCTATGTGTTTACTGCTCTGTCTCATAGCAGGTGGGTGGGGAACATTCAGAACTCTAGAATTCCTAGACACCACGGTGCAAATTAATGATGGCCACATTAACACCACCCTATACTGAAAACCTACTGACAGCTATGCCTACCTTCATGCCACCAGCTTCCATCCCGGACACACCACACGATCCATTGTCTATAGCCAAGCACTGAGGTACAATCGTATTTGCTCCAACCCCTCAGACAGAGACCAACACCTACAAGATCTTCACCAAGCTTTCTCAAAACAACAATACCCACACAAGGAAATAAGGATACAGATCAACAGAGCCAGACGTGTACCCAGAAGCCTGCTGCTGCAAGACAAGCCCAAGAAAGAAAACAACAGAAAACCACTGGCCATCACCTACAGTCCTCAGTTAAAGCCTCTCCAACACATCATCAGTGATCTACAACCCATCCTAGACAACAATCCCTCACTTTCACAGGCCCTGGGAGGCAGGCCAGTCCTGGCACACAGACAACCCACCAACCTCCAGCGTATTCTCAGCAGCAACAGCACACTGCACCATAATAACTCTAACTCAGTAACCAATCCATGCAACAAACCTCGATGCCAACTCTGCCCACATATCTACATCAGCAACACATCACAGGACCTAACCAAATCAGCCACACCATCACTGGTTCATTCACCTGCACATCTACCAATGTAATATATGCCATTATATGCCACCAATGTCCCTCTGCTATGTACATCGGCCAAAGTGGACAGTCCCTACAAAAAAGGATAAATGGACACAAATCAGATATCAGGAATGGCAATATACAAAAACCTGTAGGAGAACACTTCAACCTGCCTGGACACACAATTACAGATTTAAAAGTCACCATATTGCAGCAAAAAAACTTCAAGACAAGACTGCAAAGAGAAGTTGCAGAGCTGCAATTCATTTGCAAATTTGATACAATCAACTCAGGACTGAATAGAGTTTATGAATGGCTAGCTAATTACAAGAGCAGTTTATCTTCTCTCGCTGTTCACACCTCCAGTTCAGCTGCTAGAGGAATACCTCACCCTCCCTGATTAGAGATAACAAGCTGGTTCAGCCTCATTGGACTCACCCTGTTATCTCTAACCTGGTTCTTGCCTACTTATTTATACCTGCCCCTGGACACTTCCACTGCATGCATCCGGCAAAGTGGGTATTAGCCTACGAAAGCTTATGCTTCAATATTTTTGTTAGTTTTTAAGGTGCCGCAGGACTCTTTGTCACTTCTGCAATTCCAGACTAACACTCAGAGAGGTAGCCGTGTTAGTCTGGAATTGCAGAAGTGACAAAGAGTCCTGTGGCACCTTAAAAACTAACAAAAGTATTGAAGCATAAGCTTTCATGGGTTAATACAATGCACGCATCCGATGAAGTAGGTATTTGCCCACAAAAGCTTATGCTTCAATACTTTCATTAGTCTTGAAGGTGCCACAGGATTCAGAACTCTGAAACCCACAAAGAGTCCAGCAATAAAATTCATGGTGGAATGCAGTGTAGCCAGCTCTCATGATCTTATCACAAGTCCTGAGATAGGTGGCATTTTTTTTTAAAGTCCCAACTCCCAGAGTCACATGACTACAGAAGAGTATGAGATTCGTTAGTTTTTAAGAGGTAAGTTTATAGCCTGAATGTCTGCAGCAGGAAAAAAAAAAAAGATGAAAACGTGACCACTATGCCATTCTCTACCTCAGAATAGTACCCTGGAATGCCCCATATTCACCACTGTCATATAATTATGATATGTTTTGTACAAAGTATGCTTTATGAGAGGTGATATTTTAAAATTCTTACTCTGTTGAACATTAATATCCTGTTGGATTGTATATGCTATCATTGACTGTGAGGTTATGACATTTTGCTATGCACCAATTTACATGCCATTCCACTACTTGGTCAGCACCCCCTCTCTCCATTCTTGTTTCCCTTCTTCCTCGGATGTGCTCCTCAGCCACCTGGTCATATTCTCCCCCTGTAAGCCTGACCCACTTCCTCTTTCCCTCTCCCCTAGACATTCCTTTCCTAATGGTGGCCTCTGTTCCTTAAAGTTAACTCAAATTTCTCTATCTGCTCCTACCTTAATACCTCTCACCTGGTAATCACAGAGTCACCTGTAGCTTCTGTGGCTACAGCCATGGGGCCAATTGTCAGAGGCCAGCCTTAGACACCTGCAACCACTAGCCATGGGAGGGGTAGCAATTCCAAGACTGAACATGCTTGAACCATGCAATGGCAGCATTAGGGATTCCCAATCCTCAGTGCTGGTCCTAGGCTGCTGTAGAGTCTACAGTTAATTTCTCTGCACCAGCCAGGATTTTAAGTACCTGAGATGCCCACCCCTGTGGCAGGGCCCCCCAATTCCATATGCCCTTCAACTAGTGCACCCAGGTAATTTTGGAGGCTGGGATGCCAGGAGGTCCCCCATCCCTGAGCAACAGCTCTGCCCCAAGCTCACTATGGGACCAGAACCTGGTCTCACCAGCCCTGGCAGCTTCCCCCTCTCTTTCAGTTGATAGCATCCAAAGGAATGCTGGGAGATGTAGTTCCTTTCCTGCTCCAAGGCCAGCTCTCCAAGCAGGGAGCTGGCCAGGAACTACTGCTCCTGGGGTCCCTTGGACTCTCAGCTCTCAGGCTGAATTCCTGAAGGCAGAAGGTGAGAGCTGGGGAGATACAAAGTATTAGGGTCCTGGATATAATGCATCATATTCCAGGGAAGGGGGTGGCTGGTGCTCTGCCCACTCCAGGGACTGGCCGGGCGTGTGGGAGGTAGGTGTTCTCTGAGACTGGATGCTGGATGCTATGGTAACCTCCATAGTGGGAGAGGAGCAAGTTGGCCTTATGGGCCCCTTCTGAGTGTAGGTCCATAGGCACTGGTACTGGACCTGCCAGAGGTTTGTAGCTTGACACAGCATCACCATGTGAGAGAGATATCCCAGGTTGGTGGGACAGAGGGCTCAGTGGTCCCACAGTCCAGGCCATACCCTGGGACACCCATCATAACCCCCCTATAGGCTATGACACCAGAAGGATAAGCAAGAGGTCCAAATTTTAATCCTCTGATTTTTAAGTCCATTTCATGATTTTTTGGGGCCTGCCTGATGATCTTCTTTAAACACTTGGGTTTGGGGGTGGGATGGTCAGTAATTTTCAACACGGAACAACAGCAAATGGTTATCCATCAGAGGAAGAGGGAGAGCAGAGGGAATATGTGGCTCAAATATGTGCTGTATCCTTGTGATATAATCTAGCCCAGGGGAACGAGAGCCAAAAATCTAATTATTTGAATCTTAACGTTTCTCTATAGCCTTAAGTTATAAACCCATTGAAAGAAGCATGAGGCACTTAGTACATTTGATTTTGAATTATCTGTACATCAGTGATTACCTACATGATATTTTAAAATATTTTTATTGACATGATTTAGAAATGTTTATTTTTAAAGGTAAAAAACTGCCTATGAACATCCCTATCCAAACAGGCAGAAAGATTTCAATCCATCTGGTGTTCCAATTACCTGTCTTAAGTGTACGGAACTGGATTTTATATATAGATTCCATTACAGGTTCCAGCATCTTGAACAAACACAGACGTATCATTATGCTCTTGCTATGGAACTGCACCAGAAGATATTCCGTGAAATGCAAATATCTCCGCCAAGTTTCTGTATAATAAAGATGCTGTGGTGTCGTCAATGTGAAAAAGGTGAGATGACTTGAAACATCCTTTGGTCCAAGTTTTTACCACTTAAGCAGTGAGAAGAAATAAAATAAAAAATGTCTTTTACTACCTGACACTTCTTTTGATAAGATTGTACTTTGATACTTTTAAATTTTATGGTGTACAGGGGGTAATTCATAGCATATGATAAATGTTCTGTATTAAAAACTGTATCCCAGCAGTTTAAATATAATCATGTTAGGTTCTTTTCAAAGGGATACATATACCTTCTACCGCTGCCAAATGGTAAAGCAAATGATCTTCCCATTATTATAGTGTCAGTATTATTGTTGTACTGTATTAATACTTCTCTCCTTGGTGTCTTTGTAAATAGCTGTTGGAATCTACTCCAAACTGAAACATGTCTGAAAGTGTCAGCCAAGGTCCTCTCCTCCCAACCCATCTGCCTTCCTGTCACAGAGTTGTCATGAACAATATTTTAAAATATCTATTCAAAAAACTATATTTTTAAAAGCAAATTTACCTGTGTGTGATGATCTTTCCACCTGTAACACAGATATGGCTTTAGTTTTAAAAGTGAAATCTGCTACTCTGTGTATTCACACTGAATCAGGCAGCTGTATCTACTGACAAGGTGACCAGATGTTTGCATGCGTCCATCCACTGTTTAGTAACATGTCATGCCTCAGTACCTATGGTGTGTAGAAAGAGAATTACTTATCTACAGGGTATACAGTCAGGGAGGTATTGGGAAAAACTAGTATAATTTATGCCAGGAGTACTGATGATTTCCTATGTGTTTATATAGAGTCTAACAGTGGGGCCACAATTCTAATAGGGAATACTATCTAAATACTGATAATCAATAGAAGATTATGAGAGCGCAAACACACATGACACATTAATCCCATTATTTAATGCACTAGCAGATGGCACTCAGATACTATGGCATTAAGAATGGTATAACAGCCTATATAGAAGGCTCTTATTTTTGGTTTCTATTTTCTATATTGTACCAATTGCATTGGATGCATACAACAGTATGTAATAACCCCTTTAGGTTCCTCTCATCTTGGAGAAAGGAATTTGATCCCCGACCTCAGATGGTAACACCTTGATTACCCAGTAAGAGACTTTAATTTGATAGCCCTGAAGAGAGCTACAGGAAGGTAGCAAGAGCCACAGAGCGAACAGGTTGAAGCAAACAACCCAAAAGGGTCCTTCATGCATTGTGTTTAATAAAAAGATACAGTATTTTGAAATAAATATTTTGATTAGTTTTCAATGCAATACAACCATACCTAAACATAATCCCAAACATTGCAAATATGTTGAACAAATATTGGACATTTTATAAACGTACATCACTTTTTCTTTGTGTTTTCCCCTCTAATGAGAAAAGGACAATTACATTTGTGACAACTGGACTCAGTTAGAAAATATAGAGATTGACACCATATACAGTTTGACCCATAGTATGTGCTTTAAATAATTGGACAAGCACCTCAAACCCTTGGAAGAGCTATCACAACTACAGTCTGCTACAGGAATTTTCATCATGCTTTAATGTATTGAATTTAGTGTTCTGCAGTCAGTCAGAAAAAAAAAAAGCTTTGAAAATCTGATTTAAAGAAGACAGCCTCATATAAAAGTTTTACTGTGAATTGGATAATTAGCACCTACTTTTAAGCAAATCATTAAAATTGTATTTTGCATACAAAATTTAAAAAGTTTTCAGGGATTGACATTCATTTCTATTGTCTATATTGGAGTTAAATGACTAGAGCAAATCTAAAACCTTTTGAAAAGCTGAGTTTGATTTACAGCCAGATTTGTAGCACCACAGGCCAATATGAGAAAGATTTGAATCCCCCTCCTGCCCATTCACAATGCTTCAGTCAACAAATCAGGTTTGAGAACAGTTATCTGACATGGGATGAAAAACAATGTTTGAATGACTGTACTTTGTGCAACTGGAGGGCTTTACAGTGTGTCTGCTGCTCTAAGTTGGGGGTACAGTTACAGGGATCTGAGTCTCTGGTTTAATAATCATCAATGCAAATATTTCCACCGAGGAGACTTTTTAGATGCATTCCTACATAGTGACACATGTGGCAGATTTTCAATCTAAAAGGAAAAGCCAGAGAAAGAAAACAGAAGAAAAAAAAATTAGACAGATCAGCAAAGTTTTCTTTATTACTATAACTGGCATAACATGTTACTGTCTGCCAATCCAGAAAATACTGCCTGGATACACAATTACTGACAATGTCACATGGGACTAGGGCCATGGCATAGAGTCAGTAGTCATTTGTGGCAGTGCGTTCAGGGGGAAAAAAATACACAGTTTGTTAGGATTCCTTGTACTTTACCAGCACAGTTACCATGAACTTTTTCTCTAGAGTATGGGTTGCACAATCACTGAAACTGATCCAGAAAAAACGGCACATTTATGATTTCAACTGTTAGCCAATACCAACTAGTTAGTCAACATTAACATGCAAAATACATTGTGTGTTCTACTAACATATGCATTGCTGTTGTGCTTCAGGAGTACAAAGTAATTAAAATACTAACTTTCATTGCACAAAGGGATGGTATTCAGTTAAGTTGTTCTTAACTTTGGAGTTAAAAATTGATTAGGTAGGAATTCAAAACTTAGGTAATTTCTTTTATTAGCTATTCATCCTGTTTGTTGCTAGATGCAGTTAAAAGTCTGTCTGCCTCTATTTCTTTCAGTGCAAGCCATGCCAGTGTATCCCCAGACAGGAAAAGTTCCACTGAAGTCAGTGGAAACTGCCCACATGATTCTGAATGCAGAATTTGGCTCTATTTGTTTTTTATTCAGACATTTTTGAAACACGGTATTCTGTTCTGTTGGTATCCTTTGGGACTTTGTGTTAAATCTACTTTTTTTTCCCTCCATTTAATCGCTATTCCCTGGTGACCTCATCTTCCACCAGAGTTTCAGATACACCCTTTAAACAAATGACTTAAAAAGTGCCCTCTAACTCTCTCTCAGTCATGGATGTCCCAACATGTTCACAAATGCCTCGTTATTCCTCCTGAACCCTTCCTTCTCACAACTGACCACTATGCTCAGACAGATTCATCTTAGACTCCTTTCCCCCACCCTCCCAACATATCCAGGTACTTAACAAATGTTTTCACTTTTTCCTCACTATAGTGTTGCTAAAAGCCATGTTCTGTCACAATTGTCAACTCCCTGCATTGCTCAATTCCAATCTTCACTACTGCAACTTCTTGTACTGTAATGAAAAGGATTACTTTTGGATAATATATTATACAACATGAGTTAGGGTGTTACAATTGGGCCCTGTCTAATTAATTCTGAGAATAATGAAGCAGGTTACTAAGTATATCTACGCTCTACTGCAAAATAGATTTCAGGACTACTTAAAGAGTCAAGTAGCACTCACTTAGGTCTTGTCTACACTACCGGCTGGATCAGTGGGTAGAGTTCGATTTATCGTGTCTCATCAGGACGTGATAAATCGATCCCCAGAGGCACTCCTGTCGACTCCAGAGCTCCAGCTCTCCAAAAGGCACAAGACAGAGTTGACAGGGGAGCCCACTGTCGATCGCTGCCACCATGAGGATGGCAGGTAAGCCAACCTAAGATGTGTTGACTTCAGCTACGCTATTCACGTAGCTGAAGTTGCGTATCTTAGGTTAACCCTCCCCACAAGTGTAGACCAGGCCTTTGTGTAAGGGGCCAGAATGTTTATAAAGCACTTTGGAGAACACTTACTACTTAAGGTAATTATAACAACAGAGTCCATTGTACAGTGTTCATTAGATATATAAGGTTACCTGTCCTCAAACAACTGCAGGATTGGTGCACTTACAACTTAAAATTAAATAGAGCTGGCTGGAAATCATTTTTTCTTCTGCAGAAAAGGTGAAGAGTTTGGGGCAAAAAGAAAAAGAAGTGAAAAACAAAAGCTTTTGGATGAAAGACAAAAACATCAATTCAGAAATGTTGCCTCAGTGTAATAATGCTGGTCTGTCACAGTGCATCATGGGAACTGTAGTCCAGATAAGGCTTCCAGCCTTTTGAAGAATATGGGAGCATGAGACATTTGAACTAAAACATAAAGCACCATAGTGTCATTTATGAAACATTTTCAGTTTTCAGCCAAAAATGTTTTTGTTTTGAATGTTCAGATTTTGAATTGAAAAGTCAAAAAGTTTTCTGCATAAACCTGATACTGTTAGCAAAAAAAATATAATTCTTGAAAATTCAATTTTCTGTTCAAAACAGTTTCAAATGAACATTTTAAGTGATTTGATCTGGCAGAATTAGTGAAATATTGACTTATCTGGAGAGGGTCCAAATTCTCAGAAATAGTCTCTCTCAGGATACAGAGAGAATGCATTAATGTGGGCACAAAACTTCAATTGTCTATGCTTATTATACATGATTGTATCACCAAGTGAAAAGTGTTAGTGCTTTAATAACTCTTTCCCTAAACTATCACAAAGATAATGTCCTCAAGCTGTCAATTACAATAAAGGAAATAATAAGAACTACAGTGGTGGTACTTAAAACTTGCCATTTTATCTATTATACATGAACTATATTAGATTACCATAGATATTTATCTAATATACAAAAATAAGGCTCTGGATGGAATACTATTTCTGTACTCAACTTATAAAAAGAACTCTAGCAAATCTTTGCTGTATGTGTCCAATCCTGAAAGTGATGAGCAACCTCAGCTCCAATAGAAATCAATGAGAGTTGAAAATACTCAATTCCTTGAATCAGGCCATTTATCATCTCAGTAATTATTTAAACTAGCTGATCAATATGTGATTGGACATTGTACATGCTTCTCAAAGTCTATTTTAAGTTCACAAAGCCAGATTGAGTTAGACTCCTCCCCCTCCACATTTTTTCCCCCAGGGCTAACTTTTTTTAAATGGTTTTATATATAGCTAAAGGGATAGAAATTACACTCCTAAAACTAGAGGATTCAGGGCCTACAGTAAACTAGTAAAAATATATTCCGGCCAAGACTTTCAAAAATAGGAGCCTAAACTTAGCCTGCTTCTTCAGGGTCTGAAACGAGTGACCTGATTTTGAAAGGTGCCAAGCATTGATCATCTATAGGGAAGTCAACGGATGCTGGACACTTTGGAAAATTAGAAGAAGAAAAAAAGTTATATCCTTAACCTGCTGAATACCTGACCTTTTTCTCTGCAAAGTCTATTTGTCTTTTTTTTCTCTTTTCATTTTACCTATTGCTTTCACTCAATTTTTTCACTGTTCACCCTCCCCCCCTCCCTTCTCTGCTCTTTTTCAGGCTTTCCAAAGTGGAATGTGAACCCAGAAATGTGAGTCTAAGTCAGTGTTCTAACCAGGAGGTTTCAGTGGATTTAAAATTATGCTAAATTAGTTCACTCATCTCTAACTGAAACTTACACTCACAAAGTCTCTGTGGAAAATGGATGTACTGAAGGCAGGTTCCTAGTATGAAGTAAGTACTTACAACATTTATAGCCTACAACTTAATTACATACTGCCCCACAGGGAAAGGTGCCTCATTTCCCCATGCAGAGTTTGTTACTTACTGTTACAAGAAGAAACATTACTTTTAATAAAGAATCAATAACATTACAGCTATTACATACTTTCAATCTGTATTTAAAGCAGCCTTGTTCACTGAAGAGTCAGAATGGCTGCTTAAAGTCTTCTGAGATGGGGAGTTCTAGAAATTTAAAGTTTCAGTAAACACTTGTAGCTGAACAGGCACATTTAGTGAGAGCTATACAGCTTTTTAACTTTCTCAAGTATAATTACTTTCTGATTAGTAAGAATGAGTATTTATTTATGGTATAGATGAATCCTGTGTTTTAGAAATTGTCAAAACCTTGTACATAATGTCATGATTGCTAAGAAACCTTAAAAGTATACCATAATGGAAAAAAAAATAATTGTTCATGCCAGCTGGATACATAAAACATTCACCAATTTTAAACAAAAGATAGAAAAGCACATCAGAAATTTCAGTTTTTCACTAGAGTTTCCAAAAAGAAGCCTGTTTTTCTAATATTATTGATGAGAAGTGAGTCAATTATTGAGGTCTTCAAAATCTTTCTGCAAACCCCTGTATGGCTCGGGCATATTAAACCCAGACAACAGCACAGAATACACACCTGTGGCAAGGCACCTTCTCAGTCTCACCAGCCTCAGCTGTTGTTTGGCCTTGGTGAGATGGGGTTGGGATAAAACAGCCCCTTCTGGCTGCACCGGGCAGTCCACCCTTCTCTCAGACAGTCTTTTAAGGCTTTGTTTTTCTCCCTTATAGGAAGGAATGCAGCCTCCCCTCCTGGAGAGGCTTGCTGTCTTGCTGCTCATCCACTGGCAACTTGGCTCCTCCTCTATCACCTGTTTTGCTGCTCCTCACCTTCTGACAGCTTGGCTCCTTCTCTATCCCCTCTTTTCTGTCAACAGCGGAGGGTTTAAAGAGGTCTCAGGCAGTTCTTAGTTGGAACCAGCTGATCCTAACTGACCTTAAGTAACTCCCTTTCAGTTGATCCTAATTGATCTCTGGTACCCCCTTCTCAGCTGAACCTGATTGACCTGCAGTCACCTCTCCTCAACTGATAGGGAAGAGGGCCTTTTATCCTTCTGGGACTGTTTTCTAACCCGCCATTGAAGCTGTCTGTCCTAAATTTATCACAAGACACATGGTAATATTTCCATGCTACTGTACAGAATTCATGTGGCCAATGTAACATTCAAGGTCTTTGTCCCTTTATTCCTTGTTCAACGGAACAGCAATCTTTTCGAGGAATTGACTATTGAATCATGACTTTAAATGGCTCTGCTGCTTTAGTATTTTCTTCAGCACTTTGATTGCTGAATGTTGTCTCTCCCCCATTTTATAAAGCAGTTAACTTGCTCTTGTTTTTCTACCAGTTGCTTATACCAATTTAGCATTCCTATTTTATTTGGATTAAGGGCATATGAGATTACATGTAACATATTTCTAACCAGCTAAGTGTGCATCTTATCTCCTGTTGTGAGCTCTCTTGCTCTCTAATGTTGTGTACAAATTAGAACATTATAATTACTTTGTGTTTCAGAGGGGAGTAGAGATGAGCTGGAATTGAAGTGAATGCTACCTATTGGCATCACAATATGACTAGAAGTAATCATATAATCTGACCTATTTCATGTCTAAAAAAATGCAGCAACTTAATATTAGCATTGAATGAAATTCAAAATTCATGTCCTACAAAAATTCCAATATTTCAGCATATTTTTCCATTAATTAGATAAGACGTTGAAATATTGAAAATTTTGCAGAATAAAATATTCTGAAAAATTTCAGTTCAGAAATGTTGAAATGTTTCATTTTGATATTTTTTTTTTGACTGAAACAAAACATTTCAACAATTCCAAAATAAAAATATTTCCTTTTGGTTTGTTGACCTGACCTAAAACATTTTGTTTCAAGTCAGTTCATAATTGAATGGCATTTGCCTACTCTTGTGCCTTGCCTCATGGGAGTTATAACTTAAGAGCCCAATGTCTCTATTCTCCAATATGAGATTGGCTCTTTGGAGGGACAATTTCCATGAGTATCCAGGATCATGCGACTCCCATGAGGTGCCACTCAGCTTGGTCAGAAAAGAGACTGCGTTGCATTATGGGAAATGTAGTCCTACAGGAAGCTCAGCCCATAGGAGAGAAAAGAGGACTACTACAACTCCCATCTTCCCATCTGAGAGGAGAAATGAAAGTTTAACATTTCGTTGAAATTATTTGAAACCGAATACTTTGTTCAGTTCAACCAACTGGAATATATTGATTTGAGCAGAACATGCTCAAAACAAAATACTTAGTTTCCTGCTTGCAAATCAAAATGTTCTGCAGAATTGAAAATTTTCCCTTACAAAGTTGATTTTGCAGAAACTGCATTTTCTATCAGAAAATCGTTCTGACGGAAAATTCCTTATCAGCTTTACCCAGTATTCAAAAAGCTCCTGAGTAAGAGCTAGATTTGACTTTTACAGCATGCCCTCAGTAAGGAGCAGAAGATTAGCTGAACCACCCCAAGTGCAGAGCAGAGAACAAATTGTGATTCTGAGTTACAATTCCTCCTTTGCTTGTCTATACTCTGGAGGAGGAGTCAGTTACTCTAACCATAGAACAGCTCATGCACCCATCCAGCTATATAGCTGGTGAGAAGGAAGACAAGCAGAATGAAATCTACACCCATTTTTCACCCCTTCCTCATACGTGTGTTCACAGTAGATAGTGCAGGATGAATAGCCCAACCTCTCCTCACCGGCCAGAGTAGGAGGGCAAAGTGGACAAGCGTAAGGGCTGTGACAGTATAGCCTGAATGAAATATGGCTATGCATTTCTGCACATGTCTGAGGGCACCACAGAGATAAAAAGTGATCAAGGTTCTATAAGGCTTCCAAATAAATTTCTCTCTCCTACAGTCACATATACTCATAGCTTTAGTATCTTCCTTTTCCCCTTATTGTCTTGATTATATCGTCAACTTTTATGGTCTTTAGAAACATAATGTAAAGTAAAATATTTACTGCTTAAACATTTCCAAATTACATGGGGAAATAATTAAGTTCTATGGTCAAAAAAAACCCCACATTCCAAAAACAGCATCTGTCAGTTTTAAATATGAAGCTGTTCTCACGAACAAGAAACTGTTCGCATGAACAAACAGGAATACCAATGCTAAAATCTGTCACAAGTGCTCCCCATTGGAATGCTTAGCCAATGTAAAATTTTGAGGACGTACAATTCATGAGCATCATTTTAAAGGCCAAGTTGATGTTACTTTGAAAGTTTCTTGCTGCATGCATATTGGGGGACAGAGTTCTGCCCACGGAAGTCAATGGGAGTCTTTCCCTTGAATTCATGGAGCTTGGATCAGGGTCTAAGTACAGTAAAATGAAGACCTGCTTATATATTCCTTCGTGTGTGTGGGTGGGGAGGGGTGTGAACACGCTCTTGTGGTATCACCTAGTAGCATGTTGACAATAATTGCAGTTGTAACATGGATGCTCAGTTATCATCTAGAAACTCCTTGCAAACATGAACAGTTTGAAAAACAAAAGTTTAAGATCCCATAAGCAAACTTTGAATAACATGTTGTTTAGTAAAGATCAGGTCCTGTGCAATTACCTTTTAATATATCTAAATTTTAAGTGATGAGCACAGTAGATTAGCAAGCCTGGGTTTTTCCTCTTTCTCAACCCCCTCCCCTGCAAAATACCCCTCCTATT